>OU611782.1:16267500-17517500 GCA_914767645.1 Hydraecia micacea | reverse complement strand
GTTGAAACGCCCCTAGATGTAATAACAATAAAACATCTATCGTGGCTCGTTCAATGTCCTTGAACCGATTAATAATATTTTTCAATGGCGACTTTTTATGAAACTAAATACTTCATTATAAATGAACGCTTTCAAGGACACTATACGGCTATAGCCGTCATAATAATAAATCTTCTATTGTGTCGTTTACCACGCCGGAACCCTTCGATAAAATTTTCATAAATATTAAGTAATTAATTTTATTTATTGTTCGAAGCTTGATGCTGTTAAAAAACTTTTATTTACTTAAAACAACTGACTTTCAAAAAAACTACAAAGTGAAAAAAAAACTTTAATTTAGGAAGACGGTGTCGGATTTTTTTTTGTAAAAAAGTTTTTTTTTTTACTTTTTAGTGGTGGTACCTAGTTACCTACTACACGCAAATTCGCATACTAGTACCTTCTTGCTATGAAATAAGTGATAGGAAGTTATTATAACACATTGTACAGACGCCAGCACATCAACCTACCCGAAACTAGCAAATTTTCCCAATCAACTTTGAACTTTAGCGATAAAGTTGAAAATCTATTAAAAAAATTAGACAGATTGTAGTAGGTTGATGTGCTGGCGTCTGTACATCAACATTACATTAAGTGGAAAAAAAAAGTACTATTGAAGCTAACTCAAAAACCAGCCATCAGAAATTGACCCTTTTAAACAAAAAAAAGAATTAAGTACCTATTAACATCGGTTCATAAACAAAATTATGCCCGAACATTATATAAAAAAAGAATATAATCCTACGAAAACTCATACAACAAACTTGAAAACAAAATGCTAAAAGAATATTGCATCGACCGGGAATCGAACCCGGGCCGCCCGCGTGGCAGGCGAGCATTCTACCACTGAACCATCGATGCTCATGTAAACTTATTTGAAATAGTCAAATACATCCAGCAGCTAAGAGTCACAGCATACTGGGGCCGTATTACGACACTCTCTTACACTGGAATCATGATAGTATTAACCCGTCATAATACGGCACCTGTACTAAGGGCGAATTTCACGAATCTTTTATACCTAGCCCATAGACATACAAAAACCTAGCATAAGAATTAATATGAGAGTTTGTCATAATTATTTCTATACAAAAGCTGTCAAACCACTATATTTTATCCTCAGATAAAAGTTATCTGACAATCAGCCCTAAATAATTTTTCACAGTTTTTCCATACTAGAACTGTCAGACGTTAATTTTATTCCACGGATAAAAGATGGCAAAATGCAGCACCTAAAGGCACGGGTAATGGGTGATCTACCGATCTCCCTGAAGCGCAAACTCATCGACATGACTGTGTATCCTGCCCGTCCTAACCTACGGTGCTCGGTCGCTCACCGAGTCGCAAAAGTTCCGCCTTGGAGTTTGCCAAAGAGCGATGGAACGCAGCATTCTGGGTGTTAAATGATAGGACAGAATGCGGAACACCACGCTGCGTTTCAAAACGGGCGGGGGCATATATACTGGATGTAGGAAAGAAGGCTGCCAGGCTCAAATGGGATTGGGCGGGACATCAGCCGTATACACGATGACCGCTGGCCAAAAATCTCCACAAAAAGGGTGCCTGACGACGCCGCCGAGGCCGGCCCAGCATAGCTATTCACAACCATACGACAGGCTATCTAATCGAAAATGACACATTTCGATAACCTGATTTGACTTGTCCCCGACAGCAAATAGCTGTTGGAAGAATAGCGAGCGTCTATTTGATTTAAACTGACAAAACTTTCGGGTTTTGGACTTATGAACAGCGTTTAGAAGACTCCTACGATAACATTGATTGATGTTCGATACGATACGGAAGCGTATCGAGTGTTTCTGAATAGCTATGCAGAAAGAGATGGCGAGATGACATGGACGCGTACCGCGACTCGCGAGAACTGGTGCGAGGTGGCGCGGGAAAAGTGTTCCTGGTAGGATTTGGGAGAGGCCTTTGCCCAGCAGTGGGACATTACAGGCTAACAAAAAAAAAATGTTTATACAAGTGTTTTACTGAATAAAATTTTTCGAAATTATTCCTCTCACGTACTATTGGACATACACCATTCCTTCTGCAACGTTTGTACAAGTGTATCTGTTGTAGATACCTACCTAGGTGTATGTAGAGCGTAGATTGACAAATTAATATGGAAGATATTTACGTTCAAAAACTACTTTTGAAAGGAAACCGTGTCTATTTAAACTATGTGTTTGGTTATGATGTACCTAACAAATTAAGCAATATGGAATTTAGTAGGTAACTATAATTCACTGATTCAATAATTGAGTACTTAAATGAATAAAAGGAAAGTCTCGAAAATTAAAGCACTTCAAGTACTTGGTATTGCATAAAAAACACATCACATACAAATTGGACATGAACATTTACATAATGTAACATTTGTTACCGCTACTTCATCTAAAAGGGGTGTGCAATGTTTACCAATAAACAACACAAACCATGTCACAAAGTTGAAAGGTCACCGCGAGATGGCGCCAAAATGCAAAACAAGATGGCGACAAGCGAGCAGCTGATCGACCGCACCTGACGCGCACCGGCGGCACACTCTACATCTACACTCGCTAGTCTCGCTGTTCTAGTCAAAACGAATGACTCAGTCTCAGTTGCGCCAAGACCGAGTGACGGAAGCGTCGCGTGTGTTGTTTATTATTAACGAAAGATTACGATGCCGATGTTTCGTTCACCAAATAAACAAAGAATGACGTGAGATCCTAAGGACGATTGCGTAACTTTGCTCTATGCATTATAGTTATAGGATTATATCGATTTTAGAGATGCTCGCGAAGTAGGACATTGTTCCCAGGCTTCTCAGTCAGTGTGTCTAGGTCAGACGTTTTCGGTACTGAGTTCGTTGTTTATCTTATCGTTTGTGCAATTATTTACGTGCGGTTGTTGTGTTATTGATTGAACGGAAGTCGTTGACTCGTTATCAGTAGCTTCTGTGGAGTGATTGTTGTTGTTGTGAATTATTGTGACGAGGATAAAACAATGTTTGGAGTATTTATGAAGCGATGGAAGCCTAAAAGGTAAGTTTGTTTAGTTAGTAGAGATAATGATGGTAAGAAAAACATTTTTGAGTTCGCTCTCGCTGAAGACGCTTCCTTTTTCGACAATGTTACTTTTGATAATTTTTAAAATGAAATGGTTTCGTTTGGTGACATTATAAAATATTGAACTCTGTTAGACTGTAATGTCTGAACTGGACGTCGGAAATTCCTTAGAATTTTTTGCATCTAAATTCGGACTAATTTTGGCACGGGTGCAGACAAACGCGCTGTTGACAGACTTAATAGATGAAATAGTAGAAATAGATTTACGATTATTTACTTCTTTTTGATCTTTGGATGCTATCGAATTCTTTGAAGCAGATTTTTTTTTCAATATGACCGGCTCGGAGGGCATAAAAATATTCATTCTTCCGGGATTGTTAAATGGATAATTTTTAATAGATAGGAGACATAAATAAGACTCAATTTAGAATTTATTGCCTAAATCACTCGATGACAATTTGCTCTCGCTCTAAATTAATTACAAAAATTTAAGAAAATTTACAATCTACCACAGTTTTTCGAATCCAAACACGGAGCAGTACTTACTGGTACCTAAATTGTATAGCTGGATGTACAAGTACCACATAGGTACAGAAAATTATATATTTGACAGATCAATGCGATAATCATTACTATCAACCATAGCCTCCAAACCTCTCACTTTAGAGAACAAACTCCTTTTGAATTAACCTATTTTCGTCGGTGCCATCCATTCCTGATGAACCATTAGTGCAGGTATGAATGGGCACAAATTCAAAAAAAAATCCATCCAGCACCCTAATTGCAGAACACAGTAGGTATCGATCTCAATCTGAATAATTTTTAAGGATATAGCTAATCCATTGCTTCATATGTTTGAAAAGTGTGTCTGCTCAACAACGTAAATAACGCAATGTATGTTGTTGAACTGTCAAAATGTAACCCATTGCTACTGATAGTGTGTTACGCAATTACCCCGCTGGGCTTATTTATACTGATAAATTTATTTTCTAAAAACACAATAAAGGTACAAGTCTGTAGCCGACACCAGCTGCACATCAAGCTACTACAATCTGTCAAATTTCTTTAATAGATTTTCAACTTTATTGCTAAAGCATTAGGTTCAAGGTTGATTCGGAAAATTTGACAGTTCCGGTAGCTTGATGTGCTGGCGTCTGGACCGTGGCGTGTGTAGGGAACTATTTAAAAAGGTTAATATCATGACGGTACCTTGCCAATTCATTTATGAAAATATTATGTACCTACGTTCTTGCCCATTCTTCTCCATACGAAAACTACCTTTTGGAATGGGCGACTAGAATCAATGCTTTTTATTATAATTTTTGACGTTCAAAAGTGCCTTTAGTGTGCCTAATTGAAATAAATGATTTGACTTTGACTTTTGACTTAACTCGACCACATCCTCAGCAGTAGCGCTAACTACCGCTAGAGCAACAAGCCATAATTACCTATCAGGATTACCTGTCAGACAGAATAGAACCATCTACAATCTGTCACAAAATTACCTCGACTAAATTAACTTAAATATCTTCATTACTTTACATAAAACACCAGACGAAGCCAGGTAAGTCATTAGTGGGCAAAAACTGAAAATTTCAACTATCGTGTTACATAAAGAAGATTAGTTACCTGTCGATACATGAGTCAAAGTCAAAGTGAATCCATATGATGTAACTGTTACGAGGACGTCAGTTTATTGAATAATATTTTAAAATAGACCTAAGGTTAAATAATAAATATATATATAGAATTACACAACTGAAGGTGCTTCTTCTAATTTGGTTAACAATGCTAATAATGCTGATTTAATTTAGTTAAACGGTGAAGGAAAACATTGTGAGGAAACCGCGTCGTGAGGAACTCGCATCGTGAGGAAGACGCTTTAGAACCAAAAATTCGAACACATGTGACATCTACCAACCCGCACTGGGCCCGCGTGGTGGGTTACGACCCACTCCCTCTCACTGAGAGGAAATCTGTGTACTAGCAGAGGGAATATTAAAGACTAATTATATCGTTCCGTACGCAAAATACGCGCATTGACGTGGAGTTGCGTACACCAGCCCGTATTACGAGTACCTCTTACTTTATTTCATGAATTTTCTTTATACAAATCATTAGAAAAATACTCACAATAGATTTGAACATAAAGTAAAAAACAGAATAAATTTATATTTCAATTATTGGTAAGTACATAATAATTTTATGCGGTCTTGATAAAAAAGAATAGAGGGACAGGTACTTACCTGATACATACGAGTACAAGTAATATCATTGATAAAACTTGACAACACATAGTAAATTAGTATTAACTCCACAATACATACTGCCTAATGCCTATTTAATAAAGAAAGATAGTGTGTATATAACCAAAACACTTGTAGAGTAGCGAGATCTTCTGGTATCATTTAAATTACGTCTTTAAATTCTTAATGCGTAGTGATACTGACGGTGGAATTTCGCGAAGAAAGAAGAACGGTGGCAGTAAGTGTAAGAAATGCAGGACCTAACAGTACAATTTGTAAGACAACCGTTATAGTAAAAAAGATGATGCGAATAAAAGGTGTTTAAACAAGAGATTAACATAAGCAAACCCAGGTTCTAACAGTAAATTAAACATTACAATAACATACACGCTCATACCGTTACCAAGTGCAGTTTTTGCTGACGCCTGAGTCAGCTAATGTACGCGTATCGGGATGGACTCCTGGCAAAAAACGTTGATGCAAGTCATACAGGCAAATTAGGTACGTATCAAATTACATATGCAACCGTCAGTCAAGGTGTTGAGAAAAATATTTTTTGTTCTGCATGAAACAAAGAGTATATAAGTATTGGTAATTAATGGTAGGTAAATACATGATGCTACTGATTTATTGGACGCAGAGAGTTGTATTTCAACGAATAGATATGTTGAAAAGAAATCTTAGGAAACTAAGATCTTAAATATTTTTATCTGCAGAATCGTCTGAACAAACGAACAAAGAGCTGAGAGAAACTTGCAAGTATTCACAAAATTGAAGTCTTGATTTAGCTAACTATCAAGACCTAAAAACGTGGGAAAATTATACTTGGATTCAAAGAAAGTCTTTAGAAATATACGGGAAACAAATGGAGATTCGTAGGGTGCAATAATTGGTCCATATTTTTTTTTTCAACATTTTTTGAAAACTGATGAAAGATAATATGTACTGTGAAAATAATAAAAGATTATCTTTTAGTTATTCTTAGAGTAGTATTTACACTATTACGCACCTGTGTCTGTCGTAGGACCACGAACATTCAGCAGCTGACTACTGAAACTACATAGGTATCTGGAATATTGCAGTATAATGTTACATGATACTAAAACAACATAGGTACTGGATGTCGTTTATCGCGATGCTTTAGTTTCAGGATAGCCTTTTACAGTTCCTATCTGATATGTGATTAATCAATCAACTCTGTCTATAGCAGTCTACTGCTGGACATAGGCCTCTCCCAGGCTGCGCCACAGCACCCTGTCCTCCGCCTTTCGCATCCAGTCTGTCCCAGCCAACTTCTTTAGGTCGTCCGTCCACCATGCTGGGGGGCGTCCCACACTAGGCTTACCGAAAAGCGGTATCCACTCCAGGACTTGTCTGCTCCACCGGCCATCGGTCCTTCGACACACATGACCAGTCCACTGCCACTTCAGTTTGGTTACTCTGTAAGCTATGTCGGTAAGACGGTAACTGATAAGTGATAATTATGTTCTATAATTATGAGGCAGCTAAATAAATAATTTATTTTTAATTAGAAATTTAAGTTAACCTTTGACATGCACCAGTTAACAACATACGTTGATATATAACTTATTCTAGTTACATGAGTGGAAGTAATTATGTAAATTTTATGAATCGGTCACACAACTCACGATATTACAATTTCATTAATATCCATGTACAAAGAATTAATGTCTCTACAGTGACTTTCATGTGTTTCATTTATGACCGCTCCCTAAATAAGTTGTTTTTCAATTAACGTATGCTTTTACAGTAGAGTTTAATGAATGCATTCATTAAAATTGAATGAGTCGAAGATAATTTAGTCTTTCATTGTTTTTTTTTTATTATTTGAATTGTTTTTTTTTTCTGTTTGATTTAAATAACGGAATGGTTCGTTGTTTATTTACCTAACTGATTATAGTTTTTAAAGTTATTTCGTTGTTCTTTCAAATACGGCAATCATAAACGTTATCTTCGTACATTAGGAGTCTGTTCCGCTTACCTCTTTAACATCAAATGCGCAACTTATCTCATCACTTCCCTACAAATATTATCATTACATTTTCTAATAATACTGACATTATATTTCTCAGAGAAAGTTTAGCGTCGCGATATCATCTTGTATGTATTATCATAAACTGTGGAGGGCATCGTAAGTCGTCGCATTGTGTTCACCAATGAAAGCTAAGATGAGATGTAAGATGAGATGATGATAAGATGATGATCTTTTACATACATACAAATAAATAAAGTTGAAGTGTCTGTAATGCCAAAATAACAGCTTTATACTTAATGTATATCAAATTACAGTCGCCAGCACATCAAGCTACTACAATCTGTCAAATTTCTTTAATAGATTTTCAACTTTATCGCTAAAACATTAGGTTCAAAGTTGATTGGGAATTTTTGACAGTTTCGGGTAGCTTGATGTGTAGGCGTCTGTACATGCGGTACAAATAAAAAAAAATAGGTCTGTCTGTCGGCAGCTAACTGTTATAAGGAGTAACATAAGCTTTTTGTCCCAGTATCACGTTCCTTTTCGACATCGATGCGGGTGAAGCCGCGGGGGCAGAAGCTAGTAGGTAATAACTATATTACTCATTAAAGTTTTTGTTAATAGAGAAGATGGGTAGACCTTGACCGTAAGAAAGTTGGCTGTAAATTGAATGCTAGATATAAGCCTATCAAACCGGTTTGGTGATTAGTTACCAGTAATAACAACTCTTCTACTCCTCAGCCTTGTGAAGGCCGCAGGAATCCGCTGGTTGCGAAAAGCACAGAACCTGTCTCTGTCTTCCGGCCTATGTCCAACAGTAGACGTGTTACGTCTGAAATGATGATGAATTACTACTCTCAATCTCCTTCTTCTATGTTTAGTATGAACGGAGAAAAAATTAGCGCAGAGCAATATACCATTACAGGACAAGTAAATTACTTCAGTTATTAAATACCACTACGTTTTCTGCCTAACAATAATTCTTTCAAGCAGTATTTCAAACAAAATGTATGGAAATCATAGGTGTTCCGCAGGGCACAATACTCGGTCCACTAAAGATTTATTATTAGTATATAGGGTACCTACATACACGCCACTGTAATAAACAAGTCAACTACAACAAAAGCGTAAAATATCACAGCACATCACGCGATGTGAGCAGAGCCTTAACGCTGAGTAATAAATCTGTTATACCCGCATATCGACTATCTATGGCTTGTCCCGATAGTTCACCTAACGACAAAGTTATTCCTATTTCTAGTATTTATTTGTGGTTTATTGGTAATTGAGAAAGCTGATTTATATCTTTAGAAATTCGGGTAAGATTTAAGAGTGGCTTATCTATTGATTATTGGACTCTTTTGTGTTTTGGTCCTGTGACACGTATTGTTTTGGTAAGTATTAGCTTTGCTTAGTAAGCTAATGTTCGTTACCTACTTGTAATGTTATACAGTCACGATTATCTTAGTTATGATGATCCTTCAAATTGTAGTTCTGTAATCCTTATTTATCTCCTTTGCAGACTATCTCAAACGCTGGAGAGTTAATCTGTTGGTCAATAGCCAATGAAAAGGTATTTTGTGCAACCAATCTTAGAAGCTCAGCCATATCTCATTGTTCTTTTGCTAATATTAGGTACGTCTGTGCACTTATTATAAACAGTTATTCAGCTTAGCCCTTGTTCAGACTTTCAAAGCCTTCAAAAGTGGCTACATTTCATATGTGTTTTTTTATCATTATTATTTTGGCAACATTGTGTTAGCTGTCAATGTCAAAATGACGTTATGACTAGTTTCTAGTTTATCTGTGGTGATTTTTCCCGCTAATACCCGAAGACCCGAATAGCCTTATAAACTTGGTCCTCATAAAATAAAAATTACATTACTGCAATTTCTGGGCTTTATTTACACCAGTCTAACCCCAAAGATATAACAGCCCTTTCTCAGTTGTACTTATAAAACTTTTTATTGGCTGGCGTTTGGCACACATCTCATCGAAGTATATAATGCCGCCGATGTATGATGCTCGTTTGCCTAAAAGTAGTAGACTAGAGACTTCAAGGCTCCCATCAGGTTAATACATATTGACTTATTACTTATGCTCAATAACAATAGCAAATATTTTGCAAAATATGTATTAGGTATTTGGGTCACAATACTTGTTCTCATATTGTAAACGGTTATCAGCTACAGTACAGCCACTACAAACACTATCAGTCTGGCGCCTCAGCTCTTCATGTCAAGTTGTCAACATAACTTGTTCATGACATGTTTACAAAGTATTTAGTGGTAAGTACAGTTCCTTGAGTTCGTTCGATACACCGACTAAAGATCTTTGCTGCCAAATGTGACAATACTTCTTAAAATAATAATTAATAACATTATGGCGTTGGATCCAGAGCCTGATTCTTCTTCTTAGCGCGTCGAGAGCAATCTAAATGGACTCGGTCCAGCACCCTAATTGCGTAACACACTATCAATCGGAATCTGAATCATTTTGAAGCTAATTGCTAATCCATTACTTCTTAAGTTCGAAAAATTTGTCTGCTCAACACGTAAATAACGCAATGAATGTTGTTGAATATGTCAACATTAAACGGATTCCGATTTATAATGTGTTACACAATTGCGCCGCAGAATTCGGCTACTTGTTTGGCACCATCACCAGCGTCCATCAGTTCTTTATTAAGAGCCTGATTTAGAAGGCAGTACTCGACACCTTGTGAGGAGGTTCCTGTCTCTGGATCCCTAACCACCGGTAGTTTGGGCTGTGCTCCCGACACCGGCGGACCACTGTTTTTAATAATGTAATTTATATGTGTACCTATGTGTATTGAGCGAGTAAAGGAATAATAAATAAAAAAACTATAATTTCAGTCAATAGGATTAGTAAAAATTTTATTTTGATTTTGAAATTAAGAGAAAAAAAAATTGGACGGTGTCGTTGAAACGACAGGAATAAAAGACTTTCCATTTTATGTTTTATGTCATCGCTTTAAGGTTGCAGGAATCCTTTGACGGCCGTATCATCTTTCCATCTCTTGCTGGTTGTTGACTGCAGAGTATATTGGACTCTGAAACAGTAAAAATATCACCCAGAGTAGGTAACTCACGTAAACCAAATTCAAATTCTAGCACAGAATAACTAATAGTACAAATATAGATACAAGTAGACTATCTCACAGCCTTTTCGTTTCTTTTTTTTTTTACAGTTTTTTGTATCCATTATATATTAAGACACCCATTCCGTAACCCAAAACGACCATTACCCTAACTAATTATATGAATATTTTTAATTTGACAACGTTATTATGTTTTTCTTTTATTTCTCAACCCGTGTCTGCGGCCCACAGTCGGGGAGACCGGAGCAATCTATTTTTCTAGTGCTGCCCTCTAGCTAGACCACCTGCTGAGATTTTAATTCGAAATTGGCCCTCTCTATTTGTAATGCTCACAGCCTTATAGCACCACGGTGGGTGGTCACCCTCTGTTTCTTATTTCCCCTTTAATATGTGAGCACTGAGGACCGATTCTGTGTTCGCGTACCGTCATGTGTTATGTAAATCGTTCCTCATTTGTTTGTGGGATACGCCGGAATAATTATGGTTTTCCTCGGTATGGCATCCGTGAATATTTCAAGGGATACCTAAATGTAAAGGTATGATAAATTTCACGTTGGATGCAAGTAATGTGTTTAATGCTGTGTTATTACGCTTTATTACTGTGAAAAATGCTGTGACTTTTTTTTTTATAAAGTGGCTCCTTCATAAATAATGAAACCTTTTTGAAGGAAATTACTTTTTTAGTCTCTATAAAAACGCCGACGCCGTAAAACCTGTATATTCTCACTTTATTAAAACAACAAGTTAATATCAAAATAATTTGCATATAATTTTGAGTCTTATTTATTTAAAAATCCCTTATTTTAATGAAAAATCTCGGCTTGTTGTCTATATTATTGTATCTTTTGCCCTTGGGCCATGTAGTTTCATTCCTTTTTAGTTGTCTGCTGACTAACGTGATTACTGCTCATGCCCTCAGGGTTATAGGCATGGATATTCTCTTTACACAAATTGCAATTGCTCTAGCAATTTAATAAATGGTTCGTTTACAACCCTTCGTTTGAAGTGATTGAGTAATAAATATTGGTTATGGGGGCAAAAATATCCCGGCAGAATACGGGTTAAACTAGTGTGAGATTTGCGATTATAGGCGACTTTGTTTGCGCTTCTAGCCTTTAAATTTTTAATCTCTGTAGAGTGGGCCGGACACGTCTCACGAATGTACCCGGAGAGATGGGCAAAGATTGTCACTCACTGGACGCCTGAGGGAGGACATCGTCGTTGAGGTAGACCACAGCGACGGTGGTGTGACGATGTGATAACGTTCGCAGGGCCAACATGGCCGGAGATAGCTCAAAACAGGGAGGTTTGAAAGGAAAAAGGGGGGGGCTTTGCCCAGCAACGGGATTCAAAATAGGCTAACAAAAAAGAAATGTTTCAGCATCCATATTGCAAGCTATTTTCATGACCTCAATCCTATATACAGGATGTGTCGTAAATAGTGGTCCACCGTTAAGGATTCGATATACCAGATAATTTACTATAACATATTATAATTTTAACCATTTTAGTAGTACATTTTTTTTTACAAAATCGCTCCTGAATTTGCATGGTTACGCTAAAAATTAGGATCAAAATAGAGAAGAGCTAACTTTTTCTTCAAAAGCTCTAAATTTATATAAAAAACTATAATTTTACACGATAGCTCTAGTATTCAACAGTAATTAACAGAAATCAAAATGAAAAAATAATGGTTTTTGTTGAAACTACAACCAAATTTGTAACAAAAGGTTGAAATATCGTAAATAAAAAACAAAAAAAAAATATTTTCGGAACCCTTGGGTAAAAATGATTAAAATTGTAATATGTTATAGTAAATTATCTGGTATATCGAATCCTTAACGGTGGACTACTATTTACGACACACCCTGTATAGGGTGACTGGTAATTAGTGACCGATACTTAAACACGTGATTGTACTCATGATAACAAACAACTTTTACTATGGGACCAAACCTGAAATCGCGAAATAAAAATCAGCTGTTCCCTACATTTATGTTTGTATAACTCGTCAAAATGTAGGGAACAGCTGATTTTTTTTTTTGTAATTTCAGGTTTTTGAATTTTTTTGCATTTTTAAAAAAATGTCAGTTTTATCTCTTACTACTTATATCTTGTTTTCTATAATTTCTCCGTATTGAAAAAAATATACATTATTAACACCACACCAGTAATTCTAAGAGGTAAGCAGAAGTACAGACTGTAGGAGTCCATATACTTTTTCAGAATCCCAGGCAAGCCTAATTTAGCAAACTACTTTAAGTTTCTTAAAATATCTATGTAAAAATTTGCGTAGGCCTAACAAAAATAAACTTTGTACAAGAATCCTTGCCAATAAGATACCAAAAAACTATTCGACCTCTTCCGACAGTCAGTCATAACATAAAGTACCTAGGTAATAAACCGCTTCGATTCCCATGCACGTAACAACAGCACAGCAAGGGTTAAAGACCTACACTGAATAGGTCCGTAATGACAGGTTGGCGGGCAGCCGACAAACCCCATAGCAACTCGTTTACGTCACACTGACGATTCTTTACAAGATCTTGTAGAATGATGATGAAAACAGCCTGTATTACCTATTACCTATATTTTATTTATCCTTTTGATAGATTCTTATTTTGTAAAAATGTTAGGACTATGTAGGCCTTTTAGAGCACGGTTACACGCTCATTCTGGCGTCAGTCTGGTCCATCATTCTGGTCAGAATGATCGTGTAACCCACGGATTGACACCAGACTGATGAAAATTAAATAATTTTGAACCGTGAAAATTATCGATCATTATGGCGTCATTCAAGTCAATCCAGAATGATGGACCAGACTGACGCCAGAATGAGCGTGTAACCTTGCTCTTAGACTTTAGATCGGTAGACCAATTTTTAGTTTATCAAGTACCTGGTACTTGTTGACAGGCCTACGCTGTGCTCCCATTATCTACTATACTTTGAAAAAATTGTAAAAGCCAATTATTTTTAAAAGAGTACCTAACCATGGAGTTTCTTGCCGGTTCTTCTCCATAGGAAACGACCAATTGGAACCGTGCACCTAGCTTCTGACGTTTCATAAGTGCCCATGTAGGTTTATGTGAAATAAAATATTTTGATTTTGCTAGAATGGTGTGGATGGTGAAAACATATTTGTAAGACGTTCATGGCTTGTGAAAAATGTCACAGCGAGGTAATTGCTTAACAGACTATACTGATAGCGTATTACGCAATTACCCCGCAAACAATAGCAATAGCTTAGCGATAGTAGCAATGGCTTTTAATTTGACAGTTCAACAACATTCATTGCGTTATGTACACGTTGTTTGAGCAGACTTTTTCGAACATAATGAAGCAATGGATAAGCAATATCCTTCAAAATTATTCAGATTGAGACTGTTTTCTTGTTCCTATGATAGTCTTCTTTCAAATTGAATCGGACTTATTTCATACACGATTCAAAGTGGTGGAATTTTTTAGGTCCTACAGTAATAAAAAGAAATTCTATTACTTATTCATAAAAAAAAATACAGATGTGAAAATTTTAAATGCAGCATTAATAATTATAACATCATCATCTCATCCGTAATGAACACTAGAAGCTTGAGACCCAGCATCAAAATTTTATTGGCAAAGAACTATTCACGATTAGTATGAGAGATGCTGTAGCTTATTGATAATGATATCGTTTCAAACAAGTCCTGTTACGAGTATATTCCTTCGAGCGACAAGAAAAGCGAAGGTGTGAACTCAATCAAGGCTTGACCATTCAAGGTTATCTCTAACATAACTTAGGTACTTACTATTAGCTAATACATTAAGTACATACTTACTGCTCAAATATAACCAAATGACGTAACTCTTAATGTTCATCTGTTAAACGCTAAAATGGATAATGATTAGCCATTTTACTGTGTTCAGTGAGCTGCGACGGATGACTACATTCAAATAAAAAATAATAGACAGATTCAGGCGGTTAGCGAAATTACCATAGCAACAGCAGATTACCAAGCATCTAGTGCGTCTGTTCTGTAATAATCTCACCGTGAAGTGAGCTGTCAATAGTGTGAATTCCTAGCGTCAGTAGAATGACAGCACACTTCAAAGTTAAAGTCAAATCATTTATTTCAGATAGGCACATAGGTATAAGGCACTTTTACAAAAACTAGAATTGATTCTAGTCGCCCTTTTTTTATTTGAAATGGACTTGCTCTTGACTCTAGTCTAGGTCAAAGGTGACAAAGTCGACGATGGAGCTAGCTTACCCAGAAGAAGCCTGTTCACTCTCACTTTGAAGAGATTTGGGTTGTATGCGCTCGGAACTTTTGCTGTGCGCAAATTGTTGTTTCGTATGGGTTCGTCTTTTAAAGACTGCTTCAAGCCACCTAAGTTATCGATGAGATTTTTATAGAATATATCGGTAGATATATTTTAGATATACATACAATGAGAAAGTATTATGCTAGTATGCAGAACGGTGACTGGTAGGTAAGTAGCGACAACTGACAACCTGATTCAAAAGAGGAGAGCGTTATAAAACGTTAAAAAATTGCTGATTTTCAAGAAGTGTAATTTGTTGAAAATATAACAATTAAAGCTTTTTGAGCATATACAGTGCGTAATAATCTACTAAGTACTAGCTACCCGAAACTGTCAAATTTACCCAGTCAACTTCGAACCTTATGCTTTAGCAATAAAGTTGAAAACCTATTAAAGAAATATGAGAGATTGTAGTAGTTTGATATGCTGGCGTGTGTACAACTATGGTACATAACAAACAAATGGAAAAATTACTATAAAATAAAACTATCCACAACACATTAGGAAGTTGAATCACGTTGAACGTTCGTATGCTGCATAAATATTCATAAGAGCGCCGTGTCATCGTCTATCAGGAGTTGACTGATAAGGCGAGTACTATCTACTGATACGACCATGTACTCGTGTAGTACTACTGTGTGCACGTGGGGGTCTGAGGCCGACCGATTTGCATTTTCATGCTTTTTTTTTAATGTTCAAAATGTACCTATATCGCAGAGTTTAAATTATCATATACTAAAAACTACAGAAGCCTTTGATGGCTTATTATTCTTATTCCTCATTTATTAAATCTAGAAAATTATTAGTTTTGGTATTGAAAAGTGGATCGGACCGGAATGAGAAAGCTTATAGTGGATAAGACAAAGTTTAAAACAGAAGACGAACTAGCAGGGATCGAGGGGGGTTGGAGGGGGGGGGCTCAGGGGATCGAGGGGGGGTGGAGGGGGGGGGGGGCTCAGGGGATCAGACCGGAATAAATCAAACTTTTAAATAGTGATGACTGAGAAAAAAATTTCATAGGTAGGCAATTCCTACAAAAAATATGAATTAATACACCACATTCATCAGTCTAGTTCAGCAAGAACAGCATTATCAGTATTTAATGTTCCCAACTTCCCACTGCTGGGACCTGGGACACAAACCTTCTCTCTGAGAGAGCGTCTGACCATAATCCACCACGCGGGTCCAGTGCAGGTAGGTGGGTATCACATGTATTCGAATTATTGGTTCTACGATTTCCTCAGATGATCATTAAGCATCAGTTACCAGCCCGTGTTAAATCATTCCTTGCTCACCTGTTGCAACATCAAGATCCAGAACTGAATAGATATTTCTCTCTAGGTGTTGTATGAATCAGAAGCGAAATAAAACCAATCAAAAAACTTGTATAATAAAACAAAACAATTCGACTCTAAAAAGAGAGCAACCGTAAAAGACAACAATTTTACAGATAACATAAAACCATCAGCTGTTAACCGTTGTTTAAATCTTGGTTAATCTGTAGTTAAGCTCTAGTATAATCGCGGTGCCTAATTAGTGTTTCCTGCATAAAACTGAGCCACCTGCCGTACGCTAATAGATACCTGGGTAGCTTGTTAACGAAGACAGGGACTTGGTACACGATTAAATAGTAGATACTTGCTTCAGCTGTGTTTTTGCCCAGATTGGTGTAGTCGTAAAGCTGTTATTGGGAGGGGTACAATAACTTATTTTTGAACAAGAGCAACAGATTGCACTGCTTACATTTTCTCAATGCCTTTTACATTTTGTTGATGTCGACTCAGGAGTCAGGATGTGTCCAGCTGTCTAGCAGTAAATTACGGTAATAATACGAGTATGGTTAGTTCACCACGTATAACTTACAGTTCTGTGTTCTGTAGGTAGTTTCTGCCTATACTGATTTGAAAAAGGCGTAAGTTTTTATATAGATGTATTCATTTTGACACCTTCTAGTATCACGGGTAGGTACTGAAAGGGAGAGAAAAGATTTGACTACCTATTTGTATGTACTAGAATGGCTGAGCAGATTTTGATGAAGGCACATTGGTAGATCATGATCTGGATTTAGACAAAGGATACATTTTATCCTAATATGTCTAAAATAAACCCTTTATGTGATAATCTGGCTTGAATAATCCATACTAATATTATAAATGCAAAAGTGTGTGTCTGTCTCTCTGTCTGTTACCTCTTCAAGCTTAAACCGCTGAACCAATTTAGATGAAATATGGTATAGAGATAGTTTCAGTCCCGGGAGAGGACATAGGATAGTTTTTATCTCGATATTCCCACGGGATCGAGACTTATGCGGGTGAAACCGCGGGGCGCTGCTAGTGTTACTATACTCAATTACTCATACTCTGCTCTACAATCTATTGGTAGGTTTCTTTTTTACAAAATTACTAACAGAGCCTTCGTTGGCATGCCCTGAGGGATGGTTCAAATTATATTTTGTTCTATCTTGTATGAAGATAGACCCTTCTGGTTCCTTGGGACTCGTATGTATTACTATAGACAATTTCATCTACAATCTTCTTGCATGAGCTCACGAGCTAAGTTTTTTTTTTATTTCACGATGTTTTGCGTAACCCCAATATTTATGAATTAAAAGTCTGAAAATAAATATCAATAAATTTTTTTTCAAAAATATTCATAGCTTTTGGATCGAAAACCTTCTTCATAAAATATTTATTGTTTACTCGTGTTATTGGTAAAATGGTCAGCTGCATCAGGTTAAAGACAAGAAGCCGACCTCAACATAGTTGGGAAAAAGTTTGACTGATGATGACTAGTAAATAACTAAACATACAGTCCTGTGAACCGAAGATGTTATTGAGATTTCAGGCCCAAACCTTTGAAGTCTACGTTGATCTTGGTAAGTGGACAGCACAACGCGCAGATGTTAGGAAGTATATTCATGTATTTATGTATATTTATTTGAGCTTATAGTTATATGTAATTAGGTATACCTATGTATATTATATTCATAGTTTTAATAGGTTTATGCGTATCTTTATATTTAAAATATTTATTCCTCAATTTTCATGATTGCACTTACCACTGTTTGTCTCTGAATCACCCAAAGGTTGACTGGTAGAAAATGCCTGTGGCATTAAGTCCGCCTCTGTACATTATTGTGCTTGAAGTATTAAATAAATAAATAAATGAGGGACAGTTTTCGGAGTACTTTTTTGTCTGTCAAAATAGATAGCTTAGAACTGCATAAAGCACACGAGTACGCGGTACTTTTAATCCGTTTGTGTGCATTGTGCAGCTACAAGTTTGTCTATTTTGATGGACAAATAAGTACGCCGAGGACTTCACTGTCTTTCGTCTGCGCAGTTCTTGTAGGAGGGCTTCAACAGAATCAAATATTTCGCTTATTGAAGTATCGCCTTTTACGGCCTCTTTGTCACTAGATGAATTGACATCCTCTTGTATCCATGGCAAGAATACGCAAAAATACCCCTTAAAATTGTGTAAACCATATACAATGCCATCTAACTTAACTACAGGACATTTATCACAAGTTAGCATTTACACGATAACTAGCAAAACACTTCAAGTTCGTCCACCTCTGTCAATGTTTTGCTAATAATGAATAGGTACGGTCAGCAGTAGAGATAAATATAGGTACAACAGGCAGAGAAGTAGAGATCAAAGAAACTATGAAGGGTTTGTGTGTAAGATGATACGAGATCAGAACTGAGATGATGGCTGATAAAAATGTATGGAAGAAAATAAATGCAGTGCTGACCCTATATAAAACGGGGTGGGAGTGTGGGAGGAAGATTTTCATGCAGAAAACTTGCAACTATTTTTATTACCTTATGTTGTGCGTGTGATGAGCTGTCTAGTCTTAAGAAAAAGTTTGAAATTAGATGAAAACTACCTTTTTTGTTCACCGTACTCATAACAAGAGTACCTACAGAGCTCTAACGAGACAAAACCTTGGAAGTGTAAGTAGTTAATGTAGTTAAAGCAAATGTTTGAACTCACTGAAGTACGAAAATACAGCATTAGTATACTAAAGAAGAATTTTTATTTAAACTTTAGCTTAACAAAAATAAGGTTCAAATTCGTTTACCAAAAGACTTTAAAAAGTTAGCTCGACACTGAAGTAACACTCGTGCGTTCAAAGGAACAGTGTTACATAAAGAGATCAATGTACTGTAAAAAGGTGTTTTTCGTATTCTAATTAATGTATTTTTATTGTAATGAGATTTCGTCACACACGCTTGAGGCAATTGGTGTGGATTTGGAATAACATAAATTTACATTTATTAGGTGTTAAAATGATGCCGCTTTGATGGTCAACGTTAAAACTTAACTTAACTTATGAAATATCTTAGTAACGACTTGATAGTAAGCGGTTCTAATGAGTGAAGGACGTTATTCGAAACAATATTTTTTGTAATTTGTGGTATGTAATTTTTAATATGTAAATTTTCTGTAATTTGTGGTATGTAACTGTTTTTGTCCCTAAATAAATAAATAAATAAATAAAAAAAAATATTATTCCTTACCTAGATGGTTAGGATTGTGCACGCTTACCTATCAATTCATTTTTTTTTATACCCGAATGGGCCCGCTCTTGACCTCGATCACGCCTGATGGAAAGCAATGGATGAGGTCTATGATGGAACGAGCATGCTCAGAAGATGCCTTAGGCACTGGAACTCCCACGCATCAACAAACACAGCAAGCTGCTTAACGCGGCGACTCCGGTGGGAGGGTGGTCGCAAACCAGGCGAGCGTTAGCCCCAAAACCTCAAGGGAAGAATTGGCCAGTCAAATAAGGTGTTGGTGTGACTGTCCAGGATGTGCCGAGCGCTCGGTTCAGTTGAGTAACTGGTGGAACAAACTGCGTTACACGAGGAGGCTTGTTCATGGATCCCAAAAATTTTCAGAGGGCCTAGAGAACTGGCAATTGCTTTCAAAGAGTTTTGTGTTTCTACAACGACTTTCAACAGGATTAATTAATTATAGGTATGCAACTTTCATACGCAAGGTTTACGGTAGCTTTTTGAATTTTCCATCATCTTTATCGGTGGGGCTTAAACATAAGTGGCGAAATGAAATGTAGGTTTACTGTATGGTACACCTCTGCCTTACCCTTTGGCAAATACAGGTGTGATGTTATGTTGTGTTTTTTATGTAGGCCCTCAGGTTTTTGCGAAGTATATCTTAACCCCCTTACTAATAAACGTAATATCAGATGAATAGTTACACACTGATTTCTCTCTTTCAGTCGTCAGTAATTTGACTTTCGAAAGAAGAAGACAGCGTTGTGTAACTAACTATTCAGACGCTGTGCAACGTTTATTAGTAAGGGGATTCTCAAAGAGATGTCAGCACAAGGGAAGCCTGCCGGGTCAGCGGGATTGTCCGAAAGGGTTACTGCTGCCCCGGAACATAAAGGGCTAAGGAAGGAACACGGGCGGGTTTTAGTTGGTAAGAGTCTGACACTCTCTTCCGTTCCACCCAAAGCGGGAGGAGTCATTTGATGATTTCCAATCCACAAAAAAAAAAAAGGGGGGTTCTCATGTATGGCTCAATCATCCAACATGACTTCAACTGTGGAAAAATGATTCCTTATTGCAGTATCATGCTATATATTTTCTATTGTATAATATTATATGAACCAGATGATATCAGCGGCTCTTATCATAGCACGCAAGTCGTAATAATCAACAGATTGAGACGAATTGTTTAGAAGCTTGTCATTTGTTTCCTCACAAACTTATCTTTGAGTTCATCGTATTAGAAGAGTTAATTGGTAAACGGTACCTACGTGATTACGTTGTAAAGGTATAAAACATAATTGGAATCAGGAATCTGTGTCTATTATCTTAATTACGAAAGAAAAATAATAATGTAATACCAAACGGGCATACTAACGAATGCAAAACGGGCATACGGCGGTGTAATTGCTTTACACACTATCAGTAGTAACGGGTTTCATTTTGACAGTTCAACAACATTCATTGCGTTATTTACGTTGTTGAGCAGACACATTTTTCGAACATATCATTATGAAGCAATGGATTAGCAATATCCTTCAAAATATTTCGTTGCCGAGGCCAGCTCAAAAAGAGACGCGAGATGAACACCGGGGTGGTTTTAATGTGGTAAAAACACCCCCGGTCTTATCCCCAAAGATCAGGCGCCTTTTGAAGGTTCCCCCGAAAACAAAAAAAAAGATGGTATTTAGATACTAACGATAATATAGTAAAGATATGAATAGAATGTGGCCTATGTCCAGCAATACACGTCATACATAATGCTGGCTATGTATGACTTTTAAGAACAGGTTAATAAAATATATCGTACAAAATATCTATGATTCAACTATGTTAAATGATTTATAGACAACAAGAAGTTGCTCTAATCCGGCTGCAGCTGTCACGATAATTTATGATATTATGTGCACAGTGATAATAATAAATACTTATGCAACTTGAATAGTGTATAGCATTGCAATAGGTATCTATACCTATTGTAAAACTTATAATTGATGAAATTTAAAAAGACATATCAAGCTAAATATTACCAGTATAACCTGACTTCTCATTGTACGAAAAGCCTATACAATGCGAGGTCAGCTAAAACTGGACATGTATAGCTTGATAAATGTCGTCGTGTGTACTAGTATAATCAATCATGTACAGTCAACAAAAGAGATAAGTATGCAGGATCGTTGGATATAGTTGAAGTTTAGTAAGAAACCGATGGATGTTGTCGACTGAAATTTAATTTGATAAATGAGCTGTGAGCTGTTTGTTTTCTATTAATAAAATTAAATTATATTCGAAAACTTCCATCGGTTTCTTACTAAACTTGAACTATATCCGACGATCCTGCATACTTATCTCTTTTGTTGACTGAACCTACATAGCAAAGCTTTTTATATGTAATGGCAAGGCTACTGTTTGGCTACTACTTCCACTGGTGGTAATCGATGATGCGATCGCCGATTGGGTATCCACTCTTGTCTAGAAGGAACCTATTTATTCGTTGAAGGTTAAAGTTATATATATCTATGCAGGGCTTGCATGGAGGCTGAGGAAACCGTTGCGCATGTGCTCTTTGAATGCACAGGCGTCAGCCAGATTAGGACAGAAACCCTCGGGGCACCCAGATGTTCTTAAAAGACCAGGAGATGTAATCAGCTTCTGGTGGGAGGTGGGCTGGTTGGAATAACCACCGACGGCCGCCATGGCCCACGCACAATGGTCCACCTGAAGGACTAAATGCGGAAACCAAACCCTCTAATATAGAACATAGACATATCTATAATGAAACACAGACATTGTCACGCAGTTCCAATAATACTTAGCGTCACTCACAAATTCACAATGGACATGTTACCGAAACATTTTGTTAGAATATCCATCATAATTATATCGGTGGCGCAAAGCCATTCGTCGGTCGACAGACATATTGAGCTGTCATTTAGTCAAACAAGGTCTAAATCCTTAAAAACTCTATGCATAGCGTGTCAAAATTATGCTAAATGTATGCAGGTTTGCACAATACATCATGCGCACGCGGCTGTCGCGGCGGCGCGGCGTTCTCTTTTCAAACAATGGAATTAACGCTCGCATAGGTTTTGTCACAGTGAAACGGAGCGAGAAATTTTCTTTAAAAAAATATATGTATGTGTTCTCGTATGTATTATGTACCATGTGTGTGGTTCTTACTAATTAGTCGTTCGTGTTGTGACGATGTGCTCGAGTTTCATCTGAGTTATCGCTTTTCCGCATTTTTTTTCCTGTGTTGCAGTGAGCAGCAATAAGCAATCCAGGTTCTTTGAAATTGGATTGCTAATGATTATTTTATTTATCTCTATGTCCTATTGAGTAATTGTCAACATCATGTTTGTGCAAAATATATTTTGGATTGAAAGTTAGGTGTGCAATGATGAAAACTGTAGCCAATATACCTGTTGTCGCTATCCTCAAATCTATTTCATGCAACAGATTTTCTTCTGCTTTTTTATACAGGGACCCATTAAAATAGATGGACAAATTTTAAAACAGCTCTCAGTACAGTACGTCTAACCAAAGATATCAAAGCAAAAAAAATACACGGATTAAGGTGATTTCATTTTGACCTAAAACAATAAATTGCCGGCACATTAGTGTATTTTCGTTAGCTGATTATTATTTTTCTTGTAAGTATCTAATGCGTTTTTTTATATATTTTTTTACCATCGTCCTTATTACGGTGGTCTGAATGATTTCTAAAAGTTTGTCCATCTATTTGAATGGGACTTTATAAAGCAATTGTAATATTTCGACTACTAAAGTTCCACTTCCAATATTATGATACCATTTTAACTTTGTAGAACCCACCAAATTCATCAGCCATAACATTACCATAATTAATTTCCATAACTAACTTTCCCATACCCATCTCCACAAAAACGGAAACGAAATTGTAATAAATCTCTCTTTCACCAGTTAACAACATTTAATTTGTATATTTATAGTCAGCAGCAGGGTATGCTACCCCGCTAACCATGGCTACTTCCTGGTCACTGGTTACTGATGAGCAACCGACCGTAGCACCAACTCAAGTGGAACCGAGATCTACTTGGAACTACTGTTGATTGTTTTAAGTTTCTAAACGATATTTTTTGTCGTAACTGTAACGTACTTTTACTATCGGATTCTCAAGGCTTTGTGCGCGACCGATTCGGAGGAGGTATCTTTTTGGCAAGTCCCTAAAATACAGATGAGTCACCGTCTGTATTAGGGGGACTACTTAAAACCAAAATGGTTCTGTCAGGGTCATGCTTTCCATCAATCTATTGGTCATCAGTGGCTTCTTTTTGTCAGCAGTGGCTTTTAGGAGTCTGCACGAGCTGTTGCAAGCTAAAGCACGAAGTATGGAGATATAATAATATGTATTTGCATTTATCGTAGCAAAATAGCAGTTCATTAAGACTGATATAATTATAGTGGGGCTGTTTGCCAAGTATGGAGTCACCCCTCATAGAGCATTTTTTTAGTTTGATCCATATTTTTTTTAGCAGATGTGTGAAAGATGATAATGGCAAGAACGGTGACTACCGAAATGACGACTAATAGGGAAGTATAGAAGAAAAAGATATGTTGCGCTGACCTCAAATAAATTGGGATATATGCAGCAGGAGCATTATGATGATTTTTTTTTGCAGATCCATCATCAACATAAGATTTTATTATATTCACCTATACTTCGAGGTTCTCAATCCCAGTTGTAGGTATAGCCAAGAAGAGCTAGAGACCTATCTGTCTGCAAAATAGCAGTTGAATAGATGTTTGTTCATCATTGGAGGTAATTAAGCTGTCTCTGCTAATTTGTTGCTGTTTTGTCGACAAGTGAGCTAATCGAGCTAATATGGAATGACTTTGAAGTTAGACCTTCGTTCAAAGACCATTAAAACTAGTTTCCGTCGCTAATGACCAATACACGATTGTTTTTGCGGCAACATCTGCCAATTTCGTCAGGGGGACTAGGCAGTATAGTCTAGTCCATCCATACCAATATTATAGATGCGAAAGTGTGTCTGTCTGTCTGTTACCTCTTCAGCCTTAAACCACTGAACCGATTTAGATGAAATTTGGTATAGAGATAGTGTGAGTCCAGGAAAAGGACATAGGATAGTTTTTTTCCCGATATTCTCACGGGATCGAAACCTATGCGGGTGAAACCGCGGGCACTGCTAGTATTTTATAAGAGAAAGAGAGAACTAGCGACGGCGACACACCCCTGCTTCTTATGGTTTTTGATGTGTAACATCTATTTGCCACGCCTTGGGGGTAAGACCACAGAACAGTAAATATCTGTTCTGTGGGTAAGACCGACTCGTATGTCGTGACGGTATACGGCATGACGCTCTTTTATGCCGCCGTCATGAGGTCTGTTCGATGTCTCACACCTGCCGGGAGTCCCGTACTGGCCAAGTTTTATAATGACATCGAGATTTCCTTAAACTTTTCGGAACAAATTCTCTAAATGATGATGAAAACCGCGACAAAATCTGTTGTGTAGTTTAGAAGGACAACGCGGTCATACAGACAGACACGAAAAGAGACTACAGTTTTAAATGGATAAGCTGTGAAGAATACATATTTCCACAAAGACATGCTTAACGTCTTAATTATTTTAATAATTTTCGCAATTTATAAAACAAGAATGACAGGAATTTTAATAATACGGTAGAAACTATTGTGTTTTAAATCTTGAATTAATGTTTTAGAGTCATATAGTCTAACTTAAGATTTTGAATAATTTATGTAAAATTGAGAACAATATGATTTCTAATGAACGGCGAATAAGAAACATTGCGTTTGCTGAATAAATTAAACAAATATTTTATTATACTTATAAAGATAATAAACGCGTGATACCTACGACAGTACTTATAATAAAATTTTATAAAACCTATAAAAAAAAACGCTCGGTAACCTAAACGCAATAAAAAAGAATACCAAAAGGTTTTCCGATACCGGGAATCGAACCCGAGCCTCCTGGGTGAGAGCCAGGTATCCTAGCCACTAGACCATATCGGATGTTATGACCGAAATCGAAATTAGAGTAAAGCTCCAAAATCAATGTTTCATTTTTACAGAGTTTATTTTTGTTTTTTTTTTTATTATTTTATTTTTATTGCATCTGCGAACGATTTTTATTTTGCTTTATGTTTTATCAAGTCGTAAAGAACACTACTGTGGGTAGCGGGATCGTCCGAAAGGGTTACCGCTGCCCCGGAACATAAAGGGCTAAGGAAGGAACACGGGTGGGTTTTAGTCAGTAAGAGTCTGACACTCCCTTCCGCTCCACCCAGAGCGGGAGGAGTCATTAGATGATTTCCCATCCACAAAAAAAAAAAAAAAAAAACACTACTGTATCTTATATTCGTATACTTTCAAGCACTGTATCTTTAGGAGTCAGCAGAAATACTAGCTAACATCTGTTGAATGAGTTAGCAATTGCAACGTATTTTTATCTCCATCAGTTAATTTGACATGTTTGTTTATATTACGATGATTTATAGTTAGTTAAATGTGTTCCAGTTAATTTTAACCGGCCTGTAACGTTTCCTAGTGACTAGTGACCCAAATGAGTTGTCACTATTAACGGATTTAGATTGTTTGACCGTGTGCAGCGTTCAGAGGTAGGGTGACAATAATTCGAGCTGATGATGGAATATTTTGCATCATATACGAACTCTTAACCTTTTAACCGCTTGTGTCGCATTTATGCGACACATACCTATTTCCGTGCCCCTACCGCTCGTGTCGTATTTATGCGACAGAGACATGCATGATTTTTTCGTTTTACTTTTGTCCTATTAACTGCGTGGTACAACTAAAACCATGATTAAATACAGAAAAAAACTTTTTGACTATTTTTTAATCAATACAACGATTTCTCCTCCTTATTTCTTGTAGGTATTATTTTATCAATTTGTAGCCGGGCGCTAGGGGCACGGCAATTAATATTTAGCCAAGCGCTTAAAAGGTTAAACACAGTTATGTGTTTAATATACTGAGCCCTGGTTTCTCCAAGTCTGGCCAATAAATTGAGCTAAGTATATTTTAATTATCTTCTACTTGACAAACTTTCATGGTGTCAGGTTTTGTTCGTTAGAAAAATAACAATGTCATTTCAACGTAGACCTTTCAAAACGGGGTTGGTATAAACTAGGCTATAGTGTCATAGCTATAGCGTATAGGCTATACTATAGGGAAGAAACTACATTGTTTTGATGCTTGTTTATTTTTCTTTGCAAATATTTCCAGTACATATTCATAAGTACTTACACAGTACACCAGCTATTTTCTAACTAAACTACCTAACAAACTAGGATCTAAGTTTGATGTATGCAGCGGGCTTTTTGTAACAAATTATAAGATCAAGTAAGTATAATGGGGCAACTAGAATCATTAATGAATTAATTATGTGCCTATTTGAAATAAATGTTTTGACTTTTGACTTTTAATGTTTTCATTCAGAACCTATTAATAAAGAAAATATTAATCGTCGTGGACTGTCCCACCACAGCTGAAACGCATGGTCACCACAACCATGATCTAAGAATTATTATTCACCTGAACCAGTGCGTGGGATGTGCTACCAACCTAATGCCCTATTACACGTGCACTATTTTGGTTTTCGCGCATTTAATTTAATGTACTGAAGCCGTAATTTATTTCCATGTTCTTGGAATACTGCCGTCATAAGGAAAAAGGGCATAACTAACATTTTTTCAGAAATTGAGTTCTATACATATTCGGAATCAGAAAAAAAGGCCCATCTGCTAATATTTTTTGTACAATTTCGGAAAAAATGTTAGTTATGCCCTTTTTCCTTATGACGGCAGAATACTTATGTGAAGTATTTGAATGTTATTTATGACATGTGTATGAGCAGCATCCTATCCTAATTGCTTAATTTTGGGAACATATTGAAATGGCTTCCAAGAGTGGAGATTCCTGTCCAAATGAAAGTCCAGCAGCCTAATTTCAATTACAATCTGAAATATTTTGACGGAACTTGCTAATCCATTGCTAGTTTGCTACATGTTTGAAAAATTCGTCCGTTCAACAACGTAGGTAAACGACGCGATGAATATTGTTGAATTGTCAAAATTAATGTCGAAAGCACAGATATAATAGGTATGTAGATACACCTAGATAACGCAAGAGCAACTACTTCGCGTACCAAAAATCGCACAAGGTTACGTACAAAAATCGTAAGCCGCGTAAGCCGCCACTTTCGCGCTCAGTCCTGTGTACCTGCTGGCTGGGTGCGGCGTCTTTGATTTGATTTTCCGATCACTAAATAGTACTTGTGACGTTATAGTAGGTAGTCAAAAAATGGCACGCTTGGTTTTCATACAGATCGTGATATTTGCGTTATCTAGGTCTATCTATATCTGTGGTCGAAAATGTTTACTCCAAGTTTACTAAATACCCAGCTGGGCAGTCAGTCCCGCTACCTTCCTATATGCCATGCTATGCTACATTGCCACGAATTATTCTTCGGAAATGGCCCAAGATGAGATAAGATAATTATGATTCCTCTAGTCCATAATGTCACCTGACCTTGCCATTTAATCTCAGATTTCAGAGTTTATGACGGCAATTGCTATTCATGCATTGCTATTATAATGACCATTAATAAAGACCATAGTACGATTGCAAGCGAAGGAACAGTATAAAAAAGAATACTTAGCGAAAACAATTGCAATGTGTTTGATTGCTGTGCATTCCATTTTCTCATCAATAAAAGTACAGACGCCAGCACAACAAGCTACCCCAATCTGTCAAATTTTCCCAATCAACTTTGAACCTTATGCTTAAAAAGCACACGACGACGACGACGTGGCATCGTTTCGTCGTTTGACGTTTAAAAAGTGCTGATTCTCAGCCTAGTTTGAATTAAAATGACTTTTGATTTGATAACATTCAAGTTGGATTAGCAATGTACAGAGGCCAGCACATCAAGCTACTCCAATCTGTCAAAATTTCCCAATTGAATATGTACCTTATTCCTTTGTGGTAAAGTTGAAAATCTATCAAAGAAATTTGACAGATTGGGGTAGCTTGATGTGCTGGCGTCTGTACAGTCAACAAAAGAGATAAGTATGCAGGATCGTTGGATATAGTTGAAGTTTAGTAAGAAACCGATGGATGTTCTCGAATAAAATTTAATTTTATTAATAGAGAAACAAACAGCTCTTTTATCAAATTAAATTTCAGTCGACAACATCCATCGGTTTCTTACTAAACTTCAACTATATCCAACGATCCTGCATTATACTTATCTCTTTTGTTGACTGTAAGTTTACTTGTACTTGTGAATCACTTTGAAATACCTATTCTCGGCTATCGTATGCCCTTCATTTGTATCTCCCAATTATTATGACGCGATACGACGTCACCATTTTAAATTCCCATGTAGTTCTCAAGTGGGTCCATTACATACAAATCATCGGCTCGTCACGGGTTGACCTTATTGTCTTCAATTCAGTGAATTGGTTCGCCCACGTGCCTAAACGATGTACAGACGCCAGCACATCAACCTACTACAATCTGTCAGATTTCTGTAATAGATTTTCAACTTTATCGCTAAAGCATAAGGTTCAATGTTGATTGGGAAAATTTGACAGTTAGGTGTAGGTTGATGTGCTGGCGTCTGTACAGACGCCAGCACATCATTGACAACAGAACCCAGCATTGCATAAATATGTAAGCTGTCACGCCCTTTATACCTGGAGGCTTTTATTTAGGTAGTAAGTTTTTTTTTTTGTAGGTATTTATATTTTTAATTTTTTTTTTTTTTTTGCTTGAGTACGTATAGTGTTTATTGTACCTATTTGTTGGTATATTGGCGTGGCTAGCTAACCTATGGCAAATAATTTAATTTAATGCCCTACGTTAATTACTTTTCATAACTAATGTTGTATAAAATCTTTTTTTTTTTTTCTAATTGCACAGACAGCTGTGCTGCTGGGGAGTTTGTTCCGCCATTTCTTCTTCCCAGCGAAAGCACTAGGAAGTGGCGAAGGGCGGGCGGTTTGGGGGACTGTCTTTTGTAATTTTGACGTTCGAAAAGTGTTGATTCTCAGCCTAGTTTGAATAAATTACTTTTGATTTTGACATCAAGCTACTACAATCTGTCAAATTTCTTTAATAGATTTTCAACTTTATCGCTAAAGTTTAAGGTTCAAAGTTAATTGGGAAAATTTGTCAATTTCGGGTAGCTTGATGTGCTGGCGTCTGTACGGCACTGAATATTGACCTGAGTAAAACGCTCTCTCCCTTTACGTACAAGTGATGTTAGGACATTTTGGAGACTTCCTGGATTATTTTTGGTTTATTGGCTACATTTATTTGTAAGAGGTTTAACAATTCGCTGATTAAATCAGCGTAACGACGGCTATGCTGGGTGAGACTAAGATCTTCCTGTCTCCTAGTTAGCTGTGCCCGACATGGTCCAAAATGATCATGTCTTTTTAAAACCTACGTGGAAAGCAATAAATATATAGAGTACTAGCAGTGCCCCACGGTTTCACCCACATAAGTTTCGATTCCGTGGGAATATCGGGATAAAAACTATCCTATGTCCTTTCCAGGGGCTCAAACTATCTCTATACCAAATTGCATCTAAATCGGTTCAGCGTGACGAGGAAACAGACAGGCACGCTTTCGCATTTATAATATTACAGTATGGATCTTAATAAATACCGTTTTGTAGCATTTGGTGATTGATCCTTGTCAAAGACCATTCAATTGTGCTTATTGTAATTTTTGTGTGGAAATCTTGGCCCTAAAGTTAAATAGTAGGCTATGCGAGATCATAGTAGGCCCTAAGCTAAGATCGAAGAGTTTGCCTAGCAACAAGGCTAGGAAAATTGGCAAAAACTAGTTTAAATAAATAGTAAATAATGTAATACGCACATAGGCATATTTATTTACAATATTTCATCACGTACGGTCCATTTGATACAAACCTGCGTTGTCGCAACTCAATCACAGAGTCAGCAACACTGTCGCTTTGTGTTAGGGTGTGCACTTACTGGTTCCAAACTTTAATATCCCACCGAAAACATTTTCATGTAAAATGTTGCCAAGACGAGACCATATGGCTCGCACTGTCAAAAAATTATCAGATCTCATGTAGGGCCAAGCTTCTAACTCTACACGCCCTAACTCTACAAGCCCTAACTTCACAAACTCTACACCTTAGTCAAAATATGAGGCTTGGCCGTTTCGTTACTACAAGAACTATTGTATAACAGAAAAGTAATCAACAGTGAATACATTTTTCACTTTACGCCCATGTGATGGTAGCGAAACGGCCAAGTCACATAATTATTTTGATTAAGGTGTAGAGCATAGAAATGTAAAAAACAGGTGTAGAGTTTGTGACGATAGGGTTTGTAGAGTTAGGGCGTGTAGAGTTAGAAGCTTGGCTTGACACAAAGTAAAGTGCCTGCCAGGGTTCGAACCCACAACCTAAAACTCGTAAGTCTGGACCATTACATATGTACTATTACCACCGGGTCACCCACTGCTCTACTGGGCTTCGGATCTTTATGGGGCTACCACTGCTCTTTTGCGTGGCGTTCATGCATACTTCCATAATTATAAATTCGAAATTAACTCTGTCTGTCTGTATGTTACCTTTTCACGCCTAAACCACTGAACGGATTTCGATAAAATTTGGCAGAAAGATAGATTGCATCCCGGGGAAGGACATAGGATAGTTTTTATCCCGATATCCCCACGGGATCGAGACTTATGCGGATGTAACCGCGGGGCGCAGCTAGTTTTAAATATTACTTTTATAACACCGATGTATTTTGTGTACTTATAAAATATCACTAAATTGCATTCTGTGATGCCAGGGAAGGCATGTAATCGAACTTCGAAGTGAGTGCCTTCGGATTCACGCTCGATTTTGCTTGATATTTGGAAATATCAATCGTTGACGCGTTTATCTGAGTTTGGACTTTAGCTTTGTGGGGTTTCAGTTGAAAGTTGTTTGGCAAAAATAGCTGATAATATTTCGGATCGTACTGCTGCGATATAGATTACTATGTACCTTTTGGTGAATCGAATATCAAGTGTAAATCATAAATGTCAAGTTTTATACTGCTTACGATGATACTCAAATTAAAATGCCTAAGTCAGTCGTAGAGTTTTATCCGGATAAACTGTGACAATCTTATCCTCGTTGAAATATTATAATACCTAGGTACTAGCTAATGTAATGCGTTGTAATTGCTTTTTAATTTTTTTTTCTTAGAAACATAACAATATACTAAAGTTTCATCACAATCGGTCGAGCTCATAGATAGTTTTGTATACGTATGTGGTCGAGCCATTTTCGAGTTTTTGCAAGACTAACACACTACAAATGATTATTTAGATATTATTGAAATAAAATGAAAATCTCTTATAAAAATAAACCTTTTTTAGTTTAGTCTAGTAATTAGAACATAATTTAAAGTACTTACATGTGTCTTAACTTTGTGAATTAATGCTTTTTAAAAACCCCTAACATCAAGATAGCTTGCAGAGTAAGCAAATTAGCAAACTGAAGTGGCAGTGGGCTGGCCATGTCTGATGAAGGATCGATGGCCGGCGGAGCAGACAAGTCCTGGAGTGGAGGCCGCGTAGGTATGTGGGACGCCCCCCAGCTAGAAGGACGGACGACCTAAAGAAGGTGGCTGGGGTAAACTGGATGCGGAAGGCGGAGGACAGGGTGTTGTTGCGCAGCCTAGGAGAGGCCTATGTCCAGCAGTGGACTGCGATAAGTTGAAATATAGAGATCTATCTGCATATATAAAAAAAATGTTCATTCAAATATTAAATACGAATTTGTATCAATTGAGTGAGCACCCTAACAAATATAATATGCCTACTCAAGCCTAACAGCATATCAAATGATCGCTTACCGCTTCACTTATTATTACTTATAAGTCCGTATTTAGCAATTATGTACTGCTGCGTAAATAATGTCACCACATTTTACGGATCGATCGATCAGGTTAAGCTATGCTTGCCGCGGTTGGTCCGTGGATGGGTGACCATCTTTACATACCAAGACCCCTCCGTGCCTCGGAAAGCACGTTAAGCTGTTGGTCCCGGCTGTCATTCGTAGATCTTTGACAGTCGTTACGGGTCGTCAGAAGCCCGAAATTCTGACAACCTGTCTTACCAAGGATTATCGTATTACGCAGTAACTGGGCTGTGGTTGTGGAGGTCAGATAGGCAGTCGCTCCATGTAAAATACTGGTGTTTAGCTGAATCCGCTTAGACTGGAAGCCGACCCCAACATAGTTGGGAAAAGACTAGGCAGATGATGATTTTATATACCTAAACATGGCGCTATATTAATTTTTACAAGATCCGCCGGTTTTTGGGAGCAGGGTCCATCCTACCGGTGGTTGGGGCTGCAGAGACAGGAACCTTCTTACAGGCTTCTGAATTAAACCTTTGATCCAACCTAAGTACCTATTTTTAACATTAGACGAAGAATTTATAATCCCTATCGAATTATCGACATAAAAGAATATACCCAACTTACAGATTTATTCCGGTCTGACCCCTTGCACCCCCCCCTCCACCCCCCCACCCCCCTCCTCGATCCCCTGCTAGTTCGTCTTCTGTTTTAAACTTTGTCTTATCGACTATAAGCTTTCTCATGCCGATGCCGGTTTGATAAAGTTCTCATGAACAGTTTCTCAAAAGGTACTTATCAAATATTTGGTAGTTCCTAATAAGTAATAGCCGTGTTATTAGATATAGTATATTTAAATAATATATATATATATATATTTAAATAATATATAATAATAATACAGTAGTACAATCGTTAAAATGTATATTAGCTATGAAAATTGAATTGGGCCATATTTTACGGGCCCAATTAATTTTACAATATTGATTTTGAACTTTATGTAAGTTACGTAAGGTTCATAATAGTTTGTCGTGTTTAATTTTTTACGATTTAGAAAAGCTTGTGTAAAAGCGTTTATGATTTTATGGAATTCTTTGATGTTTGTGTTACTTTTATAATCTTACTAGCTTTTGCCCGCGACTTCGTTCGCGTGGAATAGTGACTTCTGGCAGATTTTTGGTTTTACCCACATAGTTCCCGATCTCGCGGGATCTCTTCAAAAATGAAATGTGGAAGATATTCTAGGGAACTCTTCAAAAATCAACATAATACAACGGAGCCAATTTTAAATTTACGAAACGATCAATCCACAATTCCACGACAGTACCGAAGCGCTCGGCCGATACCCAACCAAATGCGTGTAACGAAACCATAGCGCGATCTATTTCGATCCCAACGCCATCTATCGAGCATAGTGACAACTCGGATTATTTATCTGTACTCCGTTCGGGCATTTTCTTTGTACTAAAAGTTTTATTATATTGATATTATTTTTTTCATACCTTTTTACTATTTATTTACTTTTTTCCGATGAATTAAAACAATAACATGAACCGAACTCGTGTAACGATCGACACCATTGCGCGATCACCAACTCGACATAATAGTACTAATAGAATTATCTATACTCCGTTAGAGCATTTTCTTTGTACTAAAAGTTGTATTATATTATTATATTTTCATACCTTTTTACTATTTATTTACATTTTTCCGATGAATTTTCAGTACTGAATTGATGCCGACTCTTGACCAATAGATGGCGCTGTATGTCCGGAATAAATTTTATTTTTTATTTTATTTTATTTTTTGTAATAAAAACTATCCTATGTCCTTTCTCAAGTTCCAAACTATGTCTGTACCAAATTTCACACAAATCGGTTCAGTAGTTTAGGCGTGAAGCAAAGACAGACAGACAGACAGACAGAAAGACAGACAGACAGAGTTACTTTCGCATTTATAATATTAGTTTGGATTAGTGAAATGAATATTAATGAAGTTTTATTGGTATATAAACTGTTGATTTTATTTAAAATAAATATTCATAAAATTTAAATGGAAGTTTCAAAATTAATAGTAAATAAAATAAAAAGCAAAAAGATATTGCATCGACCGGGAATCGAACCCGGGCCGCCCGCGTGGCAGGCGAGCATTCTACCACTGAACCATCGATGCTCATATCATTCGTGTTAAAATTGTGAACCACAATCTTAAATGGGTAATCTTATCTAATAACACTTTTCGCAGCTAATAATAATATTTGATTTGCGTTTATACTGTTATATTACTGTGAACTTTACTGTTATCATCGTCATCTGCCTAGCCTTTTCACAACTATGTTGGTGTTGGCTTCCAGTCTGACCGGATACAGCTGAATATTTTACATGGAGCGACTGCCTATCTGACCTTCACAACCCAGTTATTGGGTAATACGATACCCCTTGGTAAGACTGGAAGACTCGTTGTCAGACTTTCGGGATTCTGACGACCCGTAACGACTGCCAAAGATCCACGAATGACAGCCGGGACCAACGCAACGGTTTAACGTGCTTTGCGAGACACGGAGGGGTCTTGGTACGTAAAGATGGACACCCATCCACGGACCAACCGCGGCAAGCGTAGCTTAACCTGATCGATCGAACCGTGCGGCTGTTATTACTTAGCCACAAGCCCCTTGAACTTTACTGTTATCATGTAATATTTGCATGGAATTAAAGGTTTCTGGGAATAATTCAAGTTTCGGGCCTGTGTCGATCGTAATTATTTATTGTACAGACGCCAGCACATCAAGCTACTACAATCTGTCAAATTGCTTTAATAGATTTTTAACTTTTTCGCTAAAGCATAAGGTTCAAAGTTGATTGGGAAAATTTGACAGTGTCGGGTAGCTTGATGTGCTAGCGTACACACGGCTACACATCAAGCTATACATTTCCAGTTTGAGTTGACCTCGCATTGTATAGGTTTTTCGTACAATCAGAAGTCAGCTTATACTGGTTATGTATAGCTTGATGTGTAGCCGTGTGTACATAATAATAGGTATGTACGGTATAAATTAAATAAATAAAAAAAAATTGAAGAGTAGTTAAGTACTTACCTAACTATATTTTTTGTTCTATTTTTTTATTCGCCTAGTGGGATTAATAAGTATGTCCGTAAAGTCATATCCGGCTATCCAGCCCTTTTCTAAACCGCCATAAACCAGACCTTTTTGGCCTCGCACAGGTCTTTTTTTATTATTTTTGTTTTGTAAATTCGAAAAAGTTTGTTAATTTTAATTTTTCCTCTCTTTTACTTTTTCTTCTTGTATTTCTTGCGAGTCTCCCAAATAAAATATATTTCCAAGTTCCTTTATTTCTAAATAAAATCTCTGAAATGAATTCTAATTTATTAAGATTAACAAACCATTAAACGGTTGAATGTCGTAATTACAGACACAATTAAAAAGCCATTGTGTCTCGCGTGGATCTACGTTCCGACATACGAAGGGTTAAACAATCTAGATAACTAAAGTAAACACTGCAACTGCTACTCCTATTACCTATGTAAAGTGCAATCAACTTTTCTAAAGTATTTTTTTTTTCACGAACAACATTCGTGATCCTTCGCAATTGGCTGTAAACGAGCTCTCGTGACCGGTCGAGCATCGAACCTGGGTCCGTTTGGCTGTCACGTCACTACTAGCAGTTAAATTGTTTCAGATTATGTAGTATTTATGTGTTGTTTGTTTTGTATAGTGTTATTATGGTGGTTGTGACGTTGTGTTTTGTTTTGATCGGAAAATGGTCTGTGTCAAAACAACTCTGATGTTGATTGGATCATTTTGTTTTGAAGATCAATAAAACTTATTTTTAACCGACTTCAAAAAAGGAGGTTCTGTATTGTTGATCAGCTCGCATAGCATGTCAATAGGGATGACGACTAACTTTTTTTTCTTCGTCTATCAGGTAGATTATTAAAAAGTATTGGGCACGTATTTTTTCTTTTTTCACATAATCCAAACATTACAGAGATATATTGATTTGAAATGTCGCATGACGTCACGTTTTGGTACAAATTTTATCTAAACGTGACGTCACGAGCCCCCACTCCCTAACTTTGACACGCTTTATCTTTGTAATTTTTTGGTTGATTGACACAACAAAAAATATGTGTCCATTATTTTTTGATTTGGGCATTTGTAAGAACTTAGCACCTAATAAGGCTCCTTGTAATCAACTACTAGTTTTTGTGTTTTGTTTTTCTGAACTGAATAATTTATTTTATTTTATTATAAGTAATGTAGTTTAGTACATATTTTGTATCGCTTCTTACTATCGATACCACTTCGCTAGGAAGGGTTCATAAAAACACTTCACTGAACTTATGACCTTCCTGAAAGCCTCCTTTTTTATGGGAACTTTCTTTTTATATTTACTTTTCGTTTTATGAAGGAGGTCGCAGCTTAGAAATGCGTTGGACTGTGACCTATTGGACTGACGTAATAAGGTAAAGATAACCAACTTTGAGATAGAGGTCAAACGCGAACCTCTCCAATTTCAGAAACATTATTTACTTTAGGTACTTACTTACTATATGTACAGTCAAAAAAAGAGATAAGTATGCAGGATCGTCGGATATAGTTGAAGTTTAGTAAGAAACCGAAAGATGTTCTCGAATAAAATTTAATTTTATTAATAGAAAAACAAACAGCTTATTTATCAAATTAAATTTCAGTCGACAAAATCCATCGGTTTCTTTCTAAACTTCAACTATATCCGACGATCCTGCATACTTATCTCTTTTTTTGACTGTACTTTCTGAGTACTGAGCGTGGGGTCCACCTTTCTCAGTTGGCTACTGAGAAAGGTGGTTTCTACTGACAGTAACAGCCCGGAGTTTGGATATTGGTGGTATGATACCCCCGTGCCTCGGAAAGCACGTTGAGCCGTTGGTCCTGCGCCTGATCTCACGACGGTCGTGTCGGATTGTCGTCCCATCGGACTATGAGAGAGAAGGGACAGAGAGTGCATCTGTGTTTGCGCACACACTGTCTTGTGCACTATAATATCCCCTTCGTACATATCATAGATATATGAAAGAAGTTACAGATTGCCATCCACGAAGACGCGCCCCGCTCTTCTTTCTAATCGCATACACTAGAAGTTTGCAACATTCCGCTAGTATTTTAGTTTTATCGTGTTTACTAACTACCCGCTCAAAGGTAATATTAGTGTGTATTGACAAAACTAAAACACGGGCTGAATTTTGCATACTTCTACTGTTAGCGACTAGAAAGTAAAGTGGGGCGCGTCTCCGTAGATGGCCCTATTTGTACCTGACTAATCTCCTTTGAGATTGGCCACCGTGATTGAAATCGGTCGGGAGGATTATGTACCCTAATTTATCTAGGACTGAGGCTGGTTGGTATTGGGATTTGTGTAACTACTAAGTTTTACTGACTGCTGATATTGAGGTCTTGGCTTTGATCTTTTATCCGTCAGTCGATCAAATTGAGATGCAGATTTTTGGAAATTCTAACAAGTTTTATAAAAAAAAATTAAGGTGTTCTATCTACACTATACTTCTCTGCCTATCCTTAGTTTCAGCAACAAACGTCATACAATACAAAGATACAGAATATAAATACTTACCTTTATTTATTTTATTTCCCTGACCAAATAGCGTCAAATTAGGTAGGAAGCATGTTATGTGCCCGCGCCGCGCACGTTTAGGTGGGCTGCATTAAACTTACAGACGATACGCCACTGGAATATTCTCAACTATAGGGCTGACCCTTTTGCTGAACGCATCGGAATTTATTAACAACCGATCACTGATGTCTGAGGGTACGAACCCCACAATAGAAGGTGGACTGATGATCTTGTGAAGGCTGTGGGAAGCTGGATGCTAGAAGCTCAGGACTGTTCGATGTGGCAATGCATTGGGCAGTCAACCCATTAGATATCAACTGTGCTGACTATCGATACAATGTGTCCGGTCATGGACAAGCGACGTAGGTACTTATTATAGCAACTATTCTAATAGGTACAGTCAACAAAAGAGATAAGTATGCAGGATCGTCGGATATAGTTGAAGTTTAGTAAGAAATCGATGGATGTTGTCGACTGATATTTAATTTGATAAATGAGCTGTTTGTTTTTCTATTAATAAAATTAAATTTTATTCGAGAACATCCATCAGTTTCTTGCTAAACTTCAACTATATCCGACGATCGCGCATACTTATCTCTTTTGATGACTGTACACAAATTCACTACACACTAGGTTCTAGTCCATATACTTAGGTAACTTAAAAAGTGATAACCTATGGCACTAAAATGTGGTCACAACGGGCCTTATTAAAAGGCTAAAAGTCACCCAAAGGGCAATGGAGAGGGCTATGCTTGGAGTTTCCCTATCGATCGATTCTGAAATTAAGAGATCCCTAGAATAATCAAGATAACCGTAATAGCCCGAAGAATTGCCAAACTTAAATGGCAGTGGGCAGGGCACATTGCTCGCAGAACAGATGGCCGATGGGGCCGATGGAATGGACAAAGCGTTGGAAGGCCTCCCACAGATAGACCGATGACCTGGTGATCAGGCAGGCAGGAATCCGCTGGACGCCAGAAGCACAAAACCGGTTGAAATTTCGATTAAGTAACTTATAGTAAGGGAAATGGAAGTAATCAGTAGCTATCAGCATCATGCTGAGATAGGAGCCTTTTGGCCTCGTATAGGACTTTCTGTTTCATTTTTCTTTGTATGAATTTTTTTTTTTTATATACTTATAACTTGGATTTTTTTTTTACTGTGTTTAGTTTAGTTTGTGATCTTCCTATACCAGTCGCAATAAATACTTTTTCTTTCTTTCTTTCTATGCTAGAAAACTCTTTTCAAAGATTATTTAAGAATCTGCTAAAAATTATGTCAGCCATCGCGCATCGTTGCGAAAACCAGGCTATCAATTAATGTGACGAAAAAACGCCTTCCCTAATGTATTTTTAATCCTGAAAATCTTAAAAGCCTGCAGATACGCGCTGCAGCAGCCCTGAGCCTCATTTAATCCCTCTCGTTCTGAGGGTTTCCACTTCGCGACCCAGTTTCCCTCGGAAAATATAACCGTTATTTCAGCATCCGTTTTATATTTTTACTTCCTTAATAAAAATAGGTGGAGGTGCGCTAGGGAGTTTCGTTTCCTGAATTTTATAACGCATTTCAGTAAAGGTATGGCTGGGATATTTTTGAGAATATAAAATAAATGAAAACTTTTTCAAAAAAAAAAAAACAACCGACTTCCAAAAAATACACTAAAAAGTCAAAAATAACTTTAATTTCGGAAGACGGTGTCCGAAATTAAAGTTATTTTTGACTTTGTAGTGTCTTTTTTGGAAGTCGGTTGTTGTTTATTTGTAAAAAAGTTTTTATTTTTCACTTTTAAGTCGTACTTACCCCACACAAATTCGTATAACACTACTTGCTATGTAAATACCAGTAGCAGGAAGCAAGGCGAAAATTCCACCTTGCCCCACCAGTGGGGCGGTTGGTGGGGCAAAGTGGAATAATCCTCAACATCCCTAAAGGGGACACCAAAGGAAAGGTCGTTCTAAGGATGTCAATAATACGTTTATTATCCTTTTATTTATACATATATTGGAAGGTGTATTTTAATACTATTCTTTTAGCCTTATGTAGTTTTTGGGGTTCCGTACCTCAAAAGGAAAAACGGAACCCTTTTAAGATCCCTTCATTGTCCGCCTGTCGAGACCCTTTTTCTAAAGGAACACATGGAGTTATCAAGTTGAAATTAATATCAAATACTCAGGGCTGCAATCCCTTGAAGAAGGGAAAAAATCAACCTTCTAAGTCAACGCAATCAAAAGATAAGGGTTATGTATGTTCCGTTTATGCCGCATATTTTGACACTCGCAAGGGAATCAAAACCTATAAGGGTACTTCCCGTTGACCTAGAATCATGAAATTTGGCAGGAAGCAATGTCATGTAGCACCAGTAAAGGAAAATTCCGAAAACCGTTTTGTAGTTACATACCTACAAATTTGTACGGAGCCCTCGGTGCGCGAGTCCAACTCGCACTTGACCGGTTTTTTTTAAATATCTTCAACCTAATATGTAACTTTTAATGTGCATGTAATTTCACTGATAAGATAGGATGTCTTTGTCTTGCAAACTAGTATCTACACAACAGTAGGTAGGTATCCTAAGCGGTTTAAATTGGCAGGTGTGAATATTAAAGCAAAATCGTAAACTGCGTAAACTCGGCTTATGCATCAGGTATTGTGAAGACATTCTGCAAGTTGCGACTATAAACCTACATAGATTAGAAACTCTAATACGATAGTAATAGCTTGAGCTAAGTACTAACAACTTCATTAGGGCACTAACATACTCGTAATAAGTGACCGATACTTAAACACGTGATTGTACTCATGATAACAAACAACTTTTACTATGGGACCAAACCTGAAATCGCGAAAAAAAAATCAGCTGTTCCCTACATTTTGACGAGTTATACGAACATAAATGTAGGGAACAGCTGATTTTTTTTTCATTTCCGTATCAACAAAGAAATGGCACGTTATTAATAAACTATAAAGTGATCGTAAAAGTCTTATGTAACAGTCAATAATGAAATGTTTTATGTTATAACATACATTGCCGGGATAGGTGTGAAAAACTATCGAAATAATGCGCAAATGGGTAGAAGCGTGATGTTTATACAATGACAGTAATTTTATGAAACAGTAAATCACTTTAAAATTTTATAATTTTAAAGTGATTTACTGTTTCAGCACTAGCACTAGTGTGACTTTATAGTCACACTAGTGCTCCATCTATCTGACAGCCAGTCTTACCAAAGGGTTATCGTATTATACCCAGTAACTGGGTTGTGAAGGTCAGATAGGCAGTCGCTCCATGTGAAATACTGGTATTTAGCTGCATCCGGTTAGACTGGAAGGCGACCCCAACATAGTTGGGAAAAGGCTAGGCAGACGATGACTAGTGATCCATCCCTGCTTCGCACGGTTATAACGACTAGTTTTATTTATTAAATGCAACTTTACCTTATATTAATGTTTTATATACATTTTCCGGAATAAATTCTCTAAATTATGGTGAAATCCGGATAAAATCCGTAGCGTAGTTCAGAAGAACGATGCGGTCACACGGACAGACACGAAAATAGCAGCGCCCTGCGGTTTCGCATAAGTGTCGAATCCCGTAAGAATATCGGGATAAAAAGTATCTTATGTGTTAATTCTGGTTATAAACTATCTGTGTGCCAATTCATCCAAATCCGTGCAGTAGTTTTTTGCGTGAAAAAGTAACAAACATACAAACACATTATGATATTAGTGTAATGTACTAACTATGACTTGAGAGACTTGGCAATGTGTAGAAAGAAAGGCTCAACGTAGATAGTAGATTGAATCCCATCTAAAACATTTGGTATCATCTCACAATAAATTTTTGGTCAATTACTTACCTGTAAATCTCGTAAAAAAGTTTACTAAGTTATGAAATGCACCAAACCACCCCATTATTATATTACTTATATTTCAATATTCCTACGTCGTAAATTGCGATGTTATGGTAAGTGGTGGTAAATGGCAACACCATAGAGGATACGCTGCCAATCGTTACGATTTTTATGGCAAATACCATTCAGGAGGGAATTTGGACTCTAATTCCAGAGCATAAAGTGCAAATTGAGATGTGTGTAGGGTGTTAAGACAGAGTAATTGTTAGCTAGGATTGTAAAAATGTGAAAAAATAAATATCTGCCTTACAATGTATGCTTATACTGGATTTTGAACGACTAATATACATACCTTACACGAAGATCTTGATATGCATCTTGGAGAGTATTAAAATAGCCTCTACGAATACTTAAATGTTCGTCTACCTGACTGACTATATGGTGTTGTATAGCCACCGGCTAAAGCCGCCATCAATTTATAGTGCATTAAAAAGATGCAACACCAATTTACATTAATTAACATAGATACAATTATTACGTTGACAATAATATAATTTGGATAATTTGGAGCAGTGGTGGCCCAGTGGTATCGGCCGCGACTTACAAGTTGTTGCTTGTAGGTTCGAACCTAGACAGGCAAGCGCCTGTCTAGCTACTTTGTATAAATTATTTCATCACCACTGCTCTCAAAACAGTGAAGGAAAACATCGTGAGGAAACCGGCATGTCCTAGAACCAAAAACTCAAAGACATGTGACATCTACCAACCCGCACTGGACTCGCGTGGTGGATTACGGCCTACTCCCTCTCACAGAGAGGAGGCCTGTGTCCCAGCAGTGGGAACATCATAGGCTGATTATGAATAATATAATTTAAAACTAACACGGAACAGTGGACTCCATTGCATACTTTCCCTCACAGAACACCAGACAATATACGCATAATTTTACTCCCTTCATCCGCAAGCACATCACAATCAGGGTTGGCAGTCACAAAGGCATTCAGCACCTTTAGAGTATTCCAGACTGGTGATTCGGCTTTAGCTACAGTTTTGGCTGGGAGTTCGCAAACAGATTGTGCTCTGACGGTGTCCGATATATTTGTCGGGCACAAATAGTCGGCAGAAAAGACCATGGAGCTATGGGCAGTCGATAAACCCCGTAAGGTCTATGGCAACCTAGTACATATTGGCTTGAAATATACTCATAATGGAATTGTGAGAGATTGCGAGCTCGTGCTGACCCCATTCCCACAGTTGTCACATTGTATGAGAATATTGCAGATATCCGTGCTTTATGACATAATGTTATTATTAATTATTGTGAGAATCTGTTGTATTGACAATTGCATATTGTGGCTCGAGAAGAATTGGGAGATTACTTTTCCCATGGATATTGATTGTATTGGACTGATGCACGCTACTAGTTGACAATTATATTCATTCTGCTCTTCATCGTCATAATTTTCTGCTTCTCTTGTCCCAGTCACACTCAGAATGTTACCTATCTTTCCTGCTTCATTTTAATCTACGCCTAACCTGTCTATAGTCTATTCAAACTTATGTTTCAAATTAATATTATTTCAAGTTAAACAAATATCTACTTTATTGTAATGGTAATTAAGTTGATTTCAGAGTGACTAGAACTATTGAAACAGTTATAAAAATGTTTGAAGTTGTAGCGTAAACTGAACTTTATTGTGTAGCATTTAAAGTTATTTTTCCATAAACTCATATTTGTTTACATTTTTGGCAAATAAATCGCCAATACAAATTAGACAAATTTCAATCGCTTTCAAAACGTTTCGTATTTCTGTCACAACTTTCAACAGGATTGACATGAGATCCTTTTCGTCATTCTTATCGCTCTTAGAATGTCACTTTGTCTAAACCAACAGGGGTGGCCACGGTTGCTATCTCTTTCTATGCGTTTCTTCCTGATTCTATTTTAAGGTTTCCCAAAGTCTGAAACGACACTTTAAGACATTTCTCTCGCTACAATTTGCCTTGAAGTTACAGAGATAGCTTTAGACATGAAACTTCAATCAAATTAGCTGCGGTTGAGAATTATTCGGCCGTTAGTCACCTTTTACGATGCCGAGGTCTGTGTCTGTACTTTTAGGTGTCGTAAAAGGAGACTGATTGAAACCCAGTGGTTACTAGCAGTTCTGGGATGCTGTTGAAATTACATCCTCGGATTTATACTCAAAGTTCGATGTTAAAGGGACTACGTGACCTAAAGCGCGGTCACTGTCGGAATGCAATTGCAAAATATGTAGCAATTATCTAAAAATCTATTGTTTGGACTAAAAAATTAAAACACTAGTGCTTTAGTATGTTGCTTGTAGAATAATCTGACATAAAATCATAATGATTGTACAGACGCCAGCACTTCAAGCTACCCGAAACTGTAAATGAACCTTATACTTTAGCGATAAAGTTGAAAATCCATTAAAGAAATTTGACAGATTGTAGTAGCTGGATGTGCTGGCGTCTGTACACCATAATTATGGATTCAAGATTATTATTATTTGGTTACTCATAGTCTCATACTAGCAGCTAATTAGCTGATGCGTGTGTATCGTATAGCTTGGAGATATTTAATCTGTCCAGTCGATTCTTGAAGCAGTTCAGTGTGGGAGCCGTCACAATATTTTCTGGAAGCCTGTTTCGTGCTGTTACAACTCGATTAGACAAGAATTGCTTCAAGGGATTTTTTTTTATGAGTTTTCCCATTGCTTTAGGGCTACACACGCACATGTTCGCATTCAATATGTAAAGGTCTTGAAGATAAATGTAGAAATTTTACATAGGGCTTAAAATAGTAAGTGATCTTTTAAAGACAACCTTTGGAGGAGGAGAGGCGATACGGTCGATAAATGGAACACTATTTTTTTTAAGAAAACACGTTCCATTTTCCAGCTAAAGTTGCTTGCTCTACCCGCCGGCACGAAAATTGTGTTATTGTGCTCGAACGTGCCTGGAATCCGGTTCTTTGATTGGTTATTTGTTGCTTGGCAGCGGTAATGTAATATACAGCCTGCCAATTCAGTTTTGCATGCCATTTGCTTTTTTCCGTCTCGAGAATTTTTAAGGGGAAAGATTTTGTTTGGTACTTTTTGGGAGATAGAATAGAATAGAATACTCTTTATTGTGTACACCATATAAACTAAATACATAAATATAAAAATTTTACAAAGGGCGGCACTGCACTGCACACTGCACTGCACTGCAGCACTGTTCTTAGGTGTGTTCAAAGGATTTGGAGCAACTAGAAATATTTTAACAGTTATGTAAAATCGTAAGAGATATTTATCTCATGAATAAATCTAGTCGATAAGCGCTTTTTCTAGAGATCACAAATATTATCTAGTGCTATAGACCCCTGAAAAATTACGTAACACATTATCAATTAGAACCTGAATAATTTGGAAGGATATACCTAATCCATTGCTTCATATGTTCGAAAAAAATGTCTGCTCAACAATGTAAATAACGCAATGAATGTTGTTGAACTGTCGAGATGAAAGCCATTTGCTACTGATAGTGGTTTAGGTTTTAAGCAATGACCACGCAGGACTTGTACTCCTTAGAACTTCAGTACATATTCCTCAGATATATTCAGGCAACTCTCGTTCCTATTTATTTTTACCGTATTGACGGCAAAAACTTAAAATTATGTTGAGCGAAAACTTTAAAATTCTAGTTCGTTAAAAAAACTAACAGCCACATCTATTTAAACTAGAACCCGACCACCAACACAGCTAGAAAAAATACCCAGAACCTAGATAAGTAACCTAGTTCCTCAGAATGCTAACACTTCACAATCGTCCAAGCTTACGCAGCTTTTCTCAAAGGTAGACGTTCGTTTGTTTTTTGCCTAGCCTCGCTGCTCCGTCAACAGTCTAGCAGACTGACGTAGCGACAATGACGTGGCATTCTTCGCACGGCCTGTTTTTATCGGAACCCTTCTATTCACCATTAGATTGCCTTGCGAAATATTTTATGGGAGATAAAAAAGGACAAAGTGTGTGGAGTTTGATGTGAGGATGTTGTACTTGATAGGGCTGTTATAAAGGAAATGAACATACTAGGGTTTATCATAGTTATGTTTTTATTCATAATTTATTTTTTGCTTAGGTACTGTCAGGGAAATTAACTGCGTCTTATGTAAACTTGCTCTGTTATGGCCATTTCATACAACTGTAAAAGATTTGCAATTGTGATTTGAATATGCAGTCTATTAAAGGTAGGTTGGTTGGTGGTAGAGGGGTGGCTAAATAATAACAGCCGCACAGGTCGATCGATCAGGTTAAGCTACGCTTGTCGCGGTTGATCTGTGGATGGATGCCCATCTTTACATACCGAGACCTCTGTGCCTCGGAAAGCACGTTAAGCGGTTGGTCCCGGCTGTCATTCGTGGATCTTTGACTGCAGTCGTTACTGGTAGTCAGAAGCCCGAAAGTCTGACAAACAGTCTTACCAAGGGGTATCGTATTACCCAGTAACAATAGATGTTTTTTTAAGTTTGAATGTGGGTCCAGTTGACCAAAGAAAAATACAGAATATCAGAATGTCAGATTTGGTCAACTGGACCCGCGGGTCCAGTTCGAGTGGGTCCAGTTGACCAAAGACTCCTGGGTTGTGGAGGTCAGATAGGCAGTCGCTCCATGTAAAATACTGGTATTCAGCTGCATCCGGTTAGACTGGAAGCCGACCCCAACATAGTTGGGGAAAGGCTAGGCAGATGATTAGGTTGCTTGGTGGTAATTTTCCTGACTTTAATGCTTGCTGGTTACATACTTCTGTAGTCTACTATGTGTACGGTTACATAGCGATTTAAGAGTGACTGTGGTTTCGCCATAGCAATATTTTTCATAAAAAGCAATTCAATTAAGATTCCTTTTTTACCCTAAGATGACAATAAGATCTTACGTAATCGATTACAGACTGGCGTGCCTAAGCAAAAAAATTGTTTGCTGTGAGGAAACTTCCAATACATCAGCAGAATGGGAGCGATTGTATTCATACAATGAAGATACCTACTTTAAAATACAACTTGAGTTGAGGTCATCGTATCTTTTCAATCGATACCTCTTTCTTAGTTGAAATGGCAATCATTTCTCTTGGTTTTAGTAGATTTTTATATTTTGTTATCCTTTTGATACATCCTTATTTTGTAAATGTGAGGACTTTGTAAGCCTTGTAGACTAGATCTGTAGACCATTTTTTATTTTATCAAGTACCTGGTACTTGTTGACAGGCCTACGCTGTCCTCCCATACCTACTGTAACTCGAAAACATTGTAAAAGCCAATTATTTTTAAAAGAGTAACCATGGAGTTTCTTGCCGGTTCTTCTCCATAGGAAACGACCAATTGGAACCGTGCACCTAGCTTCTGACGTTTCATAAGTGCCCATGTTGGTTTATGTGAAATAAAAATATTTTGATTTTGATGATTGATTTTGATTTTTGATTGATAAACTGTGCAGGTTCCCAGAAAATTGTTCAAAATAGGCCACTCGGATATGCAACCTTCTTTTCTTTAACACCTTCAAGCAGGTTATCATAACCAGCCTATAATGTTCCTACTGCTGGGACACAGGCTTCCTCTCTGTGAGAGGGAGTGGGCCGTAATCCACCACGCATGCAGGCCCAGTGCGGGTAGGTAGATGTCAAATGTCTTCGAATTTTTTGGTTCTAGGACATGCCGATTTCCTCACGATGTTTTTATTCACCGTTTTGAGAGCAGTGGTGATGAAATAATTTACACAAAGTAAAGCGCCTTTCTGGGAGCGAGCCTAAGATCTACAAGTCGTAAGTCGCGGCCTTCAAGCAGGTGAAGTATACCTATTGCAAACTGCAGAGTTCTGCTAGTCCTGTGAATCTCTGAATGCAGCTGTCACTAGGGTCAATTAGCCAAATTTACTTGTAATAATTATGTTCAGTAACAGTTTGGTCGGTGATGTTCAAACTAGGGGCAGAGTCAGGGATTTCAATTGCATACTTGTGATTATTAACTGGTAGCAAAATAGCCGTTTAGAGATTTTTAAAGACTGCCTCGGTAATGTCACCTCTGTACCCAGTTAGAACCATGCCTGCTAAACAGACTCAACCCAGTGATTGGTGACCTTTTCTTGATATTACAATAAACAAAGTCAGATCTTATAAGGCAAGGCTACCACAATGCCCGTATGAAAATCAAAACAAAATTACGCATACCCTACAATCTGAAAACATAACGGAGAGTCCATAAAATTGCCTACTTTCATATAACTTTGAACTTGGATATGCGCACGCGCAGCCGCCGGCGCTTTGGGGTTGCTATTACGAAAATGTCAGGTGTTAGCTGTGTTGCCAGCACATAACCGTTTCCTGGAATGTCGGGGCCACTTTGAGGCTAAAGTTTTGTGAACAATTTTTCAATTTGACTCTGAGAAAGTCGACAAAAAGAATTTTGATGCGTTAAGTATTTTTGAGAAATTCACACGTTATGTTCCGTATTGCCAAGTTAATTTTTAATTAAGTCTGAATTAAATCATGGATTGTCAAAATTATTTACTCAATAACGTTGCCGGTTTATATTAACTTCTTAATCACAATCAGCTAATTAACGGTTTGTAATTACACTATCTACTGATTCGGAACGCTTGAAAGTAAGTATTAATAGCACCGATGATATAAATATTTTATACCACGCATATGTAGGTAGTAGGTACTTAAGTTTATCATAACTTTCTTTGATATAATTACATGACTAAAACAATGTGCCAAGCCATATTTTAAAATTATTTTTTTTTTTCACTTAATCACACATTTATTAACTATAATATTACAATGTACCTAACTATATACAGTAGATACTAAAATAAAAGACTAACTAACCTACTATACAAATAAATAAAATTAAAAAAAGAAGAAATCCATGTTGATAAAGCGTAATTATAAACTTTTATGCCTTTTTCGTGAAAGAAGGACGTAGAATAATATGTCGCCATCTTGATTGAATCAAATAATTCCCATTTTGCTTTCGTAAAAATATTAATGAACACTCTAATATAATGAATGCGCCTCTTTTTGTGAATCTCTAATAATTCCTATTTTGGGGACCTAAAACTAATAGTCAAGAAACTGTGACCAACTTGGATGTAGCGCTCGCCGGCCACTACCGCGGCACCGCTCGCTTCGCTCGCACGGCTCACGCACTTTTGGCACAGTTCTAACCTAACCTAACCCAATTGGTCGGGGTGACCCCACTTAGTTACTACGACCAATTCGGCTCGTGCGTGGTTGGTCACAGTTCCAACCTAGCCCCACACCCGTTTGGTCAGGATATCTTAGCTTAGTTAATGCGACCAACAGTCAGAAAAGACGAAAAATTTTGAAAGAGGCTCATTAAAAAAAAGCATCATTAGAAGCCCAAACATTTTAAAAACTGTGAATTATTGATAAATGACTTTATTTCTGTATAAGTAGGCACAAACACATTTACACGTCAATCATATTTTTTTAAAACTATATGAGGTCGGCGGCGGCGTTTCCTATCTGACTACTCTGAGAAGAAAGGCCGAAACAAACTCAGAGGTCACAGTCTCTTTTAAATTTTATTCCAGACATAATCTTGGTCAGGTTATATGAAGACCATGTAGATCGATGTCTGAGATGGTCTTTTGTTGATGGTATTTTTATTAGAAGATCAATAAGTATTTACCAGAGGATCAGTCAACTATGTATATTTCACATAGATTAATTGATAATTTCGCGATTGCAGTCGCCTGATTGGTTTCTCCTATACACTTTGAGGGAGATAGCTCCAAGATTAATAGCTAAATGATGCCTGAATATTCAGACCTATTAAGCTCTGATATCGGCTTTGAGAGCACTAAGACGCAAATACATTCTCGAGGGAATACTTGGATATAGCATATTAGCTTGGATAAGATGAAGATTATACAGGATGTCCCAGAAAACCTGTACCAGCGAAGGTCTGTGGTCAGGGGACACTAATACCCATCGATTGGACCCCTATGTATGTTCGATATTTTGTAGTTTTCGAGAAATTAAAAATTTCTTTAAAACAGAAATTTTAACCTTGTGATAAAATTCTGAGCTACTATTAGTTAGAATTTGGGCATTTTGTGTTTTGCAACATGTGAATACACATTCTACCCATTAACAAAATAAATCTAAAAGAAAAAACACTCAGAAAAAGTTATGACTAAAACCGCCTACAATTAAAAAAATCTAGGAACAAAACAAAAAAAATACATTTCTCGAAAACTACAAAATATCGCGGAACATACATAGGGGTTCAATCGATGGGTATTAGTGTCCCCTAAACATAGACCTTCGCTGGTACAGGTTGCCTGGGACACCCTGTATAGAGGATTTAAATTTTGCGACGTTCTTGTTACGTAATCTTTGGTATACTAACTTTCATATATAGATAAGTAGTTAGCACATCTTTTAAATACCAGCCAGTGTGTTCTGTAAATATTTCGATTTATTCTGATCTGATACCCTGAACCCTCCACCCCTCTACCCCCCCCCCCCCCTCGATCCCTTGCTAGTTCGTCTTCTGTTTTAAACTTTGTCTCATCCACTATAAGCTTTCTCATTCCGGTTTAACTTAGGTGAAGTGAGTCTGGAGTGAGATGACGTTCCACTTAATGCTAGGGATTACTACCCTGCTACTATTGACAGCCCTAAGTTTTCACTAGTCTACCTCTAATAGACCTCTTTGTGACGGAATTCGTCTGGTAAAGTACTAGCTCTATTTCCACAGTATTTGGAAGTACAGGCGCCAGCACATCAACCTACTACAATCTGTCAAATCTCTTTGATAGATTTTCAACTTTACTACAAATCAATAAGGTTCATATTCAATTGGAAAAATATGACAGATTGGGGTAGCTTGATGTGCTGGCCTCTGTACATCAACAAGAGAAGTACAAGAGACACTACAGCTCAATTTCTGGGATGGCATCGCACTTGTAACGACTCTGTTGTTGCAGATGTCCAAAGGCAATCGTGACCACAAACCAAAAGATGAGCAGCCTGCATGTTTACCACCCAATATCATAAAACAACAATATTTTTATTAACAAACCACAAAAATCGAGAAACAACGCTCCAAAAACCCATTCAACTGAACATCAAAACCGTCAAACCAGACGTGATTTTGCAAAGCGCTTGGAGTGGGTCCATATTGGCTCACCTAAAGTTCTTTACCCGAAATTGTTCTTCCTAATGATTTGTAATCCGAATGATCACTCTTCCTAAAATTTTTCATCCTAAAGTTTTCCTTCATACTATTTGTAGTGCTATCGGCGATGTTCATAACACTCATGTTTCCGAAAATTTTTATTAATAATATCATTAATGTAAATATATTTAAACTCCTACTGTTTTTTATCATAACGCTTTTATCCCTAAACATAATTACCATAATATTTTCACTCATACTCAGAAAGAAACATTTACCAAGTGTAATAAAAAATATATGTGCGGTTATGTTTATGGCCTGGGAGTTTATATCGCAGTTTTAACCGTACCTAAACCAATAACTATAGGACCTATTCGGTTCTGGCACTTCGCCGGCCGCTGCCGCGGCACGCTCGCTTCGCTCGCTCGGCTCGTGCGTTGTGGTCACAGTTCTAACCTAACCTAAACCAATAATTATAAATAGGACCGATTCGTTTCTGAAACTTGACTGAATGACTGGAGCGGGACTCTGGCTTCGCTCGCTCGGCTCGTGCATTATTCTTATATGTTATACATGTTATGTGAAAATAAAGTTACGCAAAATTAATGTATATAATACTGATTATTATGAATAAAAAGAAATCTAAACAAAAAAGATATGACTTTGAATAATAGTGTAAAAGATGGTTATGTTGAGAAAATATAGGAAAACAAATAAAAGTATAATAGATGTTTATTGCTACTGACATTATGAAGTTGAATGCTTCGGAATTATGAACATTAGAGACAGAGTAGTTAGGAATTGTGATTGTTAGGATAAAAAATGTTAGGAAGAACATTTTCGGATTTCCAATTATCGGAGTTGAAAATTTAGGTGAACTTTGGCGCACCCGCTTGGAGTAAATGCTCAAATATTTAAAGCGGTGTAAACATATGCATGGGTAGACAATAAAGATACCATGCACATACCATAGCTTGTGTTTATGATGTTTTGTTCTTGTGCCATGCACGGAAGTATTGGGTACTGGAGGTAGTTTTATTCCTAGAGGGAACGATAAGGAACAAAGCGAATATTGGAGAGTAATGAATGATACAGCGCATTTCGCTGTCTGGTACATAATCGTTCGTTAAGTTTAGGACATTATAAGTATATAATATATATACATAGGGTGTTTTGTAGATGGAAGTTGCCACCATTTAGAGCATTTTGAGCCATACATGTCTTAGACGAAGTATGTTTTTTTTAACTGTAAACCTTTAGTCATCAATAATAGGTACCAACTTTCGTCTAAGTATGTATGGCTCAAAATACTGTACATGGTGTCAACTATCACCCCGGTAGAGCCTAAACATGCAGAGCTCTGCACTGGCAACAGTCTACAGCTACCATATCCAATCTTGTAGTTACGTGATTGCCACGAGAGCCAAAAACCGCCTGTCATTATTTTATATAGAAAGATAAACTTGAATACAATGTAAATTAAGTTCAGTTCAGGGACACAACACACAAGGTCATGTCAGTCACGCGATATTGTTTTTGTCAGTTCAATCTTTCTTTACTTACTTGTTTATTTTTATTGATTGTTTAATTTGTTTTCTCACGGTCTGCTCTAGCAACAGTAGGTAACCCCAAAATACTTATTTGGATTTATTTAGTGTTTTTTTGGATATCAACCTGTAATATCATAATAGTCTGACAAAAAAAGGTGCTTGTGGCTAAATGATAACAGCCGCACGGGTCGATAGAAGGTTAAGCTATGCTTGCCGCGGACGGTTCGTGGATGGGTGACCATCTATTACATATCGAGACGCCTCCGTGCCTCGGAAACCGGCTGTCATTCGTAGATCTTTGACAATCGATACAGGTAGTCCGAAGCCCATAAGTCTGACAACCAGTCTTACCAAGGGGTATCGTATTACCCAGTAGCTGGGTTGTGGAGGTCAGATAAGCAGTCGCTCCATGTAAAAAATATACTGGTCTTCAGCTGCATTAGGTAAACTGGAAGTCACTCCAACATACTTGGGAAAAGGCTGGGCAGATTGATTAGTCTGACAAAGGTGAAATATAGGTACAATATTGAACAATATTAATTTGCCAATAAGCCTCCTCGGATAATTAGCAATTATATTTAAAGGTGAAAGATTGCTTCGTTACAAAATGGAAGAGGTGGTACAGAGTTACAGACGCCAGCACATCAAGCTACCCGAAACTGTCAAATTTTCCCAATCAACTTTGAACCGTAAGCTTTAGCGATAAAGTTGAAAATCTATTAAATAAATTTGACAGACTGTAGTAGCTTAATGTGCTGGCGTCTGTACACCACTACAACGAGTAAGAGACGGGTCGATAAGCAGCTAATATTATACTATCGATTAGCCAATAATTACATAATAATTCTATACTTAACTTAAACATAGTCATTGACTCATCAAAGTTTACAAAATAATCTTTCCAACGACTAGTCTTGCAATCGGTACCGTAATACGTTGCGGTAATTAACTAGTATGAAAAAATCTTAGTTATTTTGATTTGTCTAGCTTCTTTATGTCATTGATTGTATGTTTATCATACCTATTTATTTCAAGACTGAGAATTAAAATGAACAGAGGGGCAATTCTCTTAATTTTAAGAACGTTCACAGTCTGATCTCAGTCTCAATCTGTCAAAAATACCTCTAATTTCCCTACATTTTGACAAGCTTTCGACATTTGTTTGTCGGCGAGATGAGACTGCGACTAGATTTTGAACGTTTTAAATTACGAGAATTGGCTTTTAGTTATGGCGAGTCATGGAATCAACTGTAAGTTTTTCTTATTGATGTCAACAAGAAGATTTTCACACTTCCCGACATCTATTCTTCCAAGATGGACGCTGAAAATTTGTTACCAGGGTCTATGAGATCATTCGTTTTTCTCCTCGTTTATCAGCACTGTTTGAACGTCAAAATTACATAAGACAGTTCCTTTCCACTTCCTAGTGCTTTCGCTGGGGAGAAGAAGTGGCGCAACAAACTCCCCAGCAGCACAGCTGTCTGTTCAGTTTTATGTTAGAAAAACTTGATTATATACAATAGTAAGTATGCAAAGTAATTGAACGAGAATTAAACTGTCCCACCAAAGACATTTTCATGTAAAATGTTGCCAAACCGAGACCATAATGTCAAAAAGTTATCGCCAAGTTCCTAACTCTACACGCCCTAACGCTACAAGCCCTAACTTCAAAAACTCTACACCTTAGTCAAAATATGAGGCTTGGCCGTTTCGTTACTAGAAGAACTATTGTTACTATAACAGAAAAGTAATGAACAGTGAATAAATTTTTCACCTTATGCCCATGTGATGGTAGCGAAACGGCCAAGCCACATATTTTGGTGGGATTTCAGTTCTTTTTGTAAGTTGCTTAATGCCATTTTTTTTTTTCCAAGTTTTAGAATATTTTTGTTGTTTGTGTACTAATACTAGCTTACATACCAAATTTCAGCTTTCTAAGACTTCAGGAAGTACCCTATGAGTTTTGATGATTATCAGTGAGTCAGTGACGAAATCGGGTTTTTTTTAGATATCAATAAAATCTAAAGTATAAGAGCTATGCAATTGAAACTTTATATGTTTAATAAGTCCACTATTTATCACATATCTCGAGAATTTTGTTTATCTGGTGTAATGCAAACCCAAGTTATGAGGGTTCAAAAAAACGACGAAGCGCCCTTACGCTTCGCTTGGCTCGTCTTAGCGGAGCCACTACCGTGCCCCCAGATTTACTTATAGGTACTTACGTATTGTTGTGGTAGCCTAAAACATTCGTAAACATTAATGACCGGTTTAGGACGCAATTAATACTACCTAGGCCGTAAGAGATCACAATAAGCGTGATTTCGTCTCCGCATGAACCCAAACATATCGGTGTCAAACGGAATGAATCCATGAGAATCACGTAACCGCAAGAGAGGGACTTATTACGTTCAAACCGATCTTCCGAACGGAAGTAGGTCACCTGTAGTGTTGCCATTAGATTATACCAATACCTATCGGGAATATTCGGTGGAACGGAAAATTAAAAGTTTGGATTTTTTTTTCGATTTTTTTTCTAATTTTTTTTTTTGGTTGTCGTGTTTTTTTTTCGGTGTAGGATAATGTTGCGATTTGTTTAAGCGGTTTCTTAATGGTTAAAAAAAAATAAAATTAAAACTGATCTTAGATAAATATACCTACTTACTCAAGCAAGTATTATTTATTTATGACATAAAAAGATAAAGTAGAAATATTTAATTAAAATAGTATTAAAATACTTAAATAAATTAAATATTAGAAGAATAAGAAAAAGTAGTATTAATAAAATTACTGGAATACATTATATTAAGTATAATACAATAAAATTCAAAGTCCTGACTGACTGATGTTGTCAACGCACAGCCTAAACCGCTGGTCCTAGAGACATGAAATTTGGAGGGTGTGTTCTTTGTGAAGAGTAGGTATCCACTAAGAAAGGGGTTTTCGAAATTCCACCCCAAAGAGGGTGAATGGGGGCAGGGTGAAATTTCACGCGGACGAAGTCGCGGGCAGAAGCTAGTAAATACATAATATAAACACAAATAGGTAAGCCCTCTTCCTCCTCTCTCCTACTACGCTGTGTCCGACAGGGTCCATAATTGTTATATTAATTTTAAGCCCACCAACTGTTTTACCAAAATAAAGAAATGCAACAAAGAATTGTGAAACTTACAAAAGTTTTTTCGTAAGTTGCCAACAAAAATGATTAAATTCCCGTTGTTATATGCTGTCAGTCTGGTCATCGAATATAATAATAGGTAGGTAAGTATCAATCCACTCCATTTACAATTTCGCAGGGTTTCCCTACAAATATCCGACAAAATTACACAGATCAAACAAAATCACACGTCTAAACGAATTTCATCCTCTCCAAAATGGGAAATGGCGTAAAAAATTGGGCCAGTCGGCAACCCTACTCATCATTGACGAGTGCCCCTGGGACCACGCTGATAGATCTAGTTCACGAGTACTTTGGAAGTGGGACACAGTTATCTTACATTTCCTTGTCCGTGGAGACCTTTCGCTATCTCTGATTTATTTCGTTTAGAGAAAAAAGGATTGACTGTACGTGACGTTTTTGATGTCAGCTTGGAAGTATTACGATTTATGTTTTTTTTTTGTGTTATGGCAATTTATTTTAGGGATGTTTGTCTAGAAAATATTGTAGAATATTTTTTAGTAATATTTCATAGATATTGCGAAAATATCAAAGCATATTGTTCCATTAGTTACATTTATAGCTAAACGCAGCAGAGCGTTTCGAATAAATTCCCCACTTCAATTTACATAGTTACTAGTTATTACAACAAATGCGTAATACAAAAGATATACCTATTATATTTGCCATAATTTCCTTCCTACATCTAGCAAACTAAAGGCAATGACACTATCCCATTCAGCCTAACAACTAGCAAGTTTAACCAGCTACCACGCAAAGCGGTTGACATCTAAAATTTATTAATACAAAGCCGGGATATACACCAGCTGCATATTGCAATGCAACGGGAGCCCTGAGCCAGCCAGTCGCCGTGCATCGCTTGCGCGGACCGCACGTGCGAACCCCGCGTTATCGAATAACAATATTTAGTAACATTAAAAAATTTAATTATCTCATCTCTAATCGATTCTATGTTCGAATTTCAATATTAGTGTATTGTGTATCCGATTTTTGTGCTAGTTTGTTAGTAAACATTAAAAATTATAAATTAAGGACGCTTATTTTTAACGTTGATTATGTAGTTTCTACTTTCGTTTGGGTGAAAATAAACTAAAAATTGTTTGTACAAAATGTGTGTGTAAGATTCGCGTAGTGCTGTGAACCGGAGTGTGAAGGGTGAAGTGTACTAGTGATGTGAATGAAGTTTGAATCTGACACCAATATGTTTGGAGTATTCATTAGAAGGTGGAAACCTAAAAGGTGGGTGGAATACTGTTTTAATTGGCGCCATTTTAGTTTGTTTACATTCTGAATCTGATTTAAATAAAATATTGGGTAATGAAGTTTACTAAACTTATTTTTACCATTCCGTGTGGTTATTTTTTGTTTACAATATAGCGTTTTTGAAGGGATAGTAAGGAATAATAAATGATTTAATTCATCAATAAGCGCATAGGAAGGTGTATATTATGTATAAACCTGATGGGGAAAGTAACGTAGAGTATTTTATTGCTTTATTTATGTTTATATTAACATGAAGTTGGTACTTATTTGCCTATCTGTATTTATTTACCTACCGGAATAAATATTAAATCGTTCATACTATTTATAACATTAGTTTGGTGTTATTGATATTTTATGAGAAAATATTGTTTATTACTTTGAATCGTAACTTGGTATGTATTTTTCATTATGAAATATTTCTTTTAGTTTGATGTAAGGTTTGATGTTACTAAACCAGTAAGTATTATAACATTTTATTTCATAAAATAATTGGCAGAGTTCCATTATTTTACATCTCAGGTCAAATCAAACGTCATCAGGTAGTCCATATTATGTCAACATAAAAGAAAAAAATATAACCAAAGAGAAGTTAGCTAGACATCTGTCAAATTAAAAAAAAGAATTTGAGAAGCAGCTCTAATCTCTGTCATTTCGAATTTAGAACAAGAGTCATATGAGTTAACTCAGCGAGCGAGGCTTCTTATTGTTTTTGTTTTTTTAAAGCAATGTGTTAACGACGGTTTATTTTAACGCGTAGTAGGTATGTCTAACATCTGTCAAGTCACTTGGTCGTCTACAAATAGACAGCGTCCATCGTCCATCATTTTCCGTGTCGTAAAAGGGGACAAAGGAATTGCAAGCGTACCTCCTTGCTGGTCAGTAATAGCGCAGCTCTATTAAAAAGTAAACATGTAAGATTTGATTGACTATTCTTTTGTGTGACAGTAAAAAAAAAACTAGCAGTGACTACATAATCAGTAGTCACTCACTAGGTAGGTACTATTTTTTTTGGTTAACAAAAAATTAAATTCTTATTTTTAATTTGCTGGACTAAAATGACAGCTGCGTTCGACCTTTTTTGTCAACATGACATTATTTAGTTTATAGGTATTATTAGCTGTCATTTTATTCTAGCAAATTACAAATCAGAGTTTAGTTTTGTACTTCAGTAACTTCAGTTTGTCCATAGACTACTATTATGTCTATTTTAGCAACAAAAGTTGGTATACGTACTACCTACTACATATTTCTCAACTGTCCTACAGACCTACACAATTGAAAGTCAAAGCGCAAAACAACATAAAACTATGCAAAATTACTCCGCAGTCAAAAACTTCAGCAATGATAAAACACAAAGAACACTCATTACAACCCATAAATTCATTCATGACTTCAAAAGAACCTCATAATGCTATGTAGAAAATATTTAAAAAATAATAGAGCGCACGCACTCGCGTTTCCCCGAGCTATTACGAAGTCGTATTCCGAAGCTATTCGCACTTTTTACAGCACGAGTCGACAGCAGCATTATTGTGTTAATTTTTCTCGCTATTACTTTTTTTTTACTTATTAGAACCAGTTTCAAGTCGGCTGAAAGAAGCGTTTCCTTTGCCACTTGTGCGAGTTTAAAGAAATAGGTTAGGGACTAGGGCACAGGGTTAGATCGTTCTGTTTTTAAATTAAAATGTGTTCGAAGTTAACTAGATCTGAGTATCCTGCTTGTCATTTGAGATTCATGCTTTGAATTGAACATCGTTCTAGAATTGGGGTTCAAAAAACTTTATTATTTTTGTTTCATCCTGCGTTATTTTCAGACTTTGACCGGGATTCTCAATTGTCGAAATAATGAAGCCAGTTTTCCTGATTCTCAGTTAAAAGCTGAATGAGTTTCGATAAAACAAAATAATCAGACCCAGTTATTTTCCTGTAAATTGTCATTTCACGATTATTGGTGGCCGATACTTTAGCTAGCGATAATTCTAAAACCAATTCATAAGTGGCTCTGGAATATTTCCTTTGTTTTCAGCTAACCATTGATTTGCGGGGTAATGGCGTAACACACTATCAGTAGCAATTGGCTTTCATTCTGACAGTTCAACAACATTCATTGCGTTATTTACGTTGCTGAGTAGACAAATTTTTGGAACATATGAAGCAATGGATTAGTGCTGCTTTAAGTATTCCACCTCATACACAATCCCTAACTAATCTCAGCTCACATAGCAACATTGTGTAAACCCTTATTACCATTGTTTATATTATTTTACTAAACGAAGTGTACCGTAGTCGAGCGTGTGAATTAATTTAATAAAGGATTTGCATGTTGTGTGTTCAAGCGTGTTAGTTTTGTCGCGTGACTCTGGAACTAAATGAAATTAAGTCCTGAATGGAATTGTGTCACACTGTGTCACGTGAAATGCCAGTTGGAATGTCTCTCTCGTGTTCGTTTGTAGGATTAGAATTATCGTGAGTGAAGGGATTTGAGTTTTAATGGGATATAATGTACTAGCTTCTGCCTGCGACTTTGTGTAATTTATTGTTTTAACATAAAATAATATATCCTATGACACTCGGCAATACTTTAGCTCAAATAATTTTCGGAATCTGCAACCTTAAACACAATTTTAATAACAATCTGAATCATTTGAAGGATATTGCTAATCCATTGCTTCATAGGTTTGGAAAATTTGTCCGCTCAGAAACGCATATAACGCAATGAATATTGTGGAACTGTCAAAATGAAAGCCATTGCTCCTGTTAGGGTGTTACGATATCTATCTACTTTTCTTGCCCTCTGGATTTCTTACCCCGGCTAGTTTGTCTATGCCATAAAATCTGGCCCTACAATATCCGTATCTTTAACTATCAAACTAAATTATACAGACAATAAATCTCTTTTCAATACAAAATACTTAATGTCAAAATATTTATTGCTTGTCATACTAATAAGGTGCTAGAAACTACAAAATATCTAAAAGACATTCCTCCGTAAAAGGAGTTGTTAATTAAAGCTGAAAACAAATTGCCGTTTAAAATCTACATAATTTTATTATCATTCCGTTCTTTTCCATGTAAGGGTTAACAGATCCTGACTGATGCGATTCATGTTAGTATATAAATTGTTGATGGAAGTATTATTATTGATGAAGAAACTTCTTGATTAGTAATTAGTCACCATTAGTGTCTTTATTTCATGGATTCTGGAGTTAAAACCTTAATAGAACTTGAGATTTATTGCGATAAACAGGAGGGGTTCGTGACACCCACAAGTAATGCAAAAAATACAAGAACCTTTCACATTTCTAGCCAAGCGACATATTTTGACAATACTGCACTCAGCATCGTGAGGAAACCGGCATGTCCCAGAACCAAAAATTACAAGACATGCATGTGACATCTATCAACTCGCAATGGGCCCACGTGGTGGTTTACGGCTCTCACCGAGAGAAGGCCTGTGTCCCAGCAGTGGGAAAATTATAGGCTGATTATGTATGTGTGCAAACGGCATCGCCGCTTAGTGTCGAGACTTAGATAGTTACGTATTGTAATTATGTTGGCAGTACCTACACATCATCATCATCATCACCAGCCTAAGGGGTCGCCTCCACGAGCGAGAGAATCGCGGCGATAGTCTCGCCGTGCCATCAAATTTTCGCGGCGATGATATCGTCGTGTGGAGACTCATTCTAAGAGAGTTTATAGAAATACGTGGCACGACGATAATATCGCCGCGATTCTCTCGCTCGTGGAGGCGGCCCCTACAGCAGTCCACTAGCGGACATACGCCTCTCCAATTGCACCATTCAGCTCGATTCTTGGCAACTATCAAGTACTGCCTGCATAATTACAACACCTAAATATTATGTAAATGATATTTTTTTTTCTGTAAGTTTATAAGCAACTGTTACAATTCAGAGGTCTCTATTCGTCCAGATATAATCTTGGTCAGATGATGTGAAGACCATGTAGATTCAAGTAGATTGGTGTCTAAAATGGTCTTTTGAGGAAAGAACCACACAGATTGAGTGGACCTGTCCAGTCCGTGCACGCACTTGTCAGTAACCGTGCAGCTCAACTCAGTACTTAGGGAGCTCAACGATTCGACGAACAATACTAAAGAAAGGGCATTTGGGTAGGCCGCATAAACTACTTAAACTGCCAGACCATGATTCAAACTGAAACAATGACCCACATAGTCTCGACACTATTCCTGAGTCTGACAAACTCAAAAAGCCGCAGAAGTGCGCATTACATTACCAAAACAAAATTCACTACCAGAAGAAAACAAATCTCTCCACATCCAACATCTTGTAACAATATTCAATTTATTTAAAAACCTTACACGATGTCTACCACATTTGGCGATAACCCAAGCATTCCAATTCGTGGTAATTAATTCTTGACACATGCCCAAATGTTTGGCTCTGTCGCTCGCCGGTGCTATTGTTCGACAAATTTATACCGAGAGTGTCTCCGTGACGACTCATTTCCGTATCCGTAGTGTCTTAATAATAAGACTGATTTTTTTCTTTGAGGTGATGAAAGCTGGCGATTTTGTGTGGGTTTTATTTGTAGATATGTTGATTACTTAGTATCTATATAAGAAGGATTAATTTAAGAACTATCTCCTAAGATGCTGACCTGGCAGAAGATTCTATATATAATGTCACATTGTAAAAATTCACAGCTGCATTTGAAATTCAATTTCATTTCTGAAATGATTTTGTTCATGGTGTTCTGTGACTGTGATGGATTTATTATTCAAGCCACTTGTTAACATGAACACAGTCATGTTATAGAAGATTAAGTTCAGTAAGCTCCAAGGGGCGCCCCATATTATAGGGAACTTATAAACATACATCTCTGACTAACCCTTCAGGTATTACAAGCGATGTGTTATCTTATCTATAATGTGTTCTCTTTTAAGAGCTCACTATCTCCTAATCTGAGAGGTGAAATAGACTTTCATATGCCGAGTGCTCTTTTTATAACATCCAGCGGTGCTATTCTGTAAAAATCTCACCATTAAAACTAAGGTGATGTGAGCTTACAGTGAGCTGTCAATAATAGACCCTATTGACAGCTCACTTTAAGCTCACTTCATAGGTGAAGTGAGCTTAAAGTGAGCTGTCAAAATATTACCGTGACAACTTAGGAGTTGTCACGGTAATATTTTTACACAATAGCATTACGGTTCAAGGCGGGTTGGGAATGTTTTTGGAAATTAACACAGTCGTGTGACCTAAACCAATCATTCAGATTAGTCTAATACAATCCCAGCCCTCGGACCTGCACACTGATTGCGTAACTGACTTTCAATCACAATCTGAATCATTTTGGAGGATATTGCTAATCCATTGCTTCATATGTTCGAAAAATTTGTCTGCCCAACAACGTAAATAACGCAATGAATGTTGTTGAACTGTCAAAATGAAAGCCATTGCTACTGTTAGTGTGTACGCAATTACCCCGCTGGACAAAACTCTATTGTAAGATTCTATAGTGTGTACTTATGGCTTAAAAAACAAGTTTATTAATAAGTCTTCGTTTTTCTTTTTAATCGGGTTTATAAGAGAAAAATTCCCAACGCAGCGCCTTTGTCCAATTTACTTCTTCAACACAATTGTATTTCGTGGATTATTATGCCAAACAGCTGCTACAAGGAAATCAAGCTAGTAGATACTGTTACAAGAATTCTGCAGAGCATCGCAATTTGATAAATGTAAAAAGGAGAAAAATGTGGCTCCGTAATATCCGAGAGTGGACTGGCTCGAGGCTCCATTCTGGCAAGACAAAGAAAAATGTAGACGAGGAATACTGTCCACAGCGAATTCTGAATAAAAAAGATATGTACAGGAATTGTTGTAAGTTTTACTGGTTGTATAGTACACTGGAAAGCGAAAGATCCGGGATCTGGTTGTTTGAAAAGAGATTGCCAGTTTATCCCTCGTCTATATCACCCAAGAATTCGGGACCTAGACAGACAGTATGTATAGGTAGTCCCGTATAATTAGGAGCTCACCAGGTTGAACTGTTCGTCCATTTTGAAATGCCTATGTCCAGAATGTCTAACTTTAGACAGGAATAAGTAAGGTTGGTAGAGAACATGATTTGATGATGATTTTTATTTGGTACTAGCTGACCCGGCGAACTTCGTACCGCCTCAGAATTAAATAATGTGACAAAGTTCAATAGACACGTGGCGCTATCTATTATCACAATAACGTTATTGTTGTTTTCCTCGGGAACAGCCCTTTTTTTCGGGATGGAAGGTACCCTATGTCCGTTTCTGTACACCTGACAACGTATATGCAAAATTTCAGGATGATCGGTTCAGTGGTTTAGGCGTGAAAAGGTAACAAGTGTCCATGGAGTTTCTTGCCCGTTCTTCTCCATAGGTACCTACGCTTTGGAATGGGCAACTAGCTTCATCTTTCTGACTGACCGACCCCTTGACAATTCAAAAGTGCCTGTAATTGGTTTAATTGAAATAAATGCTTTGAGTTTGAGTTTGACAAACAAACAAACTTACTTTCGCATTTATAATATTAGTTAGGAAGTTAGGATTAGGATAGGAAATCATTTGTCTGTGGTCATTACTATTTAACAAAGCAAAAATGCATACCTAAAACATGCTACAAAATTATATGCAGAATTTTCAATTCTACGAACGGAAATGTAATAAGCCGAAGAATTACGAGTTTCGGAAACAATGAATATACGAAGCTGCAATAGTAAGTCTATCCCAACTTTGTATTAAAAGCCATGAATAGTGCTTTGTTATACCATCTACGTGTTAGGTGTAGATGCAGTACAAAGTCAAAGTCAAAGTCAAAGTCAAATCATTTATTTCAATTAGGCACAGTAAAGGCACTTTTGAACGTCAAAAATTATAGTAAAAACAATTGATTCTAGTCGCCCATTCCAAAAGGTAGTTTTCGTATGGAGAAGAATGGGCAAGAAACTCCACCGTTACTCTTTTAAAATGTTTTACAAGTTCTGTATAGGTACATTAATTATATAATTATATGTGAAGACGATGCATCTAGAATAAAAATTAGTCTGCCAACAAAAGGTAAAAAGAATTAAAAATAAAGCAATGACAGGTAAATCAATTATGTGATAGATACATGGTGCTCACATATTTACAACTATTGTTAAAGTAGATTATTTTTATATAATTTTAACAAGTGTGTGAGTTACTGTAGCCACAAAAAGTAAAACTAATGTCATAAAAAAAATATATAAATTAAATTAGCGACCAGTTTGATTTTGTCTAGACTCTAGATTGTCCTATGGAGCAGGACCAGCATGTTTCCAAGCATTCTTATCTTGGATGTAATCTTCTAATTTGTAATATCCTTGTTTACAAAGTGTACTTTTAATATGAGTTTTAAATTTTCTTTCATTTAATTGCAATATGTCACAAGGTGTACGACACAACTTAAAGGTTCCATCGATTTAAGGTCGATGAGCGAAAATTTTATACTCGTTTTAAACTTTCTTTCCCGGATACCGGCTACATCACCATTTCTTACTGTTAATTGACATTCAAAAAGTTTGCAGTACGTACTTAGTCGTAAATTAAATAAGGTGCAAGTAAAAATTTACTTATGGTAAGTACAACGCGTCCAGGTCATCTCGCCATCTCTTTCTGGGCCGGCCTCGGCGGCGCCGTCCATCTTCAGGCACCCGTTGTGTGAAGGTTGCCCAGTGGTCATCGTGCATGCGGCTGGTTCGATGTGGCACGGGAAATGATTTCCTGAAAGGTTTTGTGGGAGGCCTTGCCTGCAGCTGGGCAAGCCTCCAAATCCTGATTGGACAGTATAAACTAACAAAAAAATAGTACCTACTACATATTTATTCTTTGTACCTGTACCTAATGAAATGAACAAAACTAGTTTAGCAATTTCTTATTTTCGCTTCACGCAAGTCATTAAACGTTCTTAACCCTCTCATTCCCTGCCTGAGTTTGTCTAAAGTCTAAGTGCCAATTTCGCCAATGAAGCTGAACGCGATCAGCACAATACAAACTGCTTTTAAGAGCTGCCAGTATCATCAGTGTTGTGGAATATTGACACTGACAGCTCTTGACCGCGGTTTAGATGTTCAGGTCGCGTTCAGTTTTATTGGTGAAATCCGTCCCGAATTTTGCCGATGAAACTTCTAATTTGTGTCGTATATCATAAGGTTCTGTGTAATTATTTATTATGATTACTTTCTGTATTTCATTATAAGTACATTAGGAAGCGGAAAATACTGGTCTGAAAATTACGACCGCACATATTTTATGCCAGACAATAAATTTGTCTAAGGCCGCACAATAATTATAATAAACAATTTATTATGGTTTGTTTTGTATTTGTAAGATTTGTTACATTACAACACACGTTTACGAGACGGGCATGTATTTTAGAAGAATGGTTAATTTATTAAACTGTCAGATTTCGTATTAAGCAATTTACTGCTCTGCGAATCAAGATTCACAGGCATCATTCCGGAAAATAGTCAGTTAAGTACTTAATTACTATAATTACAACAATTAATTTTTTCTCTATAATATTTCACCCAAAGATTTTTTAGACGTTTATAATGAAAAGATAGGGAAAATGATTGTTAAAGAAATGGATGCCCTACGTCAATTTGCCGTGTTTGAGCTATTTCATACAACTGACAAAGAAAGAAAAAAAAGGATAGAATGAATGAATGCTACTGACCGTAACCACAGAATAAAAATGACAGTATTCTAAAGCAAGATAAACGAAAATAAAGATCAAACCGCGCCGTCTGTCACCTGTCAAAATTTCATACACGGTAACCATCTCTAATGATTCGATGGCTAATAAAATATGTTATTAATAATAACTAAGTATTAATAGATTCATTACCAATACCGTTTCCGATGAGCGTTTAGAAAGTAATTATAGTTTGTTACAGAGCTGGCCGTAGGCGGTCTGATTTTTACGACATACTCGATTGTAGCAATGTCGAATCGATATGGCATGCTAGAACAATGTTGGGCTGTTTATGTATTTTCTATTTTTAGTGATGTAGGTAATGGTCATATTTAGATTCTAGTCGATAACATTATATTATAGGTTCATGATTACAAACTTTTTTCTATAAAATCGTGATGGGATCTAGAGAAATCGAGGGCAACCCTCAAATTTTATAGGCTCACTTATTGTTTTTCGCATATTTTATGAAGTATCTTGTGTATTTGCGTATGGTTGTCACCATTTCAGGTAGCTGGGCTGATGATGGAAGGTACAACTCCTTAACAGTAAGAAGTTACTCGAACAGGCAAGGACTGTTTTAGTAAATTGTTTTGATGTTTGATAGGGCATTTGCCACATTTGGTCTCATGATCATCAAGTCATGACCTGATGCTGCAGTCAGGATAGTCTGCAGAGTACCTAACTCCTCGACAACTAACAGCAGATATATCGTGTTTAGGCTCATTGAAAAGGGCTCGATGTGTGGATAAACGTACTGTTAATGAGGAACACCGAGACCTGATGCTGAAGCCAGGAGCATCAGAAAAAGTACAAACCTTGAAATTACAGCACCGTAGTCGTGTTTGGGCTCATTTTAAACAGGACTAAATTTTAAGTTCAATGCAATGTTGACATAAGTTTGGCCTGATGCTGCAGCCAGGATTATCAGCATCTAGTCTAATTAATGAATAAGGTATGCTTCAGAGGTGGTCCCATATAAATTGTATGAACTTTGCTTGGGTAGTTTTGGTATTAGCTTCAACAATACGTTTGTTTTCCACTTAGTTTAAATTGATGATGTTTATCTTCCTGTCACTAATATTCACATAGCAAGTAGTGTTATATGAATTTGTATTATGGGGTAGGTACAACTAAAAAGCGAAAAATAAAAACTTTTTTACAAAAAAAACAACCGACTTCCAAAAAAAAACACTACAAAGTGAAAAATAACTTTAATTTCGGAAGTCGGTGTCAAAAAAACGAAAATGTGGAACCAACGACACCGACTTCCGAAATTAAAGTTATTTTTCACTTTGTAGTGTTTTTTTTGGAAGTCGGTTGTTTTTTTTGTAAAAAAGTTTTTTATTATATCCCGTAACATAATGACGTCTTGAAATTACTAAAAGAGAATTTGTATTCATCAGCTGATTAACACCTTATCTGTAGCTATGTTATCAACTATACTTTCTTAGTCTTTATCAGTCATTGACTTGAAATGTATTTATAACAATTTTATAGTTCGGAAGACACCGTGAGAAACTTTCCAAAGAATGTATTATACGACGTACTCAAAAGGCAATTTTACTCTAGCCTTGCAGATTCTTACGAGCTCGCTAGCATATTCAAAAAGTCCCATCAAAATGTTAGTACCCTCCCAATACTGTTAGTCTTCAAGAATTAAAGTACTAAAATTTTACTAGCCTTTTGGATAAAGAGATGGGGCATGGCCCATGGCCCTCGGGCCCCTATGATCGTGTTGCCTCCTTGTGTGGCCCATCATAATATCAGCAGTAATAATGTAAGACCACCGAGTATTACTGACTCATTCGTATGTAATATTATACTTAAAAGTTATGTGGAAAGATCGGACATCATATTTGTGGGAAAAATGATAGGTATTTAATCGGCGGGGTAATTTCGTAACACACAGCAGCAATGGCTTTCATTTTGACAGTTCAACAACATTCATTGCGTTATTCAAAATCAAAAGTCATTTATTCAAACTAGGCTGAGAATCAGCACTTTTCGAACGTCAAAATTAGAAAAGACATTACCCCCAAAATGCCCGCCCTTCACCACTTCCTAGTGCTTTCGCTGGGTAGAAGAAGTGGCGCAACAAACTCCCCAGCAGAACAGCTGTCTGTTCTGTTAGAAAATACTTGATTGTATACATATTGATTGTATATTGTCTTCATCAGTAGGTAGGTAAACACGATGACATATCAAGCTATACATTTTCAGTTTTAGCTGACCTCGCACTGTATAGGCTTTTCGTAAAGTGAAAAGTTAGCTTATACTTGTCATACTGGAAATGTATAGCTTGATACCTATGTGTTCGACGCGTATATAAACTATTTTTGTTTCAATATTGCTTTATCTAGTAACTAGCTGCGCTCCGTGGTTTCACCCGCATAACTTTCGATCCCGTGGGAATATCGGGATAAAAACTATCTTTTGTCCTTCCCAGGCATGCAATCTATCTCTCTGCCAAATTTTACCGAAATCCGTTCAGTGGTTTAGGCGTGGAAGGTAACAGACAGACAGAGTTACTTTCGAATTTATACATTAGTACGAGTATGGATACAATTTATGTTCCACTAAATTCCTCTTCGATTCTTTAACGTTGTGAGTCGGCTCGCTTTACATCCAATCGATTTAATTTAAAGAATTTAATCCACAGTTTCTGAACATTAACAAAACATCGCCTTGTAAAATACGTTTCTGCACTTTTAAACAAATCACGATGCGATGTAAAAGCATTTTAACTGTTCTGTTCTTTTTAGTATTTAATCCAGTCGAATTGAAGGGTCATTAATTTCGGCCCGATGTCGACGATGCGGTTGGACTGCGGCACGTTATGTCGATCGAATATCGATAAAATTTATTAAGTATCGATACAGAGAGATTGCGGACCACAAATCGTCTATTGTCCGAGCTCTATTATTAAGAGTTGTTATTATTGTTTATTTCTATTGATGTCGATAAAATGTCGTGCAAAAAGTTGTTATCTGAAATCGGAAATGGTAGAAAGTTTTTAATAGTGCTTACATGCGTGAATTAATAGGTAGCAAGCGCGGATTTTTTATACCAGGTAAGTTCATGCAAAATATACTTAATAAAAAAAGAATAAATGACTTATAAGACAGTTATTACATTATTAAACTATTTAACTTTGAAAAGTTCTATCTAACGCATTCGCCATCCTATTATGATGTTTTTATTTTTATTTTATGATGTAGTAAATACCTAAAGCCGAATAATACCGAAAGTCTGACTAGCAGTCTTACCAAGGGGTATCGTGTTACCCAGTAACTGGGTTGTGGAGGTCCAATAGGCAGTCGCTCCATGTAAAGTATTGGTTTTCAGCTGAATGTGGTTAGTCTGGAAGCCACTAGAAAAGTCTAGGCAGATGATGATGATGATGTGTGTACTTTATAGTAATAGACTTAATTAGAGTGCTTGTCCGGAAAGGTAGCCAGTTCGAATGGTTGTATGAAGTCGTCGCCTCTGAGATCTAGATACGTGTAGGATCTCTGAGGTGATACAAGATACGCCTAACTTGATGCCGTGTTTGGCCATGGTATGTTTAATACTCCACTATCTAGTTACAAATTCTAGACTCTAGACTCGTAATAAACTAGCTTCTGCCTGCGACTTTGTCTGCGTGAAATTTCATGTTTCTTGACCCACTCCGTCACAGCTTATGCTTTATCGCTTAGCGTTCTTTCTGACTTTTTTTTTCATTTTGCTCAGTTCCTTAGGGTCATGGCGTGATGTTAAATAGCCTATAGCCTTCCTCAAGAGTTGGGCTATCAAATACAAAAATAATTTTTCAAATCAGACTGGTAGTTCCAGAGATTAACACTCCAACCAGCTTTAAAGCCTTTAGTAGTCATCACGGTACCTACGATAAATAACCCCAATAAACCTATTAAAAATACATCGAATTTTGCTGTTGAATGCTCTAACAGCGTAATGATGAATCAGAATAACCAAATAATAGTATAATATGACCCACATAGACCGTTCAGCATAATTGTCGATAAAAAAAAACCTATTTTTCAAGTGATACTAATAAATCTTTTACGAGCCGCCACTATTGTTCAGTTTTTTTATTTGAAACATTAGTAAAGTACCTATACAAAAAACGTATCATCTTTAATTGTATTCATTCATCTGGTGTCGAATAGGTCGAGAATGGGGTCGCCATGTTGGCAAGAATTTCAGGACAACTTTTTGTTGTGTGATTTTTTTGTAACAATTTTTTTATTAATTAAAACTGACTTGAAATAACTGCAGTTAAGTAATTATAGTTTTGTTTGTTAAAATAACATAATAAATGTAACCCCGAAGGCTTAGGCAGAGGTGTACCTATAGTCCCGCTCATTTTCCAAGTCCCATGTAATAGGAGGCGAGCATATTGCCATCAACCGGGCACAAATCCAGTCCAAACTCCAGGGCGACCTGGTAAACGAACCAGCCAACACCAGCAACCATACTCAGCAGCACGCAAGCTCTATTGCGATAAAAAAAAACACGATGTAGTCAAAAAAAAAAAAAAAAGAAAAAAAAAAACGCTGTTTATAAATGTTTTTTCCCGCAAGGTCAACGTGATAATGATGTCTGCTTAGTTCTTAACTGACTTAGATTATCATTTCATAATCGTATTGTTTTAGTAGATAACGAACGTCATGCTCATTACGGAGCACTGACCTTAAGGCGGTAATTAGTGCGGAATACATAACAGTTAACTAACCGCCATAGTCAGTGATTGAGTTACTGATATGGGCCAATGACATCTAATCACTGGCCCATACTGTTCTTAGCAGTTTAAGCAAACTTGAAAAAGAAGAAGCTTTTTACTCGACTGTATTTTTTGTATGGAGTATGAAGGATCGTAGCCAGTGGTGTTCTATAGTATCTGCCTGACCCCTTGAGAAGAAGGCATGTGTTTAAGTATATATTCTCTTTTTTGTTATTTTTTTTCCTAATTTGTTTAATGATAAAGGACATCATTCATTTCGTACCCAAAAATTTAAGTACTGCTGTCTTATGGGAAATTACCTCTTGAGCATTTCCGGCTGCTATTTGAGATTGAAAATCCCAAAAATCATATTTTCATAACGTAGTAAAAAATGCTCAAAATGTTATTTCCCATAAGAAAATAGTACTTTTTTTCTTTAATTTTTGAGTATAAAAATGTTCGACACTTTGTCCTTTGTTTATTAATTATAGTTTAATTAAACTGTAGATTTTTTAGATAAAAATACTTTAGAACTCTTTTAATTTAATATTACCTACCTTGAATACTAGAATTCAAGCATTAACATTGGATGGGACAGTCTATCTAATTCCTAACTACTTGGTCCCCCTACTCGAATCTGGGGCGAACTATCAATGTCTTATTGATACAGTATTGCTTGTTAAAAAAAAAGAATTGACCACATTGTCTTGGATTTATTTTAGTTTCAATACGGTTCCGTATGCCTGTTCATTATTTTAGTGCTGGGTCGTAATTCTCTATGACACAATGAACGAAACTGCGCGAAAATCAACGTTAGATTAGCTAAGGAATTGACGTGGTTTCGAAGTACGGAATCGATAAGTGGCCATAGTGAATTAGCGCCCAGGTAGACATGCTAAGTTACCTACTTGTTTTATAATGGTAACATAAGCATCGTGTCCGAAACACAATACTGCGCTCCAAAACAAAGATAGTTGACGTGGCTCAAAAGGCTGCTCAACTTAAATGGGACTGGGCAGGACATGTCTGCCGCATGGACAAACTGTGGGCCCAAATAGCGCAGAATTGGTGCCCTGAGACAGTGAGGCGGGGTCGCGGCAGACCACGTAGGAGATGGCGGGACGAGCTGGATAGGTTCCGTCAAAACTGGAAGGAGGACGCGCGGGCTCGCGAAAGATGGAAGGAGTGGAGAGAGGCCTTTGCCCGGGAGTGGGACAGTGCAGGCTAGAAATAATAATAAAAATAAAAACATAACATCACACCGTTCGTACGGTAACGAACGGTTCTTTAGATACATTTTGCTTTGAAACTTATTTTCGTCCTTCCTTCACGGTGAATTATTTAATTTTTCTCCACACCTCTATTCTAGACACAAGTTTGAAGAGGCACTCAGCCCTTATTAATGTTACGCAAAGGAAAACTTACAGTATTAAGCGGCTTATCGCCTAGTTGAGCGAAATGGGTCGGTAATTGACGCCCGCTAAAGAGGTCGATCCTTCTATAAGTCAGCTTAGCAAGTCAGCAGTGTCTTTGAGACTAATGTGTGTACCTGAGTCTAAAAGGAGTCATTTAAATAGCTCAAAACTTCTACGGGAAAGATAAATTCGCGAAAAAAAATATGCCCCTCCATACATTTTTTATGTTTGCATAGCTCGACAAAATTTTGGGAACAGATTAATTTTTTATTCGCGATTTTAGGTTAGGTCTCATAGTAATGATGAGTACAATGACCCCTAGAGGTTTTCATACATATATACACTCAAGCCTTCATGCTATGGAGGTACTTAGAGACTACAGGAAGCTACCTGCTACAATTCTTACATACTCCTTTAGCTTCGTTTTCAGTTCTTTTAATGACTATTTGTAGGTATAATATACATAAATGCTGAACTCCAATGACTACGGTAGGCACATCAGGGGTAGAAACGAATTGGCTTCGCCATTCAAACATTATAATACAATGTTTTATTGGTTTACATAAAGCTGTGCATGAAGCTGTGGCGAGACAGTGCTCCGTTACCCAAACCGTTCGTTCCACCCGCTGAAGACCTCCCACCTGGACATGAGTTACCTTGGGTAACCTGGAAGTCTTTAAACAGACTCCGGACTCAGGTTGGCCGAAGCAAGGAAAACCTGTTCAGGTGGAGATTTATAGACGACTCCGCCATGGAGTGTAAATGTGGTGCAGTTCCACAAACGATGAGACACTTAATATCGTGCCCTGCGTGTCCTGTCAGCTGCACGTTACAGGAATTGATGGACGCTAGTGATGGCGCCAAACAAGTAGCCGAATTCTGGGCCGAGTACATTTAGATTGCTATCGACACGCTAAGAAGAAGAGGATTGGTTTACATCTTTAGAATACGCCCCGAAACCTGAAGTTCAACAACCAGTCTTACCAAGGGGTAAGGGTGGAGGTCAGATGAGCAGTCGCTTCATGTGAAATGGTAGCGTTCGTTTTCTCCAAAAAGAAAGAGAGACTATTCGATATAGAGACCAAAAACGAATTAAAATTCTTATAAAAGTCACAATTTCAAATAAGTACACTGAAGTACACGTTTATAGAGAGATTACAGAGCTGCTTCCTTGGCTGGACACTGCAATTTGACGAAATCCTGAGCGGAAACATCGTCCAGTATTAGTGAGATTACCTAACATAAAACCAGAAAACCAACCGTGATACATAAATTTATAATTTCACTACGGAACTCTACCGACAACCTGTACTTAAAGAAATCGACTTATCTGTAGCATGAGTCATACAAAACCAGTATAAAGAGCTCTCGCTTTCAATGGGAACCCTATAGAATAGAGTACTTATACAAAATGGTTTTTTTATCAGCGCGTCGTGCGAAAAATCGCTTGCTAATAATTCGTTGAAAATAAGTGTTACGAGTAACAGTTATTTGTACAATTCACTGTACGGACCTACAGTGTTTAGATGGTAATTATACTGTCAGATAGCATTTTTTGTGGTCATCATCTGCCTAGCCTTTTCTCTACTATGTTGGGGTCGGCTTTCAGTCTAACCAGATGCAGCTGAATACCAGTATTTACATGGAGCGCTTGCCTAAAAATAAAATTTCATCACAGGTGCAAGTAATGATGGTTCGGAATTACAATGTAAGTTTGCAACCCGCCATCTTTGTTTCAAGCCATCATTTTAAATTTAAATTAAATTGGAACAGTAAAAATTAAAGTTAAACTATGGGAATAATCTGTTAACAACAGATGCCTGGACTACTACAGACGTCACACTGAAAACTAGAACAGACAATTATATTTACATTTCATTCACCTTTCTTTATCGTTCGGCTGCAAGCGTACGCTAACTCATTAACAATTATTACACTCACATAACGTTTATTCACCTAAAACACAAAATTATAATAAACATCGCAATGAAATGGCGTAAGCCAAATCCTGGAAACCCGCCAACCAAAACTTCAATGCACTTGCGCTCCGATTTATGATGACCTTTGCTAATTTTCACATTTCCACCGAATTCTATCAATTTTCTTCAAGAGAGGAGGGCGAGGGAGGTCAGGATAAGCTGGTCTTTAATTGCTCTAAATGCGATTGGTATGTTCTCTGTTGGCGAATTCATTTATGTTGCAACTTTGTATCTACTGGAGAATCTATAAATCAAGCTTGTTATTGACGATGCTTTCAGCTGTGACGTGGTACCTTGGTAACGAGGCATATTGACGAAATATTTTAACGATAAGCTTTAAACTTTTGATATTTGAAATAGTGGGAGTGGATTTTATTTATTTTCAGTAAGGTTCAATATCCAATGGCTAGCAATAGGAATGTGAGTATTAAATGCTGGTAATAAATTAAAAATGTATGTAAAAGTCAAATGCTGTGACAGAATATGACCCTGGCCACGAATGAAGAATTTCAGGATTTATGTAATCAGCTTTTGAATCATGCTGCAAGATATCTAGATACAGAGATGTCAGCATAAAGGAAGGGGCTCGCTAGGGCCGAAGCCTGCCGCAGCGGGATCGTCCGAAAGGGTTACCGCTGCCCCGGAACATAAAGGGCTAAGGAAGGAACACGGGTGGGTTTTAGTCAGTAAGGGTCTGCCACTCCCTTCCGCTCCATCCAGAGCGGGAGGAGTCATTAGATGATTTCCCATTCAAAAAAAAAAGGTATCCAGATACTTACTGATATTATAAATAGGAGGTGATATCCGAAACTACTGATCCGAATCTGAAAATTCTTTCACTAATGGGAAGCTAAAGTATAGCTGAGCGTCGTAATATATATTTTATGTTAAGACAAGAAATTTTATGTGAACGAAGCCGCGGGCAAAAAGTCGTTGGAAATATAGGCAACAATCTTCATGGCCTACTTTTAAAGCCATAAAAATCGACAACAATTTCGCAACACAATGCCATAAAAAAGTTACACCCATAGTAACCATAAATAATAGCGATGTTACTATTACTATTGTTTAGTATAGTACTAGAGAGCTAGAGACCGGCCCCCTGCTTTGCATGGTTTATGACTTGACCAAACATCGAGTATTTTTTATTATAATTATTTATGTTTAATCATCATTTACCTAGCCTTTTCCCAACTATGTTTGGGTCGTCTTCCAGTCTAACCGTACGAGTATGCAACTGAATACCAGTATTTTATATGGAGCGACTGCCTCTCTGACCCCCACAACCCAGTTACTGGGTAATACGATATCCCTTGGGAAGACTGGTTGTCAGATTTTCGGGCTTCTGACTACCCGTAAAGACTGTCAAAGATCCACGCTAGGCACGGAGGGATTTCGGTATGTAAAGATGGTCACCCATCCACAGACCAACCGCGGCAAGCGCAGCTTAACCTGATCGATCGACCTGTGCGGCTGTTATTATTTAGCCACGGGCCCCTCTATATATTTTAATATTTAATTTATTAAAGTAGGTATAATACACGTAATTTTTCCGGAATAAATTCTCTAATTGATGATGAAAACCGTATCATAATCCGTTGAGAACAACGCGATCATACAGATAGCCATGAAAAGCGACTTTAATTTGTAATATGTATAGATTACGATCGTCAGGCGCATGTTCGGCGCAGTACTGGAAAACTAGCAATGGCGAACGCGGTACAACCATGAACTCTACGAAATTACGACGATCCTAATGTAATTAAAACCATCAAAGTAGGACGTTTTCGACGAACAGGACATGTTGCAAGAATGGACGAGACCAGAACACCCAAACGTTTACTGCATAGTAAACTGGATGGTCGAAGAAGTCGAGGGCGGCCCAAGCTCTGACTGGTTGGATGGCGTAGACCAAGATTTAAGAACTGTTGGAGTGAGAAATTGGAGAGAAAAAGTCGGGTCACGACTCACGTTAGATAAATATACTTGATCAGGCTAAGGCCCACAAGCGGCTGTAAAGCCTTAAACAATGATGATGATAGATTACGATACAAAGGTCTTCCATAACTAATATTTTTATAGTTTCTAATAATTATCTAATACATCTTAATTATCTGAACGCACAACGCCATCGCGGCAGGCCAAGACGAAGATGGCGGGACGAGCTTGACTCCTACCGTAGGGACTGGCCGGCACTCGCAAAAGACAGAATTAAAGGGGGAAGTGGACAAAGGTGTTAACTAACAAAAAATTCAAATTGAGATATGAGCGTTAGAAAAGTTTAAATCTTAAAATCAAGGTAGTTATACATTTTAAGTGTTTTATCTAAATCTGAAGTGTCAATCCTTTTTAAAATATATATTTGGATATGAATTACAATTAGATATTTTGAGCCCACCAGACGATTTATCGTCACTTAAAACTTATGTTCATGCAAGAAACTCGATTTTTTCAGTTTTGTCAGATAACACCTTTGTCCACTTACCCCTTCAATTGTGTGGAAAAGGGAGAGGGAGACCTTTGCCCTGAAGTGGGACAAAACATGCTAGTTAGATTAGATTAGACACCTTAATCAAACACGGAATTTCATAAATTATAGAAAGCTGATATGGTATGATATGATGTAATGTTTGTAAACGAATAGTCGTGTCTATCGTGTGACCTTTACAACAAAATATAGGTTTTATGATTGTAACTGTGCCGGATTTATTACCGTCCCTGGCATTATCGACCTCATCTTTATATGCTCTAAACGGTGTTATATGGTTGTCCATTTGGAAGCAAAAGAATATCATTTGTTGTCTCTGTTGTCAGCTTCATCTTAAATGCAGACCTTACCATTATAGCCCTAGGGTAAATCATTATAGTCCTAGCTAGAAGGTTAATTGCGTAACATACTGACAGTAGCAATGACTTTCATTTTGACAGTTCAACAAAAGTCATTGCGTTATTACGTTTTTTGTCTACAATTTCATAATATATATATTTATTTCTCTGTAAATATTTACATAATATAAGCTAACATTTAAAATAAATTAAGTACGCCCGTCTCTACTTGCCCCCGCGCCTTGCCTTCTTGTGCCCAGTTGATGGCAATAGACTCTCCCCCTGTTACATGGTACTTAAACATAACTGGCGAAATGAAGGTGTTCAATAGGTATAGGTTCATGTTCGGGGTCACCAGTTAGAGGTATGAGGAACAGGGTTCACTCATACTCTATGGAAAGGGAGGATCCTCCGACCAGACGGGTGTTGTGTCTGGCGGGCAACTGCCCGATGATTGATGTAAACTCTGCTTGTGAGATGCAGCATGTTGCGTGACGTCAGTATGACGCGTTGTTCGCATATGGCGTTATAGATACCGCTACAGGTACAGCTCTGCCCAAGCCTTCGGGGATTGGAGGCGTGGTGTTATGTTATGTGTGTATGTGTCATCTTCACTGGAAACTATAAAACACGAAAAACTGTCATCAACATTTAACCACATCTGTTTATCAGTCAAACAATCCGTTAGCGGGACAACACGATTGGTTATCGATTGAAACTCGTTACCTAACGAACAGGGCAATGTTAACACAATCTAGCCTAGATATTCACCTATTTGCATATAGAACTCATTAACTATCGCCATACGACCTAATCGTACATTCACTTTTGATATTACGTAAGTTTCGATTAATTTCTATCGATTCTCAATCGATTGTGTGAGCGAATGATCGATTATTTTTATAACGTTAATGATATGTCTAGTTGTGGTATTTAGATAGTGAGAGTGGTTATCGTCATAAATATCTTCTTGGTACAAATGACAATATATCAAGCTATGCATTTCCAGTTTTAGCTGACCTGGCATTGTATACGCTTTCCGTTCAAAAAGAAGTCAACTTATACTGGATATATGTTTAGCTTGATATGTCGTGTAAAGGTTGTTTGCAAAAGTCAACCTTATATTGTGCTGGCTGGCACCTGGCACTAACCAACTCTAGTTGCATTTGAATAGTAAAATAAAATAGTAAAATAAATAAACAAAAATTGCGCCTCAGATGTTTTGGCTTATTTTAGAAGGTCGATTGAACGAAGAAACAATCACTATTTCATAAATATTTCTCGTAAACACATTCGGATCGTGCTTGAATTGTGCCCGCTAAATGACATGGTCTGTTAATAAATATTGTGATGTCATCATCTGCCTAGCTTTTTCCCAACTATTTTGGGGTCGGCTTCCAGTCTAACTGGATGCCGCTGAATACCAGTAGTTTACATGGAGCGACTGCCTATCTGACCTCAACAACCCAGTTACTCGGTAATACGATATCCCTTGGTAAGACTGGTTGTCAGATTTTCGGGCTTCGACCCGTAACGACTGTCAAAGATCCACGAATGACAGCCGGTACCAACGGCTTAACATGCTTTCCGAGGCACGGAGGGGTCTTGGTATGTAAAGATGGTCACTCATCCACGGACCAACCGCGGCAAGCGTAGCTTAACCTGATCGATAGACCCGTGCGGCGGTTATTACTTAGCCACAAGCCCAGATTTCTTAATTTATAGAAAGAACTAGCTGCGCCCCGCGGTTTCACCCGCATAAGTGTCGATCCCGTGGGAATAGCAGGGTGTCAGCTACCTCCTGGGCATAACCTCGCAAATGACCCTCCCAACAAAAAACTGTGTTGGTCCATGCGCCAAACACCCTGTACATAAAAGCCAATTATTTACTATCTCCTATTAAAACAAACAGACACACTGACGCACATTCTAAACAAACAAATCCCGTTGCAATAAAACATAACACCGTATCTGCCATTGATTTACAATTCGCTCACACGTACCATTTGCATACCAACCTTGGCATTGCCAATGATGACTGTGCTTGAACTAGAGACGCTGCCAAAACTGTACATTAGAACTTGCGAATCGGAACAGGTCAGCTGTACAGTATACAGTTACCTAGTTATACTTTGTAACAATCAATTTGTTCAGGCGTTCGCTCCAGTTTATCGATTGTTTGGTCCATTGTTGGGGTAAAAATTGATCGGAACGAAATTGTTTTTTTTTAAAGTAGGTTGATTTCTTTTACCTAGTCTTCTTTACATTAGCGTTTTGTTTTATTGTCGTGTTCATCATCATCATCTATGTTGGGGTTGGCTTCCAATCTAACCGGATGCACCTGAATATCAGTATTTTACATGGAGCGACTGCCTATCTGACCCCTACAACCCCATGGGGAAATACGATACCCCTTGGTAAGACTGGTAGTCAGACTTTAGGGCTTCTGACTCATAACGAATGTCAAAAAAATGACAAAAATATAGGGAAATTATAGGTATTTTTGATAGATTGAGACTGAGATCAGACTGAACGTTCTTAAAATTACGAGAATTCCCCCTCTGCTGTAGGTAACTACAGCTGATCTATTCTGTAAAAACCTCGAATGTAACGTAATGTTTGTGTAATATAGGTTTGAATAAACCTAGTTCGGGCGGGTCGCTACCTAACACTCTAATTCCGAACCATCACTACTTGCACCTGTAATAAAACATATTTTAGTTTTAGTTTATTTTTAGGCACTATAATTGTATGGAAAATTTGCTACTCTTGGCTAAATGTACACCTTTTCTAAACGTTTTATTAAATAAATTATTATTATTATAGGGACCTACTCAGATAGGGGCCCTTTTATTAAATGAAACTCCTATATAACCAACTTCATAAGATATTATTCTGTTACTTACCTTTCAGTAATTACCTACTTAAAAACAAGCACTTCCTATGTGACAAGTCAAACCTAATCTCTATCTTTTACACACGCTTGAACGATCGAACACCAGATGCCGTCAATTATGACCCGCCTGTCCCAAAAAGAGGCGAGGCTTCATAGGCAGCCTCTACAGTACCATGCAAGGTGGAATGGAATGGAACTACCTTGCATGCTAAACAAATAGGTACAGGATGTGGCGTAAATAGTGGTCCACCGTTAAGGATTCGATATACCAGATAATTTACTATAACATATTACAATTTTAACCATTATTACCCAAGGGTTCCGAAAATATTTTTTTTTGGTTTTTTTTTACGAAATTTCAACCTTTTGTTACAAATTTGGTTGTAGTTTCAACAAAAACCATTATTTTTTCATTTTGATTTCTGTTAATTACTGTTGAATACTAGAGCTATCGTGTAAAATTATAGTTTTTTATGTAAATTTAGAGCTTTTGATGAAAAAGTTAGCTCTTCTCTATTTTAACCCTAATTTTTAGCATAATCATGCAAATTCAGGAGCGATTTTGTAAAAAAAAATGTCCTACTAAAATGGTTAAAATAATTATAATATGTTATAGTAAATTATCTGGCATATCGAATCCTTAACGGTGGACCACTATTTACGACACACCCTGTATAGACATTACATTAGTTACGATACAAGTAGATAATGATCTTGACGTCTTCTCTATCGTGTGACATGGGAATTAAACCTAAATGTAGAACATTTTGTCCGTTCGATTATTATATAATAATAATTGTCAAATTTTGTGCCCAGCCTACCAATTACTATTGAAGGTCGACTAGGTATTAAATTCGCAAATTGCTGCCTAAAGTTATTTCGCATAATATTATTATTGGATAACTTTCTAATAATCGGTGATAGGCTATTCGATGGCTATACATAATATTTTAATGTTAGCTTTAGATAATGCTTATGTAACATCCTTTTATAGGCATTTAGTTGTCACTTATATAGCCAATAGCTTATCTACATAATTCAGCAAATACTCGCCTCTAAGGCCGGGGCCGCACTGGTACGGCGACAGCGACGATATGAATAAATAACGGAGATGTTTCAAAATGGGCCAGGTCTATGTACAGTTACAGTAGCTCAAAAAAAAGAGAAAAATACGTAGAATTCGGAAAAAATACAGATAGTTCGATTAAATGTATACTGTTGTGGGAGTGAATTGATATTCATCAATTATTTTTATCGACTGTCAATATGGCGTCTCATTGATTTAGTTTTTTTTTTTTACTCTGTGCTTAAAAACAATGACAGTAAAGAGTCCTCTCAGCTGTCACAACAGTGTCACTTCACTTCAGAAATAATCATGTCAAACGTCATTAATCAATCAAAATGACAGCTTGCCGCCATGACGGGTTTTTGTTGTGTGTTGCAATTTCAACTGTAATTTCTTGTGTTTACCAGCAAACCAAGCCATTTTAAAGTAATTGGACAGTTGAGAACTGTTTTAATTGAATTTCCCTATTTTTAGGTATAGTGTACAAGGACCTGGCCCAGGCTCCATACATTTTGAAACATCTCCTTTTGCTTGTCGTTTCTGCAGTACGGCCACCGACATTATGTTTATATGAGTTTGTTTTCACGAAATCGCCATCGTGTCGCAGTCGCCTTAGTAGTGCGGCCGCAGCCTAATGCACGTGGACAACCTCGTTCATTAGGCTCACATTCGAGCAACTACCAAAGTGACTTGTTCAATTTATAATATACACTTTCTGAGTTTATCTTGGCCATGACATGACTGACTTCGGTAAAGGAAAAACACCGTGAGGAAATCTAGACTTATAGGTAGTTAATATAAGTTTCAAATCACCAATCCGTCTTGAGCAAGCATGGTGAAATGTATAAGAAAAGGATTCTCGTAATTTTAAGAACGTTCACAGTCTGATATCAGTCTCAATCAGTCTGTCAAAAATACCTCTAATTTCCCTAAATTTTTGACAAGTTTTTGGCATTGCTTGTCGCTGAAATGAGATTGCGACTAGATTTTGAACGTTTTTAACTACGGGAATAGGCCTTCTGAAGTGGGACAATAATGCTATTAATTAAGAAGCATTGGTACTTATTTAACGAAACACTTATTTACTTTGGGGAAAAACAAATGAAACTATAATTTTTTTGCGATAACACAATCATATTATTTCGTAAGAGCCTACGTACCTAATGCCAAAAGTGTGTGCTGTCTTTATGTAAGGTATAATGTACTTAGGCATATAGATTACCTACTAGTTTTGCAACGATGTTTTACGAATTACTGACATAACGTTATTATGATAGGCTTGTAAGTTATGAATGTTCAATAAAGATTAGCAGGTCACGACTATGTATGGAGGGAATTGCGATTTCTTCACTTATCCTGTTGTCTGGCAGTGTTTAACTCACATTTTATCCATTACTGGTTACAGTAAAGATAACTAGTTCATCATTATCAGCCTATAATGTTCCCACTTCCCACTGCTGGGACACAGGCCTCATGTCGGTGAGAGGGGTGGACCTTATTCCTCCGCGCGGGCCCAGTGCGGGTTGGTAGAGGTCACATGCCTTCGGTTTTTTGGTTATTCCTATTTTTTGGTTATTTCTTCACTATGTTTTCCTACTTTTTGTAAATTGGTTCGTTCTCGTATTAAGTTTCAGAAGTAATAATTTGGTATATATGTTTTGGAGCAGACACATAACTCCGAAAAATACCTTTCTACTTTAGTACATCTGCGACCAATTACTTGTTTAATAAAAAAACAATTCAAAAGTCAACCCATTAACCTATTAATCAAAGACAAAAGATTTATGGAGGCTCACCATAAAAAATAAAAACAATTAACACCTTCTTTAAACGCCCCTGAACGCCTACTTAAACCTATAATATTACAGTTAATTCTCTAAAACTACGTGTTAGTTGTACCCGCCGTAAAGTTTTTAAGTGGTTCTTTGAGCGAATCATAAATTTAAGCGAGTAAGCACCTCTTGTGACGTAAATTAAAAAGTTGTAAAACGAAACAGCACGTGGAAGCGACCCTTGGTTTGTGACCACAGTCTCACGGAAAAATCAAAGATGGCGGGTGGAGATGCGCAAGAGAAATACCGTCTCTCATGGCTTACTAATATTGATCCAGTATTTCAATTCAGGCTTTGAATCCATTAACACTAGATATGTATTTGGCCACTTAGTGGCTGACCTATTCTAATCCAGTTTGGACTGGATTGAAAAGCTTGTAACAAATGCTGTGCATTTCATGTTTTCGGCTCGTCTTAATTGATTTGAATTTAATGTTATGTACAGTTCTTAAGGCATTTTAGGACGGTTGTCCAAAACCACAACCAAAGCTAAATCGAGACCTTAGAATATTATTATTAGGCATTATTTGAAACGCTGCTAGATACCCGAATTAAAAACACCGACATGAATCGAATTTACAAGTGAACACACCATCTTATTTTCTATTTGATGACTGTATGTGATAAGGTTTCTAGTCTATCTAGAAAGACTCTCGTATAGATCAAACAGTACAATCAGCAATGTCAGTAATTCCTATCATAGCACTTATCTTATCTAGTTATCTACTATGTTATCTAAAACGCTAGCATCATACATGATAATGTGACATCTGAACGTATGTATTCTAATAATACCTCATTGTTCAATGATTGCAGAATATATTATTCTACCGATAAAAATAACAGCCACCTGAATTCCTCGAAGACTTCCTCAAACCATTTTCTATTGTAATTAACCGGGCACATGTCTAGACTCTGACTTTGCACTTAAATAAGGAATAAATAAAGAACAAAAGAAAAAATAATGTGTTTATACAGCAAAAAATACAGCTTAAAACAGAAAACAATGATTATAATGCCAAAAGGGCCTGTGCTCAGCATAATGTCAGATACCAAAACAACTATTACTAGTTTACTAATAGAAAAGCTCATTAGCACTTTGCCCATCCCGGGGATCGAATTCAGGACCCCAACCAGCAGTCGCTTGCGGCCATTAAGTAGCCCAATGAGAAACTCAGAACTTTCTCGTGACGTACGCTCCAATGGAAACGCACCTCACCCATCTTAAAATACCGTGAGCATTTCACAAGCTGATTTACAGACGCTAAACAGACTTCACAGAACATCACTGTTACGCAATTACATTCGTACATAATATATACAAACTCTCAATACTTGTTCTAGATTTTTAAGTAAAACACAAGTGTTTTCTCTTTCCAGTAACACTATTTTCTTAAATTAATAATATTACTGAAAATTCGAAGTAATTGCGGAACACAGTTAAACTGACAATTTATCGCAATGTCTTTTCAATTTGACAGTTCAACTACGTTCATTGCGTTGTTTACGTTGTTGAGCTGACGAATTTTTCAAACCCATCAAGCGATGGCTTAGGAATTTGCTTCAAAATCCTCGGGTTGTGATTGAAAGTATGTTTCGCAATTAGGGTGGTGGTCTTTTTTATCATGCTGGCACGAACTAAAATATAATAGCTAGTAGACTTCCCTACGTAAATTCTAAACTTATTTCAGACACATTCTGTTGTTTTTCTCTGATCTCTGCGCATCCCGTACCTACCGTACACGGTGAAAATCTTTGTCGTAAAAAAACCATTGTCTATTACTTGTAACACGTTCTCAATTATACCAGTAACATCCATTGTTAATACATTAATTGCATTAACTAGTTGCTTCACATCCACGTATCATCAAGGGAAGCAATATACTATTGTGTCGTCCGCGTCGGAAGTATGTCACTGACCCATTTCCTAGAAGTTGTCATGGAATAAGAATTTACAGAAGGGACAGTCCCGCTCCCAAAGCAAGCATTCTAAAGTAAAAAGTGCGCAGTACCGCACACCCCTAGCCTACTTCAAGTTAAACAAATATCAACTTTATTTCAATGATTATTAAGTTGATTTCAGAGTGACTAGCACACAATGTTAGTGAAGATGATGACATTGACTATTCAGAAAGATTCAGTGTGATGCATAGCAGTCGAATTACGTTCATCGATCGACAACCAATTATTTTTAGGTGATCAAAGCCTTGTAGACTGTAGATTTGTAGACCATTTTCTATTTTACCTGGTACTTGTTGATAGGCCTACACTGTCCTCACATACCTATTAACATTGTAATTTGAAAACATTGTAAAAGCCGATTATTTTAATGAGTCAGCGTGGAGTTTCTTGCCGGCTCTTCTCCTTAGGAAACGACTAATTGGAACCGTGCACTTCTGACGCTTCATAAGTGTCCATGTAGGTTTATGTGAAATAAAATATTTTGATTTGATTTGAACCTTGGTCGATTTTGATCAACCGCAATCTAGAAGCACCTTGACGGGACGCTATAGCTGTTATTATCGGCAGCATCCGTGCAAGCAAAAAGTAAAGTGTATCAGCTTCTATACAGATTTCTTACTCTGTGGCAGCATAGAGGCGCACCCATCCATTTGTATAGCGCACGACAGTTGTCGCATTATTAAATGAAGTCCCATGTGGCATTGAGGTGCTTAGTGGCCTACCTCAATGACAAAGAAAAATAAAGGGCTTGAGGACATCTGGTTTTAAAACCGCTTTTGTTACGTTTGGGCATTGGCAAGTCGGTTTTGGGTTTGTCATTGATGAAATGCTGCACGAGTATGACGAAAGATCTAGAGAGATTTCTTTGGAATTAAGCATCACCTTTGTACGTATTTTTCCGTCCTTTTCTTCATGCCTGTTAACAGTGTGTACAAAATTAAAATGAATCGATATTTGTTTTGGAAATTACCAGAAACTACCATGATTCCTCGAGTTAGTCGTTAAAAATGACACTTTTCACCATGCCGTAAGAAATCCCAACGTACGGGTCGACGGCGCGTTGTGTTCCACTCGCGCCTCAAAGAGATGTCAGCACTAACTGACGGGGTCCACTAGGTCCGATGCCTGCCAGGGTCGCGGGTTGTTCGAAAGAGTTACCGTAGCCCCTGGCACAGGCAACTGAAGGAACAAGGGTGGAATTTAGTCAGTAAAAGCCTGAAACGCCCTCCCGCTCCGCCCAAAGCGGGAGAAGTTATTTGATAATTTCCCAACCAAAAAAAACAAGGTTATTGACATAAATTTTTTACCCCGTAGGACTGTACACTAATATAACATAACATCATTTTATTTCGCCAGTTATGTTCAAGTCCCATGTAATAGGAGGCAAGCCTATTGCCATCAATCGGGCCAAATGGACGATGCACAAATCACCGCACACTAATTATAAAATTATCAAAGCAACTCTTTAGTCTCATGACTAATCCCTTCAGTAGGTCCTGATCCTGCACTTGAGGAAATGGCCCGTAGGCAATACTTCAAGCCCGCACCCACACGTCAGCGCAATGATAACAACAGTCACACAAAAATATAAAACTATTTATATGACCACAGTACTTCTACCTCGCATACGAATCAATGACATGACAAATTCTCTATAAATACATGTCCATTCCTCTTGTCGCGTCATAGTGTGCATGAGACTGATTTATTGCATGTTTTCGAATGCCTAGACGCGTGTATCTGTATCATGGAGAGAATAACCAATGAAGTGTTATAGCTTATGCATTTATAAGGGTACGTCGGCTTTAAAAGGGACTTGGTAAATTCGTTTCCTCTTTTCTATTCGCTGCTGCTTCAAAATAAACTCCATTCATGCTCTGTAATAGGGAAATATTTACAAGCGCGAAATTGTTTGCGTTTCTAATGATGCTCCCTTTTTTTGATAATTGAGCATTTTTTTTAACTTTCTAGCCTTTTCTCAAAGTTGGTCACAGTAATTAAGCTAGGTTACCCCGTCCAAGCACGTTAGGTTAAGTTGGAACTGTGACCAATCACGTGTGAGGCACTCCGACCTGGATGGGTTAGGTTAAGTTGGTGGTAGGTGTTCAATAATATTTTTTTTTGGTGCAAAAAACGGGAATCATGAAAGGTTCGTTTAAATACATTTATAATCAATTTGCTTCAGCAACGCCCTACATCAAAACCTAACTTGCAATACATGGGTAGTTGACTCTCAGTAACTGCCAATAAACGTCAACAGTATCGTGTGAAGCAGTTCCTATTGGACGAATAATTAAAATTCTCTCTCTATAAGAACTCCATTAGCTATCTACTCCGTGATCTCACTCTAAAGTCTAAATGAAGCCATTGTACGCAGGTGTGACGTCAGATCTGTTTACCATTGTCAACCTTATTTACTTCAACAGAATGATTAATTAACATAAATAATTATCATCATTATTTATACCCAATCTAGAGTAACATAACAAATGGTACGGTGTGAAATGGCTAAGTGCTAGAAACCACTTTTGGCAGTGTTTCCGAAGCACATCACACATCGCTAATGGCCAATTGGTAAAGTGGAGTTCTTCTGTGTGCCAAAGAAGCACTTGAGACCAGAGTCTACGTATATTGGAAACATTCTCTTGAAACTTTAGCCGGGCAAAGCGTTATTGGTTTTCAGAAACAGCCTACAGTTTGGAAATCTGCCCGATGAAAACTGAACCTGTAGGCCCAAGTTGGGCATATCCGTTGCCGATACTCAGAAATATAATTCCGGTATATTGTGTTTAGGTATTAAATAACTGCCTCTTCGGTTTAGTGGTCGCAAGCGTTACTGCTGAGGTCTTGGGTTCAATTCCCAGGTCGGGCCGGGGTTCGGGGTTTTTTAATCATAAAGGCATGGTGAAATGTGGATGGTACACCTCTACCTAACCCGTGTATGTAGGTATATGACGCACGTTAAGGTACAGACGCCAGCACATCAACGTGCCCAAAAAAGACAAATTTTCCGAATCAACTTTGAACCTTATGCTGTAGCGATAAAGTTGAAAATCTATTAAAGAAATTTGACAGATTGTAGTAGCTTGATGTGCTAACGTCTGTACTATTTCGATTGCCCTCTTTATTGTAAGCGTAACCTTATCAAAATGAGAATGTCAAGAGCGAGATAAAGGACACACACCAAGGAATGATGGACCGGTTATAGAAAAGGATTCGAATTCGTCAAAAACGGCTCCATCGGCCACCTTGTTATGCTGTTTCATTGCATTCCGCTGAAATATTCACAGAAAAGTTGGTTTCTATGAAATTCGTGCTACCAAAGATGAAGTACCTTTGCAACAATTGAAAACAAAAACAACACGACTAAGCGCTAATAACCAAATTAAGTTTCCAAGATGTATATTTTTACCGCTTCCTTCAGTTCAAAGTTGCGTGCTGTCAATCATGTTTTCCAACACGTTTCCGTGTCTCGATTCTTACTCAACATAAAAGCCTGTTTCACCCGTCACCTTTCTTGTGTCATTACACAGTTTAGTCTTTATTACAACTTAGAACGTGTCGATTTCTCTCACGATATCTTCCTTCATCGTTTGAAGGTAAATTAGATGTTTGATTGCTTTCTGTTCAGGAAGAAAAACATAATTAAATTTTGTGTTTAGTGGTAATTGAGCTTGCTTACAGATTTACTGTCACTATATCTAAAAAAAAAAGAAACTCTCTCTGTAATAAAGAGTATTCTATTCTATATCTATCAGGCTATCACCCAAACTCAAACTCAAACCATTTATTTCAATTTAACAATTTACAGAAACTTTTGAATAGTCAAAGAGTCGCTCAGTTTGTCAGAAAGTTAAAGCTACATACCCATTCCAAAACGTAGATCTCTATGGAGAAGACCGGGCAAGACTCCAAGGACACTCTTTTAAAATCAAGATTTCTTTTACAAAATCCTGGGAGCATTATTCTTATTGCTTCTATATGTGAGAACAATGTAAAATATAGTGTACTATAGAACCCTAGATATGTTCATTTGAAGGGAATGACTAGCTGGCTTTTCAATATAGTCTTAAAGAGGCATCGGCAATTTCTTTCCTGTTACTGGCTGCAGGGTACGCATAGGTGACCTTCCATGAGCCTGTTTTTCAATCTTGTAACAATTGAAAATCACGTAACTGCTTCTGATGTCGCCAAGCGGTTTCTGACTATCTAAATCTGCCTAGTTTTCCCAAGTATGCTGGGGTCGGTTTCTGAGACACGGAGGGGTCTCGATATGTAATGAATGGACACCCATCCACGAACCGACCGCGGAAAGCGTAGCTTAATCTTATATCGACACGTGCGGGCAGAGGTCGCTTAGGGTAGGGCCCGAGGCTAAACGAGCCCCAACGCTTTTTTTTTTTGGTGCGCTGCGGAAATTCTCGCGGACTTTCTCCATCGTGGGGATGATAGAGGAGAATGCCGGACTATTACCGGCTAAAACCACCGCGATGTTCCACCTCTGCCTATGACCAGGGGTGCGGGATTCGCATAAGCACACCGCTCCTCGACAGGCCTCGACCCCGGGTTCCACGGTCCCACCTCCAGTGCGGCGTGCGGCCACTATGCTGTTTCTAACTAGTCGTAACAATTTGTCAATGTGGACGGATGTAAAATATTATGATTGTGTATGTAAAAATTTAACCGAAATATTGTTTTAAAGCGATTGTTTTTTTTATAGTCGCGATAATGTCAAAGTTCAGTAAGTCAAGTTTGTGTTAATGAATTCGCTAATCGGCAAGGTCGCGTCGATTCTTTGTTTATCATTGACTCGAATACTAACGTATACACGATAAAGTACGCGTTCTTTATAACATCTTGTGACATTGTGATTTACGACATTATTACGATAAAAGTGGGATAGGTCGTATTTTACATATCGTGGAGGTTATTTGAATTGCGTTTGATGTCTGAGTCTATGGTAGCCAAAAATATACACAACATTCTTAAATAATAAGAAGATGGAGGACTAATATAATTTTTTATTAAATTTAAAACCAATATTTGTCAGCAGTAGACTGGAGAAGTGTCATTGTGACTCATCATCATCTGCCTAATCTTCCAGTCTAACTGGTTGCAGCTGAATACCTATATTTTACGTGGAATGCCTATTTGACCTCCACAACACAGGATTTGGGCAATACGTAAAGGTGCGTCCACACTGTGTAACATACCATGTTATTAGACATAGTTATGTAACATGTTTCTATAGAGAGGTTAGCAATGTTAAATAATTTGTACGTTTTATATAACATAATCTAGACGCACCCTAAGAAAGAAAATACATTACATTAGCACAGACTAAAAGACAAACAACACATCAAATAAAAACAAATAAAAATGAAATAAAAAGTCCGATGTAAAAAATTTGTGTTATTGTGCCTTTCAGAGCCTCTTTCGTAATGTCCCGTGGCCCCATAGACATAATACCTACATTATCTGGCAGATATTATACAAAAGTAGAACAGAATTTGAATATAATAATCTGCCAGAAGATACGTTTAGTGGTACTTATCAGGAGGCAGGAATAAGGTGTCTTTTGGTGCAGCAAATAATGAGCTAACCTTTGCTGGCCTGCGAATCCTGGCCGATAAATAGCGACACTGACACTGCATTAGCTCCCTAGCTCAGGGGACCTAACACATTAAACGACATGATTGACACCGTCTCCGGTTGTACTTAGACCATACATCTGCTATGAGTTAGATTATTATTTAATTTTGCTTTTAAACCAACTTGACGGCTATACTTGAAACTGCTGAACTGCTGAAATAAAGCTATACATTCCAGTATAAGCTGACTTCTCATTGTACGAAATACGAGGCCAGCTAAAACTGGAAATGTATAGCTTGATATATGTCGTCGTGTGTACTAAAGTGCATAGTTAAAGCAGTGGTAAAAGCCGAAGTGAGGAAACTGGATTACATTTCAATTCAAGTCACTACTGAATCTAATCTAATATTAGGAAGAGGTACTAACCTAAAATTGTTGGTGATTATGTTTGAAAATGTAAACTTTGGAACTACTGATCTGATTACAAAAATTATTTCACTAATAACTATAGAAAGCTACACTATTACCGAAAACCCGGACGAAGTTGCTGGCAGAAGCTAGTTATAAACGTGAAAGTTTATGAGGATGGATGGATGTTTGTTACTCTTTCACGCAAAAACTACTAAACGGATTTGGATGAAATTTGGCACACAGGTAGTTTATAACCAGGATTAACACATAGGATACTTTTTATCCCAAAATTCCCACGGGATCGAAACTTATGCGGGCGTCGACCATTAAAAATGTATGCCCCTATAATGTATTCAAAGTACAACTTGCCCGACATGTACTCGTAGTCGAAAAATATCGATAATACTCCAATAGCAGCCAAGTACTACTGGATGTATTATAGAAGTAACTGCTTATACAAAAAAAAAAAAAAACGTCGAATGACGAAAATTCTAGTAATAAGCACTATTATTATTGTATTTCTCATGTAAGTGACTGTAGTCTTTTATGAGAATAAAGTTATTTAAACACAAACCGCGGGGCGCTGCTAAGTAATTCATATTTGTACTATGGGACATAAATATTTAACTAGTAGTTCTTCACCTCATTATAAAACACAAACGTGGGGAAATCTTCAAGAAACAAATAACAAAATGCCAACTAGATAACATAAATGTCAGTCATATTTATGAACAGACAATACTGTAACCTCTTTTAGATGGTTTTCCCAAATATGTACCAACATCTGTGATAACATCAGTGGGGCAAGCAAACAGTGGGCGATGGTTATAGCCACGTGGGATTTGGGCATAATTTGTATTTATGGTTATGTTATGGCTAGTTTTAATGGCAGACGTATTTTGATGTTTCAATTTTCTATTTCTTTATTGTTTGTCCGCTCGGCTTGTATGAATTGGGAATTAGAAGATATTGTGCGCTTTGAGAGCAATGGTGGCCCAGTGGTAACGGCCCCCCGATTTACGAGTTTTAGGCCGTGGATTCGAACCCAGGCAGGCGCTTTACTTTGTGTAAATAATACCAACACCACTGCTCTCAATAACGGTTAAAGAAAACATCGTAAGGAAACTGGCATGTCTTAGAACCAAAAATTCGAAGACATGTGACATCTACCAACCCGCACTGGGCCCGCGTGGTGGATTACGGCCTACTCCTTCTTACAGAGACGAGACCTGTGTCCCAGCAGTGGGAACATTATAAGCTGATTATGAACGATTTTATGGTATTTAAAGTGACGGTATTTGACGTCCATAAAATGTATGGAAATACGCGGTGGACGTTATAGCGTTCCAGTTGACGGAAATTTAAAAGAGTCTTCATATATTTCCATAAATTTTACTTCTCTGTGTTATAGTGACGCCGTGACGTGCACGTGCAAATCCACGATAGTATCACCACATTAGAAAATAAATGATAAAAGTGCACATTGCCTTGCTAAAAACTAATTAGTCTCCTCAGCACCATTGATGGTGCAGGTCAATGGTGCATATGGTACAACGGGAAATTATGTTAGTAGTGTCTGTAAAAAATTCTATAAATTTTTCATATTCGGTAGGTTCGCGTTTGTCCACAACTCCAATAATAAGCTATGATGTTCTGCATTTGCCTAGAACTCAATAGTTAGAAATTATGCACTCTAGCGTGACTTATAAACTCCTAGTAGTTCTAGTAGTTTCATTATAAAACCACATGGAAAATGTTTATGTAGTCACTTAGTATATTACTTAGACCTATTCCACAAAACTGTTTGATAGTGCATTGGAGCTGTATGAACATTTTTCCTGTTTAACATAGGTAGGTGATGTTTGATTAACAATAGTGTATTTAATACTGAATTATTATTGCCTTATCAAGAAGCCTTGTATATTTTAATTTATGTGTTTAATTGACTTCATTTAAAATTATCAATGTGGTGTTAATTTAATGCATTGTGCAATTGAAGTATCTATTATTGAAAGTGAATCATGTTTAATCATAAAATTATCACGTTTTAATAAGCGTGTAGATACTGCCATATTATTCTCACTGGCAATTTGTTGATGAATGAAAATAAATTGTGAACTAGATACTCCACCAGTAAAAGTTGACAGGCGATCTACCAAGAAAACCCAGTAGGGTAATTTCGTAAAGCAAAATGGCAATCTCTTCCATTTTGACAGTTTAACAACATTCATTGCGTTTTTTACGCTGTTGAGGCGGTGAATTTTTCAAACATATGGAGCAATGGATTAGCAACATCTTTCGGATTGTCATTGAAAGTGTGTTGTGCAATTAGGGTGCTATTTTCATGATATGACATAACTAAACCTTTCTTAGATGTATTCACTTCCAAGAGAAATATGTCAGCTGTTTTAAAATGGCTCGTCATTTAAAATATTTATGTCCAAAAGATGAATTCAGCCAAAACAATCCAGACAATACAAAACCAATTCCTTTTTATCCTAGTCTCACAAAAAACCCTTTTTTATTATATTTTTCGTTATCCGAGTCCAATTTTTCAGTCGGCCATAAACCTACGAGTCCCGATTGATTTTCGTGGTTAGAATTCAGAATGGTGTTCCCCAGATGAAAAACGGTTTCAGACGTATCTTTGTGATTGTGAACGTTCTTGGCATTGCGGAAAATGGCGGATACAGCAGTTTTATTGGTTTGTTACATGTTACAAAGACTATGCTTTGATGTTTTTATTTACGACTGGCGTTTATTGGATGGATTTTGTTTATTGGTGCTTGGTAGTTGAGTACAAAAATAGTTTATCTATTTGTATGAATTTTTTATGAGATAGCAATGGCATTCAGTGTTTTGTTTCGATCAAGTATTTTAACTATTAACAATCTGCCAAGTTTTTAACCGACTTTTTAGGTCTGCCATTTAGCTATTTTTGTAGACTATCCATGAACAAACCATAACATACAAACTTTTGTCCAAATACGAAATTCATGAAAAAAAGGAACATTGCAGCTATAGAATCCTGATGATCCCATATTTGAGCTGATTACATAATAATATATCAGTACACTGGCTCATCGCTACACTATTCTTTCGTATTCGTACAAGTACGCTTCACTTTTTCATTCGTATTTTTTACTCGTTTCCCGCCATTCATGCTGAACTGACAGCTGACATTAGTGACAGATGTCTGACTGCTGATGTGCATGAGATAGTGTTTAATCTATCAAATAGATTCACTACAGCAACCATTTTGCATATTATGCTATGCTACCAAACTATATGTATGTATCTGATATCTATACCTTACTTACCTACTCATTTGTATGTATTGGATAACAATAACAAAGCTATTTCTGCTGACAACAGACATAAGCAAAACTTAATCGAGTGTCAAACAACATGTGTGGCACTTGGCGTGTTCGATCGTCTATACTTCTATAATAGTCTGTGCTTATGTTCGTTGATTGTCTATAGATCTAGCGTGTGTTTGTGCATGGAACACGTCGTGTTGTTTATGCCAATAGTGCAGATTCACTTGTTTATTTCATTGTCTCCATGCCATGGCGCTAGGGAAGTTTGACAAGTTAAATATTGAACTAGCGCCCTGTCCTTGCTCCGCTCGCGCTCGGTCAAAAGATCGAGATTTCTTTATAATATGTTAGTTTAATATTATTATTAATCTACACAAACCTTTTAGAATAAATTCTCTAAATGATGATGAAAACCGAATCGTAATTAAAGAGTTTAGAAGAACAACGCGATCACATACTTAGAGACACGAAAAGCGAATATAAAAAAAATAATATTATTTAAAAAAATAGATTGTGCTGGTGTTGCGCTTGTAAACTTCTGTTTACGATTGCTGGGTTGGTTTGTTTTCATAGTTTTGGCTAAGGAATAAAGCGACATAAATGGACGGATTCTCAAACTCTAACCAATATTCGGACGTCACTAAGTCTCATGCTGGCTATCACTTTAAGACGCATTGTATTTTCTGTAGCGAGTTTCCTTAAGTTAAATGTCGTTTGGGCATTCCGGAATTACTTACTTATTTTTTGTAAGTTAACTTTTTTGTTTTATTTAAAATCCATTTGTTTAGAAAAAATCCATTTTTTTTTTTGGTTTTGGTTTACTTAAACCGTCACACACATACCCTTTTCGTAACTGTGTTAGGGTCAGCTTCCAGTCTTACCAGTTGCAACTAAATACCAGTATTTTCAATTTTTTTTTCTGAAGGCCGTAGGAACTCGTTGGATGCGAGAAGCACAAAACCGGTCGAAGTGGAGGTGCTTGGGGGAGGCCTATATCCAGCAGTGGACGTCTTTCGGCAGAAATGATGATGATGATGATGATGACCAGTATTTAACATGGAGCGACTGCCTATTTGACCTCCGCAACCCAGTTACTAGGTAACACAATAGGTACCTCTTGGTAAACCGTCACAACAATACAATACTCGAAAATCAATTCAGTTGAAGTAGGCATTATCTTGAACACTCATACCGTAGGAAATCCGGCCGATAACGTTATAACTTATTATTACAAATATATACAAAACAAACCTATAATGTGGTTTATACAATAAATAGGTAGCTATGAGTCTGTGCGTCACCGCTGCAGCAGGAATCACGTTTTATGGTTACAGGTCAATTAAATGCGTGTATTGTTTCCAATGATTAACTTACGTTAACTAAGACATGGCTACTTCTTGCAGCGGTAATGGAATATTGTGACTTAGTGGCTATTGCTAGTCGACTGGTCATTATTTTCTAAAAAAGGATCCAAGGGAAGGAGGAGTCAAGAATTCTGTCCTTTCGGAATAAGTATTTTTATAAGTATTGTCTTTCTTTGACTGGTGAGCATGTTTCATAATGGACGTTGAATCCCTAAAAAAGGGACACGTAAACAGATGAATATTTCGGGAAACTGCAGAGTAAGCAAGCTGAAGTGGCAGTGGGCTGGCCGTGTTTGTCAAAGGACCGATGGCCGGTGAAGCAGACGAGTCCTGCGGTGCTATTCTGTAAAAATATCACCGTGATAACTTAGGTGAAGTGAGCTTAAAGTGAGCTGTCATTCTACCTGATGCTAGGGATTGACACTATTGACAGCTCACTTTAAGCTCACTTCACCTAAGTTTTCACGGTGAGAGTTTTACAGAATAGCATTACTGGAGTGGAGACCACGTACCGGCAAGCTTAGTGTAGGACGTCCCCCAGCTAGATGGACCTGCACAGCTATTCACAAACACTCGATACGCTTCCGTACCGTATCGAACATCAATCAATGTTATCGTAGGAGTCCTATAAACATTGTTCACAAGTCCAAAACACAAAAATGTTGTCATTTCAAATGAAATAGACGACCGCTATTCTTCCGACAGCTATTTGCTGTCGGGGGCAAGGTAAATCAGGTTATCGAAATGTGTCATTTTCTATACGATAGCCTGTCGGATCGTTGTGAATAGCTATGCAGCTACCTAGAAATGGTGGCTGGGACAGACTGAATGTGGAAGGGGGAGGACAGGGTGTTGTTGCGCAACCTGGAAGAGGCCTATGTCCAACAGTGGACTGCAATAGACTAAGTTGATTTGGAGTAGTAAAAAGTAGATTATTTATTAAGTATCCTGTTCTCTGTCTGTTCTGTTCGTAACTTATCATATATCATCGTTTCAATTCAACCAAAACTGTACTCTGTCAGATTTGAATGCCGCAGAGATTAAAGGCGAATTTCATCAATGAAACTAAACGCGATCTGCGATCATCTAAACCGTGTGCAAAAGCTGTCAGTGCCGTGTTCCGTAACAATGATGACACTGACAGCTCTTGAACGCGGTTTAGATGTGCTGATCGCATACAGTTTCATTGATGAAAGCCGTACTAAGTAGTTTAACTTCTTTCGTTTAAATTACACAAAGCATGGTCAAAGAGGAAGTTCAGCTTTCACGAACAACTAATGTCGGCCACGGTTAAGTGGGCATAAACGCAACATTTTACGAGAGAAGCCGGAAAATCTTAAATAACCATAAAACTAAATCAAAATCAAAGGAAATATTAGCACAAAGCGTTAATAAATTGAGCCACAACGGCGGGTTACATCTACTATCGCCGTTTATAATATTATGGTTCCCATTAAAACAACAATCACTTCCCTAGACTGGATGGCGCGGATGGTGTAGCGCGACTAATAGTTTTGATACTTTGAGAAGGCTATTGTTGTATTACCTATCGTTTCTATGTACTTATTTGTTTTATTGTAGTAACTATGATTAATGAGCCCGACGGAAAGTATTTTGGACGAGTAGACAAAATACAATTTAATTTAAAATTATTTTAGTAGACAAAATACAATTTAATTTAAAATTATTTAAAATTAAATTGTATTTTGTCTACTCGTCCAAAATACTTTCCGTAGGGCTCCTTAATCATAGTTACCACAATAAAACAAATACATAGAAACTATAGGTATTATTAAAACTTAATTAAAACCTAATCTTATTATGTGAAGGTAGGTAACCTACTAGGTTCGAAGTCTCTTAGTTAAACGGCGGGGTAGTTAGTATTTCTAATATTTTTAAAGATTTTCTTTAAAAAAAGTAGCGTCGCGTTTTTTAACATGTAGTCATCTGCCACAAAACTAATATTATGCAGTCAATTCCGGATGTGGTCAAATATTTCCAAATATGATACTTTTTTTGACATTGTTTTAAAATAAACCTGAATGTTTCGTGGATTTGCTAAAAGCATCAAAACTAAAATTCCCCGCATATGCGCACACGCATCAGGGATTGCGACAGGCGGCTCGGGCCCATTGAGAACGGGCGTGGGCGGCCCCGTCGACGACCGCTGTTGTGATACTAAATATTATACAGGGTTACCAAACCCTTAGAATATTGCTCTATTGTGTCTGTGGGGGAAAGCAAAATATTACTGATTTTGACCAAATGTTGTTGTGGTGAGGCGAGTGAGGTGGTTTAAAATAATATTGTTTTAATGCTGTCGATCAGAAGAGATGTATTAGTAGAGGTTTTAAATTGTATAGGGCTTCTCAAAATACTCCCTAAGCCCCAGTTACCTAAGCCAGAAATAATTTTGAATAGATTTTTTGGTTTATTATTATTTATTCATAAAGAGTTCACAGAAGTTACTTAAAACGATAATTCTTAACGAGGAATTGCGGATACTTAGGTAGGTACTTACTGCTTATTTGAACTACTACTTAATCTTATGACAGACAAGTGATTTGATTGGATGTTGTTTTTCTTCGGAAAGCCAATCACAAGCTTTTTAGAATCCGGGCGTTAGACAATTTTCATAAAAAAAAAATGGTTTGCTTAATATTAGATAGCTGTCTGTACTGTTTTCAATGTCTTGTGCAAACTATACCTACCAAAGATAACTTTAAAAACGAAATAAATTACGATTAATTAATTAGTACAGCTTGTTTATTTTTGACATCCTTATTTGTAACCCGTGCAAGACCCCACGGCATCGGCAGATCGCCTAGAGGCGTGGTCTCTGATTTCTAATGTTTTAGATTTTTATCGACATCTGATGTAATTTTGCGTGGGTGACTTACGTGGGTTAACGAGCTTGGAGGTAAATAAAGTTTATATAATTTATATTGGCGCGAGAAATGTGTCACTATGTGAATGTAAGAAATGTCAACAGTGTTTTACGATTTGAGCTTTTCTGGGTCAGTCGAGATAGAAATAATCCATACTAATATTATAAATGCGAAAGTGTGTTTGTCTGTCTGTTACCTCTTCACGCTTAAACTGCTGAACCAATTTAGATGAAATTTGGTATAGATATAATTTGAGTCCCGGGAAATGACATAGGATAATTTTTATCCTGATATTCCCACGGGATCGAAGCTTATGCGGGTGAAACCGCGGGGCGCTGCTAGTTGATTATAGTATTAATTTTGGTGTTTTTATGGCAGATTTTCTTGTTGTATGATAACATCACATCTACATTTATTATTCCTCGTTGGCTTATGAAAATTTCGCCAGTTATGTTTAAGTCCCATATAACAGGGGGCGAGCCTATTGCCTTGCCATCAACCGGGCACAAATCCAGACTCCGGGTTGCTAAAAAATAACTTCAGATGGAAAAACCTAATAAAACTTTACCCGACCCGGGAATCGAACCCTTGAGCTCAGCGGTAGTGCTTTTCTTGTTATGATATTTTATTATTAGGTTGACAAGTGACCGCCTTTACTGATTGCAAAATATTAATAAAAAAATCCAAATTAATGTTCAAACAGCAAAAAATTATTTTAAAATTTTTTCAAATTCTCATTTTTAAAGCTTTGGTAGAGACCCGTAAAGTCAAATATGGAATTTTGCATTGTGGGATGTTCATTATTTACTGTAAGATTACACCGCAGACAATTTAATCTCAGAAATAAACAACGTTTACTGTAATCTAGCTTGTAGAAAATTGAGAAATAAATCTTTGGCTGTAATAAAGGTTTTGTAGCTTATTTACATTATAGGCAAGTGTGTTTTATAATACGTTATTATTTATTTTGTAACTAGCTGCGCCCCGCGGTTTCACCCGCATAAGTTTTCATCCTATAAGAATATCAGGATAAAAAGTCTCCTAGTGTTTAGGTTCTTAAACTGCATCGCTTGAGCTGCTCTATGGACGTCATTATACCAAACAAATATGAATGAAACCAAAACTTGCGACTCAGTTTGGGACAATCGCTGTCAGCAGATGGCACGGCCTAAACTGAATCGTTAAACTGACGTCATGGTACGAATTAGAAAAACAGTTCAGTTTAGGTTCTAAAATGGATCGCGTTAAGAGCTTGTGCTAGGCCTCCTGATTCTCACTGCCTAGTTTAAATAAATGACTTTTAATTTTGATAAGGATGTTGCATCCGATTTTTTCACATGTTTAGTATTAAATAGCAACCCCTTGTTTCTATGGCACGTAGAGTGTAAACTAAATATTCTTTGAATAAAATTCTAGATCAGTAACATGCACATTACTAGGAAAAGTCTTATCAGGATTAATAAGAACACATACTCGACATTCTTTACTGATAACAACACTAATTAACATAGATAGCTATAGGTACCTTCTTCTCAAAATATTCACGATAGCTCGATAACTAGAGGTGCCCATTAAGATTCCGCGTATCGATACAAAGTTGATATAATTGCGGCCCAGCTCTATCGTGACGATAGCGATAAAATATCGATGAAATACACTTCCCTGTGCTGCTCTCGACATATTTATTGGTAATTAATCTTAACGCCTACATTTAGAAATAAACCATTGGAATCGGACTGTTGGAGATAGTCATGTTTGGGAGATAGGTTATTTTAAGCAAGTGGAATGGAAATAGAAATCAGTTGAATTAGTAGATATAGCCGATTTCCCTTATTCATATGTCTCATATTGGTGAAGCTTAGATTTACGCACATAAAAAATTAAAATATCGAATTTTTGTTTTCTATGTTTTCATTGGGCCCAACTGACACTCGAATATTTGAATATTGTTATAAATCATTTAGGCAAAGATGAAGACTAGATTCGGAATTTAAAAAGCAATTTCAGTAATGAATGACAAGCATCAAGATTGTTTGGTCTGTCTATAAAATAGAAACGTCACCCAAAACAAAACAAAAATTACAAGAAATAAATACAATTAGTTTAAGCACCTCCTTACCTTACTACTTGTATAATTATTTCACTTATTTTATTTATTTACTTTTTTCTATTTTTATTTTACATATTATTATTATTTTCAATAGAAAGAAACAAAACAGATTTTATCGGTGGCTTATCACGCGAGTCATAAAATTGCGTCAAGTTAATAGGACTATTATATATAGGCGTATGCGCCACATAGCAACAGATTCTCCTATTAAAGGTTTTCCCTTATCAAATAAATAATAGGGTAAGGGAAATCAGGAACATTGTGGGCAATCAGGTTCAAATTGATTGTGGAAACAATCAGGCGTGGACATGTTTTTCTTCTGATTAAATTGTTATAGTTCTCCATTTCTTACTTCATGTTTTCTTCATATACATATAAAGAAAGAAAGAAAATGCGTATACTGGCATTATAGCGAAAAAAAAAACATCTTAAAACTATAAAAAAAAAAAACAGAAAGCGATGATTATTATTCTAAAAGGGCTTCAACTCAGCATGTATAGTCAGATGACAACACAAGGTGTACCTACCACCCGACGCTGATTTTCAGCTGCAAACCACGAGTACAACACGCTAGAATAATAAACAAATGTCATCTTGAATAAAATCTATACATATAATAAAATTGTAGAAAAGTGGTGTCTGTACAATGGAAATATATAAAAAAAAAGTAGCAGGGGTTGTTATTATATCGATGCCGAACCCGAATTTGTAATTACATTTTTTTTTGTCTGTTTGTCTGTTTGTCTGTTTGTCGGTTTATCTGTTTGTCTGTGTGTTTGTGCACGCTAATATCAGAAACGGCTTATTCGATTTAGATGCGGTTTTCACTAATATATTATAGTAAGCTTCACTTAACAGTTAGTGTTTATTTCATGTCAATCGGTTCATAAATAAAAAAGTTATGTCAATTTAAAGAATCACGGCGAACATTAATTGTTAAGGTATTCTATCAGAGTACGTACACGCCTCGCGCCTGCGCGTCCGTGGCTATATAAAGCCAGAGTCATGGAAGAAGGAGAATCTACAAGCTACCCAGTAGAATTTTTAGAATCCCTCAATGCTCCTGGACTACCAGCACATAAAATAAAATTAAAAGTAGGCGTACCCATAATGCTTCTTAGAAATTTAAGCCCCCCAAAACTTTGCAATGGCACCAGGTTAAAAGTGATCAATTTACAACAAAATCTGATAGAAGCAGAGATTTTAACAGGGTGTGGAAAAGGTGAAAGTGTTTTCATTCCTCGGATTCCTCTCACTCCAAAAAATTTTCCATTTAGTTTTAAACGAGTCCAGTTTCCAGTCAGCCTATGTTTTGTGATGACAATTAATAAAGCCCAAGGTCAGACGCTGAAAGTTGTGGGTGTAGATCTAAGTATCAGCTGTTTCTCGCACGGTCAGTTGTATGTGGCTCTGTCACGGGTTAGCAATCCTAGGAGCCTGTACAAGCTACCCAGTAGAATTTTTAGAATCCCTCAATGCTCCTGGACTACCAGCACATAAAATAAAATTAAAAGTAGGCGTACCCATAATGCTTCTTAGAAATTTAAGCCCCCCAAAACTTTGCAATGGCACCAGGTTAAAAGTGACCAATTTACAACAAAATCTGATAGAAGCAGAGATTTTAACAGGGTGTGGAAAAGGTGAAAGTGTTTTCATTCCTCGGATTCCTCTCACTCCAAACAATTTTCCATTTAGTTTTAAACAAGTCCAGTTTCCAGTCAGCCTATGTTTTGTGATGACAATTAATAAAGCCCAAGGTCAGACGCTGAAAGTTGTGGGTGTAGATCTAAGTATCAGCTGTTTCTCGCACGGTCAGTTGTATGTGGCTCTGTCACGGGTTAGCAATCCTAGGAGCCTGTATGCTTTCATCCCCGATGGCCATACGTCAAATATCGTATACAGAGAAGCATTACTGTAAAGTAAATTTTTAGCTACTCAAACGACGGTATATGTAGTTCAAAATATGCTGCCCGAAAAGTCACTATTCCACGTGGACGAAGTCGCGGGCACAGCTAGTAAAATAATATGTTTTAATTTTCTTAATATTCTGTCTCTGGCAAAACGTCCAGTGCCTTTACAAGGATTTTCCGTAAAGGATAAACCTTGCTGCAGACGTCAGGGATATAATGTGGAACCCCCATAACAGTAACTAGATGTGGCAAATACCGCGTAACTTTGCCAAGCACTCCAAGAAGTTTCGCTGTGTATGGACAGAACTATTCAAACTTATGTTTCAAATTAATCTTATTTCAAGTTAAACAATACAACTTTATTTTAATGACAATAAGTTGATTTCAGAGTGACTAGCACTATTTAAAAAGTTATAAAAATGTTTGAAGTTTTAGCGTAAACTAAACTTTATTGTGTAGGATTTAAAGTTATTTTTCCATAAAATCATATTTATTTACATTTTTTGGCAAATAAATCGCGAATGCAGATTAGAAACGTGTAGCTGTATTTTCGACGATATTATACAGTTATTTACATTAGTAAAACTTAGTATTCAAATCATATACTCGTAAGAGCATCTGGTAATGAAATCGAATTCCAAATTAGACCATACTACACGATCATAGATTACTTAACACAATATTCAACCATTTCGCTTAACAAGCAATAATTCTCGTGTAAAAAGAAAATTCTCCACATAGCTACACACACACCTACTAGAAGCACCACCCGGATGTCGTCGTAAAACTGTTTCCTGACTAGTGGGAACAATAAAATGGTTCTTTGTAACTACTTTGTTACGACACAGCTTGGTATACATGAGGAGATGTTGTTACCAGTGGCGAAGGTACCCTACAACTCGATTCCCACCGGCTTCCCTTCGAAAATTTAGAACATAACCACTCTATAGTCAATTCATCATTGAAATTTTCTTTTGGTATTTGTTTTTGCTCCGGCCTACCTCTGTCATAAATTCACCCTTCGCCACTGGTTGTTACTGAGATAGTTGATGATATTTTGTAGATTCAAAGATACCCAGTTACCTCCTCTCTTGTGAAAATGCTTTCATTTAAGTGTCCCTTCTTGACGAAGACTGAAGAAGAACTAGCAGACTTCTTTTGTTTCAACTTTGTAACAAGGCGGAGAACTGGAGTCATGTGTCCAAATTGGAAACTGTTGAATACTGAATGAACTACTATACATTTGTCTATATATTTGTCTACTGATGTTTTTATACTAGGTACTTGCTACGTCTATATCCATATAGATATACTACATCACAGGGCATATACTAAACCTCTGTCTACACCTCTGTGTTACTATGGTGTATCTTTGAGTTTATCGTTGAGGACTTTGTAGGCCTTGTGGACTTTAGATCTGTAGACCATTTTTTATTTTATCAAGTACCTGGTAATTGTTGACAGGCCTACGCTGTCCTCCCATACCTACTGTAATTTTAAAACATTGAAAAGAGTAACCGTGGAGTTTCTTGCCGGTTCTTCTCCATAGGAAACGACCAATTGGAACCGTGCACCTAGCTTCTGACGTTTCATAAGTGCCCAAGTAGGTTTATGTGAAATAAAATATTTTGATTTGATTTGATTTATCGAAATTGTATTAGACAAAAAAATCACCAAAATTCGCGTCATTAAACCGTCGTATTTCTGTCCAGATGGCCATTCAGATATGGAATGCTAATATCCACCTTAACTTCATGCCAAATTCAAGTAGATTACGTCATCCGCCTCCAGAATCAATCTAGCCCCAACGTTACTAAATAGTCTATTAACCATTATCAAGTTAAGGCGCATTTCTATTCAAATCGCGTTCAATCCGGTGCCTCCAGAAAATCACTAAGTATGGCTGGATGAGGCTGATTGATCTGTCCATCATTTAGTACCTGATGAGACTGCTATGGATGGCCACACCGGTACTTTTCATGTACGCTTTCATCCTGTATTGATATGTGTCTAGAATTATTGATTTAGGTTTTGATACCAAATCCATGGGCTTTTCTTTGTAGTACGTTACTTTGTATCGTTTGTGGAGCTTAACTGTAGCTTAGTAGGGGGACTAAATAGGTATGGATGCTTATTATCTAACCAACCCGCACACTCATTTCGTAACACATTATCAATCTCAATCATTTTGAAGGATATTGCTAATCCATTGCTTGATTTGTTCGAAACAGTTGTCTGCTCAACAACGTAAATAACGCAATGAATGTTGTTGAAATTTCAAAATGAAACCCATTCCTACTGTCAGTGTGTTACGCGATTACCCGGAATTCGGAAAAGCTCTGTGAATGTTGTGTTCCGCGTGTGACACTTTTCAAACTCGATTTGTGGTTTGATATTTTGTCGTGAACGTTTTTAGTCCCGCTGACAGGTGCGACGCGACGGCGACGATGCGATGCGATTCTAGTAGAGAAATTTCCCATGAAATTTTCATAGAAATTGTTCTACTAGACTCGCATCGCGCCTGTCTGCGAGAGCCTCCAGCCTAAGCCCACACTGTTTAGCCTCATACCAATCAATTAACAACGTAGTAATTTTTACAAAAATGGAGGTAAAATGATGATATGATTAGAAAGGGGGTGACTACCGAGATGACGTCTAATAGAAAAGTATGGAAGAAAAAGATATGTTGCGCCGACCACAAATAAATTGGGATAAGGGCAGGAGAATGTTGATGAATGATGATGGAGGTGGAAATGGTGGTGGCGTGGTTTTTTTTTGGTTTTGTTATCTTTTTGTCTTTTAAAGACATTATGATGTTGGAAAATAATGTCTTAATATCTAAGTTAATAGCATAGGAGCACCCAAATCCGCATTATTCATAAATATTTCCGGACTAAAGAATAGATGCCAAAAAAGCACTTTTTTTCGCGTTCCTCAAAAATCTTTCGTTTCTTTTTTCTCCGCTGACAAATTATCTTGTACAAAAACGTGGGAAGCCGTAATGAGTTCAGGCTAATGAGTTCCCACCACAAAGACTTTAGGCGACTAATTTTACTCCCAGAAACTTAATGAAACTAGTCTTCTTTTAAGCATTTTTTTACTGTCTGCACACCTTTAGTTCTAATTATTTAATTAACTTTGTAAGAGATAAAGATGATTCGTTTATTCTTTAGGTAGCTGTGATCGTAGATGTAAATGGCTATAATACGGCAAATTGACATTTCAATAAAAAGAACATCCTGTAATCCCCGAAGGGTCACAAATTCAGCCGGCGTTGTCAATTTGCTTAACAATCAATTTCCCTGACTTTACCTACTGATTTCGCGATTTTTGGTATGCATGAAGAAGCCTCCTCGTGTAGCGCAGATTGTTCCGCCAGTTAAGTACTCAACTGAACCGAGAGCTCGGCGCATCCTGGACAGTCACACCACACACCTTATTTGACTGGCCAATTCTTCCCCTGGGGTGGTAGAGCTAACGCCCGCCTGGTTTGCGACCACCTTCCCACCGGAGTCCGGCGTCAAGCAGCCTGCTGTGTTTCGTCGATGTGTGGGAATTCCAGTGCCTTAGGCATCTTCTGGGCACGCTCGTTCCATCATAGACCTCATCCATCGTTTTCCATCAGGCGTGATAGAGGTCAAGACCGGCCCATTCGCAAATAAAAATAAAAAAAATTACAGACTGGAATAGTTTATTAGTCGTTTATCATTGCTAACTTAGGTAATAAAGACAACATGGGTATTACCTATTGTATAGGAATATAGGTATTGTTCCACTATCGATCAGTTCCGATGAAGTCAAATAAAATATTCTTGAAGGACGGACAAATTAGAATGTTTTGAAGTGGTTTTCAATCAATCAATAGTGGACTGATGCAGTATCGGATTATAGTATTAGGTAATTGAATACTTTTGTGTATCGTTTGCAAATCCATACTAATATTATAAATGCAAAAGTGTGTCTATCTGTTACCTCTTCACGCGTAAACCGCTGAATCGATTTAGATGAAATTTGGTATAGAGATAGTTTGAGTCCCGGGAAAGGACATAGGATAGCTTTTATCACAATATTCCCACGGGATCGAAACTTATTTGAGTGAAACCGCGGAGTGCTGCTAGGGGATGAATAAATCAATCAAATCTGTCCATTGCAGCCCAGACCACAACATGTCAAACTCAAAGGCATTTGTCGAAACAAAATACTTGTATGTTTGGGACAAGTTTGATCCAATTTTCATTTACAAAATCGCCCTGAAGTAAATAAGTACGTATTCAGGTCTTTTAAAATAGAATATCTTCATCATCAATTCAGCCGTAAGACGTCGACTACTTGGGCATTGTGCCTCCCCAAGAACCGAATAAAATACAGGGTAGGAGAGTCATCGTCATCATCATCAACCTGTTATCATGGATTCAGTAAGTACAGACGCCAGCACATCAAGCTACCCGAAACTGTAAAATTTGTCCAATCAACTTTGAACCTTACATTTTAGCGATAAAGTTGAAAATCAATTAAAGAAATTTGACAGATTGTAGTAGCTTGATGTGCTGGTGTCTGTACATAATTCTGAACCCTACTACGTTGAGCATTTTCGTTGTTTATTTAAAAAAAAACCAGTCAAGTGCGAGTTGGACTCGCGCACTGAGGGCTCCGTACTTTATAGGCAGGTATTGTATGTTAGTTTTTCTGTAATGTAGCTACTGATTTACGGTTTTCGGATTTTTCCTTTACTTGTGCTACATGACATTGCTTCTTGCCAAATTTCATGATTCTAGGTCAACGGGAAGTACCCTATAGGTTTGATTCCGAAACATAAACGCCGGTATCTTTTGATTGCGTTGACTTAGAAGTTTAATTTTTCACTGCTTCAAGAAACTGTAACCCTGAGTATTCGATATTATTAATTTCAACTTGATAACTCCACGCGTTCCTGAGAAAAAGGGTCTTTACTGACGGACAACGAAGTGATCTTATAAGGGTTCCGTTTTTCCTGTTTCCAGTTATTATCCATACATTTTGACCTCATAAGTATTACAATTTTCTATGAAACAGCAGAATGTTGAATTCATACTTACAGGTTTCACGTCGATGTCCCTACAACCCAGTATACTTTATTGTACACCAAAATTGCTACACAGTTGTTTTACACCCACGCCCATCCATCCATTATAACGACAAAACGAACCAAACAACGTAGAAAAAACCAGGTATATTTATTATTATGATGTTCCTGTCGTCTTCACATTCTTCACCTCACTCCACTCAAGTCAAGCACTGTAGACCTACCTAAGCCTAGATACGTCCATCCACAATGTAAGTACTACAAAGTCTAGAAAATTGGCCCACACTCCACTGAATAACCAACCTCAAAGCTTGTAAAACAGAGTCTATTTCCGCTTGTAAGCTCGTAATTATTTCTCATACATGCCTGGGGAAGTGGCACCTATGTTGTCAGCAAAAAGGATGTACAGACGCCAGCACATCAACCTACTACAATCTGTCAGATTTCTGTAATAGATTTTCAACTTTATCGCTAAAGCATAAGGTTCAATGTTGATTGGGAAAATTTTACAGTTAGGTGTAGGTTGATGTGCTGGCGTCTGTACCTATGGTTTGTACATAAGTACTTTTGATAGCATCACAGCACTCAAGTAAAGCGAAGTCTGCGAATATGTTTTATACTGTGTTGTTTATGTTTTAGTTGATATCATAAACATTAAAAGGGTAGTAATGTACCCTACATTAAATGTCAAATAGGCATTTCCTTTCATGCCTCGTCTCTACAATGTATTAGGGCTAGCTAAGTGACGTTTCAGCGGAACTTTCGGCCATTTTCTTTCGTAATTTTCAGTAGATATATGGATATGGGTATTTAATTGGTGTTATTATTATTTCTATGTACAGACGCCAGCACATCAAGTTACTACAATCTGTCAAATTTCTTGAATAGTTTTTCAATTTTATCGCTAAAGCATAAGGTTCAAAGTTGATTTGGAAAATTTGACAGTTTTGGGTAAATATATTTCTTTCTTTTTACTTAAACGTTAGGCTCATCCGATGCAGTATAGTTATTAGACAATGCTATTGGTGTAGGTACAGAATAACACCTTTTTTTTTTTTTTTGTTTTTTTTTTTTTTTGTTGCGCGGTGGAAATCCTCATGGACTTCCTCCGTCGTGGGGGGGACAGAGGGGCATGCCGGACTCTTACCGGCTAAAACCACCGCGGTGTTCCACCTCTACCTATGGCCGGGGGTGCGGGATTCGCATAAGCATTCACCGCTCCCCCGACAGGCCTCGACCCGCTGTTCCTCAGCGGGTCCCACCTCCCCGTGCGTCCTATAATGGCCGCACCCACTCTCGAGTGGCGCGCGTGGAACACTGCAACGCCAACTCGGGCCTGTCTGGTCGGACGACGGACGCCCCTAGTCCGCCGCCCGCAGGCCACCTCTCATGGAGGTCGCAGATCGTTTTGCGCCCTTCTCGGGCGCGCGGTGCGTCTCCTGCGGGAGGGGAGAGAGGATGCGGCTTCTCTCTCCCGCTCAGCTGCCTCCTTTGCAGACATGACATCCTCGCAAAAGGAGGCAACTCCGTCCCATGCGCTCCCGTTCTCGACCATCGATTGAACGACGGCCGGGAGCGAGAGATCGCTCCCGCCTATTGCCGCGATGAGGTCACGGCGCAGCCCTGCCCAAGCTGGGCACTCCTCCAACGTGTGCTGCGCCGTATCCTCAGGGCAAGCCGCACAGTGGTGACACACCGGCGTCTGCTCCCGACCTATACGACACAGGTACTTCCCGAAGCAGCCGTGGCCAGAGAGTACCTGCGTCAGCCGGAAGCTGAGAGCGCCATGCCGCCTCTCGATCCACGCCTCCATGTTGGGTCTTACTGCCGCTATAACGGCGTGCCCTGCAGTGGGTTGCGCAAGTCGCGTCTCCCATTCCGTTCTCAGGGCCCGGTGGAGCTCAGTCCGCCGTGCTTTGATAACACGAGGCAGGGGTCTTTCGCCCCGCTCCAGCGCCTCCCCGCGCCACTGATATAGTGACGCGAGTGCTCTCGCCTCCAGGTCCCAAGGCGGGGATCCGGCCAAGAGGGTCGCCGCCTCGAATGAGATCGTGCGGTACCCGCGAACAATCCTGACGGCCATCGCCCTCTGCGGCCTTCGCAAGTTTGCGATGTTGCGAGCCGTGAGGTTGTTCGCCCAAACGGGCGCCCCGTAGAGCGCCATCGACCGCACGACCCCCATGTACAGCTTCCGGCAGGACGTGTCGGACAGAATAACACCTATGCTGTTCAGAAAATAGAAGCAGTAAATAACTTTGAAATAAAACAATACCTCAGTTAACGGCCTTAAACTATCCCCTAATTAGAAAATTGAGATGTTTATATTTATATTTTGTTTGCCTAGTACAATACTTCTTTGAATGCAAACGGATAACTGATCGTTATCGTAAGCACCTGAGTTCCAACCCATTTTCATATCTTGGACTCATCATCTGAATAGCCTTTTCCCAACTATGTTGGGGTCGGCTTCCAGTCTAACCGGATGCAGCTGAATACCAGTATTTTATATGGAGCGACTGCCTATCTGACCTCCACAACCCAGTTACTGGGTAATACGATACCCCTTGGTAAGGGTAATACGATACTGGTTGTCAGATTTTCGGGCTTCTGACTACCCGTAATGATAAGGACTGTCAAAGATACACGAATGACAGCCGGGACCAATGGCTTAACGTGCTTTCCGAGGCACGAAGGGGCCTCGGTATGTAAAAATGGTCACCCATCCACAGACCAACCGCGGCAAGCGTAGCTTAACACGGGCCCCTCATAACCACCTAAATATCAAAATTAATGATCCAAAAACCGTATCTACCTACAACCCACATTACTGTTATCATTTTAATTGACACCTCCATATCTAAATGACGCAACGTTTTTATTTCTATTTTCAATAGCATTATTGAATATTTATTCGTTTTATTTAGGGTTCCGTTTCAAAGAGATGAGCGCCGAAATTGATTAATGTAATGCGTGGTTTGTATTTGCGCATCTGTTTAGTTGTCAGGCCGTTTGTCAAGTGCTTGGGGGCGAAATATTGACTTTGAGGAGCGAGTAGATAATTCAGTGTCTTTAGAATGTTACATTTTTGAGGCTATCTTTGTTATATAACTGTCGAATCTCTAGAATATTGTATCCTAATAGGGCTTTGGGAATCCCTCCTGTATGGATGATTATATGCCTAATATTAATAGCCAAAATGGTTTTCTACATTCTACTCTTATGGTCTCCTGGAGGTTTCTAAGGCGGTTAGCAGTTCTTTAAGTGAAAGTAAGAACTAAGCTTATGCTGATCCTCATATTTTAAAAACTCTACGTAATGCAATTGCATGTTAATTACAAGTTTACATTATTACAAAAACACTCATTAAAATTATCTTATACGGAATCTTCACACCAAAACAAGTGCTTGCCCGTTTTTATCTCACCCGCATGCAAGCAGCCAATGACCCGTGTGTGACACAGAATCGTCATTGATAAGCGTTTTAATGACTCTCGAAACGACATCATTATGTGGTTGCACGTCATCGCGCAAAGGTGGATTTTAACAGTAGACTTGGAGTACTTGGCAAAGGAAAACATTCGGGTATTGCCGTGGCCTCAATCCCATCGAGCATGCATGGAACACGGACATTAAAAAAAAATCTTTATAAATTTAATTTTGTAAAACATGAAACGTTTATTTTCTCTTGACTGTATTTACCTCTCAAAAAGAGTAACCTAGCATAAAGTGGATAAGACAAAGTTTAAAACAGAAGACGAACTAGCAGGGGAACGACGAGGAGGGGTGGAGGGGGGGGCTCAAGGGATCAGACCGGAATAAATCCTTGTTTCTTATTTAACAGTAGACTTGTTTCTTATTTCTTCTTTGTGGGAAAGGGAAGAAATTGTTTTGCAATTTATAAAGACGAGTTGTATAGTCTGAGTTGAATGGAGACCACCATGAAATGTTTTTGCATGTACCTACAGTTGGAAAGAGAGTGGGGAAGCCTTTGCCCAGCACTGGGACATTCATCATCATCATCTACAGGCTGAATTCACCCACTGCTGGGCATAAGCTTCTCTTTTCTTGTGCCAATCCCACCGCTCCTCTGTCAGCCTCGTCCAGGTTCTACCCGCGATGGTAACAATGTCGTCCGCCCATCTCGTCGCCGGACGACCGACATTTCGTCTTCCAGTCCTTGGACGCCACTCGGTCACTGCCTTACTCCACCTGTCATCACTGCACCTTGCCAGTTATTAGTGTAGTATTAGTTATTTCACTCTTGATCAGAAGCATCGCAGCATCATGCTGAGATAGGAGCCTTTTGGCCTCGAATAGGATTTTCTTTTTAATTTTTCTTTTTTTTTTGTTACTTTATTTTTTTTTATTGTATAACTTGATTTTTTATTTTTACTGTGTTTAGTTTAGTTTGTGATCTTCCTGTACGGGTCGCAATAAATACTTTTTCTTTCTTTCATTTAAGAAACAGTCAAAAACAATTTCGCCAATGTCTCGTTCAGTGGTTAGCGATAGAAGTGTTTGTTGTTGATTGTTTGTTTGTCTGTCTTCTCATGGCTGTGGTCAGACTGACGGCATTGATCAATGAAGAGTTCTCCTGACCCGTTAGTTTTTTCACGCTCTGCATCTAGAATTTCTCCTTTGTCGTGGGAGCGCCTACAAACACAAACTTTATTCTCTCCTGTATCGTTAGTGTTTTTGTTAGTTGAGGCAGCCATGCTAAAAATTTAGCATAATCATATAGTTTTGACAACGAAAGTAAACACAAAAATTACTAGCTTTCATAATATGTAAATAATTAGAAACCTTCACTATTGCTTATGTGTCGTCACGCTCTTTACCTTTATGGCACTAGCTCAAGCCATACCTAATGAGTTGAGTTTAACTATGTGTAACATGAGCGAGACTGGTTCCTCTTCCTAGTTCGTTTACACTTTCCAACTCTTCAATATGGCGTCGATCTAGGCAGCTCATCATTGTATAGGTAAAAGGTACTTCTTTAGCCTCAATTTTAGCATTATTTGACACAAACATGCACACTCATTCACCTCTTAATACAATGAGCCTTAAAATTAGAAACATAACTTTCCGTACGCACGGCTACACATCAAGCTATACTAACCAGTATAAGCTGACTTTTGATTGTACTAAAAACCTATACAATGCGACGTCAGCTAAAACTGGAAATATATAGCTTGATCTGACGCCGTGTGTCATAACTGGCTGGCTGTATTACATGGGACATAAACATAATTCCAAATTTTTCAATGATGTCCAATATTGTTATTAAACATCTTAAATAAGCATAACTTACACTGACATTTTATTCCCACATTTTATGATCCTTAAACAACACACAGGAAGTAACCCGACAATGGAAGGATCTGTGCGCCTGAGTCTCAAAACGATAACATTCATACCATCCTGCCAAGCCGCCACACAATTTTGCCTCCACACTAGATCCGAAATACTCTATACAGGATGACAAAAGACCTAAAATTACCAATTTTGTAAAGCCCACTCGGATGCACGTGCCTAGGGGCTGTTCCTAACAATAGGACGCCCCTCTCTAATCCTCTACGTATAATAGACCACCCCACTTGAGTAAATCGATATATAAGACAACCCTAAAATGCAATTCTGTGCACATTTTTGTTAACAACGGATATTTTGCACAATTTGTATGGGTGTTTAGCGTAATGACGTTAGTTACGTCACATATAGTGGCTTTACAGCGGCGCCTTTGTATGAGAATAACAGCGTTGCGATATTCATTTTTAAAATATCGCAGCATTATGCTACAATATACTTATACACGGATATCGTATTTATATAATTATGCTGAAGTAGGCCTTTTGTCCTCGCACAAGATTTTTTTTGTTTTGTCAATTGGAAAAAACTAAATGTTTTTACTGTTCGTATTTCCTGTGCGTTTCTCAAATGTATTTTTTTTTTCTTTCTTTACACAATGCTGTACCTATATTTTTTTGTTATTGTTTTCTCTTATAAAGTTACAAAAAGATACCTTCTGCGAAAAACTTACATTTTAAAGTATATGAAACAAGTGCGTGTATGACCAGAGGTATGAACGTAAACGAAGCAAAAGGACTATAGTAATTAGTAGTAGGGACCGTTCTGTAGTTTCTGCTGACCCTCACGGGAAGAAGGCGTGTATAAGAGAAGGGTATTTTTTTTTCAATTTCCCGAGATCTGTATAAAAGTTACCAACTCAACCTCACGACTTTTTGCATAACCTCAAAGTCTAGATCCCCTTAATAACCAAGAAGCTTATAGATAAAAGTGGAGGCAACACTCTGAACACCTAAGTGAAGACGACTGTGGTCGGACACTCTCTTTCTAAATACACACATAAGAACGAGACAGTGATATGTGTTTTCTTTGTCATATGTATGTATTTAGAAAGAGAGCGTCCGACCACAGTCGGTTTCACTTGTGTATTTAGAGTGTTGTCTCCATTTTCTATATATATAAAAGGAGAACTGACTGACTGACATATCAACGCACAGCCCAAACCGCTGGGTCTAGAGATTCCAAATTTGGCACGTACGTTCCTTATGAGGTCTAGGGGTGCACTAAGAAAGGATTTTTCAAAATTCATCCCCTAAGGGGGTGAATGGGGTGGGTGAAATTTCACGCGGACGAAGTCGCGGGAGGAAGCTAGTTACCTATAAACTTCTTGATAATAACCCCACCACAGATTACCAATTATAATAAATATAATAAAAAACTCTACATAAAACTTGTTGTGACAGCTTGTCATACTGACCGTTTTACTTCGACGTTTATATCGAAATCAATCAGGCTGTGACATGTTCAGAATAAAGCTGGTTACACAACGGATAGTGTTGCAGCCTTGCAGCTCAGCCGGATTAGAAGACCAATTATTTCAATAATAGACAGCTGAATTATAATAAAGTGTGTCATAAGTGATTTGGCTTTTCGCGATAAAGAAATGATTAATTTATGTTAATGTTTGAAGGATTTCACGATTTCTATCTTTGAGGCTTGGCATTAATGGCTGGGCCTTTTGCCACAACAATTTCGAAATGACGTACACCTCGATTGAATTAAGACTTGGGTGCGGTTTAGCCAATTTCTGTTTGAAGTCGCTAACAAAACAGAATATTGGTCTAGTAAATAAGTTTTTCATTGGGAAATATATCTACGTATTGGTTAATATGGGCTACATGCTACAATGCACTAAGTACTTACTCCCCATTTTCACCAACTTGTAACGCAGGTTTTAAGATCTCGCCTAGCACTTATTAAAGTTCTACCTATTTAATTTTATTAGCCGTACTACTTTGAGTTTATTTCGGCCTTTCTTCATAGGAAACGCCGACCTCATCTAGCTTATTTTTTTACAATGTGATGTGTTAACGTTATACTATTTACAGAATAAACAATTTCATTAAATTTTACCAAATTGTGTGAATTTAAGACAGTATATTTCAGTGGTGTGTCTTTATAACTGTTTCTCTAGCCTAGCTAATAAATCAAACTGCTCAAGACTGCGTCCGCAATTCTGTTCACAGCACTATTCGTTCTCAAGTGCGTCGAATTGGTAATGATAATGACTTTCCGTCTTCACCGACTATGATTGTCGCACCTTCTATAATGAAAACGCGTTAGTTTTATTATATATTTTGCACAATATTTCTCGAATCATATTCCTCTGGTCATCGACTCTGTTTCTAAAAATAACTTGTCTATTCATTAAACGAAAATGGAGATGCAGGCTGCATACAAGGCTGATCTGTAATTGGTTCGTTAGTCTAGTGATTGCAAGCGCCACTGTTGAGCAAGAGGTCTTGCGTTTAATTCCCAGGTCGTGTAAAGAATTTTTGGGTTTACTCAGGAATTACTCAGTAGAAGCCCAGAGCTTGGGTTTGTGCCCGGTTGATGCCAATAGGCTCGACCCCTACTCCATGGGACTTAAATATAACTAGCGAAATGTGGGTGAACCCTTCGAGGAAAAATCAGGTGTGATGTTACGAGGATGATGATCTGCAATACACGCAGGTCCAGGTGAAAACCAGCGTCAGGCACTAGTTGTCTGGCATTTTTGCTGAACTTTTTGTTTCCCGCTAATTTTTTACATCGGGCTTTACACTTTTTATTTGATTTTTATGTGTTGTTATTATGTTTCTGGTGTATTGTTCATCTTTTAGTCTGTGCTAGATAAATGTATTTTCCTTCTTTCTTTAAATATTCTTGGTTTCCTCTAATCCTCCGAATCTGTATTCCGCCATTCTCAAATTTTTGTCGTATCGGAGTAATGAGAAGTAGTCCATTGTAATACTTCCTAGCTTTATCAATTTCTGCCGTAGAAAAGCTCACAGAAATAACCTTTATTTTATCATCCTGTATATGTTGCCTAATATGTGCCTCCCAATAACCGTTACAGTGAACGGTCAAAAGCCAGAGGGCAATTGCCATTATCAATACAATTGGCAGAGAAATTGGTGATAGCAGTTTGTTGGTATTGGCAGACAGGAGGACGTTGCTAATGTTGCTATACCATGTGCTGTACTGCTAGCTGGGTGAGCGTCAGCGCTGGCGCTAGGCCCCGGGGGTGGGGCGAGACGGGTGCCGCACGCGGCCGGTCTTTGAATCGATTTGATTTTTGATTTTCCCATCTAATAGTGCTTGTAACGTCATAGTAGGTAGTCAAAAAATGGCACGCTTGGTTTTCATACAGATCGTGATACTTGCGTTATCTAGGTCTATCTATCTACTTACATCTGTGGTGAGGACCAATTAATAAACTTTCCTGTCTGCTTCTTTGTTTTGATACACAGATGTCAACACCGTCATAATAATATTACGAATCACAACAATCCATATTATTATCTCTTTAATAATCGAATGTCGTTTGACGCAAATCGATAACCTCGCGATTATCCATCATAAATAATAACGTTATTCGATTCTCTCGATGCTATCTCTATAATAAATACATTTCAACTGGTATATCATAATGTAAACTATAAATCGCTTGCAAAATATCATTTCCTTGGTTATTACGACATTTAATATTGTAGTAAATGTTCTGAGCTGTTTGTTTATTCAATATTCGTGCTGTTGCTGTGTATTGTGACTTTGTTAGACAATTAGGACACGAATTTTAAATTTGCAAACCTTTTGGCCTGTAGCCTTGTATATATACTTACAGATGAAAATGTAGTCGTGCCCTGTTTGGCATTGAAATGTATGGAATTCTGGTTGTGTATAAATCTATTTGTATTGTATTTATTGTGAACATATTTTAGTCCATACAAAATGTTGTGTAAAACTTATAAATATCAATTAATTCAACAGACCTTATACAAGTCATACTTCTCCATAAAAATCTACGCGTTGGAATCGGCAAATTCATTGTTCTGAGTGACAATTCAAAAGTACAGACGCCAGCACATCAAGCTACCCGAAACTGTCAAATTTTCCCAATCAACTTTGAACCTTATGCTTTAGCGATAAAGTTGAAAATCTATTAAAGAAATTTGACAGATTGTAGTAGGTTGATGTGCTGGCGTCTGTCCTACCTGTAAATGGTGTAATTGAAATAAATGCTTGGAGTTGGAATTTTATCAATGTGTTCAACAAACCTCCTCATTTGTAGAACGGAAGCGTTCCCATGTTTTCTGTAACCACAAGAAATGTTTATACAACACTTATGTTAATTCCAATTTTGTTGTTTGTTCCAGGTAACACAAGATTTAGTTCAGCGGAACGAACGTTCAGCACAATACAGCCTGGATGTTTTGTTTAAATGAAACCGACCGCCAATGTGTGGTCCTTTCTTTGGTAAAAAAGACCACCCTTTTCGTCCTGATTCCTGTGAATGTTGTAAGTTGGTAAAGTATCGTTTGAGTTGGATCATCAAATAGCAGTGTAATGACAAGGAAGTGGGTGTTTATTAACTGTGTAGTAATTGCGTGACTCACTAACTGTAGCATTGGCTTTCATTTTGACAGTTCAGCAACATTCATTGCGGTTTTTACGCTGTTGAGTAGACAAATTTTTCGAACACACGAGGCATTGGACTAGCAATATCCTTCAAGATCATTCAGATTGTGACTTCGTATGTAATGCAATTGGGATGTTATTGTAAGTGCAATTTTAGCGATAATGTTCTTGATTACAAATGTTTAATTTTTGTTCTTGTAGGTATGTGGAGTTTTAAATGTATTGGTTAACGAAATAACTTTTATAAGCAAAACGGGGAATAACAACTTAGCTAAAGTATCTTACCTTACTTAATTACTTGACTTACCTACGACTGCAATGTCTTGGTAGACTGTAGACAGTAAATAAACTAGTTTTGGTTTTCTGTGAGTGCCACCTGTAGTATTTTCTCTACTTTTCCCTTTATCATTATTCATTTGTGGGTGTAGTACTCCTCTGATCCTTTGGACAAAACAGGCGTGAATTTCTGGTAATGTTACAAATTATGTTCCCTTTAATCCATCCAACGGTTGTCTTTAAAACATCAATTTAGCGATAAGACCTCCCATTGTACAAAATTTCTTCTTTTATATCAGTAACTAGACGCGCCCCGCGGTTTCACCCGCATAAGTTTCCCGTGGGAATATCGGGATAAAAACTATCCTATGTCTTTTCCCGGGTCTCAAACTACCTCTATACAAAATTTCATTTAAATCGGTTCAGCCAGCGGTTTAAGCGTGAAGAATAACAGACAAACAGACACACTTTCGCATTTATAATATTATGTAAAGTATGGATTTAAATGGTGTACAGTCAACAAAAGAGATAAGTATGCAGGATCGTCGGATATAGTTGAAGTTTAGTAAGAAACCAAACCAGCTTCCTACAGAATTCTTCAGACATTTCTGTACTGTCCACAATTTCCTACCCCTTCGTAAACCAGCATGAAGTTATGTATATTTTAGTAAACAGACACTCGCATAGCAACAAAACTCTCACTCACAAGAGCGTTTCATGCAGTGTGCTCCCGCTTTACACCTCAGTACTATTCTAACAAAAGTGTACCGTTCTCGAAAGCGGTGTACACACGGTCCCACATTTCTAACGGTGTAATATGATGCCGTGTGTTGTGTTACAGTCACGGTACAGCGCTCTAGCTTCCTGGACTAGCTTCTGAATATTTTGTTGCAAATGTAACGATATACTGTTTCTGTTATTAAGAGATGAGGATGTAGTTCTAACACGCTGATGAGTTGGGTGTTGTTTTCATACGTTTCTGTATCTGCAACGTCGACAAGCTTTTGCTTTGTGTACTTGAGCTGCACTTCAATTGCGTAAAATACAATTACAATCCGAAGTATTTTGAAGTAAATTCATAATCCATTGCTTGTTGGATAAATTCTGTCTGCTCGACAACGTAGATATCGCAATGAATATTGTTGAATTGTCAAAATGAAAGAATCCACTGTGTGTTACGCAATTAGTCTGTAGAATCTGCAATTTTCGCTTCATTTTTAAAGATTGCCTTCCAAAATACTTGCAATGAGTGTTTTTTTTTTATATTTACCAAACTAAGGTTATTTCTCAATTAAGTTTGTACTTAAAATTCAAAATTCCCTCCAAATATTGAAATTAGGCTTCTAGAGGATATATGAATAGACTTCATTATGAAAGAAAATGGCGTTAAAAATATTAACACAACTGAAAAACTTCATTGTCAATTCTACTCACAGTAAATTCTGGCAATAAGTTCTGGCTTCGAAAAATAAAGTAAAAAAAGATGACCCATCCCTTATACAGCCAACGTATTAAAAAAACGAACACCTTTGACTGTAGGCCCATGTAGATATAAAACCAGCCGACAAAACACGACGCGAACCCAGTAGCCTCGTCATATCCAATTTACTTGACGCCAGTTATAAATTTGAAATTAAAACCCACACTAAGTTAACATTTATTTTATGCTAACAGGCTGTAGGTCCTAGACCTCTGATCTGTAATATGTTTATGCTTAGCTGATCTCTATGACCATCCTCACTCCCTACATTAGATTCTACAGCTTCAACTACCTCAATAAGGTTGAGTTTAGCTTTTCCACCAACATCAGTCGTAACTTCTATACACGGAGTCCAATTAACAATAAAATTTACGACTCGTCGTTCAACATTGGACCTTATTGTTTGTAACAAGATTTAACTTTGATTCTAGAGCTGGATTTCTATTATTGCTGTTACAATTAGGTTGGGAATTGTGCTGATTGGATTCAGTGCAGACTTTATTTCCGTTTTTATTCTTCTCTCGTGTCTTGCTTCAATTTCTGGGAAATTGTAATTGTTTTATTTCGCTTTAGATTAGAATTATTTTATGAGTAGGGTTGACTTTTAATTTGCAGTCGGTTTGAGTTTTTTATATATGGGATAAACGTGAGTTTGTAAGTTGATATATCATGTTTGGTAAAGCATAATCAGCGTAATGTTCCCACTACTTGGACACAGATTTCCTCTCGGTGAGATGGAGTTTTGGTAAAGCGCCTATATTTTGGAAGGACTAATTACTATCAGTTGGCCTACCATGATCTAATTAAAAACGATTCAAAAACAAGACATTTCAGTTTAGGTTCCTAAACTGCATCGCTTGAGCTGCCCTATTGACGTCATGGTACGAGCCAAACAAGTATGAATTAAACCAAAACTTGCGACTCAGTTTGGGATAATCGCTGTCAGCAGAATGGCACGGCCTAAACTGAATCGTTAAACTGACGTCATAGTACGAATTAGAAGAACAGTTCAGTTTAGGTCCTAAAATGGATCGCGTTAAGAGCTTATGGTAGTGGGTCCAGGACTCTACAGTCAAATCAAGGTAAAAACTGATAGGTACTAATCGAATTGCCTACAGATAGCAACAAACCGATGTTCGTGGAGCGAATAGCGTCACTATCTGTATTTATACTGCGAAGTTATTATCAGAAAAACCCGCTTTAGTCATTAACGTATATTACTCATTAACCACATCACATCTACCTTTAAGTATTACTAAACCTTTAAAACGAACCTTAAACCTAACGGTATAAACAAGATCCTCCACAAATCGTAATTCAATCCAAAAATCAACACCTGAATTCGAAGTTCTCAAACGGGTTCTTGAAATCCTTCGCTGCAGCCACTAAGCCAAGTTCTTTGATCAAGATTCGAAGCAAAATCTGGTGAGATCAAAGGGGATTTATACTCAGCCAAGAGTAGAGGGCCCTCGTGAATTGCAAACAAGTGCAAGTCAGCTGTAAATTATGCAACCCGTTGCGAACGTCCTAGTTTTGAAAAGGCTCCGAATATTTTTTTTGATTTCGCTTGATTAACTTCTGGTTTAAGTAGTTTGGAAGCTCCTGTGTTAAATGTTGTAGCAAAGTTTAGATAGAGAGTTGAGTAAGTTTGATAATATTTTTTGAATCTTTAATAGTATGAAATTGAAAGTTTTGTGAAGTTTAGTAATAGGTTATCAGAAAGAACTATAAAATTAAGAACTATATAATAGGCTTTGAAGCCTGAAAATGCTTTTATACGTATTTAAAAGCAGTTGACTTAGTATTTTCTTTCCTCTGGAATAGATCTAGAATTGTAAGGTCATGACTTCCCAATATAGTAGAATCCCTTTAGTCAGGTTTCTCTCTGACATTGATTTATTACAAGCTGACGCTTTTTCTTTCATTCCCAAATCAACACTTCAGTAGTTCGTGAAATTATAGCCTGTGGCCTTAGCCAATAAATCCAGAGTAACGTTAATCACAAAATCGATTCCAGAAAAGTAATGCCCTCTTGGTACCAAAAAAGTGGGATGAGGGGTGATAATAAAAAGTTTTATATCTTGGTACTGTTTGGATCGAGGATTTAAAAGAAATGATTGAGCTCTATGACTAGTTGGGTTCTTTACTTTTATAGACGGCTGTTGCATGGGGCATGCGTTAAAACGGGTAATTTGTGCATCGTTAAACATAGAGATACGAGTGCATTAGCTGTTCGGAGTGTAAAATTAGAAAAATGCTGTGCTGCTTAATTAGAATGGGGATACACAGGATAATAATATGAGCAGCTGTGTGTAATTGCTAGTGGTTTGAGTATATCGAGGGAAAAGGATGGGAGTATCTAGTCACCTGTTTGCTTGTTGTTTATTCATTTAACTTTATGTGAATAGGAAACCTAATGCTTAGCAGGTGACTTATATATACAAAAGGACATATAAAAGAAGATGAGGCTACGTATTCAAATCACCAACTTGTTTCCCAAAGATGGTGATTATGGCAACATCCCCTGAGTACGACTGATTATTGAAGCCGCTACAGACCGATTCAGCAATGATATGATCAATATAACCAAACAAGTTATTACACTTAGAAATGCATGTTTGAGAAGCTATGAATATGGATGAAGCGAAAGACGCCTGAAAGGACCGTAGCAAATATTCAACCATAAATATCTAACGTCATGGCGTGAACTGCTTGCATTTATATTACTGTCGATGCCGTTTAAGCACCAGCTTGTAAGGCAAAACCAGCTTCAGAATCAACTACAGTTTTATTACTTGCAAAGAAATTCAAACAAATAGTGTCGTATGAGTCACACTTGGATAAAAACATGTTTCTTAATACTTAATTAACATGGACGGATTCTGGAGTCAATTAGACTATCTCCCCTTATCTATTCAATGAAGGACCGGTTTCAACATCTTCAATCCCGTTATGAAAATACGTGGTTCCGAGTAACTTCTTCGTAGATCGAAAAGATAGGACCTAGGATGGTACCTTGGGGAACGTGATATGTTTGCGTGAGTTGCCGGCCTGTGAAGATATTTATAGAATGTTGTTTTTATAAAAATAGTATTGTATTGTAGTTTATTGTTATTTCAGTATTTTCGTGACCTGTCATACCTTTCAATTAAGCTTTAGCTACGTCATCTAAGACAATTTTCGCTCTCTCTTTTATATTAAAATAACATAAATTCCGGTGTTTATTCCCTGAAGTGGCAGGCAAAGGTCGACGTTCTCCGATAATTTACCGATGACAGTTTTAGATTCCAATCTGATATCGAGCTTTATCGCCATCCATCGAGCACTTCCTTTAGGAATATTAATTTACATTCTGGTTAGTCGGAGGTAAGACCCTGTATGTTCCTTACATAATTCTAACTTCACCTTGATTTACCTTTAAGGTCCAAGTACTGTTTTCTAACCTTGTACCTGTACCTTCAGCATCTAATTTAGGAATTTAGAAATAATAATTATACCCGCCTATTATTGTCCTGCCGGGCAGAGGCCTCTTTTCGTATAAAGAAGGCACGAGCATTGATCTCTTCGCTTGCTCAAGACGGGTTGGCGATTTCAGAAATATTACCTATAAGTTAAGGTTTCCTTACAATGTTTTTCATTAATCGATGTCAGTAATGTCAAAGTTAAAATAAGTACATATATGAATTGTAAAAGTCATGAGTCTAATTTGAACGGACTTTATACTGTGACTTTATACTGTCAGTAGTTCTAATAACCTCGAGACATACTCAATCAGTTATAGGACGAGACAAGTTTTTCTTATTTCCTTTACCTGCATTATGGAAACAGGTGTGTGAGACGGTTGGGAGTGTGAGCGGATAAAAGAAACGCCACGTTTACGAGAAAGTTTTCTTGGACACCACTACGATAGTAGTTTAATTGTATTGCAAGAGGTAAAAATAGTCGTAGTTTTATAAGCAACTTGCTTCAGCCTGCGACCACGTCCGTGTGGAATGTCTAGTTCCCGAGACCCACCCCGTCACATCGCATCGCCTACCCGCGTTGTTACTTCATACTTCATTTTCGTTTAGCGTTCTTTCTCCCTTTGCTCGGCTCATAAGGGTCGTAGCTTTATGTTAAATTGCCTATAACCTACCTTGAGAATTGGGCTAGGTATCATTAAAATGCATAATGAATTTTCGACTGGTAACTCCAGAGGTTACCGCGTTCAAATAAACAAACTCTTCAGCTTTATTATCAGTATAGATAGATAGATTATTTTCAATTTTCATATAAAAGACTATAGAAGAAGAAACAAATCCCTGTTTTACATTAACTTACAAGTTACCGTTTTAAACGATTAACTTCACGCGCGGGCACGGGCGTTTACGCCTGCCAAATATTATAACATCAGTATGTTCGTAATTTTTATCGAGCTAAATCAAGATATCAAAAATAACAGTAACAGTAAAAAGGTACGTCAAACAGTGGCAAGTGAGATGTACGCAAAGAAATGCTGGATTTGACACTACACGACGTTTTATAAGAAAGCCTTCTTGGAAATCACGCCGGGATTGTAAAGACTCGTAAGTTAGAAGATGAAGCGGTTTTGTTTTAAGATGGACGAGCCGTAGCGTAGGTAATAAAACGCTTAGTGAATGTGTGTGTGAGGAATTTAATTAAATACTATGTTATTTCTAGAAAGTGGTTTCACTTTAGTGCCAATGTTCATTTACGTGGTTTATGAGAGGTTGGTGCCATTTGTAGGGGTTCAGTAACAAACTTTGGCACTTATAAAAAATTTAATGTAATGTTTTTTTTTCGCACCTACGAGTATTACGGCTTTTAGTCTGTTCTGTCATAGTTCGTACAAGTCTTTGGTATGTATCATGAAGACAATAAAAAAAATGTATTTATTGATTTACACGATCTTTTAGACCATTAACTGGGCAAGTGTACCAGACGCAGGGATTTGATATAAATTCCGGCATAGACAAAGGCAAGCGTCTTAGAGTTTTGCCAAGTTAGGGATTAAGAGATTATCGGGACTGGATACCCCTTATAGATATTTCCACAATCGTATAACCACAACTTCACTGAATCGAGACGTCAACTCGAGTTTCACATGCAAAATCTTATCTTCAACAAAGTTTTCTCATGAGATCGATTGAGACAAAACATATCGCCATCTCTCTTACCTTGCACTAACTCCTTCGTATTGTATGACAGAAACATGACGCGTGAGATAATGCGACTGTACATACATAAACACGCGTGTCCGTCCGTGTGTAATAAAATCATTGGACGTATGACGGAACAATGTACTTTTGTACAGGAGATGTGTTAGGTTTAATCATTTTGTATATTATGTGTGAGGATCTGTATGTCTGAGTTTTGACATTCGTACTAAGATGAGTAGGGTTTCGATGAGGATGAAGTATGACGCTTTAAGGCATAGCACACGTATCAAATCGGAAAGGCATCGTTACCGTATCAACTCGAGCCATTCAGTATCTATTCTTTGTATGAAACTCTCTACTGCAACGCACACTAATCGGAATCGTAACGTAATCGCCTCGAATCGGGACAAGGTCACGAACCGCGCTGCGGTGCGTTACGGCTCGTCGTCCCCGCGCTTACGTCTCTCCGTACCCGAGCTTACGTCTCTTTGTCCACCCTTGCCCCTCTCACCCCTCCCGCGGCCTGCCTGCAACACCAAACCAGCGGTCGGCGAGCCGTAAGCGCGGCGTCGCCTAGCCGTAGCCGCGTCGACGTATCGGAGCTTCTGGTCCGCTTTTGTTACGTCCTTACGTTAGGTTGACGCCTGTTTGACGCCGAGGCGAAAGGCGATACGGTGACGATCCCTTTCAGAGTTGATATGTGTGCTATAGCCTTTATTATAATCGTCAACGTTTGTAAATAGGTAATACGGGCTAGTGTCCGCAACACCACGTCAATGCGCGTATTTTGCGTACGGGTCAACGTTTGTATAGATCATAATCATCATAACTCTCTTGTCCTTATCCCAATTTATTTTCTTCCATACTTCTCTATTAACCGTCATCTCGGTATTAGCCACCCCCTTTGTAGCCAAAGTTTATATAGTTATAATGTCATTTTCCTTCATCTTTATCGTCCATAGCCTTTATCGTCGCACTGTAAGCCTAACGCTATTTTTATTTTACCCAAAGTTCCTATTTGGCGCCCATATTGTCCCAGTCTTCAGGACCTACATAATATCTATATAGAATAGATTTTGACTATCATATTCTTCATTGTCGTACTCATTTTTGACGATCATGTCTTTTAACTTCATACTGTATCTCCGTCCTCCGTATAATATTCATACACTAGTCTTTGGTTAGTTCATTTACATTGCTTAATTTCTTTCTTGCTTGTGTTTTGTTTACATCATCGTTTACCTAACTGTCCAAAGCACTATAATTGCATGACAAAACCGTCAATACACCAACTTGGTAGATACAAGTACGCTTAACACAGCCGTATCTGCATATCAAATGTTATCTGTTTGTCCACTCTCTATCAACTTTTCCCTACAAAAACTGGGCATATATGCACGCACACGGAGTAAAACTACATGCTTACCTAAGCACGACCTAGTTAACACATCCAGTGCACCGAGACCTATAACTTAACTATATTTTTTCCTGTAGATAGGTCAAGTTACATTGGAACTAGCGTCCAGAGATCGCAGACCTATCTATTATTTCTAGAACAGCCAGGTTTAAGAGAGGTCATGTTAAAATGGTAGTCATTGTAAATAATGAAGACTGTAAATTGATTATCGACTATGAATGTTCAAAGAAAATGGCGCGGCATGCAATGCTTTCTATTTGAAGACATCAAACATTTTTATGACGTGTTTGATCATTGCTGTCAATACGTGCTCTAGCTGGATATCAAAATGTTTGTACGCATTGCCGTTTGTCGTAGCGTTTTTCCGATGAAGGAAAAGAGCTATTTAAAGTCATCTTTTCATTATTGAAGAAAAGTTTGATAATAGAAGTAAATGTAAGGTTGTTTACTTTGTTACTTTTCACTGTTGTATCGTTGGTTTAACGATGATACATAATGGAATCACACTAATATTAGAAAGGCGATTGTTTGTTAGTGTTTGTTACTTCTTCACGCACAAACGGCTGAACCAATTTTGATAAAATTTTGTATGAAGGTAGCTGACACCCTGGATTAACATATAGGCTACTTTTTATCCCTATATTCCCACGGGATCAACATTTACGCGGGTGAAACCGCGGGACGCAGCTAGTCACACTAATATTATAAAAGCGAAAGTTTGTGAGTGTGTTTGTATGTTTCTTTCTTCTTCACGCACAAACGACTGAACGGATTTGGATGAAATTTGACACATATATAGTTTATAACCAGGATTAACACATAGGATACTTTTGATCCGGATATTTCCACGGGATCGACACTTATGCGGGCGAAACCGCGGGACGCTGCTAGTTGTGGTCTAAGTGTAACTAACTTGGTAGCCAAGACTTAGCCGGCTCAGATTGGCCAATTTTTTTAATGCACCAATGAACAGTTTAGGTGTTACACTAATAATAAAGCCGAAGAGTTTGTTTGTGTATTTGTTTGAATGCTTATCTGTGGAACTACCGGTCGAATTTGAAAAAATATTTTTGCTTTCAATAGCCCAATTCTTGAGGAAGGCTATGGACTATTTAACATCACACTATGAATGGCAGAAGCTAGTCCAACCATAAGAATCCAAATGTAAGTTTCGGGATATACCCAGAGACCAACTAAGCCTACATTCCAGGATTAATCTGATAATCAACCACTTAAATACCGCTACTGAAGCCATAAAACAAATTAACATCTTGAAAAACAAAATGTACAAACAAGCAATCAATCAATTTACCAATAAACATGCGTACGCGCAGCATCTCTTTTTAAATTAAACACGTACGTAAAAACTTAAAAAAAAAACGAAGCAAAGGAGTGCCAGGCTGGCGCCACCGACGTACTAAAGAAAAAAGTTTAAATATTAAAAATATAATGTGATTATTAATCTTGAGATGTGGCACTGAAAGTAGGGTTGCCAGTGAAAAGAAAAATATAACTATAACCGACTGCAATGAAAAAAGGGGGGGGTTATGATTTTTCTAACCGATTTTAATGACTGAGGTACCGTACGTGTAGCAGGATCGTCCGAAAAGGTTACCGCTACCCCGGAACATAAAGGACTAAGGAAGGAACACGGGTGGGTTTTAGTCAGTAATAGTCTGACACTCCCTTCCGCTCCACCCAGAACAGGAGGAGTCATTAGACGATTTCCCATCCAAAAAAAAGGTATCCGCACGTGTCACGTGACCAACGCATGAGCTGATGTAGAACTCTGGTAAAGTCCGAAACAAGTCGGAAAAGCCAAATGAAACGACTAACGTTATTTCATCCTTATTAGTCCTGATTATCAGATACTAATATTATAGGTATGCTAGTTTGTATGTAGGAGCTAACTTTTGGAACTACTGATCGGATTCCAAAAATTCTTTTATTAATCAGAAGTTACAGTATTGCCGAGTGACATAGGATATTATATTTTACGTCGACGAAGACACGGGCAGAAGCTAGTTATGTATAAACAAAGGATTCTTTTGCACCGTTTCGTTCCGTGTGTGAAGGTCGATATTATTATATGGATATGTCTGAAAATGCCTAAAGTAAACAATGACTTAGTACATTTTTCGAATAATCTAGCTTAAATATTAAGTCTTTCAGGGTTAACATAATCAAGAAAATTACTCAATTCAGTTCAGAGATTCCAATTTAAGATGAAATAAATAGGGTTGCAAGGCGAACACGCGAAACGAAAATTACCTACCTTGTTCTTTTTATGCTTTATTATTTATTTTGATGTAAAATTGGACCGCCTTGAAATACCAATGTTGTAAGTACCTATTAAGAAAAAAAAAAATTGTAAAATCTTTATCAACTGTAATCAAGGTTTGTATATTTAACTCAAACAGCTACAGCTTTTAAATGATGTATTTTATATTTCAATAAATAGTTCAAAGTAAAAAAAAACCTCGAATACAAACCTACGTACGTACGTTTCGTACGTCCTACTTTAGTTTAGTGACTTTCTGGGTAACGTTTGTTATTTTGGTTTTGGCGCGCAGTATAGTGTTCCTTATACGGTCAAAAATTCGAACCCCGAGGATAAGCCGAATGCTTAGGCCGATCGTGCCTCTCTATCGCTTGTTCCGCGCTCTCGCTTGCACATTCGGCTCAGGCGGAACGTGACAACGAGTCATGCTTTTTCGTGCGTGCAGCCGTTCATCGATTTATAAGACGTATCACGTCAAAAAAAATCTGCTGTGTCATAGAACAGTGCAAACTCTACGCGGTAAAAATGTATTGCAGAAATGTAAATCCCCATGGATTCCCCCCACCCTGCGTATGTCAAATACATAACATTCAAATAAATAATATGTTTTCATGTCAATTACTCTCACTACTTACTAATTAACATATTTATACATAGAAATACTGACTAATACCTCCCATAAAATATACAAACGTCAGTAGAATAAATTAATGGAAGACTTTAATTTATGTCTATTTCTGATTACTTAGTAACTTGAATTAAGTACTGTATTTCTTGATTCTCCTGACATAGTACACCTTTTACTTTTGCTATGCAAATAAATCTTGGTGCAGCCCTATTGGAACCGGAATATAAGGTGGACACTTTAATATCCTGCGCGTGAGTTCGTGTTGTGACCACACGTCAGATGTAAGGAGGATTTTCTTGAGATTACGTGCGGTTACGTAGTCTGAGTTCTGTGATTAGAGGGGTCAAAATATTGTTGTTTTTTTTTTGGTTGAGACAAAAATATATGAAAATTATAATATTCTAATCTAATGCTTGTAGATGTGATGTGCGATAATTTTTGTAGGAATAGGTGATTAGAATATGATAATTGACATGTGAAAATTATTTTTATCATAATTTGATTGTCTTCTACAGTAAAGATCGGTCAGATATATCAGCCGAGTCGATAGTAAAACTGATCATGTATTGAGAATTTCAGAGCCGACCGCGCCAGCACGAGAAGAGAAAATATTACGATATTATACCTACTGTGTGCCACGAAAGATGAGACTTGACACACCACGGTGTTTGACTTGCGCAGTACACGATTTTAGGCCTCTTTAGCGATATGAGATCTGAGCGCGGGACGGACCGGACGTCATAAGGGCGGCGGAAAGAGATACCAAACTTTTGAGGGCAATTCCTCCCTTTTTCCAAAATCGTAGCCACTGTACCACCTGAGTCACCCATCTCGAGGCTAATTTGTTATTACTCTTATTACTGGCGCTTATATCTTATAAAATTTGCATCCATATTGAATAGTGGACATACTGGACACTGGTTGAAGGCTTGGAGGTCGAAATAATTTAAGTTCGCACTTACCTTCCGGATCTGTCTGTAGGTATCTTAATTAAGAGATCTTTTCGCTTCCTTGAAGGCTTCTTGTTTGCAAATTAAATTAAAATCATGAGAACTTTATTTTGAGTGCGAAAAAATGTGTTGGAATTAATTAACCACATGATTTTTATAATTGCAGTGTTTTGAGAACAGTCATTTACACAAAGTAAACCACCTGCCTGGGTTCGAAACCACGACCTATAACTCGTAAGTCAGTGCCGTTACCTCTGCGCTACCACAGCTCTTGATTTGTCTGTATACAAAGTTGTTTTGTTGTTTGTTGTTGTTGTTTGTCTGTATACAGGAATATTTTTTTTCGTGATTTCAGAGTTGGTCCCATAGTGAAAGTTGTTCATATTCATGGGTAGAACACCCTGTACAAACTTGGATGGTGATAAAAAATCTTCTTGTAGTAGTGCATAGAAAACCGCTAAAACTATTCCGTTGAGTTAGACGTCAAGGCCTAACAGCTTTTGTCTAACCATTATAATTAAGCTAAGTATCGGCAGGTTGCTAATTTGCTAGTCTGCCAACACTAGGGGTCACTGACCTATAATGACTGGACACACAGATGATCGGCAGCGCAGTTTGTTTAGGCTAGTTATTATGTAAACATTGGTTTAGTCGAGTCGATTCTAATGGCAATGTTCATTACTTATCAGCCAGATAACTTTAGTTGACATTGACCACTAAATATTAGCTGTATTGTTATTTTCATTGTTTACAAGATAATTAATTAATTTGCATTTTGTTGTCAGCAGCAGGAAAATTACGCTAAGTATTGATTTCATAACATTACGCGCGTAATCACAGAAGGGTTATGCAGAGATGTACAGGCACCAGCACATCAATCTACCCGAAATTGTCTTTCCCAATCAACTTTGAACCTTATGTTTTAGCGATAAAGTTGCAAATCTATTAAAGAAATTTGACAGATTGTAGTAGCTTGATGTGCTGGCGTCTGTAAATAAAGCCACGAAGGCCTTTCACGGACATGACCTTCAGTAATAAAGTATGAATACACCCACTTTTTGCCAGTTTTTGGAATGTTTCCAATTGGATGTTATTTCGACTTAAGCAAATATCAATTTTATCCTAGTGGTAATTAAGTTGATTTCAGTGACTAACACTATTGAAAAAGTTTTGAAAATGTTTGAACTTTTTTAAGTTATTTTTCCAAAAACTAATATTTGTTTACATGTTTGGCAACTAAATCGCGAACGCAGATTAGGCTACAAACGTTATTTCTATTTACGTTATTTATCGATACGTCTACACATTGAAAGTAAACATAAAATAAGTTATTTACATGTCTTATATGATAAAGTATTTACTTTAAAATACCAATACGGCATACAGTCACACACTACCTTCAAGCCATCCAGTAACCACTGCCTTATTCCATATAGGGCAGTCTACACAAACGGTGTAGGTCAGGCATTAGATAATACAATGCCGGTAAAAAACGCTGATGTGATCTGAGCGTTATGTTTTATTGAGAACAGGTGGCCTACCATAATCTAATTAAAAACGATTCAAAAACAAGTCATTTCAGTTTAGGTTCCTAAACTGCATCGCTTGAACTGCTCTATGGACGTCATGGTACCAAACAAGTATGAATGAAACCAAAACTTGCGACTCAGTTTGGGTCAATCGCTGTCAGCAAATGGCACGGCCTAAACTGAATCGTTAAACTGACGTCATGGTACGAATTAGAAGAACAGTGCAGTTTAGGTCTTAAAATGGATCGCGTTAAGAGCTTGTGGTAGGCCTCCTAAGCGTTATGTTTTATTGAGAACAGGTTTGTATTGTCGTAATTAGCGAGGTTGGCTGCTGTGGGTTGCTTGATTGAGATTTCTGTCAAAGATATACACCGTGTTCCGGACGATATACATAAACTTCGACGTGATGTTCAGACCATGGAAATAAGCATTTTTCATTATGGACACATTAATGAATTCTTATTTTTTAGTTTTTGTTAATTTTCATACAAACTAAATCCCTTGACGTAAATCACCCGATATGCATGCCTCTTTATTCGAATTGACAACGACGTAATTTTCATTCACAAGATTTGGCGGGCTGAAACTTGTCAAAACTAAGTTAAGATCCTTTCTCACTGCATAGCTCAATTAAATTTTATTAAATGAAATTACAAATATCTTTGTAACGAAGCCTTTTTAAGTACTACTTCCTTTTTAGATTTAATTTGTAAAAGCTATAAAAGCGTTTGACAAAGTTTATGTATAACGTGAAGAACACGGTGTATATATATATATATTTTATGCAATATTTACATTTTTCTCACTAAGGGCAAATTTTTCAATCGACAGAAATTTTTTATTCGCCGTATAAAATTGACGTCCGACAGTTTTTGTATTGAAGAATTGTCGAAAATTAAAAATTATTTCTCCGATAAAATTAACTGGCGTTGGAAAAATCAGCCCTAATCAGCCCTAAGTATAACAGAGAAGTAGGTATGGAAGATAAATCGGGATAAGATCAGGAGAATTTTAATTTAATTTTTTCTCACTGTGGAAAAGTGACACTGTCAGACCTGCAGCAAAAAAAGAAATAAAACTTTAGCGGCCCTTTTCTACTCCTTTCTGTCCTTATTGGAGGTCAATCAGCTTTAGGTACCTACTTGGCTTATATATATCCCGTGGGAATATTAGGATAAAAGTATCCTATTTCCTAACACAATTCATGGCCTACCCATGTGTCAAATTTCAACCAAATCCGTTAAGCCGTTTTAGCGTGAAAGCGTAACAAACAATCATACAAAAAATCAAATATTTTCTCTTTATAATATTAGTTTAGATTTTACACAGCTAACATCAAAATACGCTTCACAGCACCAGGATACAGCACCTCACTCATATCCACATTCACACATAAATTAACAGTTACAAAATCTCACGAGATCGTGCCCAACGAATTCGTATCATACTGTGTTCATTAGTTTATCACTAGAAGACGAACAAACAAGTGCACCATAGTGCTAAATCAGATCCATAGATCGTTAGCAGATGATTAACGACCGTGGGAATGCGCCTGCGCGCCTCTGGGAAAGCGAGATAGATCATGGATCGAGGATTCCGGTTTGGTGGTGGAAAAACGCTCAGGATATGGATTTGAAATGGACGAGGATTGGAAATTAAAGACGCGTTTTTGAGGACGGGAAAGGCAGAGATTTAATTGAAGGTTTTAAAATGTGTTGAAATATTTTAAGTGCCTTGGAATGATATTTGGTAGCATGTGGGATACAAAATAAATGTCAAGACTAGAAACTTTTTATTAAAATTTAACCGTGTTAATTATACATAAAATAATAAAGAAACTATGGATGGCTTGTGACCAGAAAGATGATAATAGCTAATATAGTTGAAGAAGAAGACATGTTGTGTCCCAAATAAATAGAAAAGGACAAGGGGTAGGGGAATGATGATTAAACATTAAAAACGCAACAAACAAACGCAGTTTTTTCGGCAACTCCTTTATAGATTTCTATTCAGTATTGTGACAAAAAGATTTGCCATGCCAAAGGTGCTATATCTCAATAATTTAACAAATATCCCATGTAAATCCCAACTCCGTTACCAACAAAGTACAAGTCACTTCTTTCTCAGATAGATCGTCGTCCGGCACGATCTTAGAATCGTGCGCGCGCGCCGAACAATTTATTGTCGGAATAGATCGCTGTCCTAATTGCATCGCACTTGATTTTGATTGTACACAACCGTTCTTGATTGGTGGATCTTGATCTGTCTCTTTGTGTATTTTCATGATCATTTTGCATTACGATGGTGGTTGAACTTCGGGCAGTCTGTCGTAATGGTTTTGTGTCTTTGTTAGAGAACAATGGATGAAGATGCCGCTGATTTGCGATGTTCTACTTGATTTTGCATGTCTTGAGATTATTCGTGCTATTTAGCATAGGTTCTTAGAAAGTTAGAATTTTCTGGTGTGAACGTATGAGCGGTCTTTATTTGCTTGGCTGTTTGATGTCTGTCGCCAATCATATTGGGGAGAGTCCAAATCAGCAATATCTTGTATATTACGGTAAGTTTTGTGTTCTGTTCTATCGATACTTTCAAATGACAACCATCGATCGTTAAATTCTAATAGTTCTTCGCTTTTGAGGGGACAATGAGAGCGATTTCTTAGCGAGATAACTTTCATCATAATGTTTCCTGTTTTTAGACGCTTGCTACGTGTGTACTAGTGTATCCAGTACACAGGTACTCATTGTCCATCTAAACCACAGAAGCCATGCGGGTAGCTGTGGTTGACGAGTTTTTGTGGTTTCCATTGTGCGTGTCGACGGAGGGACATCCCTATGTGACTCACAAGGCACTTAGTGCACCTATTATAATAAATATGTTGAATTACGCAGTCTGCATGGCTATTCGAATCGTCTTCATCGTACAATATTGTTAAAGAAACTTGAAAAGTTATATGTGAAACTTATTTCTTTGCCTGACACGTCGTTGGTTTCATAGTTTACTGCTGTGTAACTTGACCTTTTAATTTCTTTTTCTTCTTCGTTTCGAGTGGATTTCTGGTTGTCCTTCAGAAAACAAAGATGGTTTCGAAATCTCCAGTGGAAAGTGCAGTTGCTCTTTCTGTACCGATTGTAAAATATTTGACTCTTTGATTTGTAGCTTGGATGCTTCTCTTTGATTTGTAGCTTGGATGCTTCTCTTTGATTTGTAGCTTGGATGCTTCTCTTTGATTTGTAGCTTGGATGCTTTATATGCCCCACCGCCACCATTGATACATGTATTTTCGTCTAGTCACCCCTTTTGTCCCTTCCACCACTACTCCAACTATACTTCTTGTCGTCTTCCATACTTCCTTACTCCATTTTAACCTTCCTGTTCCTAACCACTATGGCTTCTTATCCATCCATGGCTAAAGGTGCAATTTTAAGCTATCATAATAATTATCCTAGTGTGTAGATTATCTATGAGTACCTAACGGGTCCTAACAAAAACAAAGCCACTGCTAATGCAGATGTTCATTACTATCTCATTTGTCATTCAACGAGCATACTTCACGATCACGAAGCGCACAGAATAAATTAGAATTTAGTAGTAAAAGAGAAAGTTTCTCCACAATGGCGTGTAATTAGCGTTAGTTTGTGCTAACTTGAATCACTCCGCCGCCGTTATTAGGCCGTCACGAGTTGTATTAGATTTTCCTTTTTTATTGGCAATTTCTTTGGAGTTCTTGGGAAATGGAGTTTACTTGGATTACGCGATTATGTTGTTCTTTACCTACTGTATTCGTGCTGTGGTTTAGTTTTGTAACACTTTGTTATGCCGTTATTTTTCTTTGTTCTTTGATATTAAATGGCTATAGCAAAATCCACTGCAAGCATTGTAATACTATACACAAGAAACGTCCTTTCCTATAAACTGGGCTTGAGATTTACTTACGACAGACTACCCCAGGAGACAAGTAAAGATGTTTTCCCCTCTTGGCTGTAAAATGAAGTGGGGAAGATCCTTACTGCACATGAACATTCAAACTTCTTTTTGAAGGTCTCTTTCTACTTAGGGCAATTTCTACTGAAGATTATAATGCTGTATTTGGCCTAAAACTCTTTATTTTACACGAATGGAGCCAAATGTAGACAACCTTTTATGTCTCCAATACATACACACACACACCCTCACACATCACTCATTACACCACCATCACCACCACCATGACCACCACCACCATCGTCACCATTGTCACCATTACCATCACCACTACCACCATCACCTGATGGTGATGGTGGTGGTGGTGATGGTAATTGTGATCCACCATATTATCACCACCACCACCATCACCATCACCACCATCACCACCACCACCACCACCATCATCATCACCACCACCATCAGCACCACCATCACCACCATACACTACATTCATTTTTCAAATTCCATTCGTTCACATACATGTTCAAATTTTCACTACCTACATTTTCAAATGTTCACTCTTCTATATTAGATTTTCACTCTGACTTTAATATTACTTTCCCTCCTTCATACGTCAACCTCAATCCCTATTTATCATATCGAGTTTATTATGAAAGCTAAAGTTCCCAACTCGTGTTACTGTGATCATAAGTGACGGGATACGTTCGACTAATCCTGTTCCACTCCAGCGCATGTTGCGACTGCGACTAATCGCGTTAATTTGCGTCTAGCTGCAATATCTCGAGGCGTGGAAGTGGTAAAGAGAAAATAAGGGAGAGGTTTCTTAAGTATTGTAACATAAGATATATTCGATAACCTTGAATTTGGTTGGGTAACCCCGAATTCCATTAGGGGCTAGTAGCTAAGCAAGATCCACGTGGTTATTTGATCCTTGAGGTAAGGGGTTAGGCTGTGGTTACCGCGCACTGATGGATGGGTGGCTATATATCTCGGTGGTGAGCACTGCAAACCTTTGTTTAACGAATACCTACCTAATGTCAGTTTTACGGGTACTTCTAATACTAATATTATAACGACTATAAAATATTGGACTAATAAATTTATCAAAATTGTAATCAGTCATTTGTGTCATGTTAGATTATGCAAACAATTTCTTAATACATCTAGGGTACCTATTTATACCGATGCTGGTATATACCACCATTTTTTAACTTTAACACATATACCAAACCTAGGTAAACATAACGGCCAGCTATACCGCAATTAAAATAGTTCTATGTATAGTCAAAACGAGTGTCCCACAAGGCATATCCTAGGACACACCTTCGCAACCATTCGCAGCTCCTCGCCAGTTGTGATTTAATGCAATCTGTATCGAATCGTAATATGAAGACTGGCAGCCGTGCGCCGGCACACCTTGCGTGCCTATTTGTGACCTAAATTATCTTTGTGGCTGGAAAAGTAGACCTGTAGGAGACCTATAGGTTACCTATAGGTATGTGGAAGTTCGAGGTTTTGTGGGTGTAGCTGTCGTTGCTGGCAACATTCAATTTAATATTGTTTTTGATAATGGCAATACCACAATACTTTATTATGCTTCGACTGCCAAGATCAAAATTACTGGTTTAGAGCTTATCACCACCAAAAAAAACATAAAGGTAGAAAGAGGCCAAGTTCGACGATAAATGAATTGAGATCTAGATGGGTGCCAAGTTCAATGGAGGTCAAAGAAGATTTATTAGGTCCCTTGCTACTGAATATATAACTTAGTAATCTTTAAAAACTTTCCAAATTGCATTCAGTAGCAAGTTCTTAACTAACCTAATATTATTTGTTATACAGTTATAGTCATACCGACTTACTAATAAACGTATTATATCAGATGAATAGTTACACAGCGATTTCTCTCTTTCAGTCGTCAGTGATTTGACTTTCGAAAGAAGACAAAGCGTTGTGTAACTATACAGACGCTATACAACGTTTATTAGTAAGGGGGCTACTGTAAAACCTCGACAGCTACTTGCCTAGTATGAAACCTTGATATTATTTTTAAGTTCAAGAGACGGTAGCTATTTGACGTGGTGCAGTCTCTACGACTCAAACAACTTGATCGGAAAAGGAAGTCGTGAAGTATACCAATTTAGCACTTATGTATATGTAGACTAAAGTATTGAATTACTTTAATAGAACCGCTTCAATCATTTTGCTAAGATGCTGTGAATTTATATAGGGTTCTCACACCACAACGATTCCTTAGTTTATTGACAAGATGGATTCCGTTCCATACAGTGTAAAGATAACGCTTCCAAAACGTAAACCGTGTTGATTGTTATCGTAGTCTTTCACTCATTTCTTCTTTAGAGTATTCGGATCACCGACCTCATTCAGTTTTTAAAATATGATTGACATGTAAAAGTGTCTGTGAGCAGAGGTGGCCCAATAGTATCGGCCGCGACTTACTAGTTTTAGGTCGTAGGTTCGAACCCAAGCAGGCACTTTACTTTGTGTAAATGATTTATTTATAAATAAAAATAATTATTATTATTACTTAATCATTTATAATTCCTATTTTTTTATTTATATGGTGTACATAATAAAGAGTATTCTATTCTATTATTTCATCACCACTGCTCTCAAAACAATGAAGGAAAACATCGTGAGGAAACCGGCATGTCCTAGAACCAAAAATTCGAAGGCATGTGACATCCGCCAACTCACAGAGAGGAGGCCTGTGTCCCAGCAGTAGGATCATTATAGGCTGATTATGCAAAAGTGTTTGTAAAAATCTTGGTAGGTACTTACAGAAATAAAATCTTTATCATTATTTTATCATTTACTTTCCTTTGTGATCCGGATTTGTCGTAGGCAACGTGGCATCTGACACGAAAAAAAATTGTGGCCAAAAAGTAATTAGGTACTTACCATTAATTTTAACTTTACTGTTTTTATGCATAAAATAACTTTATCTTAACACTTTCCTTAAAGAAAAGAAATAAATGTCCATTTTGTTAGCAGCCAGCAGCCCTATCTTCAAAATTCCATAGATTATAAAAGCGTGCGGTGTAGACAATTTCAGATATTTATTGCGTCGGTTACTGAGTCTAGATAAATGCCAGTAATCTAGTTGGAATAGGGCCCGATCCTACGCCAGGAATAATAGGAAGTGTATCTATTTGTGTTGTGCAAATATCAGAAACTGATAAACTGATTTTCGTGTTGTTGGAGTTCGTGGTGAGGAGAGGAATACGAAATGTTTAAGGTGTCTTGCTTTGAGACGATTCTAGGGGAGGTTTAAAATGTTCAGCAGCGAATTTCTTTTGACAAAAATTTTAATGATTTCGGCCCTAATTTCCAGAAATTAATGGCTTGAATCTGGCTGAAATGATGACAAAGGTCCCATGGTACGCACCATGGGACCTGGAAAATTATATAGGCTACTTTCATCCTGGATCGCAGACGAATTCGTAGGCAACAGCTAGTCTTACCATAAACTTTTTTGCTCATATTTGCATACCAACACTCATCCTCCTCGTCACTTAAAGGGCACGCGCCTAAAATGGCAAACCAGTTACAATTACTTTTTATGAAAAAAGTATATTTTTAAGTGAAAAATAAACAAAGTTGACGTAGCAGAAACGATGGGACTTGGAGACTCGGGGTCAATACGACCCGAGGTCAGAAGGACCTCTCACAGCTGGATGCCTGGTATTGAGTGTCTTAAAAAAGAAGGAGGTATTTTTCGAGTAGTCATATTTTCTGGTGTCGCTTGTCGGATAGTCCTTGTACTTATGTAAATGAGATGAGATATTTTTGATAGTGTCTCGGTAGATAAATTGGACACTTTTGGACACGGAAGTTATAGAAATGTGAAGATTTATGGATGATTATATTGTGTCCTACCGTAACAAGTATGTATTTACAGAATTAAAATCATAAATACAACCCTCTAAGTTGATATTTCATGAAATAGTCATTCAATCCATACTAATATTATAAATTCGAAAGTGTGTCTGTCTGTCTGTTTACAAGATAAGATTCATTCTATGTATAAAAGTTTAGTGAAATTCTCCCGAATTCATCATTCGGAATGAAATGAAGAGCCGACACTTAAAAAAAAAAATACTATGACCAACTGAACTGGTTTAGTTTCCAAATCAACCATTGAAACAATCAAGGCTCCTTTTCACTTAATAATTACTTACTACAGTAGACACTTGTCTTACAAAGAAGCCGCTTTTAATATAACAAATGCGAGTCGGACTCGCATACGAGTGGTTCCGTACCACTAGGCAAAAACGCCGATAAAAAAATGTTTATTCTATGTGGGCTCCATACAACAAACTTTTTTTTTTATCGGCGATCCTTTTAATTGGTATAATTAATAATAATTAGCTTTATTTTATTTTTAACTAGCAGCGCCCCGCGGTTTCACCCGCATAAGTTTCGATCACGTAGGAATATCGGGATAAAAACTATCATATATGTCCTTTCACGGGACTCAAACTATATCTATACCAAATTTCATCTAAATCGCTTCAGCGGTTTAAGCGTGAAGAGGTAACAGACAGTCAGACACACTCGCATTTATAATATTAGTATGGATTTGTTGTTTTAGCGGCAATAGAAATACACGCTCTGTGAAAATTTCAAATGTCTACCTATACAGCATTAGTCATTAAAGACCAGCCACAGACCATCAAACTAAGCAACTTTAAAGCTCCATGGGACCAACATCTTAATTGCGAATAAAAATTCAGCCGTCCCATACTTTTAGGTCGAGAACGTATTGAAGTTTTCTATGGGACAGTTGATACATTTTTCGCGATCCCGATATTGGTCCCATCGAGAAAGTTGTTCAGTTTGATGGTTTGTACCAAACCCTTAAATTTGGCTGGTCTGTGAAAATAAACCCTGTATATTACGGTTCATGAGATACAGAACGGCAGGGCAATTGCGTAACACATTTTATCAATCGGAATCGGTTTCATTTTGACAGTTCAACAACATTGATTGCGTTATTTAAGTGTTAAGCAGACAAATTTTTCAAACTTATGAAGCAATGGATTAGCAATTTGCTTCAAAATGATTCAGATTCCGATTGATAGTGTGTTACGCAATTAGGGTGCCGGACCGCTGACAGTCTGACGGACGGACGAACAGCGGAGGCTTAGTAATAGGGTTCCGTTGGCACTCTTGAGTACGGAACCCTAAAACACGAGAATAGATACATTACAGTTAATTTGATAACCATCGGTATTCGGTGTAGCAGGAGTCATAACGATCACTGCGAGATAAAAATCTCAATTATTTCTACAGCTAATGAGCTTCCCAATGGAGTTTTATAATTTTTGTTTTGTTTTTTATTAATTGTTATTGTTTTTTTGTAAAGATATTATATTGTACGTTTGGTAGCGAAGGTGCATCGATGTGTATCTGATGTTGTGTTTTGTTATTCGTTTTAATATTTTGATTTTTAATTTCTGCAAACGAGTCTCACTTTTGTTGATATCGTGAGCATGATATGATAATGAGAGCAAATCTTTAATTAGTTTCGTGTTTATGGTTTAATGAAGCGTATTTTAACAACATTTCTAATGATTCTGGAAATCTAATCCCGAGCCCCAAGATTCAGAGTTACCTCCTTATTTATAAACGTTGCTTAAAGTTAAGAGACGTTTAAACGTCAAAAATGTATAGTTAAACACTGCGGGCAGGTGATACGATGAGACGGGGTCAGACGGGGGACCTATAAAAAATATAACCACCACGAATGACAGAAAATTGGTTATCACTATGATGTTATTTATAGCACAAGAAGCTACTATTGAAACCGATCCTCTCTCACAAGTCACAATCACTGAAATACCAACCTAAAGTTCACGAAATCCATTACAACGATATTAAAACCAAGTGATACCGTACACAAAGAAACGATTCACTTAAAATAAACTTACACACAAAATATAAATACGACGCGATCAAAATTATAATCAATTCAGCATTATCACTCGTTGATAATGCATGCAGTGTCGTGGAGTGCATGTCATACGGTTATCGGCTGATGACCCCTATGCAGGGACGGATTAGGACGATGTTAGTGGTGTAATCGGTCGTTTACATGATTATTGATGACTAGCTTCTACCCGAAACTTCGTCCGCGTGAAATTTCTTGATCCCCGATCTCGTTGTATCGCGTCAACTGCCCGCGCTATCACTTCGTTTTCACCATGGCGTTCATTCTGACTTTTGCTCTTTTTGCTCGGCTCCTAAGGGTCATATCGTGATGTTAAATAACATATAGCCTTCCTCAATAAATGGGCTATCAAATGCAAAAAGATATTTTCAATTCCGACTGGAAGTTCCAAAGATTATCCCCTACATACCAACTTACAAACAAACAATATTAAGTATAGATTTGACTGATTTAAACCGGATTTTAAGTTAAGAAGATAGTTGTAATAATAAATCGAAATGTTAATATAAGTAGGTGCCCTGGGCATTTGATTGTAATCATTTGTCATAAATCAGAGATACAGAATGACAAAACTTTGTTGTTACGTTTTCAAAATCCTTCACATCGCCGACCATCAATTAAGACATTAAGTAGTAAAGTTATTACGGTACCTATCTAAACATCACCAACATACCAAAAACAAACCCAATAAGTTGAGCCATTCATAGCCCCATAAAGTTATCAGATTGCACCTTTCGCACACATGCACCGCGGAGGTCGCGTGCATGCACCCGTCGCCCCCGCGGCCCGATCCCTTGTCCGTGCCTGTCAACAAAATGATTTATACTGGTCATACAAACTCGATAAACTATTTATGCTGAACTCGAAACAAAAGCTTTTTTAAACAGTTTTTTGTACTCCGTGTGTGTTCGATGTTGAAAACAAAATTACAGAATTTTGGACGTGCAATACTGGGATTTGGTTATTTATTTTTGTCTGACAGTCTTTGAAAGGGTATTCAATATATAATCTGTGGTCGACACTGTTGTCAAGTCATTTGATTGGATTTTGTTATGGCCGACATTCGATGACACAAGGGCTAAAATGTGATTATACAGCAGTTTTATAAATGAGAGATTTGATCACTGATTTCTTGACAAGCTTTTTGAAACGAGATAGTCATATTTTCAGCGTATTACCTACTATCGATTTGTCGAATTATGTCATGATGAACCTCTGCAAACTATGTTGATCAAACGATAGAACGTTTAGGATAGTGTTTATCGAAAAAAATAGTAAGTACTAAAACATAACATTACGCCTGTCATTTCTTGAAGGAATAATCAGTGGTGCACCTATAAGTACACCCATTTTGCGAGTCTATTGCCATCAACTGGATACAAATCCAGACTCCGGGCAGCTACTGAGAAATTCCAGATGGAAAAACCCAATAACAATTTGCCCGACTCGGGAATCGACCCCAGGAGTTCATGCTCAGCAGTAGCGCTTGCGACCACTAGACCGACGAGAACCATTCAAAATCAAAAGTCATTTATTCAAACTAGGCTGAGAATCAGCACTTTTCGAACGTCAAAATTACAAAAGACAGTCTCCAAAAACGCGTTCATTCAACACTTCATTAGACGAAAAACTCTTCGGTATCGAATAAAATAGCGATTTTCCTGATAAACAAAAGAACTAAGTTTTAAAAAGTAGCTGTGATGACTGCATATCTCTGTTCTTTATATCCACTGACCTCTATCATACGTATTATAGAGGTCAGTGTTTATATCTATATCAATAACTACTTGCCCCTATAATGTTATTCTTAGGTACCACAAACAATGGAACTTCTAGGTACAGACGCCAGCACATCAAGCTACTACAATCTGTCAAATTTCTTTAATAGATTTTTAACTTTATCGCTAAAGCATAAGGTTCAAAGTCGATTGGGAAAATTTTACAGTTTCGGGCGTCTGTACGTTCTGCCATAATGTAATATTGAATATCACCGAATATTAATGTATTCATTCCTTTGTTCCAGGTAAGGACGATTTCTAAGTAAAACTTGCCGCGATCGATTTGGTTCCTGCACGGTAGCCAGGTAAACTAGGACAAGCCGAGCTTCATAAAGGATTTATGTACTTCAAGTTCTAGTTATAAAGTATTAACCCCTCAAGCGTCATGTGTACACCATGTGTACATAAGATAAAGTGCTTCAAACGTCAACGGTACACCAAGTGTACACAACAGTGTCATTGTTAAAACAATGACTACTGCGCCCGTTCAACTAGACGCGTGGGGTGTTTCGACAGGTAGGCGGGCAAAGGTGTGAGAGGTTAAGGAAGTTACCATATTATTAATTGAATTGCTCTGTAGATTTGCTTGAATTGTTATGCTCAAAACCAATAATAAAATTATTTTCCACTACCCCAGGTAGAAAAGGAAGAAAGGTACCGCAGCAGTGGTGGCCAAGTGGTAACGGCCGCGACTTACGAGTTGTAGGTCGTAGGTTCGAACCCAGACAGGCGCTTTACTTTGTGTAAATTATTTCATCACCACTGCAGAAGAACCGACAGAAGTGAAAACCAAACACAAACAGAATACTTTGCCATCACTCACTCACATATTGCGATATACTTACATTAAAACCGAGTACATCCCGAGGACAGCCGAACACATCCGAAGCTGTGTCGTTACGGTAACAGTGCAGCAGTGGCGCGAATTCAATGGTTTTTCCCATCTCAAAAACTACCCAACGCGCCTAAAGAAGTTTTCACTTCAAAAAGCATCTAATCTCACTTTAATGTGGCACCAACACTGCGAGAGAAAACCAAACCCAACCTAACCAAAGACAGAATGCGCGAATTCAATGGTTTTTCCCATCTCAAAAACTACCCAACGCGCCTAAAGAAGTTTTCACTTCAAAAAGCATCTAATCTCACTTTAATGTGGCACCAACACTGCGAGAGAAAACCAAACCCAACCTAACCAAAGACAGAATAGCATCAATAAAACATTAAACGGGTGTATATCTCATTACGATGCAGTCATAATAATTTAGTTTAATGTCTACGCTAAACAAAAGGCGCACAGGAAATGTTTTGTGAACTCATAAACTCATAAAATGTGATGGCAAACGGAGCATGGCTCGCTTATGCTCAGTGTCATCCGCTGTCACTGTGAGCAAGGTCCAGGGGGTCTACTCCGAAGTGACACATTCGAATGATCGGAACGATCCGACACACGGCCGAACCGAATATTATTGCCCTACTACGAAAAAGGTTCGGATTGGCTCAGCTTGGTCGGGACCATAGTCAATGTTCGAAAAGAGTGTCGGAACGAACGAAATGTAGTGCCAGAGGTGAACGTTTTATCGATATGTGTTTATAGTAATTAATACTCATTTCGATATAATTGAACTGTTGAATTACAGAGTAAAATTATTTTTTATAGTAAGAAAATAGAACTTTGCTTTTAATTCAATATTTATTCCTAAGAACATTTTAATATTTCTCGAAAAAACAATATATTTGTAGCTGGCAGACAGATTGATTTGCCGATTGTCAAAATAAAAAGAAAATGGATAAAAGTCAAAGGATGACATGTAAACAAACAAAGGGAGAGATTGTGATTTTTATTATTGCAAAATTGAGAAAAATTACTTTTAAACTCAAACCAACTCATCTGTCGCTATCGCTATAGCGATAATCGTATTTCGGTCGCTTATCGTCAAGTGCTGACTGAAGTGTAAAGTGTTAAAGTCAAGTTATGAGATGTACACAAAAAAAACAAGCTAAATATACTATAAACTACATAAATTATTCACTTTACGCGTGATAAAGTGACCCTTGGGCTTATGTTCGTGTCTCGTGTTCGTGTTTTGTTGGAAATGAAAGTTATGAACAAACATTCTGCAAGAACATGTCACCATGTCCAGACCGACAGCGGCACAAATGGATGCTCTCCTCATCGAGATTTGGCCCAAGGCAACTTGAGGAGCATCGACAGTCGTACCTACGCTGAATCATCGACTGTGGGAAGAAATTTGCACCACGCTGAATGCTATATTATTTTTAGTCTTACTTGTAACAAATTGAAGATTAGTTCTAGTTGTTTAGTATTGTAAAAATATATATTATTCATTATTATCTAATGATTGTATCAGTCTTTCCCTCTCTCTTTGTACCCTCCTCATCAAAGCATCTGCGACAAATCATCAGCAAATATAGCAGGCTGATATATCACCTGCTGGGAGTTCTCAGGTTCAAAATCATCTTAGGTTAACTCCGGAGCACTCACTCCGGCCCTTACCTATGCACATATTATGCAAAACACAGCAGGGTAACATTATTCTGCCTGCTTTATTTGCAATTGTGCATCCTAGTGCACGTCTCTTGCTGCCAAGAGAAACCACCATCAACCCTTGACTATCCCAAATGTGTGTTCAATGGTGGAGCAGGCACGCTGTTTACAATAAAAAAAATCTAGAGCATAAACCTTAAAAAAATAGGTTGGTACAATTTCCTTACACAAATCTTGTAATATCTTCCGAATGCGTGGTCCGATTTACATAAATCCAATTGAAATATTAGTTTTATACACAACTCTATCATTTGAGACCAAATTTATTTCAATATCTACATAAACCAAAAAATCACATTTTCAAGTTACGTAATTATACCTATATGACAATCCTTACACATATTCCAGAAAATGCCTTACAAACTTACTTTAATCAGTGTTACTGGATTAGGATATGAAAACTAATAATAAAACTAAGCTAGATAAACTAATTACAAACAGTAACAAACATAAAATTGTAATAATTCATTAAATTCGATATGTTACGATACTCAAAAGGTAGCTACTTTGCTGTCGTGTATTTTGACATTAATTTCACGATGTAACTCTTGCCAAACTCAAATTATCGGTCAGTCTTTTCTCGTTCAGAGTAGGGTTTACGATACAACAAGTGTCAGAATGAAGTTCAGTCGGATCCGAACCTACCGAACCAAATAGAATGAACTTCGTAGTAGGAAATGACCGAACATTCGGCCGATCCGATAAATTTACCACTTCGGAGTAGACCCCCTGACTATGAATGAGGTTTATTTTGATTTCGATTTAATTGCTTCAGTGTTACTAAAGATGTGCTAAAGGCATGAATATGAATGAATCTGAGTGAACTGTTAACGCAGACGGATGATTAAAATATCTGCTAAGCTTTTGATTGGGAAAGGAGGTAAAGCGACTAGTTTATGTATTAACTATTATCGATTTAAATCGTATAAATTCTTACAATAAGCATGTTCGAATTAAGTACTACTCTATCTTAGTTTTTGGTCAACTGTCAACTTTGTCAAAACTTAATAAAAAAGCATAGTCTGTACAGACACCTACCGAAAGGGACATAACCACAGATATAGATGGACCTAGATAACGCAAGTATCACGATCTGTATGAAAACCAAGCGTGCCTGTTTTGACTACCTACTATGGCGTCACAAGCACTATTTAGTGATGGGAAAATTATTTCGATTCAAAGACGCCGCCGCGTGCGGCACCGATCTTGCCCCACCCTCGGGGCCTAGCGCCAGCGCTCACGCTCACCCAGCCAGCAGTACACAAGACTGAGCGCGACAGTGGCGGCTTACGATTTTTGTACGTAAGGTGGTGCAATTTTTCGCACGCGAAGTAGTTGCTCTTGCGTTATCTAGGTGTATCTATATCTGTGGGCATAACTTTATAAATTGTCCCACATCGGTCTGTGGTAATAAAAACAAATGATTAGTAAAAGCAACTACACTTAAAGCAATTGCACTTCCTTCGTAAGAATAAAATAAATACTCATGAACACATGAACACTTACAACAAATGAGTCACTAGGAAACAGGAATGTCAGTCACCTTCCTACCTCATCAGTTTGACAGATCACTTGTCAATTGAAGATAAATGTTACAAACAAACATACATTATTAACAAGTGATTATTGAAAATAGTTCTAAATAAGGAAACAAACGTGAGAAACAAACATTACTCCGGTGAGTGGCACGACACGAAAACTCACTTAAGTTTAATTAAAATAATTAACTCATTAATTTATATGTTGACATTTCTTGCTATTCGTATGGTTCCGTGTATATTACTACTCGTAATGTATGTGAATTCATTGGATGTTTCTGAAAATAAAATAAGAATTCTACCATTTTGTATGGGAGTTATCAATATCGTGCTGACTTTTGTAATCAGTATCATGAATAAAGCTGTATTCCTTTTTGTTGTAAGATTTATTATTAATTTTTGCTTATACAAGAGTACGTACCTACATCATTTATCTGTAATTGCCAAGAAATCTATAATGGTAAGTTTTATTAATTTTGTATGTATAGATGGCCAAGTGGTAATGGCCGCGACTTACGAATGGGTCGTAGGTTCGAACACAGACAGGCGCTTTACTTTGTGTAAATTATTTCATCACCACTGCTCTCAAAACGGTGAAGGAATACATCGTGAGGAAACCGGCATGTCCTTGAACCAAATCAATAGAACCAAATGTGACATCTACCATCCCGCACTGCCCGCGTGGTGGATTACGATTTACGACCCACTCCCTCTCACCAAGAGGAGGCCTGTGTCCCAGCAGCGGGAACATTTATAGGCTGATTACAACTATTTACTTAAGTACTGAATTAAATGACAAACTAATCAGATGAAATGACAGCTCACTTCACCTAAGTTATGACGGTGAGATTTTTATAGAATAAATCGACAGATTTCCATCTATAAAGTCGTAAAACTGCGTGTCCGACTTTTCAACTTTGTCTTCGGGTGATGGTCGCCAAGCAGTGAGTCAGTGACACATAGGACATTGTCCTAAGAGATCATGACATAGGAGTTATGAGGTGTTGTCATTTTTAAATGAGCATGTGAAATGAGTAGAAAATCTGTCTCTTCTTAAATCTGTTCCTCGATCGAAGAAAGGCTTTCATTGGCTAAGTGGAAGGCTAAACACACAAAAGAGCTATAAATCTAGATAAAATACGACCTATAAAAACGTTTATAAGATTTATGCAGTGAAGACTTCAATATACTAAAATGATGCCCAACAATACATTTAATATGTCCTAGGATGATATCTTTGCTTCGTAAAAGGGGCGAAAGCCATTCTATGTGAATTTAATCTTTAATATACAAGGTGATAGGGACATTGACGCACAACCAAGTTGCCATGGATTCAGTAAGTATAAGATACTGAAATTTTTCGTCGATTCTTATAAAAAAAAATGGGGTATTTTCTCGTGGTCCTACTATTTTGTCCTACCAGTAGGTCCACGAGGGTATGTTATTGCTGTGCTGTTCCATACATTTTGACCGCGGAGTTGTAACACTTTTATAGGAAACAGCAGATTTTTTGTAAATATCCGACGAAATATTTCAACGCTGAGGTGTCTAGAATCATGTATCTACTGAATCATGGTACACAGGTTGTGCGTCGATACCACCCTGTATTTTCTACAACAATAATAAAAACTTTTTTACAAAAAAAAAAACAACCGACTTCAAAAAAAAAACTACAAAGTGATAAATAACTTTAATTTCGGAAGTCGGTGTCGTTTGTTCCGCATTTTCGTTTTTTGACACCGACTTCCGAAATTAAAGTTATTTATCACTTTGTAGTTTTTTTTTAAATCGGTTGTTTTTTTTTGTAATAAAGTTTTTATTTTTCACTTTTTAGTTGTACCTACTCCACACTAATTCAAATAACACTAGTGCATTGAAGACACCGACTAGAAGAATGATCAAAATTCGCATAGAAATGCCGGAGATGCAGTAAATTTATGCATATAACATCGTACATAAGAATAATTACATAATGTATTATATACTAAAACCTTCCTCAAAGTATTTAGATCACATTAGTGAAAGAATTATCAAAATTGGTTCATTAGTTTTTGAGAAAATCGCGGACATACAAACATACATACAGATCGAATACAGAACCTCCTTTTTTGAAGTCGGTTAAAAAGAGCTTCCAACCCCGCTACCTCCAATCACTTAACCCACAGCCCCATCATGGGAACCGCCACATTATCAATTAAGTATTCAACATACAACTTACAACGTCGGTGTAACAAAGGGCGTACATTTCGCTTGCAAGTGCTAAGTTACCTTTCTATTTCGTACCGTAACTTAAGTTAACGGTACTTACTTGAAGGTTTGTTAGTGTTTACTCGGTTTACAGTACAAGATAGTGTATTAGATTAGGTTGTGTATTGATTGGACTTTGATGGCGCGGTAAATCTATCAGAGAAAATGGTGGTCGCCACAATTTACGGGCGGATGACGTCGATGAAACGTTATTTGTGAAAGATTAATCAATACTTTTAATTTTAACATATTCGTATTCACATCATATATAAGCTGACAGACTTAAATTTATATTAATATAATATGTATAGACGCCAGCACGTCAAGCTACTACAATCTGTCAAATTTCTTTAATAGATTTTCAACTGAGGAGGCCTGTGTCCCAGCAGTGGGAACATGTATAGGCTGATTATGTTGAACCTCAGGTCATACAAGTACTATAGCAAATTTAGCACTTTCCACTGGTTTGCAGTCTAGTCATTATGATCCTAAACAAGTCATATTGGGTGCTTATTTATGTTTACAAGTTTACATCTCAACGTTTTGAAACAGCAACCTTTTTAAAATGCATGCCCGCAGACACACCACATACTTACTGAAACTAAAAATAAAACCTCATATTTACCGAATTTTCGTTTGTAACAGCATAAAACCTCAATGCAGTCGAATTGAATTCCGCTAACTGTACGCGACATTGATCGATGTGATATTTTTACGAAACTGCGCGTGATTGGGTTCTAATATGCGAATCAGAAAGGGCCCGTACTGCATAATAGCCTCATTACGATCTCTTAAATGACTTGCAATGTATCATTATGTTTTTATACCGATTCATGTTACAAAATGAGTGAAGAAAGAGCGTTAAATTTTGTTTTAGATGTTTATTTTTTATGTTTACACTGATTGCCTTTATGTAGGTAGGTACTGGTACATACGCTGGTTGTAATCATCACTAATGAAGGTAGTTTTGTTATGGCATTTTATGACAATGTTGATGCCCAAATAAATGTTATCTTGTACCGTAGGTAGTGTTCACAATGATAAGCTCTGTTTACAATGTCAAGAAGCTACGTATAAGTAATACTTAAATAAATATTTAACTGCGTAAAGGCAAGCGTAGCGTTGGGTCGCCCGCCCCCCAGCTAGATGGACCGACGATGGCTGGGACAGACTGGATGCGGAAAGCGGAGGACAGGGTGTTGTTGCGCAGCCTTGGAGAGGCCTATGTCCAGCAGTGGACTGCGATAGGTTGAGTTGTTTGAAATATTTGACTTATATATAGCATAGAAATCTGGATGCTTTTACATGTCGCCATATTATCAGAACGCACCCGGTAGAAGCAAGGTCGGGTCGCTACTTAAAATTATTGTAAACCAACTTCAATTCACTACAAAGATGCCTAAATTCCTTTGATATTTGTGCAAGAAACCGTCATCCATCATAAGTCGGCTTTCAGTGTTTATCATTCAAATACCATATTATTTGCACACAACAACACACACAGGAATCCCCTAGACAATCATTTTCATGAATGACAAACATACATAACTAAAACAATTTACGATTTCGTCACTTAAATCAACTCCCAGCAAAAACACTGGTCGATAAATTGAGCGAACTTGTGCCAGGAAATGCTGGGCAGTCGGATAAGTAAAAAAGGTATGCGGCAGGAAGTGAGGTACAGGTGCGACACGTCTGTCTGTCTGTCCGGCCGAAACTCGAGACGGGCGAGTTACTACGGAGATTCTTATGAAAGAACTTTGTGTTATAGGGCTGCTGGCCAATTTGGCAATTTTCGGAGTGTTTTATTAACTTTGTTGTTGATCTTCGTGGTGGAAATCATTCTGTATTGCCATCTAGGACTAGTTTGATGGGATGTAAAGATATCAAACGTCTTTGTCTAAATACCATGTATTTTGAGCTGGCGAAATGTGGCTTTTCTCCCTTCATACATATGTGATGTTGTGTTTGTATTCATGACCGAATTTTGAATTATGTTACATGTCATCATTATTTTCTGGTATCACTTAGTAGCTTTAAGATGTCCACTGCTAAACATAGGCATTGCCTATCCACAACCCACTAAAGTACTCAGAGGTGGCATTACAATAATATGGTTTCCAAATGGGCATCTTTATTAAACCTTCATTTGATTGCCTTTGAGGTATTTGCATCCAGGTAGTCCACGCAACCTTCACTTGGCCATCTGTCTCTTTTATAGGGCTTCCTAAATTCCTCTCACGTCTGACCCAATTCTATCCATTGCTAAATAGATATACAATAACTTGTCTATCTTACGCCACTTCACTGACCGTTGCTGATCGCAATCACATAATAACCAGCAATTACGTGCTTTATCGTTCAAAATCACGATTTTACGATATAATTGGCTATTATGAGTATTATCTCTCCCGGTAGCCCTACACCGTACAAGTTTGGCGACATTGCGCAAGCGCATAAATCTCACTGACTTGCACGATTGTTCTCACATAATCGTCGCATGATAAATTACAGTTTTTCAGCCGATCGATTCAATGAACTTAAACGGGAAGTGCTCGTAGGTTTTTTGTTTTAGTACGTAATAAATTGATTGTGTTGATACGAAAAGTTTGTTCACCTTTACACGCAATTCATTATAAATTAACCAGTATGTTTGGTTTTTAACGGCACTTTTATTTATGTATTTAAAAATATTATACATTCATCCTCGGTATGATCCTCATAAAAAATTAAGGTAATTTCCAAAAACAGTTGCTCAAGGGACATTAACTTCATCTATTACTTTTCCAAATTACATTTAACATTTTCGAAGTTACAATGTTGTTTCAATTCAAAAAGCTGCTTATTACTGCCATCAAAATTACTTCGTATTGAGAATTAAAGAAACGACTTATTTAAACAATGCAGCAGGTGTGAGACACGACCCTTCCCGACGATAATTACAGTTCGTCTGAATACCATGCGACTGATGTTCGATTCATTTTGAATATGGAACAAAAAGCTGACCAATCAGCAAGCTGGCGTTCGGCTCGTGCGCGCCGTAAGGAGTTTTTTTCGTAAAAACGTTCCTATTTTGAAGTTTTGTTTCCATTGCTTGTTTTTTATTGGTTCTTTGTACGTTTGAGTTAAGTATGGATACTTTTTTACGGTTGTTCGCGGTTGTTTCTTCCAGTTGATTGATTTGGACGACAGGTGCGTAGCGAAGCAACATTTAATTGTTACAAATGTGTTCGTAACTGTTCGAGTGGACCTTTTGTCGATGAAGTAAACGATAGGGAATGGTTTTATTGGTTGTTTTTTAGAGTTACGAAGTATTTTTTACTGTAGGGGATACAAAAACTTGATATAGTTAGTGACTTTCACAGTGACACTGTGTCTGTAACGAGCTGGCATGACTAATGTTCTGTTTATCATCTTAACTTCTGTAACATGCTGTCAATCACAATCTGAATGATTTGAAGGATATTGCTAATCCATTGCTTCATATTTTCGAAAAATTTGTCTCCCCAACAACGTAAATAAAGCAATTCATGTTGTTTAACTGTCAAAATGAAAGCCATTACTACTATAAACGTATTATATCAGATGCATATTCACACACCGCTTTCTCTCTTTCAGTCGTCAGTAATTTGACTTTCGAAAGAAGAAGACAAAGCGTTGTATAACTATACAGACGAGACGGTATACAACGTTTATTAATAAGGGGGCTACTATAAAACCTCGACAGCTGTAAGGGGATTAGTGGTACCACGCTGGACGACTTAACAGCCAAACTTATAAGTCGTTAGGTAATTTTTCATGCTCCATCCATTTCTGAATTTATTTGGTAGAAAATGACTGTCCAAAGACTATGAAACAGGCCCTTACGCTTTTAAACTAACACAAGGTAACTCATCATACCTTATGTCATGTAACTTCTTAAAAATAAAAACATGTTCCAAAAGTTTTTCACACGACCACACAAGCATTCCTCCTGTTGTAGGTGTCATTACTTTTACACAACAGTTGGTCAAACATTTGGACATCCTCAAATATGTGCAGAGGCCTTACAAATATTTGCTCCAACGTGGGAAACAACTGTAGAAATATTTAACGGACTGGTGTTTTACAAACTATAAAAATTAATCCTATATATATATTTGGAAACTATTTATAATAATAAAGTGATCTTAAAGAATTTTATCCTGTTCGGGTCTTCATAAAATACAAGGTTATTTTGCTTAGTTCATAGTATCTACCTACTTATTTTCATTAATATTTTGACATCCTTTTTTGCATTTTCTGATGACTCATCATCATCTGCGTATAGCCGTTTCCCAACTATGTTGGGATCGGCTTCCAGTCTAACCGGTTGCAGCTGAATACCTACCAGTATTTTACATGGAGCTTGGTAAGACTGGTTGTCAGACTTTCGGGCTTCTGACTACCCGTAGGGTAGAGTAGGGTAATGGGAGTCAGCGGGCAATGGGAGTCACCCACACAACCACGAAGCACTACATGAGACCGACGCGTAAACAGCGCCCTCAGCCCCCGCTTCGGGCCCCCGCGCAGCCACGAACTGCTCGCGCCAGTCGGCCCATGCGCCACTGAGAAACGACCGTCTTTTGTTTTTGCGCTCCGCTGATGTAATTTTACGTAAATGCAAATTAGAAGGTAAGTGCCAAATATCTTGCAGTATGCGATTATGACATTTACACTTACTTAGTTAAACGTTTCAAATTGTGATGTGCAGTTCAGATTATATCAGTGTATTAAAGATTTTTTTTATTTCTATTTTTTACTCCTTAGTGTAGTTGTGGGAAATGAGAGTCAGGTGACTCGATGAGGATGATGACGCAGAAGATGCTGGAAACAGATGCCTAGTATGCGACGAATTCGGAAGAAACAACGAGATGTGGTACAGGTGTACCTCGTGTGGACTATGGGCTCACGCGGAGTGCACTGGATGGGAGTCAGCTAAAGGTTATGTTTGCGATGTATGCTAATTTTATTTGACTCCGATTGCCCCTAAGGGTGATCACCATTACCCCTACGTTGGTGTAATGGGAGTCAAATCTGTTTTTTTTTTAACTTTTATAATTTCCAAAGTTGATTGCCAAAGTGACTGAAATTGATCTCTAATGATAGTTTAATAAGTAAATTATGTTTACAGGCGGTTGCAATAAATACTTTCTTTTTAATTAAAATTTTATTTGAGTTCTCGCTTAAGTGACCCCCATTACCCTCTTTTACCCTAACGACTGTCAAAGATCCACGAATGACAGCCGGGACCAACGGCTTAACGTGGTTTCCGAGGCACGGAGGGGACTCGGTATGTAAAGCTGGTCACCCATCCACAGACCAACTGCGGCAAGCGTAGCTTAACCTGATCGCTCGACCTGTGCGGCTGTTGTTATTTAGCCACCGCCCCTCCCAATGTCTTCCTCATCTGCTGGATATTAAACTAGCGGCACTGCATGACGGTGCCTGTGACTGCTTACAAATGATAAAATAAACCGGTCAAGTGCGAGTCGGACTCGCGCACCGAGGCGAGGGTTTCGTACACATTTGCAGCCTTGTAGGTATGTAAATAGTTTATCACAGGATTTTTTTTTGTAATGTATACTTTAGGTTTTCGGATTTTCCCCTTTACTTTTGACATTGCTTCTTGCCAAATTTCATGATTCTAGGTCAACGGGAAGTACCCTACAGGTTTTGATTTCGGAACATAAACGCCCGTATCTTTTGATTGCATGATTTAAAGTTTAATTTCTTCACTGCTTCAAGGGATTGCAGCCCTGAGTATTATATGATTTCAACTTGATAACTCCACGCGTTCCTGAGAAAAAGGGTCTTGACCGACGGACAGACAGACGCACAACACAACGAAGTGATCCTATAAGGATTCCGTTTTTCCTTTTGAGGTACGGAAACCTAAACAGCTTATCCCATTAACTCGTAGCTTTACGCACTGTTGAAGTTTTCTACCTACAGTCCGACCGTCGAGACAATACGTTCCCGACACCTGTCAGTGCGACAGTTGTAGTAGGTAATAAAGATCAAATTCGCAAAACACGTATTCGTTGTATGAAACTGACGGGTGTCAAGAACGCACTCCTTCCGTCGGCCGCACTGTAAGTTCAACCTGTCACCTGTTTCCTAATATTATGTAATTTCCCTCCTACAAATAACAGTTTACTTCTACTACCATCACAGTTTAAGATAACAACTCCTAATACCATTTCCCGGAGCTGTTAAATGAAAACATTATCAATACCTGTTGAGTGGTTTTTGAGATTAGCGTGCACATACGTGCCGGAAATTTGGCTGTGTCGGATTAACTTTGGCGGGGCGCCATTTTATCAGTCCTTTCAGTAGGTAAGTACTGTGTCGGGGTCGTTAATGAAAGGCGTATTTTATAATATACAGTGTGGCAGGCATCGACGCGTAACCATGGATTCAGTAAGTACATGATTCTGAAACCCCTTTTTGTTTGTGTGGGAAGTTATCAAATAACTTCTACCGCTCTGGGCGTGTCAGACTTTTACTGACTAAAACCCACCCGTGTTCCTTCAGTTGCCTGTGCCGGGGGCCACGGTAACTTTATCGAACAACCCGTGATCCTGGCAGGCATCGGTCCTAGCGGACCCCGTCAGTTAGTGCTGACATCTCATTGAGGCGCACGTGGCACACAACGCGCCGTCGACCCGGGCCTGGTCCTTACCGGACGGCGAGCTGCCCATTGCTCGCCGTCCGCAGGCCGGCCGGCGCCTACGGTGGCCGGGAACCGGCTCTCGACCCCCGAAGTCCCGACGCCCAGGGCGTCTCCTGCGGTGACTAGGGGCGTGAGGGCGCAAAGATTGCCTTTTTCCTCTCCTCCTCTGAAGCATTACTGCTTCGCAGAAAAAGGTATGATTCTGAAACCCCGGCGCTAAATTTTTTTTGATGTCCCTGCTACCCCGTATATTGTATTATTTTATACTTTTTTTTAATCGTATCGCGCGACGATCGTTTTTGATTAGGACGCGGTGATAGGCGATCACCGATCACGAGATTTTGTTTCCTACCAAACAAAACAAAATATAGGCCCTATGTTAAACAAGGCTTCCCAAAACGCAAACAATAATAAAAATTGTAAATCCACTTTATCCAACATCGCAAATTCGCAGTCTGTCACCGCCGCAACTCCGACCACCAGCTAAAAGCAATAACAATAAATTTGATATCCTGTTCTAATAGTAAATGTATGCTATTAAGTGCATTACAGAATTTAACATTATTTCACAGTAAACGGCTTATCTTCGGGCATAAATCATATTGTTTCGTAAATAAAATTACGATGTTTATGTAAATATGGCGATAGAACTGTGGCTAAGGAGTTTTGAAATTATGTGGTGTTTTACGGCCGAAACCTATCTATCACAAGTTTTGGCATACAGAAGGTTGAAAAACCTACCCATCTCTGGTTTTAACATCCCAAAAATCTATATCAGTTGCGATCATCATCTGCCTAGCCTTTTCCCAACTATGTTGGGGTCAGCTTCCAGTCTTATCTGATGCAGCTGAATACCAGTATTTTACATGGAGCGACTGCCTATCTGATCTCCACAACCCAGTTACTGGGTAATACGATACCCCTGGTAAGATCTATATCAGTAGCGATATTTACTTATGATTATATTATACTGGAAGTTATAATTTGTACTGGCTACCATCCCAGCCTCTTTGGTCTGGATACCTACTGTTCACAAAGAACACACCCTCCAAATTTTATGTCGCCAGGACCAGCAGTTTAGACTGTGTGTTGATATATCATTCAGTCAGGACTTTGAATTTTATATACTTATATGATCCGCAGCCATTTTTTATTGCTAGGCGTGATAAATACTGATGCTGCTCAATTGCTAATTCACAATACATAAATTCCATAAACAATCCATTGTTCCTATATCAGATAGGAAACTCTAGGGTGGTCTGACCATAAACCAGACCACCGCGCATGCAAACATATGCAGAAACAGAAATAAAACGCGCATATTAACTCATAGATATTGGAAGCCATGACTATTATCTGCAGGGACTATTACTTCCTTCGGACACGCTATTAGCATGATAATAATGTTTCGTTTTTGAGGTATTGTTCTGGCTGAGTTTGTCACAGGTTGAGTAATGTTGGTAAATCTTTATCAAATCACAAAACATCATTTTAATCTGAGGGGTAATTGCGTAACAATCAAGATAAGAAAATAGTACACGTTTAATAAAAATTTTATTAGTTCTGTAACTATTTACATAATATAAGCTAAAAGCTAACATATAAACGATAATAAAATTATGTACATTTATATGAAAAAATAAGCAAAATAATCAAATAATTCTTCCGCATCGCTGTATTCGCTGTCAACAGGAACAGTGCCCAAAAGGCTGGCAGCATTGCCACGTTGTATGGCAATGCTAATTCTTTGGCCAAGAAATAGGCCAGCTCTCTGGTCACGTGAAGAGTCGACTAACTGCTTGGCGATATCTCGAAAACCAAGTGGGCACTCGGACCCCATGGCCCCAGTGTTTCAACCCCAAACGGTTCGAACATATATTATAACTCCCAATCAGGTTGCAATATACACGTTCATAATTTTATTATCACTTCTGCGCGCTACTGCTCTTTTTTTTCTATACTTATTGCATAAAATTCAAAATATTTTTGGAATTGTCGACTCACCCATAAATAAATTGAATTCGTGCGAATCGACTTATAAGCCTGGCTTTCATTTTGACAGTTCAACAACATCCATTGCGAGCAGACACATTTTTCAAACATTTGAAGCAATGGATTAGCAATATACAAACTTCAATGTGATTCAGAAAGTGATTGATAGTGTTCAACGCAATCCCGGTGCAGGATTTAAGCGAGGATCGTAAGCAGTTAGTCATCATTCCCATAGCAACAACAAAATTGTACTGTTGAAGTGAAACTTCTTTACGCACGCTTGACTTGGGGAGTAAGCTGGCGAACGCGTGACGTAAGCGTTACGAAAAGTGTGATCGGGCGAGGCGAACGGGAGTTGAGTGGGGGATACAAGCATGAGACAGCAGTGCGCGCGCACATTTTCTTTCTCTCTTCCTCTCATAGCCAAATACGTTCCGTATATCTAAGAAGAAGTTTCACTTCAGTCGTGTGGTCATAAGCACATTCGTTTTTTTTTTAGTTAATTTTAGTATAATACTTTAATGTCTAATTATTTCGAGTTGAGTTATGTGAGTTTACATTATGTACCCACAGTCTGACAACAATAGAACAAAGAGGTAGTCAGCAGGAATGTTGCTAGATATGACAGTCTCGAGCTTGTTTCTTCGAAAGGTTCTGCAATTACGCTCGTTTCCTAATTGGTTAAGTTTCAGAGTTCCTTGTTCCGTTGCAGCTTAGTTCGGATAAGTTTCTTGAAATTATAGAAGCATCTTTTGCTTTGAAAGTTTGAAGAATGTTTTTGAACTAGACAAAGTTGTAGCGTAAACTGAACTTTATTGTGGAGGATTTAAAGTTATTTTTCCATAAACACTCATATTTATTGACATTTTTGGCAAAAAAATCGCGAATGCAGATTAGGTCATTAATAAAGGCCCTGGTCTTGCTAATGAGCCTAGTGCCAATTGCAGCAAAGTTAAATCTGGCAATCTGCCAAACGGGCCAGCAATTACAATTAAAAACTTTACCTAAGCTTTTGCCAAGCGTACCTATTAATTTTATTAAAGTAAAAGAATAGCTACCTACTACCATAAAATCCTGACCAAAAGAAAGAAAGAAAATAAAATGTATTTGATCCAGATTAAGGCGCATTCATTCTCAACCCCCCCTGCCTACGCGGTCAAAATGTATGAAACAGCATTTTTTTTATTAATAACCGACAAAAAAATTAAACGCTAGTTGCTGAATTCACGGTTCACTGACCCTACACAAAAAAAAAGCAGGAAAAAAATTTTTATAACAGTATTGTGTGCCTCACGACTGCGCTAAAACGTACGGTCTATGCTATGTAGAATTAGAAGCAAAAAAAAAAAAACAGCTGTCAAAATTAACTGGTAACAAAAACAACTAAGTACCTATCTAAAATTGTAAGTGCTCTAAGACATTGGCATAGTTACTAAAATCAAAAGAAAAAAATACAGCAAAATAATACTGGCCATTAACAAAAGAAAATTTAAACAGTCTCCAAATAAAAAAAAAAAAACAGCAAAATAATACTGGCCACTAAGAAAAGAAAATCTAAATATTATCCCAGTTACATCCAGTACCACTAGACCAGTGTAGATGAACGCACGCACTTGACCCCTCCTGACTTGACACTTGATCACGTGGACCTCTGCCCGTGCCACAATGAGTATGTGCCTCAATGGTTGAAGCTCGTAATTAAACGCACAATATAGTCTACAGAGGTTAGCATTGCTAAATATTTATGTGTCGTGTGTAACGTGCCTTTTATGTGGATAAATGAGAAGAGATGATTTATTTACTCTGACCATGATTATGTCTGAACTTTTGAAGAGACTGTGGCCTCTGAGTTTGTTTCGGCCTTTCTTCTCAGTGTAGTCATATAGGCAACGCCTACCTCATCTAATTTCAAAAATATGATTGACGTGTAAAAGTGTTTGTATAAACCTACTTACAGAATTATCATTACGAACGATTTTATGTAGGATTCCTAAAATCTAAGCAGGAGTTGTAGGCTGCATCTGAAAACCAGCGTCAGGTGGTAGTCCAAGACCAATTCTCGTAATTGAAAACGTTCAAAATCTAGTCGCAGTCTCATCTCGGCGACAATCATATGTCAAAAACTTGCCAAAATGTAAGGAAATTAGAGGCATTTTTGACAGATTGAGACTGAGATCAGACTGTGAACGTTCTTAAAATTACGAGAATTACCTCTCAGATAAATGTTATTCTTTGTTTTCTTTATTTATTTATTATTCACAAAATCCACAGCTCTTTGAAATGTTTCGTGGTTCGTTTCGTCTTTGTTACTTATACATATAAAAACTACTGTTTGATTTGACTTAAATGTTAGTATTAATTTATCAAATAACCGTCGGGAAGTCGTTAGGAACAGCATTAGTGCTTGACAGTTTAGGGATAGTTGAACTGTTGAACACTTGGTAAGCTGCTTAAGTTTAGGAAATACAAGTTGAGTGGCTACCTTGTAAGCTGGTCGTTAAGTAAGTTTAAGAAATGCTAGTGACGTTAAATGTTGCAATTTGTGCAAGTTTCCGAACATTCGTTTAGCGTTTGCAGTTGGAGGGAAGCTTTTGAACAAATAGTTTTCACGTTAGAGTATGGGAATGAGAGTGACTAAAGGGTGATTTTTTCATCGCCAGATAACTTTTATTCGAGGAATAAAATTGACGTTTGACAGTTTTTGTATGAAATAACTGTCTTTCAAAATTATTCCCCGAATAAAGTTATCAGATGATTGTAAAATCAGCCCTTTGAATAAATAAGGTTTTTTCGTAAATCAAAAAATTATTTTATAAAACAAACATATAAGAAGTCATCACATCTGCATTTCCCTAAGGGTTAGGCAGTAGTGCAAGACGACATATCAAGCTATAATTTCCAGTATAAACTGACGTCTCATTATACAGACGAGACGCCAGCACATCAAGCTACCTGAAACTGTAAAATTTTCCCAATCAACTTTTAACCTTATGCTTTAGCGATAAAGTTGAAAATCTATTAAATAAATTTGACAGATCGTAGTAGCTTGATGTGCTGGCTTCTGTACATAGATACTTTAATTCAAACAACATTTTTACGCGTCTGGAAACATTTTAATACCAACCCAATATTTTATCTTCTGAGCCAGACATGAATATTCAAAAAATTCAAAGAGTAATCGTGAGTTCTTTTACTTCGTGATTCGAAGTGAAATCAAAGACTCATCTCACACGATTCACGACCCAATAAAAATGTATCCGAAACTAAATGTCGAACAGTCGAGATCATATCGCGAATTTATTTTATGCTCGTATTTTTTCCTGTGGTTTTGCTTGGAAGCGTTTCTGGTAATTTATGAGATTTTTTTGGGCGTAGATATTCAAGGAATATAAATAATCTAACTTACCTATACCTATGAAAAAACCATTATTGGTTTTGTCATTTGAATCGCATAAAAGTAAATGAGACTACGTTTAACTTGACTGTGGTACCTACTTCAGTGGTCTTATAAAAGAAGATTTTTGATAACAGTTACAGTAAAGACAGACCAATAGAAAGTTGTAAGTTTAAAAGAAAAAAAAGTTGATGAAGAAAACCAATAAGTTTAAAATAAAGTCGAAATAGGTACTCACGGCTTCACATCAAACTATACATAACCAGTATAAGCTGACTTCCGATTGTATGAAAAACCTATATAATGTGAGGTCAGCTAAAACTGGAAGTTATCGCTTGATGTGTTGCCGTGTGTACAGGCATCTGGATTTTATTTAAACCTTATTGGTTTTCGTGTAAACCTTATCAATATCGTTACAAACGTAACCCAAGTATTTTTATCTGAAAAATAAAATGTTCGACATGTTGACACACTAAAGTTCCGTAATAAAATAAAGCTACTAATGTGCATCTTTGTATTCACTACCGAATTTAAGTGTGACCAATAATAAAATAAAAAAAAGAACTGCAATAAATATCATTCAACTCATTCTTGGAAACGGGAATCGATTGGACTTTTTTCGATAAAAAAGGTTTTTATTTCCTTATTTTATAATACCTCATATTATGTTGCAAAATGCAAAATAAAAAGCAAATAATTTATTGGCCCTTTGGCACGTGTAGATTTGGACAATCGATAAGTAATCGAATCGTGATCTTAAAAAGATTTGAAAGAATCGAAAAATAAGTCAAGACTTCGCGGATCTTTATCTCTCTTTAGTATTTAGACTTTCAAAGTTGTAAAAGATTTAAAAGGAATTAATGTTACTGTCATCGACTAATCATTCGTTTTATAGACTAGAAAATAATGTCTCTCGGTCGAAACCAATTACTCGAAGTCATCACATCGTACGATGTAGCGTACCGATGTGATGACTTCGTAGTAACACAATAATAATTTCGACCATTATCACTCATTTATAGCCTGATACAAGGGCCACTCAGGGTTTATAGCCGGCGAGTAATGTATGAATAATAAAAGCGATAATGTAGAAAAAAGCATTAAAACGCATGCGTCCAGGAGGTGCGCGATAACATCGGGACGGGGGACATCTCAGGCGAATGTCGCAAAGTAATATGCGTGCAGACGTGACGGTCATTTGTTTTTGTTCTTTGTAGAAAGTATCATGTTGTATGTACCTAAATTGCAAACATTTATCTAAACTATAATCCATACTATACTAATATTATAAATGCGAAAGTGTGTCTGTCTGTCTAATACCTCTTCGCGCTTAATCCGCTGAACCGATTTAGATGAAATTTGGTATAGAGATAGTTTGAGTACCGGGAAAAGACATAGGGTAGTTTTTATCCCGATATTCCCACGGGAAACTTATGCGGGTGAAACCGCGGGGCGCTCTTTATAATAATATATTATAAAGAGAAAAAATTGATTTTTTTATGTTTGTTTGTTACGCTTTCACGCTAAAACGGCTGAACAGATTTATATGAAATTAAGCACATGGGTAGAACATGACCTGGATTAGAATATAGGATCATTTTTATCCCGATATTCCTATGGGATCGAGATTTATGCGAGCAAAATCACAGGGCGCAGCTGAAGCTTACTTGCCGATTTCTTTGAGGTTATTCAAAAGTGTCGTATTTTTATTGTCTTTCCTGTTCCTACATTAATCGTTTTTATTGTTAAATGAATCCCGCAGGAAAACTGCAATTAATTTTATTCTGCTACGCCAAGAACCACTTTGCAGATCAGATTATTTCCAACAAAAAACAAATGACAACATTTCCAAAAGTACTTACTCTAAACAAAAGGCTTTCAAGCTTTGTTTTAAAGTAATAACAGCAGGATTGAGGCATACCTATCAGTATTCAGCGACCTCACAAGTAGTAATAGCCCGCACATGCTATAAATATTCCCTTTTCGCAACAGATAAGCAAATATAAAGGCCATGCGCACGCGCATGTAAGATCCATTCAAATCTTTGTTTCCAATGGATGTTATTTCCATTAAAAAAAATATTATCATGTTTTTAAAGTGGTATTAGTTGTTGTATACTTATGTATTAAGTAATTTTAGAATGACTAGCCTAATAAAAAAGTCATAAAACATGTTGAAAAGCAAACAGAACTTTATGACGTGACTTGACGTGTAAAAGTGTTTGTGCAAACCTACTTACAAAAATAAAATCATTTATCGTTTATGTGTTGGTAATAAAAGTTATTTTTCCAAAATATCATATTTCTTTACATTTTGTTTGGAAACTAAGTTGCGAACGTAGATTAGGCATAAAATGCTATTGTGTCGCATCTGAAACAATTTTGTAATAAATGAACATTTTTTTAGAGTACGTTGTCGCACTGATGAGTTATTTCGAGACGTTATTTTGATATTTTTACACTGTAACTGCGTTCTTTTCGCGTCAGTTGCTGACGTCTGTTTGGCTTAGGTAGGTATAATACAGTAGCTCTGATGGTAGATTCCGATCTGTTTATCAAAGTTTTGTGCATGCTTTTTATGTAGTTGATTAATACGTTTATGATATTGACATGTTTAAAAGTGACCAGTGGAATTATTTGTACATTATTGTTTAGTACGTAAGAAATAAGAGGAAACCGGCATGTTCTAGAACCAACAATTCGAAGACATGTGACATCTACCAACCCGCACCGGGCCCGCGTGGTTGCGGTCCTGTCCCTCACACCGAGGGGAGGCCTGTGTCCCAGCAGTGGGAAAATTATAGGCTGACTAGCACCGCCCCGCGGTTTCACCCGCATAAGTTTCGATCCCGTGGGAATATCAGGCTACAAACTATCATATGACCTTTCCCGGGATTCAAACTATCTCTATACCAAATTTCATATAAATCGGTTCAGCGGTTTAAGCGTGAAGAGGTAACAGACAGACTGACACACTTGCGCATTTATAATATTATAGTATGGATTATGTTATGTAAATAAGAAAATAAAATGCTAGGAAAGATACTGTAGACATTTGCGACTTGAAACTAGGTAGGTACATGATCATTATCTCTTGTCGTACCAGAATTCGTTTAGGGAATGAAAGGTAGAGAACCGGGAGAACTTCGCTAGAAAAGACAATCAGGGTTGGTGACACGCAAAACCCAAGTAACGTTCGAAATGGAGTATCTTTTGTGTTAAACTAAAGCCTACACCCTGTAACATAGTTTCTAATCCATTGCGTCACAACTACAAGTTTAATAAATTCGCCTGCTCAACAACTTAAATAACGCAATGAACGTTGCTGAACTGTCAAAATGAAAGAAAATCCGATCAATTGTAATTTTATGGGTGTTACGAAATTACCCCTCTGGTTTTGTCTCACGATCCTTAACCGTACAACTTAAAGGCATAAAAATTTCACGACATCAGCAACTAAGTATATGCGTCCGTTTTGCGCAGCACTTTGCATTTTATCTGACCTGTGATGTGATAAGTCGAGGCGGGTCTTAATGGCCCTATATCGCTCACTTTAAGGTTAAGAGATTGTACGTGCATACGACCCGTTTCGCCCCTATGCGAGGTATCTAATGTTCAAGGTTTTATGGAAATTGCAAAAAAAAATTGTTTTTCTTTGTGTTGTCTAATTGATTTAAGTATCCTCCGCATTTTAGACGTCAGTTAAAGTATATTATACCTAAGGTGTTAAAAAATTAACCTTACAAACTTTAAGAGGTGCTTTAGACCATCGAACTGAACAACTTTCACTATGCGACCAACTCTGAAAAAAATCTGCTGTTTCATACATTTTGGTCAATTAGGTATTGAACTTTTGTATGAAACAGCAGATTTTTTTTTTCGTGATTTCAGAGTTGGTCCCATAGTGAAAGTTGTTCAGTTCGATGGTCTAAAGAACCTCTTAAAGTTTGTAAGGTTATTTTTTTAACACTTTGTATATTAACCATTATCTATCAAGGACTTGAAAATTAGCGAAATACCAACTAGTGATGATGATTTAGGTTTTAGTAAAAATAAATAAATAATAAGTTTATTGTACAAATAGAAACACATACTTAATGTTAGTTATACATACACTATACATGATTGTACAAGTGGTGATCAAAAGCAGCTGGCTCTAGAACTACGTAAAAAGATACAGTTTGTATCTCAGGAGGAAAAAATGTGCAATTTATAATAAAAACTCATGCGTCGAAAATAGGTCGAATTTATTACTTTTATAAAATTACAAAAGTAGAAGAAATGGACTTGCCGGTTGGAAACATGAATGCAGAGAGAGTGAGTGTGTTGCTAGACATAAAAAATATTAAGCTTGATCACAATGTTGCAACTTAACAAATGACACGGTAATCGATTACAATTAAACTTAATAAAATTACAAATTATTGCAAATTGAGTATTAAATTGATACAAAATTAAGTTTATAATATTTATGTTCAATTTACTTTAACATGCAATGTTCGAGTTTTTGATGAATTTACTAAATTATTCCGATAAAGTGACCACGGTGAGCAGCCACGACAGTTGTGACGTGTAGATGGGATTTGGTATAGACCAGTGGTGGCCCAGTGGTAACGACCGCGACTTACGAGTTGTAGGTCATAGGTTCAAACCCTGACAGGCGCTTTACTTTGTGTTAAATATTTCATCACCACTGCTCTCAAAACGGTGAAGGAAAACATCGTAAAGAAACCGGCATGTCCGAGAACCAACAAACAAGACAAGGGACATCTACTAACCCGCACTGGGCCCGCGTGGTGGATTACGGTACGGCCCACCCCCTCTCACAGAGAGGAGGCCTGTGTCCCAGCAGATAGGTATAATATGTATAAACAACAAAAAAAATAGCCTGTAAATGCTAATTGATTTGTTCAGCTAATCTAGGAATGAGGACTTAATCCAGATGCAGGCATGAATTTGCATGAATTAATTTTCATTTTATAGTTGCTCCAAATGGCATTTAAGTAGTACGTTCTAGAGTTTTCAATACGAAGTAAAACTGTCCGATAAGTTTAAAGAAATCGCTCCAACCACGATTAACAAACCTATCCATTCCTTCGTTGGATGCGATATCTGGGTTTTAAACTAACCGACATTCATTGCGTTATTTACGTTGTTGAGCAGACAAATTGTTCGAACATACAAAGCAATGGCAATACTCTTCAAAATTATTCAAAGTTATTGGAAGTGTATTACGCAATTAGGGTGTAGGTCATTGGACTCACTTTTGAACACAGGTTCAATCGTGAATTTACACTTGTACTCAATAAGAAATAACAGCCCCACAGGTCGATCGACAGGTTAAGCTATGCTTGCCGCGGTTGGTCCGTGGATGGGTGACCATCTTTACAGACCAAGATCCCGCCGTGCCTCGGAAAGCACGTTAAGCTGTTAGGTCCCGGCTGTCATTCGTGGATCTTTGACAGTCGTTAAAGTTCGAAAGTCTGACAACCAGTCTCACCAAGGGGTATCGTATTACCCAGTAACTGGGTTGTGGAGGTCAGATAGGCAGTCGCTCCATGTAAAATACTGGTATTCAGCTGCGTCCGGTTAGACTGGAAGCCGACCCCAAAATAGTTGGGAAAAAGCTAGGCAGATGATGAGTCTGTCAATGAAGATGTTTTGTTATAAGTTTCTTGTTATTGCGTGAACCTAAAAACACCTTTACCAATATTACCTCATACCACAGTTTTAAATACAAAAGCCCCAAATTCCTATGAACTAGATGCAACAGTTTCGTTTGAAAACGTGTTTGGCCAGGTGTTGCGGTGAGTCTTCCGGGGCACAACGTACATAGTGTCCCGTTGCATATGTCGCCATCTTTTTATGGGAACCCATCTTTTGTCTGCCGCGGTTAATGGATTCCCGGGATTATGTGCACTTTGTCTATGCCGTTAAATGCCATAGAGTTACCACATAAAGGAATATGGAGACAGATAAAGATGGGATATGGAGAAATATGTTTGTTTGATGGTACTTGTAAAGTTATAGTGGAGATTGACCACATTAAAGTTAGAATTTAGTTGTTGATTTTTCGAAGAAGATTTATTTTAGTGTTTCTTTCTCAACCAACAAGAAAAAGAAAAATTGTATAAATCTGCTGAGAAGAACCCTCGCAGACAGGCGCGTCGCGAGTCTCGTAGAACAATTTCTATGAAAACTTCATGAAATTTTTTCTCCCGGATTCGCGTCGCACTGTCGCGTCGCGCCTGTCTGCGGGAGCCTTAACTCTATACCTAGTCATTGGATAGGATAGGAAAGGTGAGAATTGACCGTATTGGATTTTCAGTTTTTTTTAACCATCTTCTAAGTATGCTTCATGATAATCCAACGTCTTCATTAATTTTATCACAAAAGTTTCACAAATATTATTTACAAGCAGTGCCCCGCGGTTTCACTCGCGTAAGTGTCAATCCCGTGGGAATATCTGGATAAAAAGTATCCTATAAGTATCCTATATGTTATTCTGATGTATATCCTATATTACTGTAAAGTTTCATCAAAATCCGTTCAGTAGTTTTTGCGTGAAAGAGTAACAAACATCCATTCATCCATCCTCACAAACTTTCGCATTTATAATATTAGTAGGATGTAGATACACTTTTAAATCAAAACTTCTAAGTTCTAAAACCTTTTACACATAATTTATGTATCGCTTCATAAACGTAGCCCCTCATGCTATAACTTAGCCACTCACGAGTGCCGACAGCCGCCTACTAGCACCACACTAACCCATTTCCACTTGACTTTTATAACTTGCGTGGGTTGCCAATGTGCTGATAAGCTCACCTCATTTTCAAATCACCATAGATTTGCATAGCGTTTATAAAATTACTAAGTAATTGTTACTTTTAACTGAAGTTTATTCTGTTTGTTTTTTGGACTCAGATTGAATGTCGCTACGAATTCATTGATAATTTCCCGCGCGTAGAGAAAGATTTATTCGTTTAGAAGATATTGTGCTATCTGAGAGCAGTGGTGGCTCAGTGGTAACGGCCGCGACTTACGAGTTGTAGGTCGTAGGTTCGAACCCAGACAGAGGCTTTACTTTGTTTAAATTATTCCATCACCACTGCTCTCAAAACGGTGAAGGAAAACATCGTGAGGAAACCGGCATGTCCTAGAACCAAAAATTCAAATACATGTGACATCTACCAACCCGCACTGACCACTCGTGGTGGATTACGGCCCACTCCATCTCACTGAGAGGAGTTAAAACATGGGATAAATTCACGAAAAAAAAATTAATATAATTCATATTCTTAGGCAGCACGAAGTTCGCCGAGTCCTAGGTCCATAGGTACCTAAAGTCACGCCTTTTTTGGATTTTTCATGGGGGCAGGCAGAGACTAGAAAATGTCACCCTTTTTTTTAAGGGTGGGAAATCATCAAATGACTTCCCGCTCTGGGTGGAGCGGAAGGGAGTGTCAGACTCTTACTGACTAAAACCCACATGTTCCAGGGCAGCGGTAACCCTTTCGGACAATCCCGCTGACCACCCTGTCACCCTTACATACTCCCTATTGTTTTATATTATAAATTGAACCTATGAGATCTCAAAAAAAAAAACCATCCAAAAATCCATCCATCCATCAAAAATTAAAAGAAAATAATTCAGTAGACGAAAGAAAGGTCCTATTTTTCTCATTTTTGGACACTACAGAGAACTGAAGAAAACGAATAAATTAATATTAAAAGTAAGAATACTTCAATTATAATGTGAGTTGACTGAACTTGAACACATTGTCTCAGAATCAACGATGAAGATATTATTCACAACCTGTTTTTTTTTAACTCAAAATACCTGCATAATACTAAAGATGGATACTCATACGCATATTTGGGTCATCCCTCACATAAAAATGCGTCAAAAACGATAAAAAATAATAATAAAGCATAAAATGTAAAGACACAAAACGGTGTCAAAACCAAATGACTCGATTAAAATAATTACGTAAAGGACCGTTACATTTTATTAAAGCAAGGATATTTTTAAAGTATCATAATAAGTGTGGTATTATGTTTTGGATGTTACAGTGCGATGTGGAATCATTATTATGAGACTTTTGGCTATACAGGGTTATTGGAAAAACATCAACAACCTCTTAAGAGGTCATTGTACTCATAATTATGAACAACTTTTACTATGGGACCAAACCTGACATCGCGAAAAAAAATCAGCTGTTCCCTACATTTTTACGAGTTATGCGAACATCAATGTAGGGAACAGCTGATTTGTTTTTCGCGATTTCAGGTTTGGTCCCATAGTAAAAGTTGTTCATAATGCTGAGTACAATGACCTCTTAAGAGGTTGTTAATGTTTTTCCAATAACCCTGTAAGGAATGCTGCGCTTGCGGTCAGACCATAGATTGCCGTTAAACACCTGTCCTTATACTCGGTATCTGCTATCTCCGAGTCACGGGGGTATCACACCGCCAACTTCCAAACTCCGGGCAGTTACTAAGAAATTCCTAATGGAAAACCCCAATATCACTTTGCACTTTGCTTTTTTTGAGGGACGAGAGAGTGCACTTGTGTCAACGGACATAGGTACACGTGCACTATAATACCTCCCGCGTCGAAGGCTAGTCTCCGCTGAGATTGGCCGAAATTCCGTCTGAAATTTCTACCTTTAATATTAGTTTGAAAAACTTTTCAATATCGACCATTGTATGTCTACATTGTCTGCATTATCACAGGAAGTTAATTTGTCGCATTCAGACCTACTTCCACAGATTGCTAGTAAAATCTAATAATTTCTAATCACCCTGTATTCAAGTCAATCAAAGCTAACTAGAAGCGTATTTATAAAGCATTCGGTGAACCCTTTGTTTAGTCACACTCTACAAATAATGCACAACATTGTAACAACGTGGGTGTTATAAATACCGCGGTCCAAACGATTTGCGTGTCTCGTATTGTTTAGCTAGTTTATCTTCTTCGCGGTACATTTTGTGGAATTGGAGTAGACTAAATGAAAGCTATTGTATTTTTAGCCTATGCTATCCCACTGCAGGGCGAGGGGCCCGTGGCTAAATAATAACAACCCCACAGGTCGATCGATTAGGTTAAGCTATGCTTGCCGCTGTTGGTCTGTGGATGGGTGACTATCTTTACATACCGAGACCTCTCTGTGCCTCGGAAAGCACGTTAAGCCGTTGGTCCCGGCTGTCATTCGTGGTAGTTGCAGGAAATATTACATATTTTAGTTTTTAGAGGTTTTTGTTTGAATCGGGGTTTTTTTAATTTAACTTTTTCTTTATTTCCGTTTGCAGACTAAAAAGTACTTAGGACAGAATTCAGAACGCAGAATTTCTGTCAATAAAAAATTTAATACAGTAATCTTGTTACCTGTACGCACAAAGACTATTTAATTAAACCAAAAACAGAGCGTAAAGTCAGAACTATACATAAATAAACAAACGCGAGTCGCGAACGCGATGCAACGCGAATGTTAACGTTTTTATATTACGTAACGTATGTTACGTGCGTTTGCTATCATTTAGATGCACCTCAGCACACCTAGCACGAAATATTCAGGAGCTACGTAATCTATACGTAGGTATCGTAAAAAAAAAAAAAAGGTACATATATAAAATAAACATCCGAATTGAGAACCTCCTCCTTTTTTGAAGTCTGTTAAAAAGTCACTTTTCGTGTCTGTCTGCCGTGTTGTTCTTCTAAACTGCGCAACGGATTTTGATGCGGTCTTAGCCATCATTAGAGAATTTATTTCGGAAGATATACATAATTATGTGTATAAAACATTAATTTAATAAGTATTAAATACTCAATAAGTCGTAAGAGCGGTAGGTCGCTAGCATTACTTATAATATAAATAAATAATACTAGCTTTAGCCCGCGACTTCATCCGCGTGAAATTTCTTGCTCCCGACCCACCCCGTCGCTTTGTATCGCCTGACCGCCCTATTACTTTGTGACACGTTAACCATTAAATAATACCAGCCTAAATAATCCCACAGGGCAAAGGCCTCATACAGACGAGGCACGAGCTTTGCACAACTACTTATTTTCATTTTTTTTCTCTGAAGTTCGTGCTTTTGCTACTGTATGTAACAGTTAAGTTTGGTATGCATAAGAATTTGTGTTGTAATTTAGATGCAACTCATGTGGAAAGTAACTACGACGGTTGACATCTCACGTAACTTCTGTAAACAAAGTGTGCTTTATTGCAGTCGGTAGTTTTTGGTAGTGTCCTCGTTATTTGAGCTGATGCGATGTTGTAACTGTGATCTGAATTTGCTTCGTTCTTACTTTTTAGATTTCGTAAGCGCTGGCTTTTTGGAGGCTCATTTTCTGCAGTCTGATCTTAATAATACCGGTAGGTACTTTCTTGCTATGACATGATCATATTATAGTTTTTGTGGGGTAATCGCACCCATTGGTAAGTATATCCTAGAGTGCAGAAGCTTATCAGTAAACTTATGCGAAAATTTATATCTACGATTTTTTATTTTTTTTTTATTGCTGAATGAACCTCGATCACGCCTGATGGAAAGCGATGGATGAGGTCGAAGATGGAACGAGCGAGCGAAAAAAAAATCAGCTGTTCCCTACATTTATGTTCGTAATAACTCGTCAAAATGTAGGGAACAGCTGATTTTTTTTTCGCGATTTCAGGTTTGGTCCCATAGTAAAAGTTATTTGTTATCATGAGTACAATCACGTGTTTATGTATCCGTCACTAATTACCAGTCACCTTATATATTTCCAACTAATACCTAATGCAAGCAACTGTTGCATAAAATAAAACGAGATTAAATACCATATATCTTAAAATGCTTCTCAGCACTATGACACTTAAATGTGAAATTACTCAGCATTTACATATCTCGAAGACTCAACACAATTTCTATATCTCTTCGAAGATATTACGGGTACCTGCACAACCGATTAGACGATAATTTTATGTAATATGACTTAATTAACTTGTTCTAGTCTTAAGTGTCTCAACAGTTAAGCTTGCTGGACTGCATTGCAGAAATAGGTACTTATTATTATCATATTCGATTTATATGGATTTATTCTTCGTTCATCCCGAAGTTTTGTCCTACATTCCAAAAAATTCTTAGATTGTCCCATATCACTATTAAAGTTGTGTTTCGTCTCCTGTTTATTTCTTTTTTGTTTTATGTTCGACCACTTAGAACATTAGTAGGATAAGTTATTAACTTGCTTTTATTTTACATATTTTTATTATTCCACTATAATTTAAACTATAATAGAACCTCTTTCAATACCTAGTAGATACACATAAAAAACAGTGGCACTCCGGGAGTGCCGACAGAAGTGAAAACTTGAACAATTACGTGTGTATTTTTTTGAATCGTCAGGAAATATTTCAATATATTTATTTGGTGTCGGTTACGGTAACGGTAACAGTGTCGCGAGTTCAATGGCTTTTTCCCATCTCAAAAAATGCCAACATGCATGAGTATCTATGTACGTACATACACAATATTAGGTATATGAAATCTTATATGTAGAGGTGTTGGTTACGGTAACAGTGTCGCGAGTTCAATGGTTCTTTTCTATCTCAAATAATGCCCAACGCGCCCAAAGAAGTTTTCACTTAAAAAATCGTTGTTAATTATAAAGTTGGTGGATCGCTTGGTGGATTACGGCCTATTCCCTCTCACAAAGAGGAGGCCTGTGTCCCAGCAGTGGGAACATTATAGGCTGATTACGCTTATGCTATGCTTAGATATCTACCTTTAGAAATTGCGAGAAAATTCGCTACAATTTGGGAACTAGAAGAAATTCGCCCAGCAGTATAGCTTGTGGGTACTTAATCATTTAAAAACGAATCATAAATCCCAACCCTATTTTTTAAATTAACGATCACCTCGTCTGATAAAAAAATAAAACAATTGAAACTCCAAGAAATATTGACTTAAACAATCAATAACATCTCAACTTGCTCTGGACCCAATCATCTTCTGCGCACTCAAGTAAAAATAAAATAGTCAGCTTATCATTCGTGCTTGTTAAGTACAATCGCGATTGCCCTATCGTCTGTCATCCGTTCAGCTACACGGTCTGACGTGTCTGTTTTATCTTTGATCAGCGGCTTGCGCCTGCGCAGCCATTTATACTTCGTTCACAATTAAGTTTCGAAACATGTAAACAAAAATGTGTTTTTGGATAATAATTTTAAAAGCACACAAAGTTCGGTTTGCACTACAACTTCTAAACTTTTTATGACTTCTTCAAAAGAGATAATAACCATTCTGAAATACACTTATTTTTTTTTTTTTTAATAACGCAAATTGGAAACAAGGGTTTGAATGTAGAATAGTTACGGAGCTGTGAACTCTGTAGGTCAGGGTTGTCAGTGTCTTAATAGAATCGGTCGAATTCCGTCTTGGATTTGGGGCGTGAGAAAAATGGTTGTTTTTTGTGGTGTTGCCATTTAAGGAATCGCGAAGATTGTGATCTTGTTGACCGACAAATTGCTTCAGATTTTAAGCTATCTTTTTTTTTGTAATAACTGAGTTAGATATTGGTTTACATTAAAACTAGCCTGTATTTGTACACTGCAGAGCAAGGGCGTCTCCCAAGACATAGACAGGCATTGATCATCACTGTACTCAGAGAAAAATAAACCGAACTTTAATTAATGCTACTGATGCTGCTTTGGGTACACTGATCACAGTGGTCACTGGTATACTGGTATTCAGTTGCATCTGGTTAGACTGGAAGCCGAATCCAACATAGTTGGGAAAAGGCTAGGCAGATGATGACTGATGCTGCTGTAGATAGTGCTTTTCATCTCTCATAATCTATACTACATATATAATATTATAAATTCGAAATTAACTGACTGTCTGTTTGTTTTTATGTTACTTTTTCACGCCTAAACCATTGAACGGATTTCGATAAAATTTTCGGCAAGGAGATAGATGGCATCCTGGGGAAGGACATAGGCTACTTTTTGTTCCGACAGCCTTGGGATAATTTTCGGCAGCAACGCGGGCGAAGCCGCGGGCTGAAGCTGCGTTGTTTCTTATAAACTTTAAGCACCAAAACCAATCATTCTTTTTACCTTTTTAACCTGAACTTAACCCCTCAATCTGCATATTAATCTCGATCTATTAATTCATACTAACCTCCCATTAAAAAACAGACCATACCTTCTTCGCTATTAAATCATACTTATATTAATATCAATAGAACAGAGCCCACTGAACATTATCGTACTTAATAGCCGTATAAAAATACAGTACACCTCAACTGCATGTAAGTGCATTGAACCGGCGCAGGCGCAATTAGTTCGCAGATAGCTTAAACAGAGCGCTGTTAACATCGTGTAGGCAGTGTAAGAAAGTTGGTACTAGATTGTATATGGTTTGTTTTAAGTGGTTTATTTTTAGTTGATTAAACGTGTATTTAAATTTCTTGGTGGTTTTTAGTTTGGTACTTTTTATTTGTACTTTGAAGATAGATCAGCTAATTAATGGACAAAAACAGAAACTTTTATTTTGCAATACTTTTTTGACTACTATTTGCAATACTTTTGATGACTGTGCTGATAAATACCTTGGACATTTCAGTGATTTGGTTCCGGGAGTAATAGATGAAGAATCCGATAAAAAAGTTAGAAGCATCTTTTATGTACTTAGTTAAATATGTAAAGACACATGAAAGAATAACCGGACTAACCAAAAATACACTGCGAGACACGGTCATGTACATAATTCCTAGAAATTAAATACTATTTATATCAAATGTTATACTAGGGTACTTAAATAAAGAAAAGGTATACTCTGTCTTCCCATGCGTTAAAAAAAAAGTGAAAACTTGAACAATTATGTGTGTATTTTTTGAATCGTCATATAAACAAAACACAAACAGAATACTTTGCCATCATTCACTGACATATCGGAAATACATTAAAACCGAGTACTTACATCCCGACGACAACCGAACACATCCAAAGCGGTGTCGTTACGGTAACAGTGGCGCGAATTCAATGGTTTTTCCCATCTCAAAAAATGCCCAACGCGCCTAAAGAAGTTTTCACTTCAAAAAATTAACCTGATAACATTTTCATGACCAAAACCGAATAAATTAATTTTAGAATGCTAATTAAACAGGACCTTTACGCGAATGAACTTTAAAATAAAGAGTATTCATTCGTTTTAAATTAAAACGGAGAAAGTTCATTTGAACTTCGATTAATACTGCCTTATCATAATTGAAGGAGATATCCGAAATTGTTCGTTAATAAGTGAAAGCTCAGTTTTACTGAATTATTCATCATTCGCGCCTTCATCTGATTAAGAAGCTAAAAATATCCTGTTGATTGGATGGCGGACTTTTGCCTCTAGGTAACAAAATAACACTTTTACGCCAAGGGCATTTGGCATCTTGGGTAATTTTTGTCTATTCGATATAACAAGGATAAAATACAACCAAGCTATCAAGAGGGGCTTGTGGTTAGCCACAAGCCCCTAACAATAATAACCTACCTACTACGTTTGCCACGGTTGGTCCTTGGATGGGTGGTTGGTTCCGGTTCGAGGATCTTTCACATAAAACTACACGGGCACTTCGAAACGTCAGAAGCTATCTGTCGTTTGTGAAAGATATTCGTGGTGCAATTATATATTGAATAGAAAGACGATTTGTTTATTAAAAGTGTATTACTACTTACTAGAGGAAAAGGCGTCCTTTGCTATCAAAACTAGGAATCACCATGACAGATGGGTTGCGTTCATAAATACTAAGAGTTTGCCATATTTTGATTATACTTTGTTAAATCGGATATACACCTTAGTTATTGCCAAAAGGTTAAATGAAAACCGTTTCCAACAAAAAATAATTTTGATAAAATTATTTCTTCCGCTTAATCGAATGGAGGATGCACGCGAACGTGCAAAACTTTTCTAAGAAACTACTGCATTATTTTATACTAAACGTGTGGTCCTCACTTAATAGGTCACACCGTCTTTTGGAGCTAAACTAATTTAACCTTTGTTCACCTTTATCACAACACGACACACACACATGTATGTCACAACATTTTATTTCATTTTGTATGTTTAATCAGCCTGTAATGTTCCCACTGCTGCGACACAAGACTCCTCTCTTCCAGAGGGAGTGGACTGTATGCACCTACCGCGCGGGCCCAGTGCGGTTTGGTAGATGTCACACGTCTTCGATGGATTCTAGGACATGCCGGTTTCTTCACGATGTTTTCTTTCGCCGTTTTGAGAGCAGCGGTGATGAAATTATTTATACAAAGTAAAGCGCCTGCCTGGGTTCGAACCACCGACCTACATCTCCTAATTCGGGGCCGTTATCTCGGAGCCACCACTGCTCTCAGATTTTGTATGAGCTTCTTTATATTAATCACATTCAATTAATTATCTTAGTTTATTATAAGTGAAGACGTAGCGTTGGAAGGCCTCCCACAAGGTGGACCGACGACCTTGTGAAGGCCGCAGGAACCCGTTGCATGCGAGAAGCACAGAACCGGTCAAAGTGGAGGTGCTTGGGGGAGGCCTATGTCCAGCAGTGGACGTCTTTCGGCTGAAATGATGATGATGATGATGATGATGATTATAACGGACACACACTTCCCTATGTGTTTGTTATTCTAGCTTATGGCACTCGTGGGATGCAGCTGAAAATCATCGTCAGATGGTACACCTTGTGCTGTCATCTGACATAATGCTGTGCGGAGACCCTTTTGGCCTTATAATTTTTGTTTTCTGTTTTAAAATTTTAAGTTGTATTTTTTTTTGCTGTAATGCCAATAAACTTATTTGTCTTTCTTACTTTCTTAATTTTTGTATTAAAACTTTATGCACACTTGAAAATTACCGCGCAATGGCGGACTTAATGCCTTGACATTTTCTACTGTTATTTAGAAGACCAAATATACATAATACCTAACTACCTATATGGTACTTATCGAACTATGTTTTGCTTGTTTCAGGTATGTGTTAACGAACGACCGAAGAATTTGCTGTTTTTTTTTCATTTTCACCGTAAGTTGTAGATTAGGATTACACACACACACACACACAAAATCAATCCATAATGTTCCCAGTACTAAGTCTCGAGCCTGCTTTTTGTGCGAATGATTGGGCGATCCACCATCAGCCTAGACAAGTGACAATTGCTTTCAAAGGGTTTCGTAATTTCATAAATGTCGACGCGGGATGGCGGGATTGACAAAGGCAGTTTGGTAGCTTCTTCACGCTCAAACGGCTGGTCCAATTTTTATAAAATTTTGTATGGAGGTAGCTGACACCCTGAATTAACATATGGGCTACTTTTTATCCCGATATTCCCACGGGATCGACACTTACGCGGGTGAAACGGCGAGGCGCAGCTAGTATGTATATCACATACACATTTTGGACTTTACCACTATTTTTATCGCTGGTAGAATGTCACTTTGTCTAGGCCCTCTGTGAATCTGGTATATTTCCGTTCAATACAGAGAACAACTAATAAAAGCTAGAAACTGTCAGTTTCAGTCTAGCCAAAACAAAGATTAGTTTTTTTCTGCATTCAACTGTGACGGGCTATTTTTAACAAATGGTGATGATGTTACTCCGGAAATGAATCGACCGCTATTAGGCACGCTCCATAGAAATTATTTCAGTGGTTAACCATATCCTATGAGGGCCATTAGCAATGCTTCCATGGTATATAAGTTAAAAAACTTATACAGGCTGTTTGGTGGAGTGACGTCATTATTTGAATGGGAGCTAAAGGGGCTAAGACAAACAAAAATGATACCATGAAATATCTCGGTATCAACCACACTAGTTTTAAAATTTTTGTGTAGGTTAAAAAAATCTTTATTCGCACAATAAGCGATAAGGACACGTTGTATATTTTGTAGTGTTTGATTTATTTTTCGTTATGTATTTTTGTGGTGTGGGCGTTTTTCAAATTTGTTGACCATTGCCAAAACATAATGTCCACTGACTTATCAATTAACTTATTAAATAATTATTAGTCAAAATATCATGTTTAAAATGGCAATCGATAGCACATTTCAAGAAAAGTAAATTAAAACCGAAAAATAATTTAAAATATACACTCAATTTAAAAAAAAAATTAATATGTAGCATTAGTTACCCCAATTTCACGATGTCCCATGCATACTTTCCTAACTTTGAAGCAAATATTCACATCATACTCATATTAAAATCACTAGGCTCGTGGTAAAACAATATGACATTATGTTTTTTATGTCTTTTAACTGGTTGTTATATCAAAATAATAAAATTATATAATAAAAGTGTTACTAACTGGAACTACAGTGCTCTATACAAACTCATTTTTTGGCTCAACTACTTGTTCAATTACAAAACAATTGGTATTTTCAAAAAGCTCATTTAATAAGCTATCCAAAAATTAAAAATAAAATACAAAATTATTAAAAAAAAATAGCGTTCCGGTTAGTAACGGTCAACAAATTTGAAAAACGCCCGTGTACAAACGCCAGCACATCAAGCTACCCGAAACTGTAAAATTTTCCCAATCAACTTTAAACCTTATGCTTTATCGATAAAGTTAAAAATCCATTAAAGAAATTCGACAGATTGTAGTAGGTTGATGTTCTGGCGTCTGTACAACTGTACACTAAAGTATATACCTACTTATAAATAATAAATAAATAAAATAAGCGAATTCTCATAACTAATCAAACTCAAATTGGTAAGTATAACATTCGTTTAGTGAACTAGATTACTTGAGTCGAACTTCTTCTTTTCTTATTGTACTATAACATAACATTATCTATGTTATTATGATTCAAAACTTAAGTTGCACTAAGATTATGAATAAGTAAGATGCCGTGAAATCTTCTTTGACATGTTTTGACAAGCAACACTAAGCTTTTGTTCCGGTTTTTAGTGTTAAAGAACATGTTCGATACACCTAATCAAATGAGTGTCTTGTGTTGACAGCTGTAAATAAATAGTTTGCTTTTGATTATCGCGCAGTAAATGATAATACAGGCACGAAAAGTCTCCTGTTTGTATTTTTGTTGTGTAATTTATTTTTAAGTTCAAAGCATTATTTGGGACTTTTGGGAGTAAGTGAGGCAAAGAAAACAAATTCAACAACTTTTTTTTTATTTCTTTTCTTTATGTATGGATTGGCAAGTAAATAGGTCAATCAAGTTATTTATAACCGGTAAACTGTATTTTTTTTTTCATAACTATTTAGGTAGGAAATTAATAAAAAAAAAATGAGTAAATTTTAGCTATAAACTCGGAAACATAGAGGTATTATTCCAGCCATTATTAATATTGTTAACCAATGATTTACGACATTGAAATCAAACCATTAATCTTTTACCTAATTTGTCTATTTTTCAAAATAAATCGATTAGAATGAAGTCGTTTTAAATCGAGACTCGAATAAAAAGTCGACTAAACGCTCGGAGCTGTACGCTAAACTGTCAATCAAAATAAATAATCGCGTGTCTATCGTAATCGATTATTTGTTATTTAGTATGAATAAAATTATATGGATACTTTAATAAATTGAGGTAATAGTTCTAGTTTTGTGGTTTAAAATAATATTATCAGATAAAAGCAGCAACATTAGGCATCCAAGTTAAACAATATAATGTTCGTCTATCGCAATAGCTGACCAATTTTGGACAAAGACTTCTTTCAAATCACAATATTGTGAGATTGACTTGGCAGCTGGAGTATCAAGGCTTACTCCAACTGCCAAATTCTTTGATAGATCACAAGGTCAATTCGCGTAATTAAAAACATTCAAAATCTGGTCGCAATCTCATCTCAGCGACAATCAATGTCAAAAACTTGTTAAAAATGTAGGGAACTTAGAGGAATTTTTGACAGATTGAGACTGGATTAAGTACACTGTGAATGTTCTTAAAATTACGAGAGTTTCCCCTCAGGTAATTGGACATGGTAAATACGGGATAGGTAGAGAACTATACGTATTTCTATGGAGTGACTGTTTCAATTTTAACAGACAGACTTTGTGATTGACCTCAGAGAATAAAGAGCTGCTTATTACTTTGTAACTTTAGATAGATGTTAACATCAGCATCAATCAGAAACTGGTGCTGACAAGAGCTTGATACTATATTTTTTCATAATTTTTGTGATTGATTGACAATCTAAAAACATAACCGTCCAAAATATTTGAATTCCTTTAACACATTATAATAAAAATCCCATTAAAATTCAACCACTCGCACTGATAACTTTTCGCTGGCTATCAATCGCTTCAAGCTAAGCTAGTACTTAAAATAGAATAACCTAGATCTGGTGAATCACGCGCAGGTTCCTGATTTATAATAAGACAACGGGGGAATTTAAATGCGTTTGTTCAGGAAACACGTTTGTAAGATTGACTGGAGAATTATTCGGTACTCTTATTCTTAGTGTATCGATGAAATAGGTAAATAAGAAAGTTGGGAATATTCAATTAGGTATCGTGTTTAGCCTAAAATTCAGCCACCCCAAAAACTCAATCTGATGCGTAGACTTTTCCCAACTATGTTGGGCTCGGCTTCCAGTCTAACCGGATGCAGCTGAATACCAGTATTTTATATGAAGCGACTGCCTAACTGACCACTACAACCCAGTTACTGGGTCATAGGTACGATACCCCTTGGTAAGACTGGTTGTCACTTACTGGCTTCTGACGACCCGTAATGACTGTCAAAGATCTACGAAAGACAGCCGGGACCAACGGCTTAACGTGCTTTCCGAGGCACGGAGGGGTCTTATGTAAAGATGGTCACCCATCCACGGACCAACCGCGGCAAGCGTAGCTTAACCTGAGCGATTGACCCGTGCGGCTGTTATTACTTAGCGATATAAGCTCCTCAACTCCGCCACTTGAAGTCCGTTTTTGTTTCCGAACATGCACAGGTGACAGGGCGGCGCAAGATGAAAGGTGGACCATTGTCAGGTGACACGTCACATTTAGAGCTGCTGTATCCACTACGTTATTCTGTGGTGGAGATTTTCAATTGTTTTGATAAAAGCTTTCTTGTAGGGATTACTGAAAACTTTTTGCTAAAAACGATTATTATGAAAAATTCAAACAAAAGTTATTAGCGATTAAAGCCGAAAAAAACGATTGGAAATTTTAAAAAACTTGATTGGCCACGATCGCACCTTATAATTTCCTACTACGAAAAGATTTAAGAAAACCGAAGTTAGTGACGTAGGTACCACATTAATATAATTATTCGCACCATCCAATCGAATCCCGAAAATCTCCACAATTGCTTAAGTATTTAATCTCAAGATTGTGCTAAACGAAACGGTAAACTTAACTACTAACTTTTAACTTAGCTGTAATCCTATATCATAACAGTAGTACCTATCATCGCGTGTGCCTTCAAATGAATTTATGGCAACACTAGAGGCGGCCCGCGGCGCCGTTCGTGTGTACCGATGATTAGTACAGGTAGTCTCTGACTCTCAGTCTAGGCCATAGAATAAGAATGTTTAGAAGCAACCTTTAGCCCTGACTGCAGTCTAGATGCTTACGATTTTTCTTCGATTCCCGGGTCGGAAAAAGTTTTATTGTGGTTTTCGATTGAGAGTTTCTTATTCAACAGCCCGAAGTTTGGAAGTTAGCGGTGATCCTCCGTGCCTCGGAAGTCACGTTAAGCCGTTGGTCCCGGCTGTCATTCGTGGATCTTTGACAGTCGTTACGGGTCTTCAGAAACCCGAAAGTCTGACAACCAGTCTTACCAAGGGGTTTCGTATTACCCAGTAACTGGTAAGTGGAGGTCAGATAGGCTTCATGTAAAATACTGGTATTCAGTTGCATCTAGTTAGACTGGAAGCCGACCCCAACATAGAATAGAATAGAATACTCTTTATTATGTACACCATATAAATTACAGACATAAATATAGAAAAGGAAAAGGCTAGGCAGATGATGACTATCATTAGCTCTGTCAGTAGTAGTCATGTACAGTGGCGTGCATTGGTTTTCAGAATAGGTAGGCACTAGGCCGGTTCTAGTCTAGGCAAACACGTGCACTAATCAGAAAAAAAAGTGAGGTCAAAAGTGTAGTTATTTGAGTAGGCATGCCCACTTAAGGGTGATAAATTGCGAAGGTCGAACGTCATGGTATTACGCGTGAGACGCGTCCATTACGACCGACGTATTTTTAATTTTGTCGTATTAACTTGAACGAGTAAGACCAATGTGAATAGTACGGGAGCCGAGTAGGCCTCCGGCGACTGTCTACTGCCGCGCGTGTTTGTATGAAGATTTTGTTTTTTGTTAGGTATGATAATTTAGTGAGTTTCTTAATTTATTTATTTATTTATTTATTAACTCAACATCACTATCATTACAGGAATTTCCTAATTCAATAGTGTGGCCATAATTTCAGTTTTATTATTTACAATAACATATTCTGTGCATCGTGGTTTTTGTGAACTCACTCAGAGAACAAGTAAAAAGATCTATACTGTCTGCTACGTCATTCAGTACACGCAAGGTGCGCGTTATAGGGGCTTTACTCAGTAGATTGGTCCTACTACTGGGTACCGCCAATAAACGTGGCTGTCGCCTACGCAATACATAATTGTCGGGCACACACAGGTTTATTTCTTTTAATATACCTGGGTTTGAAGTCTTGCCACGTAATAATTTAAAAATATAGGTAGCAAGAGCTATGTCCCTCCTTGTTTCCAATTTATTGTATCCCACCATGCCTATAACAAACAAAGTTGGATACATCAATGGATAAAATGGATATACACCATACCACCTTAGGTACAGAAACCTAGTAAATTTATTTTGTATACGCTCCAGCATGAGAATGTATTTAGCTTCATGCGGAGCCCATATGATTGCGTTACATTCGAGCTGGCTTCTTACCAATGCATTGTACAAAGAAGTTAGCGCAGCGATGCTTGTAAAACCCTCTGCTCTTCTTAGGACAAAACCTAGGCTTCTGTAGGCTTTTTTACAAACATTTACGATGTGATTACGAAATGCCAGGCCCGAGTCAAGGCGTACTCCTAAATCCCGCACCGTTTCTGTTCTTTTCAATACCGTGTCGTCCACTCTATAGTCATATTTCTTGGGCATTTTCATCCTACTAAAAGTTATTACCGAACACTTTGACGTATTAAACACCAACTTATTCTTCTTTCCCCATTCAACAACCCTGTCTATGTCTTCCTGTAAGCGCTCCAAGTCCTTTTGCTCTTTCACAGCTAGCAGCAATTTTAGATCGTCAGCAAACAACAGGCACTTGGCATTCCTGACGACCTCGGGCAAGTCATTTACCATTATTATAAATTGAAGTGGCCCTAAATTACTGCCCTGACTTACGCCTGACCTCGTAAAATAGGGCTCAGATTTGTACCCAGCATATTCTACATACTGCTTTCTGTTACTCATATGATCAGCAAAGAATTTCAACAATTTAGGAGTGCATCCGATTGCCGCAAGCTTTGTCAATAAAATGTCATTATCGACCAAATCTAAAGCTTTTTTAAAATCAAAGTATGCAGCATCGACCTGCACTCCCGAATCCACGCTAGGAACCACATATGCCATAAAATTCAGCAGATTTGTAGTAGTGCTACGAGCCGGCCTAAACCCATGCTGTGAGTCGGACAACGTTACTGAAACCTGTTTTAAGACACAATGATGGATTACTGACTCAAATACCTTCGCTGGTACCGACAGCACCGCCACCGGCCTATACCCACTAACTTCACTCCCTGCTTCGCCCTTAGGTACTGGTATTACTCGTGTAATTTTCCAGCGTTCCGGAAAGTATGACTGTTCCCAACATACATTATATACGTATGCTAGCGGTTGTGTTAAATAATCCCTGCAGTCTCTAATAATGAATGGTGGGATGCCATCTGGTCCCGCCGAACGCTTAGGTTTAAGTTTAGTTAGCGCCTCCCTTACCTGGCTCCTATCAACATTCCCTATGTGTACTCGGGAACTACTTGTGTTACTCTCGGCCACGGCGGCTTGCACGTCTAGTTTAGCTTTCACGGGACTGTATACGGACTTGAAAAAATTGGCAAATTCGTGAGCACATTCGATGTCCAATAAAATTTTACCATTTTTAGTGATTTTTTTATGGTTCACTATACCCTTTTTGTTTCTCACATAATCCCAGAAGGATTTAGGATCATTTGCGAGATTGTATTGCACATTCTCAAGGTGTCTGTCTGAAATTGTGGGGCACACATACTAAAATGTAATTGACAGGCTTACCTATGTTGATATATCGAGGTAGGCACTGCTTATATGCCTATATGCAATGCACGCCACTGCTCAGACATGTAGTCATGTAAAATGTTTCATTCGACAGTTACAGCGTTCACTCACACAGCCAAATTAATACGAAACTTCTTTACGGTTTTCTTATTCTATGGTCCAGGTACTAGGAGTGTAGGCTATTCAGGAAGTGCTCTTGCACTTAAAGCAATTAAGTGTATAGCTAATAATAATTATAGGAGTACCGCGTTTTATTGGGGGGTAATACTGATTTATTGGGTACATACAGTTACTCGGTACAGACGCCAGCACATCAAGCTCTACAATCTGTCAAATATCTTTAATAGATTTTCAACTTTATCGCTACAGCATAAGGTTCAAGGTTGATTGGGAAAATTTGACAGTTTCGGGTAGCTTGATGTGCTGGCGTCTGTAAAATCTCAGTTGATGGTGGTTTGTGAGATTGAGGCAATGTAAACTCGAAACAAAGGACCTTAATTTTGTTTGAAAATGTCTGGGATTTGAAGTTTTTCTTTCTGATTTTCTTGATTTAGTGTAAGGCATAATATAAGGTCCATCATAACAGCTAGAATTGAAAGCTACCTTAATGCAACGGAAAAACCTACATACTTAGGTACTTGTACTAAATCTGAGTTTAAAAACAAACGGCCAAGTGCGAGTCGGACTCTCACACGACGGGTTCCGTACCACAAGGCAAAAAACGCCAAAAAAACACTTTTCTTGTATAGAGACCCCCTTTAATTAAACTTCATTCTTCAATTTCATTCGGCAATAGAAATACACATTCTGTGAAAATCTAAACTATCTACCTATTACGGTTCATGACATACAGCCCGCTGACACACAGACGGACAGCGGACGGACAGCGGAGGATTAGCAAATGGGTCCCGTTGGTACCTTGTGAGTACGGAATCCTTTTTTTTTATGGTCTTGCTCTTGACTCTAGTCTAGGTCAAAGGTGACTGAGACAAAGTCGACGATGGAGCGAGCTTATCCAGAAGAAGCCTGTTCACTCTCACTTTGAAGAGATTTGGGCTGTATGCGCTCGGAAAAACAGACGCAGGTAGAGAGTTCCACTGTTTTGCTGTGCGCATTATAAAGGACATTTGCAAACGCTTAGTGCGATTTGGTGGAATAGCAACCAGGTAGGGATGGTAACATGCTGTGCGTCTGGATGTCCGAAGGTAGAAGGGGGCTGGTGGAATGAGGTCGTGGAGTTCTTGGGCACACTCACCGAAGTACAGTCTGTAGAAGACCGACAGGCAGGCAACCTTGCGGCGATGAGCCAAGCAGTGTAGCATCTTTTTCGTCCTTAATAAAAAAGTTGCTTTTTATTTGCTTCTCCAAAGGTTAAAGCAACACTATTTATACAACTTAAAGCTATAGGTAGGTACTTTACAATCAACACACATAAACTAGCAGAAACTTCATATTTCCACACAGTCAAATCACTTCAATTCAAGTAAGGGTCAAGCCTCATGTCTCAATCAAGCTAACATTCCCGAGTGACCACACAATAACAAATTGTGGTCATTTATATAAAGTAAACAGACGACGCAACTCATTTTGTATTAGATTTGATATAAAAACGCCGTAGTTGTTGCTTTGTGGTTTCAAATGACAGATGAAATTGTAGTTAGAGCTTGAGAAGAAGTTTTTATCGGCAGTAGGAAAATAATTATGCTCCTAAAAACTTTATCGCGAAAAGTAGACGTCAACCAATCCATCAACACAGCCTATCGCACAGAATATCGTGCACAGATTATGTTCGCTGCGAATCTGTGCCTCAAACAAAACCCTGTCCTCCACCTTCCGCATCCAGTCTGTTCCAACCACCTTCTTAAGGTCGTCGGTCCATCTAGCCGGCGCACACGTCATCATCATTTCAGCCAAAAGACGTCCACTTCTGAACAAACGCCTAAAACTATATTGCAGTGTTAGGTTAACTGTGTAGGTAAAGTTTATTAACGTAGTTGTTAAGAAATACTGTTACTAACTTAATTTAGTCTTTTGTTACTTGTTATTAAATATAAAAAAATAAATTATTAGATAATTTATTAAAAAACGTCATTAGGTACCTATATAAAGTTAAATATATTTTCGTATTATTTTCTCCATCTTGTACAAAAACTGCTTTCTTTCAAACGTGCTTGAAAGGCACTACCTACACTCCTAGAGCATTTTATTTTTCTAGCATAGAATTATTTCTTATTCACCCTCTTACAAACGAAGAAAGACTCTTAAATAATTGAACCGGCTGCAAGGCACAGCTGGCCGTAACCGCTTGCTGAAAAGGGACGTTTTCAGGCTGAAGTAGTCCAAGGTCTTCACAAATGAGTTTTTCTCTTTGGTATAATATGTTTTTTTTACTGCGACGTAGAACCTTCGCTGTAGAACCAATTTGTTATAACTAATGTTGGCACTGAAAGTTGAAAAATTGGTGTAGTTTCATTGTCTGGCTTTTGGCTTAGGTACCAATTTGTGAGCAGATTTTTTGAGATCGTTACCGCCATTTGCCAAATTGTTGGTAGAAGGTTGGATGTATGAGCAAATGACGCTGTAATTTTTGAAATGGTACACACGATAAAGAATTATTACTTATAAGTACTTCATTTAGCACGATCTCTTTAAAAACAAACGAGTGTGCTTATGACCACACGACTGAAGTGAAACTTCTTCTTAGATATACGGAACGTATTTGGCTATGAGAGGAAGAGAGAAAGAAAATGTGCGCGCGCACTGCTGTCTCTTGCTTATATCCCCCACTCATCTCCCGTTCGCCTCGCCCGATCACACTTTTCGTAACGCTTACGTCACGCGTTCGCCAGCTTACTCCCCAAGTCAAGCGTGCGTAGTTTCACTTCAAAAACTAAAATCCATACTTCCATTCTAATCTATACTAATATTATAAATTCGAAAGTAACTGTCTGTCTGTTTGTATGTTACCTTTTCACGTCTAAACCGCTGAACCGATTTGGATGAAATTTGGTATATAGATAGCTTGAGTCCCGGGAAAGGACATAGGATACTTTTTATCCCGATATTCTCACGGGATCGAGACTTATGCGAGTGAAACCGCGGGGCGCAGCTAGTTCTTAATAAGTATGATGTAGAATTCAGTTACGCTTCCCTGGAACTATGGACAGGACCTCCAGCAATTAGTCTTCATACGCTAATAATAATGCCTCGTCGATCTAGTGGTGGCAAGCATTACTGTTGAGCTCTAGGTCCTGGGTTCGGAGACTAGGTCGGGCAAAGTGATATCGGGTTTTTCTGTTAGAAATTTCTCAGTAGCCGGAGTCGGGATTTGTGCCCGGTTGATGGCAATAGGGTTGCCCTCTATTACATTGAACTTAAACATAACTGGCGAAAGGTACCCACTATAGGCACACCTCTGCAGAACCCTCTGGGGAAACGGGCATTGTGAGTCTTCAGTCAGCTGGACCCGCTCGCTTTTGGACCCACGGGTCCACTTGACCACATAATTTATTTTCTGTATTTTTATATTTTTTATGTATTAACGGCCTGTTTCACCACTTCCCGATAAGTTCCAGTTCAAGCATCAATTCCACACAAACATTGAATGAATGTAGACAGACACCTAGTACCATAAATCAATTTCCTACAGCCTATAGAATTCGCACTTGAAATACCACGCAGTGCACTTTTCCAATCTCTCGCCTCTGATCAAGACACGAATGGGCCCCACCAAGTGCTTATTACGCAAAACCACTAACAGTTACTTACGGTGTGACCTTACTATTGTGGACTCCCATGACATGACCCCCAGTGATTGCGTTGGGAAATACATCACGTCTCTTATTTCTATGAAGCTGCATTTTACTGGAATTTTAGAATAGATTACTGCTAGATGTGCTGGTTACTTTATGGTGGAGGAGACGTTGTGAGATCTCTTTTGTTTTGTCTATTAACCGTTTTCGCTTATACTAAGCGACACCTTAATAAATACCTAAATAAAACACGCTGTTGCATTTTCAACGCTCGGCCCAGCGCTGAAAGTTGGAAATCCAAAAGAGCTTTTTTTGTTTATGGAAATGGGCACAAAGGCTAAACTTTTGGCAGTTCTTCAGCTTTGTCACGGTAATGTTATCATTACCGTGGCTTTGCCTCTTGCGGTTATAAATTCATCAGCAATTATTAAAACTGTTGACGGTTTCATTTATTTTTGAGACACAGCAAAAAAGTCATGCTAGGTATAATTTCTTTTATAAAATCTTGTCTTAACACTAGCAACGTTTAACTTGAAATTGGTACTTAAGGTAAGCTTGCCTTTTAATAAGGAAATTATAATTGGAGTTTAAAATCTTTTAATAGACCAACTTTAGTGTCCTCGTATGATTCTGCTTTAAAACCATCTGGGTGGTCCTTCTCAATATTATTACAATATCGTGTTTTATTCAAGTAAGCTACAAAATAATTACATTTTTAATTACCAACGGCGAAAAAAAATTTAAATAAGTATTAATTAAACAGCGTTATTGATGCAGTATAAAATTGAAGCACCTGCATTAATGTCAGAGAGCAGTTTTCCTATTTTTTTTTAATAATAAAAAGGACTTGTTGTCCTATAAAATTGGAAGGATCAGTCTGACTGGTCATGGAGCAGTTTCCGTCGCTAATCAGACAGGATGGTGAATGTAAACCCTTAACATAACGCTTGGATAATTGCTCCATGAATGATAATCGTGATGATAGTGTCATCGGTAGATCCTGCTACCCTTTCAAGGTTATAAATAGATGTAGTATTTTGTCTTCCTTTTACCAGTTTGAAGTACCTCCTACCTACGTTATAGTTTAACGCCTCCAAAAAATCTTTTTCAAAAGGTATCTCTTATATCTGTTCTTTTTGATGAGTTAAGCAGGGTGCTGGTGCGTCCTTATCCCAAATATGTTGGGGTCGTCTTCCAGTCTAACCGGATGCAGCTGAATACCAGTTTTATATGGAGCGACTGCCTATCTGACCTCCACAACCCAGTTACTGGGTAACAAGATACCCTTTGGCAAGACTGGTTGTCAGACTTTCGGGTTTCTGACTACCCGTAACGACTGTCGATCTACGAATGACAACCGGAACCAGGGGCTTAACGTGCTTTCTGAGGCATGGAGGGGTCTCGATAAGTATTACCTGACCTTGAAGATCGACCCATGCGGCTGTTATTATTTAGGCACTAGCCCCTCAACAATATGCATCATCATCATCAGTCTATAGCAGTCCACTGCTGGACAGAGGCCTCTCATATTGCACGCCATTCAACTCGACTTTCGGCAACTCTCATCCAGCTGCTACCAGCCATCCTGCGAAGATCGACGCTCCACCTAGCCTGAGGGCGTCCTGCGACGTTTACCGATTCGCGGTCTCCACTCAAGAACACGTCTACCCCAGCGGTCGTCGGTTCTACGGCTAATATGGCCGGCCCATTGCCACTTCAGCTTGCTTATTCTGTGAGCTATGTCGACAACTTTGGTTCATACAATATGCATAAATATTATAAAAAAAGAACTCCTAATATTTGTGGTTTTCTATATCACGTTTCTCAGATAGCGCCAAGTTACTTAGTGGAGAATCATACAGACAACTCTTTCTCTCTATCCGAAAGCTTGATAACCACCGTTCCACGCACAGCCACTTAAAAATAACATCCAAGCTACTTATTAACACCCGTTGAACGATCGGTCCACCGAACCAGTTGGTAAACTTCTAAAAATACACCCCGCAATCATCGGCCGTAAGTCTGCCGGCACCATGTTGTCACACCGTGAGGATAATGCCGTCATAAAGATAATCATTTTCATTATGGATAAGCGAGTCACTTTGCCGATGGACAGAGGACAGTTATTTAGCTGGTGAAAATAAACGATGATTCTTTGTGGAGAATTTTGTAGAGCTGGTGTGGCAAAAAAATGTAATTATCGTCCTATATGTACCTACTTATAGGACGTGGAGACATAGTTGTTCAATGATCTTTATCAGCAGTCGATCAAAAATCATTGGCTATGTTTTGGAAGCCTAACTTGTGAAGAAGAAGCATCACTGATGTTTATAGCCACATGGCAAGAATGAAGGATAGGGGTGGGTGTAGCCCGTAGCTAAATAATAACAGCCGCACAGGTCGATCGATCAGTTTAGCTACGCTGGCCGCGGTTGGTCTGTGGATGGGTAACCATCTTTACATACCGAGACGTTGGTCCCGGGTGTCATTCGTGGATCTTTGGTTAGGGGTAGTCAGAAGCCCGAAAGTTTGACAACTAGTCTTACCAAGGGGTATCGTATTACCCAGTAACTGGGTTGTGGAGGTCATATAGGCAGTCGCTCCATGTGAAGTACTGGTATTCAGCGGCATCCGTGTACATTGGAAGCCGTCCCCAATATAGTTGGGAAAAGGCTAGGCAGATGATGATTATCGTATTTAGATATCGAAACCCATCACGCATCAGCAGAGTTTCGCTAGCTAATTCAATTTGACCCCGTATACTACACCTACATATCGCCACTTCAATCAGTGTGCCAATAAAGGCTATTATTATTAAGACATACAATTTCTCCTGACGATGCAAGAAGCAATGTCAACATGAACTAAGTAAATGGTTCCATGAGACATTTTAAAAGCATTTTAACGCGAGCCTTCTTTCAATATTTTGTCAAATTGTGAACCAACAAACAGTTGGTGATTTAGCACACGGTGCGGTGGAGGCAAACGGAAATGTTACGTAACTTCCCGTTCAGAAACAATTTGGCGTTTCTTTGATGTGACTGACTTCTTCATCTGTCACTGGAGTCGTTGACTAATCATGCAGAGCTTTGAGGATTTTGTCCGTTACGTAACTTTTTGCCTAGAAAAATCCTATGAAGTCGGTAAGGCAAAAATAATTGCATTTTATTTTTCAGGTAATCGTCATCTTCCTCTGTCTAGCCTTTTCCCATTTATATTTGGGTCAGCTTCCAGTTTAACTGGACGTAGCTGAATACCTACCATTAAGGGCGAATTTCAACAAACTTTTATACCTAGAATAAGTCTTATACTGAGAATAAATTTTAATTTTTTGACAGTTTTTCCATACTAGAACAGTCAGACGTCAATTTTATTCTACGGATAAAAGATACACTTTGATAAAATCTGCCCTTAGTCATGTTTCAACTCAGACAAAAATGTGATTTTAAAAACGGAGGTAGACTAAATAAGCATAGTTATTTACTAATCTGGGGCCTACCTATAGATTTTGAAAAAAAAATGAGGTAGGCCTAAGAAAATACGAGTAGTAGGTAGCTCATTTAGGTACCTACTTACCATAACATTATCTCGCTTTAAAACACCATGGTTCTCTCCATAGGAACGACATTCCGAATCGGAAGTTGTCTCGACGACTCATAACTGCAATATCCGGAGCATGCCATACGTAGCGAGAAATTCAAAAGGCAGCTGGAGTCGATTGGATGCTGTGCAGGAAACCAGGTGTTTAGACAAGGTACTTAACTTGGGAGAGGACTACGATTGACTGATGTATTCAATACAACGTAATTAAATCAATAAACGTGTCATTAAAGTCCACAGCTAAGCATTCAGATGATTTTATTGAAGACACTTTTGCCTGCGACTTCGTCCGCGTGTTTCTTGTTTAAAACTAAATTATCGTCGTCTTAGAGGGCAATGGAGCTAAGCCACAATTTTAGCGAAATGGAGTTAAGTGCATCAACGTGTTGTGAAAGAGCCAAAGTTTATATTAGTCAATAAATCTAACTGGTTTTTTTAAACCTGCTTACAGTCATGATATCAGTTAGATTTATTGACTAATATAAACTTTGGCTCTTTCACAACACGTTGATGCACTTAACTCCATTTCGCTAAAATTGTGGCTTAGCTCCATTGCCCTCCAAGACGACGTTATATCCTATGACATTTTTGGAGATACTGTAGCTTCCCATCAGTGAAATAATTTTCGGAATCTGATCAGTAGTCCGAGGTTTACCCCTACATACAAACTCACAAAATATTCCTTGCTGCGTCCCGCGGTTTCACCCGCATAAGTTTCGAACCCGTGGGAATATCGGGATAAAATGTATTCTATGTGTTAATCCAGGGCGTCAGCTACCTCCATACCAATTTTTTTCAAAATTGGTCTAGCCATTTGTGCGTGAAGAAGTAACAAACATACAAACACGCTCACAAACTTTCGCCATTGTAATATCTAGTGCGATTAACGTATCTTGAAGCGTTCTAAGCGATTTTAGCTGCAGCACCCTAAAATAATTTTGAAGGATATTGCTAATCCATTGCTTCATATTATGTTCGAAAAACTTGTCTGCTCGACAACGTATATAATGCAATGAAAGTTGTTGAACTGTGAAAATGAATGCCATTGCTACTGTTAGTGTGTTGCACAATTCCTAAATGATGCCTAATTCTCACGTCTGGCAAAAAAAAAACCTGTCCCGATAACCTACAGCCTCTCCATACAAACGTCAGCTATAATGACTCAAACGTTCCACCCCTGGAGTGTAGACGCCCAAAACCATTCACAGCAGCTGTTACATTATGGCTTTATGGCGCTACAGGGCAGCGCCTACAGCGACCCTGAAGCTCACCTTCACAGCGCAACCTATCGACAATACGCAGTAAATAAGAAGGAAGTGTAACGTTACGTCACTCGCACGGAGGTGAATTGGCGCCCCTTTGATGTCACTGCTCACCGCATAGTCTGTCACCCGTACGTATAGAGACCGCTAGTGATGCGAACCTTGCTAAAAGCATTTTTTTTTCTGCTTTATTTAAGGTCGGTTCGTGGATGGGTGTCCAATTACATAATAATCAAGACCCCTTCGTGCCTCGGAAAGCAAATTAAGCCGTTGGTCCCGGCTATCATTCGTAGATCTTTGACAGTCGTTATAGGTAGTCAGAAGCCCGAAAGTCAAGACAAGCAGTCTCACCGAGGGGTATCGTGTACCTACTACCCAGTAACTGACTTGTGAAGGTCAGATAGGCAGTCGCAGATTGACTGATTTTATAATCGCAATGCGTATGGTCATACACAGTTATGTATAATTCATAAGTACATAACTTTTCTTCTTAAACTACCTCTAGTTGTTGAAAGCCAAGTCAAGTTAACCCGATAGAGCAAGAAAGTTGGTAGATTTTCCAAAAAAAAATGCTTTGCGAAAAATCGACTAAGCTCCAAAATTTTTTTTGTTTTCTTTGCTGCTCATAGTGCCCCCAAGCGTACCTATACGCTTGGGGGCACTATGAGCCCTCCACTATGAGAACTCCAACTCCGCCCCAAAGAGAATCCACTAACCAAAAATTCATCTTAAAAAGCGATTAAATCCATGCTTCAATCCAGATTTTCAGTAAGTGGATAGGTACCTATTTTGTGAAAAGATTTTTCACTAACTACACTTCACTACACTACTAAACAGATTTCAGGTTTCCACTTAAAAGGGATGGCAGGGGATTACGCAAAAAGCCTAGTTTGGTTTAGGCTGAAAGTATCAATAAAATTTACATTTTCAGTCTAATGTCTAAGCGATTCTAGATTTTGCTGAACCTACCTACCTACCTACTAACGACCTCACAGCATTGCTAAAGCTTATCGAGGTGGATAAATGGACCAAAAGCATGAGGTTATCAAAATACAATAAAATACTTAAATAATCATTATGGATTTCCTGTCAAAAACAAATACTCAAACTATAAAGAGCTCATGTCCACGTGTTACATAGTCACACAACACATTAAATTAAAATAAACAAACCAATGACGAAAATATTGGTCGTCACTGGCCACATTTCAACGACAACCATACTCCACAGAACAATACACTTAAACTTAACGCAATAGGGTTTAAATGACTTTGGCAAGAAAGAGATTTAAGTCTCTTTTAAAATGTTCAAGATTGCTTCCTTTCCGTTCTTGAGTGAACTAAATGAAGTTGTCTAAAAACAAACGACTGTTGATGAGCTGTTTGGCTTAATTTCACGTTCTAAATGAGTTTAATTTAAATAAGAATGTCGCAAACTTCTTACTGTAAAGATTTAGGACACTTTTAAGAACGATTAAGGGTTTAGGCTACGCTTTAAGTGAGTTTATTAATGGAATTATTAAGTAGGTTCGTCCATTAATGTGAAAAGACCAAATAATATTCAAAATGCGCGCCTTAGTAACTTTTTATTGTTATATTTTTGTAAACACAGTAAAATACATAGAGAAAGGGCTTAAATAACTTTTGAATAAGTAAGTAGGTACAGAGGACTATCTACTGCTTTTTTCTTGGGAAGTTCCTTCCAGCTTCCAGCAGACCTGCGAAAGAATAAATGAAAAAGAGATGTAGGTACCTAAGGTCTGGCCGCGCTAAATTTGCCAAAGATGTAAACAACAATGGCCGCTCGAAATTGAATAAAATCGATATACCTACAACAAGAACATTTATTTTTGTTTTCATCTATTTGTTAGCGAAATTTAGCACGGAAAAAAATTGCGCGGCCGGACCTTAGACAATAAATAGTAGGTACTTACAGTAGGTATTATAAATTAAGACTGTGACAACACAGAACGAAATGAATGAATGAAATGCACCGACCCCAGGGAGGTTTGACAAGACTCGATTAAAGAAAAAAATATGTTCATAAACTTTCATTAAAACTGCACTTCTCAAAATCAGCGCAGACTTGCCAAAGTGACAGAGGCTATAAACACTTTAGTTAACTATCTATCTATACCTATATATTAAAGGAAACTATTAGTTTAGCCCCAAATCTACCTAGATATAAGTACAGTCCGTTTACAATTATTTTACCTCTGCAGCAGCAACGTAAAAACGAACTTATTGCAACAAGAATAAAGATCACAATGATTTTGACAGACTTGTCAGTGACAGCAACCCAACAGCAACCTTATGAGAATGAGAATAAAGATCACTGTGCTTTGGTCAGTGATGCAAAATCAGAGGTAAAAATAATAACGTGAACGAACTAATATCGTATGATTGATTATTGTAAGTACAGTCACGAGCATAAGTATGTATACAATTGGCTTTATTCAAAGGCGATTTTCTCATTTTTTTTTTTTTAATGAAATTTTATGTTGTTGCGAACATAGTATTTTCGAACACATAGGCTTAAGTAAAGTGTCGTATTTCAACGTTGCATTCGTTATTTCACGGAAAAATCGCTATTGAAAGTTGCCAAGTGTTGACATATTAGTGCTCGTGACTGTACCTACTTAGTTAATAACTCAAATGTCATATTGATATAGCTGTCTCTTCTTAGTTCTAATATAATTAACGATCTACTAAAACTTTCATTAATCAAACCTATTAGTGTCCAAATAATAATGGAATCATTTTAAACGTGCTCTCATCCTAAATAGCGGGGTAATTCCGTAACACACTAGCAGTGTTACAGAATTGTAACATTGGAATCCATACTTCCATACTAATATTATAAATGCGAAAGTGTGTCTGTCTGTCTGTTACCTCTTCACGCTTAAACCGATGAACCGATTTAGATGAAATTTGGTATGGAGATACTTTGAGTCCCGGGAAAGGACATATGATACTTTTTATCCCTATATCCCCACGTTATCGACACTTATGTGGGTGAAACAGCGGGGCGCTGCTAGTTAGCAATACAACTCAATGACATTTGAGGCCAATTCTATCTTATGATACCCTAGTATTATTATTATCCATAAAACACAAACAGTCTCTACCTTTTTTCAAACTTTAGTTTAAGGACGCTATCACATTTTTCCACGAATAACAGTGCTTTTCAGGTACCATTTTAATGAACTTGGAGTCGCAACTGCAAGGATATCTTGGTCTCAAATTAAAGATAATATATTCATCTCCAGAATGGCTCCATAACAATTAAATAGCCCCATACAAAATTTTCACACAAATACGTTTTTACCATCACAGTAATCGCAAAAAATTTAATAAAAAGGGGTTTGAATAAGAACCTATATAGCTAAATCCACTGCATATTTTAACTTAAAAATAAGAAGATATTGTTGCTTATATAGTCCTCTATACGACAAGCTAAATATTTTGTAGATAAATAAATAACTTTTTCATTTATGAGACAAATAAGAAACGCTCTCAAATTTCTCCATACATTTTCTACCCACGGACACTTGCGGTTCGTCATTCCGCGCTCAGAGGCGCTCGTGGAAGCACGTCTGTGTCGCTTTCTCGCAAAAAATAATTACGTAAAAAAGTGAGTTCCGAGTTGTGTACTGAGGTCGGACGAAGTTGATACTTTTTCGGACCGAAATAAAATTAAGCACGATTATTGGTATTTGTTTCAGAAACAAATACTTAGTTGTAATTTTTACAAGCTTTTATTTAACTTGCAATGTATGTATGTATGTATGTAACTATGTTTGTTCGGGTGGACTCTTGCAACTAAATTTTGAAGCAGATATCTTCAACCGATTGAGCTGAAATTTTGTATGCACGTTTAGTTTGAATGACAATGCATGGTTAGCTGTGTGACGTTATTCTAAATCCAAAATGGCGGAACGCCCAAGATGGCGGACTACTTATTTTTAAAGCACTCCTACAATATGGATATCAAATAAAAGGGATTGCTGAGAATAACTCGAAAAATAAAATGACGTCACTCTAAATCCAATATGGCGGACTTCTAAAGATGGTGGACTAGTTATTTTTAATGCACTCCTACAATATGGGTATCAAATGACAGGGATTGCTGAGAATAACTCGAAAAATAAAGTGACGTCACTATAAATCTAATATGGCGGTCATCTAAAGATGGTGGACTAGTTATTTTTAATTCACTGCAACAATATGGGTATCAAATTAAATTACTTGCTGAGGATGACTTGAAAAATAAAGTGACGGCATTCTAAATCCAATATGGCGGAACAACAAAAATGGCGGACTAGTTATTTTTAATGCACTTCTACAGTATGGGTATCAAATGAAAGGGCTTGCTGAGAATATCTCAAAAAACAATGTGACGTTACTCTAAATGCGATATGGCGGACTTCTAAAGATAGCGGACTAAGTTTTTTATGCTTTCCTACAACATGGGTATCAAATGAAAGGTCTTGCTCAGAATACGTAGGTATGCGAGTTAAACTCCACAAAAAAACCTGTCCAGCGATAACTAAAAAGTAAAAAACAAATTAAAAGTAAAAACTTTTTTTAAAAACAAGTTTTTAGATAAATGCGCTAAAAAGAATAAAATAAAATTTTCCTTTAAAACTTTTACTATCAACTTATAACGTCATTAAGTACACAAGTTATATGATATAAAAGCTTGTTGCGAGATTTACCTGTGTAGATAAACAAGTAAATAACATGATCTGATTGATTTTCATTTTTTTAATTTTCAAACTAAGTAAATACGAGTACTTAAATCTGAAAAAAACTTTTTTACTTTTAAATTATTTATTTAGTGGATGTAGATGACGGATAAAGATTGTATAAATATTTATTTTATTATTTTATAATCAAATTAAAATGATGGAAATATTTTTTTTAGACATTCGATATTAATAGTCGATTTTGGGGTTTTTCGGGGTGATGATTACGAATATAACATCCATTTTTTATTCAAGGTGGCGGATTTTTGTTTGTGACAAATCGACTTACGACCAATTTCTTCAAAAGTGCTGATTCTCAGCCTAATTTGAATAAATTACTTTTGATTTACTTTGTTTTAATTTTTTAGTAAATAAAATTCTTACTGTTTTCATAAGGGAATGATTATTTTTAAATATCACAACGAAAATACGATAAACTCCCAGGCTAGTATTTGATTATGTAATACTCCAACAATTGATATCAAAAATAATATTTAAAAGTACTTAGGTACAGACGCCAGCACATCAACCTACCCGAAACTGTCAGATTTCCCCAATCAATTTTGAACCTTAGCCTTCAGCAATAAAGTTGAAAATTTATTAAAGAAATTTGACAGATTGTAGTAGGTTGATGTGCTGGCGTCTGTACATCTTTTCAAACTAACAGCAGACTGTGGTATAAAATATGTGGATGTTCCTTGTAATACTAAAAAGTTAAGGTCGTTTTTGGGTACCTAGTAATGAACGTATTGACTGATGAACTTCAACAATACTAAAAACATGATTATCACGCAGATAGTAAGTACTAATAACACTTACCAAATTCGATTGCAAACTTACAACTAACTTTACTCAATAAATACCAGCAAAATTAAAAAAAATATCTTCAAGTACCAAGATTAGTTAAGTTACGTATAAAAATCGAGCGAACAATGGTTTCAATGTGTGCGTGCGCGTAATGCTGCTGTGTTGCGATTCAGATACCTAAACTTGAGCGAGTTCAAAATGTGATAGCGTCCTTAATACTTAGTAGGTTGTAAGCCCCTCATAATGAACTCAACAAACACGACAGGACGCGGCTTAAGACGGCTTAATCCTGTAAACGTTGTCTGTACTTTTTAATACTTTAATTACTAGGTAAAAGCAGACGGGATTTGGTTATCAACTTATCAAGAGTAGAGAGGAAGGATGTCTTGATAAAAATGCGTTTTGCAGAAGGCAACTAATCTCTCATTTAAAATAATACTGTTACTGTTAGCCTGCATCATCTCACTGCTGGGAAAAGGCCTCTCCCCATGACTTCCAGTTCTTTCGATCCAGGGCTAAAGTGGGCCACTGGTCATTTGTTTTGTCCAGCTCGTCCCGCCATCTTCTACGGGGTCTGCCGCGACGCCTTCTACCTGTGTCAGGGCTCCACGTGGTGGTTATTTTGGCCCACAGCTTATTGGGCATACGGCAGACGTGGCCAGCCCAATCCCACTTCAGCTTAGCGGCCTTTTGAGCAACGTCAGTAATCTGTGTTTTGGAACGCAGATTAAAATAATAGCTCGGTTTTTTTTAACCCGATGATTTTGCACTTAGTCAATTAATTTTCAGTCAAAGCACAGTTAGAAAAAATTATGAACCTATCTATTAAGCTCAGCGGTTTAAGAGTGAAGAGGTAACAGACAGACAGACAGACACTTTCGCACTTATAATATTAGTATGGATCACAAAAAATACCCCCACGACCCCTGTACCGTTGTATGCACACAAAGCACAATGTTTGGCGTGTGTTACCGTGTTACCACAGTGTGTTGCGGTACTTGTTTCTTATATATAGATATGTGTGTGGGTGTGTTACATTGCTCACTAGGTACGGTCAGCAACAAAAGTCGATTAACACATCAGTTTTTTAATCTTAGTTATTGAGCATAATGTTTGTTCAAAATTGCAGCAGAAGAAATTTATTTAGAAATTATACTTAAAACTCTTTGCTATTATGTGAAAAGCTAAAAAACAGTTTATTGAAAAAAAAAATTGTTGTCAATTTAATAGATAACATGTAAAAATGACAGTGTTAATCGACTTTTGTTGCTGACTGTACCTACCCTGCAAACAGAAAGTTTTCATAAAATAAAATAAAATTCAATAAAATTCGTTTCCCAGCAATTATTTTGTACAATGTTGCTTAGTCTGATGTACAGAATGCATAGTTGACGGCTATGTTATGACTCTTTACAACCTGTATATTACCTTGGTAGGTATTCATCTCGATTCATAACATAGATACCTACCTACTTACTACAGTTATGTCAACAACAAGACTGCTACTGCGTTGTTAGTAAATAAGTCTGGCTGATAAGGTTTTAGCTGACCTCGCATTGTATAGGTTTTTCGTACAATCATAAGTCAGCTTATACTGGTTCTGTATAGCCTAACAAATGTGGTACCCACGGAAAAACCACCTATATATTTACCTATTCCACTACGCTAATATTAGATAATATTCAAAATACCACTAAGTTAGGTTAAAAGTCAAATTAAAACACCGAACAAAAGCCAAAATTTTAATTTCAAACCACTTAAAAAAACTGGCAATCGAGTATTCTCGCCGCCGTGGTATGGAAGTGCTCAATTTAACCGGAGCTAAGCTAACGAGTTAACTAATACCGCGTAAAGCAGGAAGGCAGCCCAAGGAATATGCGCCGCTAAGCCGTCGCAGCCGCGCGGGCGAGCGTCTGCAGCGCACATTACAAGGAGCGTTGCCTGGCAACGAGCGCGTGACGTCACGTGCTGTAGACCTTCTAACGAGAGCTAGTGATCTATATACAGTTGTAACATCACACTAAAGAACACACTTCCGATGGAACAATTGGAATTGACGATCTTATACTTATTGCGTTGAAAATTCTGCTTGCGCGATGTAGGATTTTTGATTATATCTTCTTTGTTTTTGAGAAATTATTAAGTAATTTTTTGTCATAAAGTGTGTAATAATGTTATAAACGTATTCTGTAAATGTTTTATTAAAATTGTTATATATTTTAGCAGGTTTCCCCATTTTTAGAAATCTTATAAATTATATTTACTACAGCGCCATCTAGCGAACAGCAATGTAACTAAATTCGAAGAGCTTGTACTTTTTCTATGTGACATCTCAAGACAAACACTTGCCGAATTGCTCAAATGTTGGCAAACGGCTTTTAATTAATTATTATAATTTTAATGATTGTATTGTTTTCATAAAAATATTTAAAGATTTTTTTCATTGTTTCAGAATATCAAATAATGAAAGGGATGAAAGTCCGACGGACGGCAACGTCTCCCCAGAGCCACCTGACCGACCTCCCGGGAAGGTACGACAGGTGCACCCGGAAGAGAAGACACAAGTTCTTGCATACGACTCCACCTACCGCAAGAAAAATAAACCGAAAAACCTCCCCTTAGAAGAAAATCATTACAATCATTTGGCGAATACTAATGTTGCTATGTCGCCAATGTATCCGCTTACACCAAATATTTGCGTGGAGGGTGGAAAGATTGAGTTCATAAAGTCGCCGCCAGATAGCGCTAGAAATAGTGTGGCGCTAGCTTCGCCGCCACAAACTCCTTTGTTGGCGCGGCGCGGCTCTCGGGAGAAACGTGAGGCTCGCATCTATGATGAGCCCACTGAGAAGTTCGACGGTGATAAGGTAGGTGGCGCTGTCACTGTAACTCATTTTATTAGGGAATTTATGAAAATGATTTTTAATCGTGAAGATAACTCGGCCTAATACAAGGTAAAAGAATGGAAATCGTTTGAACATGAAAAGCAATGGCTTAATAATTTATCGAAAAGCCCAAATAGCCATAGATCTACTTTAAGTAGGTACCTAAGGTAGATTTGGAAGCAAGTGATGGAGTTTCAATCCTCTACACTCCTGTAAAACTATTCCGAATACATGTTTTGGGTTTTAAACGTAAGCGAATTCACCATAACCAGATGTTTCCTTTTCAAAACTTTCATGTCCAATCCAACTACTGCAATCTTCTTGTGAATTCTTTGTAAAACTTACCAGTTTGGGACGCGTTCAATTTCAAGTCCAGCAAAGGGTCTGACTGACCCTTGTCAAAATCATTTCAAAGTTCACGTTTGTTCGTGTTTTGGTTTTTGTGCAATTTTGTTTTTAGATCATTTTCATGTTACTTTCTGAACAATAACTTGGGTTTTTGAAGTAAAAAACAGTATAACGATGCCCGCTGAGTTCGAAAATAGGTAACTGCCTTTATTGTTTTAGTTTTTTTTAAATAAAATGTGACTGGCTGCTGCCCGCGACATCGTCCGCGTGAAATATCTTGTTCCCGTACCCATCCCGTCGCATCGCATCGCCTATCCGCGCTATTACTTCGTTTTCACTTAGCGTTCTTTCTGACTTTTTGCTTTTTGCTCGGCTGCTAAGAATCCTAGCACTTTGTTTAATATTATAAGAACCGAGAATTGCCTTCCTCGAGAATTGGGCTATCAAATTAAAAAATAATTTTCAAATCTGACTAGGTGTTCCAAATATTAGCGCGTTCAAACAAACTTGAGCTTTATTATTAGTAAATAGTAAGTATAGAATGAATTGCACCGACCCCAGCGTGGTTAAACCAGACTCGATTAATCGAATGAACTCCAAGATTCGCCCTAGCTCCTGTACCTACCCTGTGATAAATAAGTAGGTATCTTTAGGTACTTCTTTACATACAGGCGATAGGCCAACAATGGATCAAACATGCAGCAATGATTTAAAATGCATGTAGAAACATAAAAGGCTCTCTCGACATAATTTTCCCGTCTGCGTAAAAAAGAAAAACATTCCGAATTTTTTTACCCTAACTTAATTGACCTGAAGACTTTAAAGACGGCTCCCTCTTCACATCAAAGTTGATATTGAACATGAACAAAATATTTTGATCAACTAAATACCTACCCACCCCCTATGATCCATATTTCCACCCTCATCCCGTAATCGGGGGCTGCTCACATGTAATTGGACTGTTGCACCATAATGCGACTTTAGTCGACACTAAATTGTTTTTGAAAGCCTTCACGAAATCTTCCTGAGATTGACTCGAAAGATTTTAGGGATACTTTTTTGATTAAGGCTTTAGAAGTTTGTACTTAGTTTTATTTTGATTAGTTTCTTTTTTATTTTCAAGAAGCTGTCTTTTAGGTTTCCTATCACACTACTATTATAAAGGCGAACGTTTGTGAGTGTGTGTGTGTGTGTGTTTATATGTTTCTTACTTCTTCACGCTCAAACGGCTGGACCGATTTTGATAAAATTTTATATGGAGGTAGCTGACACTGGATTAACATATAGGCTACTTTTTATCCCATATATTCCCACGGGATCGACACTTACGCAGGCGAAACCGCGGGGCGCAGCTAGTACTAATAATAAAGCTGAAGAGTGTATTTGTTTGTTTGAACGTGCTAGTCTCTGGAAATACCGGTCGCATCTGAAAAATTAGTTTGGTATTTGATAGCCCAATTCTTGAGGTAGGCTATCTATAGGCTATTTAACACCACGCTATCACCCTTACGATCCGAGCAAAAAGAAAAAAGTCGGAAATATTGCATTCATAATTGTTTTACGTATTATGAATGAAAGCTTCTATACCTATAGCTACAAAGTAATTGTATCTACAACTTTATCAAGACTTATTGAGTTATGCAGGACATTTATCGTATTTGCCTTTGGAGCACCATTTTAGCTTCTCTACGACTTCTTTTGACACCAATTCACACAGTAACTACAGATTACTAAATACTTATTAATGTAGATACAAAGTATCATCATCATCTATACCCACTGCGCATTGGCATCTCTTTTGTTATGACAATCCACACGTTCGCCAGTCTCCTCCAGGCGGGTACTCATCATTTCAGCCGAAAGACGTCCACTGCTGGACATAGGCCTCCCCCAAGCACCTCCACTTCGACCGGTTCTATGCTTCTCGCAACCAACGGGTTCCTGCGAATCCTGCGGCCTTCACAAGGTCGTCGGTCCACCTTGTGGGAGACCTTCCAACGCTACGTCTTCCGGTACGCGGTCGCCACTACAGAACCTTTCGGCCCCATCGGCCATCTGTTCTGCGAGCAATGTGCCCTGCCCATTGCCACTTAAGTTTGGCAATTCTTCGGGCCATGTCGGTTACCTTGGTTCTCCTGCGGATCTCCTCATTTCTGATTCGATCACGCAGGTGGGTACAACCAATGTCATATTTCCTCACCTATCCTACAACAGCTTCTTCAAATCTCAAAAATCAGCGCAAAATTCAATATCCCATTCAATAAAATCGTAAAACTAATATCAAAGAAAATTCCATGAAACATTTGAATTAAATTCAAACAGGACGTGGTATCTGCACCAAAACTTATTGCACTCCAGACATGCAAATGCGATAGGACACCGTAAATTGAATTAATTGCACAGATTCTGCGAGTAAATTGACCTCTGTGCGGTGGCCATGAATCTGTATTATCATCTTGGTTTATGGTGGGAAGAAATTGTGGTGAACAGCTCTAATCGGAGAACCTAAATAGGGAAGGAGTAAATGTGAATTTATTTAGTGCTGGTCGAGTACAGGCTGTAGTAAAAGCTGCAGGTAAAATTATTTAGTATCCACTAGTATTTATAGAGGGGAGGGGCCCGTGGCTAAATGATAACAGCCGCACAGGTCGATCGATATGGTTAAGCTACGCTTGCCGCGGTTGGCCTGTGAATGGGTGACCATCTTTACATACTGAGACCCCTACTTGCCTCGGAAAGCACGTTAAGCCGTTGGTCCCGGCTGTCATTCGTGGATCTTTGACAGTCGTTATGGGTAGTCAGAAGACCGAAAGTCTGACAACCAGTCTTACCAAGGGGTATCGTATTACCCAGTAACTGGGTTGTGGAGGTCCTACAAAAATGCGAGACCAGATTTGGAATCTCGTACTTTTTAATTTAAGTACAAACAAAAGATTTTAAATCACACGAGACAAAAACCGTCACTTAACGTCCTAAAAACTTTATAGACGACGGAAACCGATCAGCTATTTAACTATGCAAATCGGTTTCCGATAATGTGCCGTCTCCAGACGGTCTGCGGATTTGAGCGTGTAACACATCGTCAATGATCGCTTTATTCATATTAATAGCCACAGTAAGGCCAATTTAGTTCCTTGATAGTGGTTCTGCGGTATGAAAAAGGCTTGAATTCGTCGGGGTTTTAAGAGGTGCTGTAATTGGCCCGCTGTTGAGATTTTAAGCTAGGGCTCATTGAGAGCAGTGGTGGCCAAGTGGTAACGGCCGCGACTTACGAGTTGTAGGTCGTAGGTTCGAATCCAGACAGGCGCTTTACTTTGTGTAAATTATTTCATCACCACTGCTCTCAAAACGGTGAAGGAAAACATCGTGAGGAAACCCCGATGTCCTAGAACCAAAAATTCGAAGACATGTGATATCTGCCAACCCGCACTGAGCCTGCGTAGTGGATTACGGCCCACTCCCTCTCACTGAGAGGAGGCCTGTGTCTCAGCAGTGGGAACATTATAGGCTGATTATGTATGGCTCATTATCGAATGTCTTCCTTCGTTGGATCTTGTGCAGAAGCTGTTTAGAGATACAGTTCCTCATCTTATTATTGACAGTCATTATTCTACATTCTTTGATCCAGCTGCATCAATTACAATTTCATACAAAAGACCGATAAGTGTTTTGTTAAACTGTTCACGTGGGCTCTATGCATAACTTGGGTTGCAATTTGTAAACCAACGAAGTAAAGACAGGCAACAAAACTCATTGAAATACTCCATAACCTAGTTTTTCATTTAAAAACGACTTAAGCATGTTATTAACCAAATAGTTCCCAACCTCAAACGCACCAAAAACAAAAAAAAAACCTATTTGAATTATTTCTGACAATATCAAAACATGACAGTCGCATTTCTTTGGAAAAATAACCTAAATTTTACCAATTTCTGAGTGGATCAATAAAACAGATATCAAAATTTCTAATGATAGTAATCAAGCAACAAGAAAAAACAAATTCAGAAATCATGAATCCTGCATCGTTCTTAATGGCTCAGATAGATGAAAATCATCGGGTGATCTACCTTGTATTGCTGGCGATGTTTATAGTCTTCGTCATTGTGGATGTCAGAGGCCGTGCCCCAGTCAAGCCTGCGAATGTGGTGGTGATGCCTCAGGCCCTCATCAACGAACCCAAAGCTTGCGAATCAAATTCATCTTCAAAGAAAAAAACTTGTGCCTTCGACTCCAAGGAGAGTGTTTTGATTAAGAAAGCGGAATAGATGAAATTGTCAAGTCCTTTTATTGTTTGGTTTGGAAAGGTATTCTTATTTATTTATTATTTTTACACTGGTGTTTGATTTCATGTATACATTAAAACAGTGGCTAGTTTCTGTTAAGTGTTTTCCTGAAGCCCAGATTATCCAGTTAAGCCTGAATTTAAGACGACAGCTTTATTGCTAGCTGCGCCCCGCGGTTTCACCCGCACAAGTTTCGATTCCTTGGGAATATTGGGATAAAAAGTATCCTATGTCCTAATCCAGGTCATGGTCTATCCATGTGCCAAATTTCATTCAAATCCGTTTAGCCGTTTTCGCGTAAAAACGTAACAAACAAACATACAAAAAATCAAATCTTTTCACTTTTTTTACTTAAATTAATTTATTTTATTGATGGCCGTGGTTTTAAAGCCTCGCCTATCATGCACGAGGTTGTGAGTTAAAATCCGGGCAAATACTGTGACATTTTCAATTAATTATGTCCCTTCTATGTAAGTTTATCTTGGACATCTGACATCGATAAAGGAAAACATCGTGAGGAACCCTGATACTAATGGGCCGCCTCCACGAGCGAGAGAATCGCGGCGATATAGTCTCGCCGTGCCATCGAATTTTCGCGGCAATGATATCGCCATGTGGAGACACGTTCTAAGAGAGTGTATAGAAATACGTGCCACGACGATAATATCGCTACGATTCTCTCGCTCGTGAAGGCGGCCCCTTAGAGTTAATATAAGTTTGAAATCTCCAACTTATACTTGCTCACGCCTTCTCTGTATGAGAAGAGGCCCCCTGGCCCGCTGGAGGTGTCCCTGCAGTGGGACAGTAAAAGGCTGATAATATTATTAATTTATTTATTGTACAGACTACGTGGAACGACGATCTTCGCAGGATGGCTGGTAACAGCTGGATGAGAGTTGCCAAAAATCGAGTTGAATGGCGTGCAATAAGAGAGGCCTAAGTCTAGCAGTAGACTTCTGAAGGCTGATGATAATGATTTATCGTACAGGGGTTTATTTAGCCAAGTCTACACTTAGGATCACCGACCGGCACAACACTACTTAGTCTCCGTATCTAATTCCACACCTGACAATGCATGGATCACCAATCCGACATTCCCATGTCTAACAATATTGAAGATAGACAGAGGGACTGTTATGCGAATTACATTTCCCATTCCCATTTATGGAGAGCACCATAACGTGCCATAACGCAGGTAATGACAATCCCACATTAGACAGATGTGCACTACGCTTGTCTCTACTGTCTAGCTCCGTTCGTGTAGCATTAGCTTAAGTGGCACATATTATGTTATGTGATATATTTAACATTGGGATAGTGGTATGGAATGAAGGAGTAGGTTCAGACGTGATACAGTGGCATGGGTTTTGCTGAATAATCATTACAGTCTTTAAAGTTTTTCTGTCTTTGTAAATATTAATCTGCTGTTTGTTTTTGCAAAATTACGAAACTATATCATTGCCAAAATAAGATCATTTAATAAATTAAATCATCATTCATCATTATCTTGTCTTGCCTTTATTCCAATTTATTTGGGGTCAGCGCAGCATATATTTTTCTTCCATAATTTTCTAGTCACCCTCCTTTCTAACCATATCATCATTCACACAGTCCATACATCAAAATTTTGAAAATGCCTACTATTCAAAATTTTACCAATTTAAAGATGGACGTACATATTGATTTAAAATAATATATGCCATAGAGATATCGCAGGATGAAAGGTCACAAAACCAGACTATTTAATTTTAGCTAAAAACAGAACCAAATCCTTTTTAACCGTATAGTTCGGTAGCGCCCCCGAAAGGACCCGAACACATGAACCTCCGCCGGCTCGGTAATGACCCCTTTCGGACCCGAGAATTATGGCATACGACACCCTACATTGATTATGTAAATATTTATTATGCTACCCATCAAATCGTATGAATGTGCGTTAATTAAGAGAAATGGATAAAAAACTCATATGTTAACGCCATTAAATATTTCATATTTAGAGCGCAAGCTTATTCATTTACCTTTATTAAATTCAAGTCTGTAAATACGATAATCGCCATTTTGTTGAAATTGGCGCCAGAGGCTAAAAAACATAAAATTTGGGGATTTCGAACATCCAAATTTCACCACAGGGGCAGTGAATAATACATCATTTAATTATTTGACGAATTCATCCATTGTTCAAGTTAAATAAGTAGTGGTAATGAAGTTTTTTGATATCTAATGCCGAAGTTTCGCGCCAATCGTGCGTGTTTACATTTTTACTTTTCACAAATTTCACACACACACACGTAGATAAGATTTAAAATGAGACAAATATTATTGAAAATATTATGAACGACACGAAAATGCCAAAATCTTAACGTAATATTGAAACACAGGTCCAATAACACGTATTATTCATTACCACTACTCAATTTGTGTTCAAAATCGCCGTCCATTATTGTTTTTTTTTTCGTAATGATGTGCGAAAGCGATTATGCCAAACGATTTTTTTTTTAATTTCGATTGACTCGGGTAATTAATATCTCGAATGTCGGAAATCGATACTCGGAAATTGAAATAAAATTATTTTAAGCATTAAATACAATAAGCATTGTTTATAATAATGACTTATGCTTTTCTAATGTAATTTTAATAATTTTTTTGACATTAAGTATATTGAAACTGAGTCAATACCTGAGGACCTTTGACCATAGTCATTTATTGAATTTCGCGCCGAATTGTTTCTATATTTGAATATTTATCTTCGGAATGCGCTCGCCGCTTAAAATGATTTTTATTTATTGTACAATTATTTATTTTTGATACTTTCTAATAGTTTGCTACAGAATGCCCAGTATACATTTTGTTAGGTAGGCTTAGCAAAAGATTGGGAATGATGATTATTAATTGTGTAAATTGGGTATTCCGCAATCACTTTACATTTCAATATGTTTTGTTAGTTGTATGAGCTTGGTAGATTTTGTTTCTATTAGTTTACTTGAGTAATTAAGTAATTGTTTTTTTTTTTGTGGTAGCTTCCAACGAAATTTAAAAAACTGACCATGTTTATATCGGACTACGCACAGTCGGCACAGTGAAAGGTTCCGTAGTTGGGTTGAATATTTACGCATGCACAATGCACATAATTAATTTGATCGACTGCAAAAATAAGTTTGTATTTCATAAACTCATCATCCATAAGTTATAATAACCCATAAATTAACGTGCCTGCCAGAAAATAAAAGTACTGTTTTCTTATGCGGAATAACATCTTGAGCATTTCTTACTATTACAGCGAAAGTCTGAAATTAACCCATTGGCTGCTATTTGAGATGGAAAATGCCAAAAATCTTATTTTTATAACAACTGTTTTAAGCATAACATTTAAAAAATACCAACTATAAATTGAATATACCATCCCGAACATGTTTTGACTACCTATGACCAAATTTAAGTATGTACGCAGTATATTGAGAGATTTGCTTAACTTTTTTTTTAGGTATTAAGTATAAAAATATATTTGTGACCCTCACGACAAGCATTTTCATTTGATATATCACACGGTACCTACAGTAAGCAAACCTTTTTTAAGTTTTCTATGTGACCCCAAAAAGTGAACCCATACTTATTCAAAATTTATCTATTTATGTTACACGTCCGTGTTTAAGTCACAGAAATTTATACCTATGTGTACCAAATTTCAACTTAATTGGTCCAGTAGATTCGAAACAAATCGGTTGTGACAGACCTACAGACAGACGAGTGATCCTATAAGGGTTCCGTTGTTTCATTCGGACGTAGGGAACCATGAAAAGTTACACCACACTGTACGTTTATGTACTTATATAATAAAATTATTATATAAAAAAAAAAATTAATTCATGAAAAATATACCAAAGAGTTTTTATTCAGTTTCAATGTTTTTATTTTTTTTAATAGGTATCGAAATCGATTAGGCTTTATGACATTTTTGAATCGGAATAAGAAAATTGAATGGATGGTCAGCACTAAGAAGTGTCACGTCGCGACACAATTTTTAATAATTTTTATCAAGATTTGATCATGTTTTTCTTGTAGTTTATGTATGAAAAATGGTAAAAGTAAGAATGCAGAGTGAATGACAATATCTTTATTTTTCCCTTTTGCATATTTTCATCAAGAGATTAGGTGGTTTATGTACATATTTTCAGCGATTTTAAGGTGCCTACCTTTTGGATAGGTGTAGTAACATCGATTTTATACAACTTTCGCAGTAGAATGACGCGGTTTGACCGACCTCAGCATATAGTTAAAGATATTTGCCAAAAAGTTATTATACAAAATAGGCACTTTAACACATTTTTGTTAATAAATTCGAATGCTGAAAGTTGATGTGAATTCCGGAAAATCATGACGTAATTCGCAACATCCCGTCGAGTCAGCTGATGTGTCACTTGTCAAAATCTAGTCGAGCAGAGAGGTTAAAGTCGGTTTTAAAACAAAAGGCACATCACCAAAGTAAGCTTAATGAATTGAAATACCCAGCAGAACAAAGTGTGGAAACAATTAATGTTCTAAACACTGAATCGGAACACATATTACTCCACGAGCCAGATTACAGCGAAGCAAAACTTCTGGCTTGGCATGCAACCTCCATGTCCAGAAGTTTGGTGTTTCCTTGGCCTGGTGCCACGGTTCGCAATAAAGATAGCTATCTAGATCCCTGTTCGTTTGTTCCTGCAGCATTCTCGCGGATTTGTTGTCTAGGACAGCGGTTTTTGCGAAGTTACGTTTTAGTTTGTCTCTTTTTGCTAGAAAAAGTTTAATTGAAAATAAAAATGGTTAGTTTAAGTTGTACAACATTTTATCGTCTTATAATTCTGCATAAGAGAGTAGTTCCAATCAACTGTTCTCTTAGTGTGCATACATACGAGTGACACGCGTGGATCGCAGAGGCAACTGTCGACGCGTGTCCGCGACAGCCGTGGGCCGTTGCACACCACCAATACCAATAACCAATGGCCGTTGACCCCAAAAAAAAACATGTCATTTTATTTTCTCATGTTTAGATTTCGATATCCATCACGTCTGCGGAGTATCGCTACCTAATTTAATTTTACCCTGCATAAGGAAGTCTAATGCTAAATTTCTTAAACTAAACCCAGCGGTTTTGGCTGTGCGTTTTCTGTTAATTACTAAATGTTTTTAAGATTTTAATTATCATTCCCAACAATCAACATTGCGTTCATCCCTAACCTCTGGGGCAATTAAATTACACAACATTACGGCTTCGACCCCATAAGTGTAGCCAAACGAGCGTTTTGAATGAATTCCAATCTCGTGGATTGTTGGCATCTCCTCCTCGGGGCGATAAAAAATGTTTATAGATTGTAATGTCTTCATGTGAATGTCTGGTGAGTTTCTGCAGTGGGATGTCTAGGCGATAGAGATCGTGGCGAGTTGCTTTTGGCTTAAAAAAAAAGTCAATAGTTATTTTTCGTAGGTAGGGACTGCGTCTAGGTCCACAATTATCTTGTATATAGATTTCTATGCAGGAGATCATTAATTATTCATAGGTAATTTTTACACTTTAAATATTATTTGAAATGTATGAAAAGGACATATTATTTACCTTCAGCTGGTCAAATCTTAAACATCCTAGCACTACCTCTGCTATCGTAGTAGCTTTCGAATTTAAGACAGCTCTATGGACTCTTTAAGTTCATCATCATCACTTCATCAGCAAACCGCAGTCCTATGCTGAACATAGAATGAGTCAAAAGCGTCAATACATCAAGTGAATGCTGGCCGAATCCATCAACCAAAAAAGTCACCCCGTTTGTCCCATGCCCCTAAAACAAACAAAATAAAAATTAACTGCCCATAATCAATAGATAATGCATAAAATACGATGCTGTAACAACGCCATGCGTATACGTTTTTATTAGCTACACAACCAATATTAGTTGAACCCATACAGCACATAAATCTTTGACAAATACACTTGAACCATAAAAATGTTAGAGACTTCGGAGCTCACCTTAAATTTGTCGATTGAGAGTGAGTGCGTTAGGTCACCATGTATAGTTAAATTTTGAGGACAGGGAGCTTTTCTGCATCATAATAAAAATACTTGAATTCATTTTATGACAGCTTTTTATTATGTTAGATTTTGTGGACTGAAAGAGGATAAGCTTTTTGGGTACTGCAGAAATAATGTAAATGTTTACTCATGAAGTTAATAAAAGGCGAATTGATTGGTAAAATACTGAAGAATACATAAGTACCAAAAGCTTGAATTTTTTTTATGACAAATTAGACAGAAAATACAAAGAAGAGAATCTATTTCTGAATTCTACAGGTTTAAGAGTACCTAAATACAAAATTCTATTTCACTGAATTAACCAAGTTTCTGTCGTGAAATCACGTGTTCACCATCAACGATTTTCACAATTGGCATATCAATTATGATAATTTAAACAACGATAGAACAAGATAACCACAATTTCGTTTTTCCCAGGAGAGGTCCTACTAAACTCCAAAATTATATGCACTCTAAAATCTGTCACCCTGTATAGAGAGGCTTTGATAGATTTTGTCCACGTTTTTTACATGCAAATGCAATCAATCACGGAGATAACTGTCATTTAACAGATTGCCCGGTTGATGCGCACTCGGCCGGTGGTTTTGATTAAAATATCGACCCGAGTTATGAATAAATTGGTTTAGAGATTATGTTTGTGTGATAGGAGTCAAATTGTATCGCTATTGATGTGTATAGTTGAATGGTCAGTTTTATTTGTCTTTTGTGATCTATTATAACAGGTAAGATGTATCATGTTTGAGGGTTTAAATAATAAAACAAGCTTACTAAATGACCACCAGACACATAGTACATAGTTACCTAATAGGTATAGTTTAGTTTCTAAAGGCGTAGCAGGAAATCATTTGATTATTTATTGATGAATAATTTCACAGTCAAATATAGGATAGATAGTTAGTTACCTAATATAGTTTAGACAAAAAAGTGATGTAAAAACTAACAACAAAACGCCTTCACTTTAAATTAAACAGTGGACTATGCTAAGGGGGTAACAAATAATAATTTGATTATTGATCAACGTTTTCATGAGATCGTAAATTCGGAATATAGGTCATTGTGTAAATAAAACATTACAATACATCTCGATATTTTCCATTTCTCAGCAGCACGAAAACAGAATCAAAAGCACTTTAACCAAAAACTACCTTTTCCAGGAGCTAGCGTTTAAAATTTATACCCAGCACAATCTGAATTTCATAGGTCGTGTAGACTCTTGTCTATGATATACACAGCACACCTGGCGGCAACGCCATCTGTTGGTGCCTCGCAGTAATTAATTCTGCCATAGCCGTTGGACGGTGGCCAATGGTGTTTTTGCATGAGATTTATGTTGAAATAATGATAGGCTGCGAATATGGGTGCTGGTTGCTTTAGTTTTTTTAAAGCTAGTGGGAAAATATTGTGTCTGTGAAAATTGCGGGATTTTTTGGTGGGAAAGTGCGTGGGTTTGGATATATTGTAGCGCACCGAAAAACATTTCACTGCACAGAAAATCAACGGTTTGGTTTGTTGCAGTATCGCTACAAAATATATTCCTTTTTGTACAATTTTATTCAGTTGCAGAATTTCCAATATGTTGTGTTTGCTTCTTTGAGCATTTATTAAAAGGTTTTTTATGTGTCATAGATAACTATTAAATAACACTCTAAATTAAGGTTACAAAATACCATTACTTAATTCAGCTTATATGAGATTAACACTGGTCATAATGCGCTTATTTCGAAATGTATTGAAATTAAAATACCGCCATAGTTATACCGCAGTAGTGGGCATTATGGTTTCGCCTACTATATATATATTTTTTAAATAAAGTATTTTATTAAGGCCTTGAATATAGCAAGATACTATATTATACCTATAGTCAGATCGGTAACCCTACGCATTCGTGCTAGGGCCTCAGCTCATCGAATTAATTTTCTTCCAAAAGTGCGCAAGTCGCGCGCTAAAACACACCAAGTTCCATACTAATAACTTGCAAGTTTTAACTTAAAACACACATCGTCGCGTCATCACTCACTATTCAAAAGTTACCCCCCGACGAACCCAATTTGAGTAATGGAAAAACAAATTTCGCAAATGGATATGGCCATGCTCTTTGATGCCTTCCCCCATCCTATGTGCCCTATAGCCTTGTGCCTTGTGCCTCGTGATAATTCGTTTGTATCTGTTCAGTCAGATTGGTACTGTTTCGGGGGAGTTAATTAGCTGTTTACAAAAGGGTTTGAATCGAAAACTGTATACCTACTTACGTTAGTTTTTACACACACAAAATCATGACTGTTTAACCCGCGGGGTTAGGCAGGGACACAAATATTAAGAGCTAAATAAGCCTACCTCAAATAAAGAGAAGCAGTTTCAATAACAAAAGATGATAACGGATGACAGCTTCAAGTAATAGTTTTTATAAGATCTTATTTTTCTTAACAGTCCTTCACATTTATTATGCGTACTGTGTGGAACTCTCTGCCTGCGTCTTTGGTCCCTTTGGTCCTTTCCACTTTTAACCCGTCTGTCTTCAATGCAAGTTTCAACAGGCATCTTCTGGGCACACTCGTTCCATCATAGATCTCATCCATCGCTTTCCATCAGGCGTGATCGAGGTCAAAGGCAGGCACATTATGCAATTTAAAAAAAACTGATTACCAAACAATAGAACATGAAAATATTGTTAAACATTCAATCAACTCAGCATTTCGCAGGCCACTGCTGGACATAGGCCTCACATAAGCTGCGCCACAACACCCTGTCCACCGCCTTCCGCATCCAGTCTGTCCCAGCCACCTTTTCAAGGTCATCGGTCCATCTAGCATCCATCTGGAAGAGAAACAATATCCTCAATAATTTAATCAGCTTTTACAATACTATATTTTTTTTCTACCATCAGTAAGGCATCTAACAAGCACTTTGACGTCATCAGATCCCACAAGACATTAATTAAATAAATACAAACACCGTAGACAATAGTTTGGCGCATAAACAAATAGTGTATAGTACATAATAACATCGTATCAATCATAAACAGAACATAATAATCGAACAATACCGTCGAGGGACATCAATGGACGCTATGTAAATATAAATGGTCACAGAGTAATGTGAGGTGACAGAAACTGCTAAAATTATTTAATAGATTTTCTTTTACTATGAAATTAGATTAGGTTCACGTTTTAGGTAGATTTATCAGAATAAATTTATTTCCTTTTTAACTAAAAATACCTTTGTAAATATAACGTAAAAATTGAGAAGTTGGGTGGACAAGGATTGCGGGCGATTCTACCCTAAGAACGGCTTTGCACTACATCCGATCCGAATCCGAGAAATACCTGTCCGAAGTGACCATAGTCCTATTTGTATGAGGGGTTGCGCACTAGGTCCGAACTCTATCCGTCCGAATTTAGAACATTCCCAATTCGAATTGAAGTCGGATCTATAATTCGGATTCGGATCGGATGTAGTGCGAAACCGCTCTAAGTGTTTTTGGTTTTAGTCAGAATATTTATTTATTTATTTAGATTTACCAACGTTCGTATACACTACAGAAATTACAGAAAGCAACAGGAAATATAGAACTAAAAGTAACAAACAATTACAGGTAAATAAAGCATTTTATTATCATACTAGGTGAACAATCTTAAAGTAAGTAGGTAGAGGAGTTAAATCACTTGTATAAAACAAAACAGAGATACAGCTGTCTCACACACTAACAATAACAAAACGAAAAGAAAAATAAAAAAAATAGCGCGCTAAAACTATTATAGGTACGTTGCGACACAAATTATCAAGAAAATTAGAAGTTTAGATTGAGAATATTGAATGAATACTAAAGTAATTAGAAAATTCAGGGCAATCATTCCAAAATTAAATTCAACAGTTAAATAAGGCTGAGATTAGGTACGTTTTGAACGTCTCGTTGCAAAAGACAGACCCCAAAATACCAACCCTTTGCCACTTTCCAGCAATAACAGACTCAGGATGTGTAAATATTTGAGTAAAACTCATTTTTAAAAGATGATATTTCGGAAGTATTATATTTTTTACTTTGCAATTTTACGTTATTATCAATATGTATTGACATTTAGGTCTCATCATCATCCGTGCCTCGGACTGGTCCATCTAGTATTCCGTTTAAGAAATGAGACAGCGACCATAGACGAACATGAAGGTCGATAATCAACTATAGAAACAAGTTATTTTTTGCTAATCGCGATAAAATTATTAGTACGATATTATTAAAATAAAATCTCATACATTTTTTCTGCATCATCGAAACTAATCTACGCACATTAATTGAGATCCATTCTAAAAGGTGGTTAGTTCATACACATGCTCGTCTCACGCGCATCGTCAATTGACGATTGTGTGTTTGATTGTCAAACGCATGCGCGGGAGTTGCGGGTGCGGATCAAATTTTGAATAAAGAAGTATTGTTGTAAAAAAGTGGAATTATAGTGGAGTGTGGGTGGACAGATTTAGAAGTGATTTATGTGTATTTTTTTGTTGGTGGTTGTAAAAGTGGTATTTTAATTCCTGACAGTGACAGTATTTGATGTTATTGATACAGTGTTATTTTGTGAATGTGATGTACTACAATAACTATAATAATTCTTACAATAATAACAGCAATAATGGGCATTATTTCAAGGTGAGATTTACTTTTACTTTTTTTGTTAGTATGTCTTTCTTTATAATGAGCAAAGGATCTGTTACCAGAGGGGCAATTCTCGTAATTTTATGAACGTTCACGGTCTGATCTCAGTCTAATCTGTGAAAAAAACTAAACTTAAGGAAAATGTTGGATTTTAATAAACTGCTTCTTTTTTCATACCTATATTACCTGATGCTCAATATTTTTACTAAGACACTCGTAGCACAGTCACCTTCACAAAATAATTATGTTCTAAATTCAAATTTTGAATGCAGTACAATCCTTGAGACGTCGAATCCAGCTATGTATAGAACACAATTTTCATAATTTTGAACAATTAATCAGTTAAGGTTTTATAGGTCGGTAACATAAGAAAAATAAAAAAAGTATTTTGTTAAAAATTAGCTCTTTTCTTTAGTTTTCCGTATGTCATTACTTCCCAGAATTCGATCCTTATTAGCGACACTATCGAATGGTGTAATAATACAGTGTTTTTTTTTTCAAAATCATCGGGTTCGATTCCTGGCTAGAAATATTGATTTTTCAAAAATCCTATGATGCAGTTTCAGTTTTCATCAAAATCGAGCCCGTGACTCTTTTGAGTAGTTTTCGCTACTCCTCATAGTTTCGGATTTGGCCATCCACGCCCACTTGGAAGATTCACCCTGTATTTTAATTAATTAATCATTTTAATTTGCAAACTTTAAAATAATAAAAAAACACTTATTTCATAGCAGCAGTTCTCCGCTTTTAATTTGTCTGATCTTTGATCCTTAAAGCAGTCCAGCGATATCTACAAAGCATTGCTCATGTTACAATGAACAGATGGACTCAATTCTTCAGTAATTCAATAGAGCAATTGCTATGTATTCTTGACACTGATTAACAGCTCTGTCTACAATAAAACATGCATGTTCCACATTAAACAACAGACAAACACCTAACCGTGATTAAAAGCAAAAAACATAATATTAATTCTCTTCCATCCTTTTACCTGTAAAGGTGCGATACACGGGCAACTTAATTGCTAATTTTTGGGCAACATTAGTCAACTACTCTTCAACATCAAGAAATTTACTGCGATGTTAACATTTTGTAGTTGTTCAATCAATCAATCAATCAACTCAGCCTGTCGCAGTCCACTGCTGGACATATGCCTCTCGCAGGCTGCGCCACAACACCCTGTCCACCGCCTTCCGCATCCAGTCTGTCTCACCTACCTTTTTATGGTCGTCGGTCAGTGTACACACTGCGCTTGTCGATACGCGGTCTCTACTCCAGAACTCGTCAGCTTCACTGGCCATCGGTTCTTCGACAAACATGGCCAGCCCACTGCCACTTCAGCTTGCTTACTCCGCAAGCTATGTCGGTGACTCCGGGGCAGTTGTTGTTACACACAGTGAACACCATATTGAGCGATATGATGCAACTTAATTAATTAGGCAAGCCACGTTTAGCTATACAATTTGAAGGAATTAAAAATTAAAATACCTTTGCCAACTATCGCCGCTGAAAATGGTCCATTTAAGTGCAGCTCGATGATGATGTTATAATACTTATCTAGGAGTGCGTAAGCATAATCAGCCTATAACGTTCCCACTGCTGGGACACAGGCCTCCTCTATGTGAGAGGGAGTAGGCTGTAATCTACCACGCAGGCCCAGTGCGGGTTGGTAGATCTAGGAGTGGTCGTTTATCAATACAGAATACATGGAGTAATTTGGAGCTATTGCTCCAAATTTAAATTTCAAATTCAAGTTCAAAAAATTTCTAAAAGTGTTAAGTACCTACTGCAATATTCTTCAGTAACACTTTTAGAATTTAAATTCTAAATTTCTCCACGCATTCGTCCACTGCCTCCAGCAACTGTTGCCGGCAACAATTGCCCGTATAACCGCTCAACGCCTGCAAGATCGCTTCGTATCTCGACCGCGTGATGGCTCAACATTTGTAAGTGACGTTGGCACACCTGTGAGCGCCTGCTAGAGATAAATGGACGCGTCAAGTTGTTCCGTTGTTTTTGTGCTGTATTGCGAACATTGTCTGAGCTTTGTTGCGCTGTTGCAAAAATGTTGGTAGTACTGGAGATGTGTGGTTGTCTGTGATTGATACTTTTGTTTAGGTTAGGGATTTTCATATTTTATGGAATAAACAGGGCGATGGCTATACGGCTGGGACCTCGGACTGGCGAGCGACGGGTCGTAAGACACTATCAATTACAATCTGAATTATTTTGAAGGATATTGCTAATCCATTCCATCATATGTTCGAAAAAAAATCTGCTCATCAATGTAAATAACGCAATGAATGTTGTTGAACTGTCAAAAGGAAAGCCATTGCTCGCTTCACACTTCATGTTGCTCCCACCATCAGTATGTTTAAGCTTGGTTTGATGGGTTAACAGAAGTTCAAAGCAAATAATTCTTCTTCTAAAACCTCGTCGACTTTTCGTATTCTTAGTTGAAGTAAAAACAAATTAGGTCTAACAGTATTTTCATCATATTTAGATATAATTTTCACAGCTGCTTGTTGCCAAATTGTAACTTAGATATTGAAAACTCATACATAATCATTTCGAATAAGAAGACTCTCACCAATCACCATGAAACTCTCCCTTTTAGCAGTTTCAACACAAACACTGTAACGTAAAACCCCCTCCACATTCCACAACTTGTTATTAATAAGGGGCACACCAGACAACACGCGACAATGACTCCAATTTAGGTTAAACGATTGTAATGATGCTCACTTATAATGATCTACGAACGACATACACGAATTAGAAAACTACACATTTCCTAAGGTCGTTTCCTAGGGATTTTGAATGTTGTTGCTCTACGTAGGAGGAGGATAAACAACAACATTTGGTCATAAACATCATTGCCTAAAAACAGCCGCCATATCCTGTTAATTAACTTACTTGTACAACCTGTCGTAGGTTCTCTTTGTGTCTGGTCTGTGTAGTGGGTACAGAGAGCATGGGAAAACACCGTATGTCGATGTATCCGGATCTCCAGGACTTTTCCACAAAACCAAAAAATGTTGTTAGTATTGGCCTACTTTTTGTGGATACATGACAGATTAAAAAAAAAAAGTGGCAGTGTCCGGGAGTGCCGACAGAAGTGGAAGCTTGAACAAAAACGTGTGTATTTTTTGATTCGTCCTAATAATAAACAAATCACAAACAGAATACTTTGACACTGACATATCTGAAATACATTAAAACCGAGTACATCCCGAGGACAGCCGAAAACATCCGAATGTAGCGCGGTGTCGGTAACAGTGTCGCGAGTTCAATGGTTTTTTCCCATCTCAAAAAATGCCCAACGCGCCTAAGGAAGTTTTCACTTCAAAAACCTTTTTCTGTGTTTGTGCCCGCATAACTACTCATCTAATACCTTATACCGCCCTTTAGAATCGGCAAAAGATAGACATTCGATTTTATCTTTTGACGAAAATGTGCAGTCAGCAATGTCGCTCAACACATTACAAAACATCTTCAAGCAGTGTATTTGAATCGATTACTGACCATTGCGTAGTTTCTTTATTTTATCTTGTCATCAGATCTTAACGTTTTAACTCAGATATACTGATATAGTTCAGATATCCATTTTGGTTATCTTCAGCAACTGTTTTGCGACCGTACCAAGATGTACGAAGCGCTTGTAGGTTGATACCTAATATTCGTCGCACAGACAAACGAGATGGCTTAGTTAAATGTGAATAATGTTTAAGAATAGTTCTCACGTATAAACATGGTTACGTAGCTCTTGTGAGTCAACTTGTCTTTACAATGATGTTTATAAAACGATTTACGTACTATTTATAGGAAGTTTATTAATTTATTATAAACAAATGGAGTAATTAACTACATAATCTTGTTTAGCTTATATAATGCTGAATCATCATCAATCAACGCGCTAAGCAAATTGATTTGTGATCATCAAAGGTTGCCAATAAAATTATCAAAGATTTTTTAACTGTTTTTCTATTGCTGTAAAATCATCATTGACTGCTTGCTCAGAATGAAAAATCAGTAAAATTCCTTTATACATTAAAATCTTTACGAGGTAGAAATGTAGATTCATGTACTTACATAGTTCAACGGAGCATTGTTTCTTTGATTTACTGGCATTACTGAAATGAAATGACATTGTTTAATAGGGTTTCGATATCACTTTAACACGTCATTTAAAAAAATAGCTAGATGGAGTCGATATTTCCTACCCGACCCCTGAGAAGAAATGACCAAACAAACTCAGGGGCAAATTCTCTTTTAAAGTCCAAGCACAATCTTAGTGACCATGTAGATTAGTGTCTGTAGTGCTATTCTGTAAAAATCTCACCGTGATAACTTGGGTGAAGTGAGCTTAAAGTGAGCTGTCATTAGTGTCAATCCCTAGCAAATCCCTAGCATTAGATGGAATGACAGCTCACTTCACCTAACTTCTCACGGTGAGATTCTAACAGAATCGACCGGCTGAAATGGTCTAGATTCGTTACATAAATATCTATTAATGAAATTACTAAATTAAATTGTTGTCAGAAGTGGTTTTAACTAGTGATACAACACTATTACCTGGTGGTTTCATTTAACTTTAAAAGACCCATCGTACCACCAGGGGTACGGTCTAGTGTTGTGAGAAATGAGCTCCGAGGCGGAAACTCGAGCTCCCGAGTCGAAGCTACTGAGTCTTCAAAGCTCGAGCTCTGAGGCCTCGTACCTAAGTCTTAAAGGTTCGAGCCCTAAAAGCTCGAACCTTGAAGGCTCAAGAGCCTTAAATGAAGGACTCGAGTCGAAGCTCGAGCTTTATTTATATGCCTGATAATATTAAAATGAAATATTTTTGTTTTAATGCGGTAAGTACGTATAAAAAAATTAAATAAAAAGATAGAAAAAAGAAAACTTTATTATACAATGAATGATTATTCGATTTTTAACCATGACGATAAGCACATTGATGCCAGGATATTTTTGTTGCTCAGCCTGTTTCTTTTTTTTGTTATTAAATTACCAGACTTCGAAAAGGCTTGTTCACTAGGAACGCTTGTCGCTGGTATAGACAAAACTTCAAATGCTATTTGAGCTAAGATTGACAAAGACAATTCTTTTTGTTTTTTCCACCACATTAATACATTCGTGTTTTCAGGCTCAATAGGCATATTTATGTATCTATCCACTTCATTTACGATAATTTATAGTCTCCGGTTGCTTGTACAGACGCCAGCACATCAACCTACACCTAACTGTCAAATTTTCCCAATCAACATTGAACCTTATGCTTTAGCGATAAAGTTGAAAATCTATTACAGAAATCTGACAGATTGTAGTAGGTTGATGTGCTGGCGTCTGTACATAGATGCAAATAAACTTTTTTTTACTGGGTAAACTTCACTAGAGCTACTGTGTTCATAATTATGTGTTGACAAATTGTCTCTTCGCAATTCTTGTATATTTTGATCTTTGAGCTTGTCATAAAGGGTTTTTAAGTTGTTTAATGGTTGAGTGTTGTCCTTTGCTATGAAATAATTATTATTAAATCGCGGGTCTAATAGAACGGCAAGTTGTGCCAAATCACTGTTTAAAATCTCGGAGTAGGTACTCATTCAATTTTTCGATCATGACTAATGTTGTGTAGTGAGCCTTTAAAAGAGAGCTCGAGTCGCGACTCCAGCCTCGGAACTAGGGTTCGAGACTGGGCTCGAGCCTTCGAAATAAGGCTCGAGGCTGTAGCTCGAGGCTTCATAGGAGACTCGAGCCTTGAATGAGTCGAAGACTCGGGAGACTCGAGCCTTTTAACAACACTGGTACGGTCAGGGGTGCGGTGGGTCTGCAATAGACCATGTAGATTAGTGTCTGAAATGGTCTTTCGAGGAAAGAACCACCCAGATTTGAAGAGACCTGTCCTGTCGGTGCAAGCATTTCTCAGTCATCGTACTCTATTCTGAACCTGTCTTTTGCCTGACTATATTTATTCAGAGTACTTACTTAAACGATCCTATTAACTAAAAACTACTTACTCCCATCAAATAAGAAACTCGAAGTCCTAAATTGCCTTCGAAGGGCTTCGAAATGAATTCGTCATCAATCAGCGTTGACAGACGAATGGCCGAGAGGACAAAGGGCTGTTTAGAATTAAATACAAAGAAAAATGCGAAACCTTTTCCAAGTGGCCGTAGATTTATGGGAAGAGCGTTTTATTGTGATGGTAATTGCATAGTGATGTTCAGATGTCATTGGTGCTTCAAGAAAAGTTGTCTTTGAGGTTCTCGCTAAGGAATGCTGGCCTTTTTAATGGTTGGTCTGGCAATGTAAATAAGTAATTAAACCTCAAGAAAAACCCACCTCTGAACTCAAAAAAAAAAAAAAAAAACTATTTCCCAGGAAAGTGGTCTATGCGGTCAAAATGTATGGAACAGCATTTTTCTTTTTTAATAATCTACCAAAAAATTCTTTTCTAGGCGTCTATCATGTGCAAAAATGGTGGTTACCTGTTTGCGTGTCGATTTCGGGATGCTGCCCTGTATTTAATCATTTTGGCACATTGAAGACAGACATGAATTACGGGATATTATTGTAGTTATGATAGACAGAGGTTGCCACTTAACAGCGATAAGATCATCTCTCAGTTATATCAATTCTATTGATTAATAAATCTGTCCATCCTATAATTACAACTCACTGCTGGACTCTGTGGCTGGACTTACACCTCTCCCAAATTGCGCAACAAACCTCAAATCATTACTAACTAAGAGAAAAACATGAAAAACACATTCAAATTACAGCGCAAAACATACTTACATAAACTATTACTGTTAAAAAATTTCACATTTTTTTTCTTATTTCTATTTTGTGTTTAACAATCTGTTGCCAAATAAATATTATCCTTTCTTTCTTTTTCTTTAAACATAAATTAAAAACTATTACGTTCATAACTCTTAACGAAACAGAAACAAAATCCAATAAACGGTCTCCTACATTCGTTATTCAATTAAAATGCGGTAATTATTCTCAATTTTAATTTAGCACCGACTAAAGAGGAATGAAAAACCCAACCGGCAGCGAGCGATTACACCGTTTTGCAAGGAATGGCTCGAAAAAAGTGAAAAAACGAATGGAAAAGGAACCACTACAAACTACAGTCGTTCTATTAATCGGTAGGACTGGGTGAGAGTGATCGATGTTCCTGGTTAGCTATTTTTTTATCGACGGTGTATTTTGCCTTCGGATTTGAATAGCAATACAGTTGTAATTGTAACTTATTTATAGGAATGAACCCGTAAATGTACTCCTGTTAATGTAGGATATGGTTTAAAGGACATTGTTGTAGGTATCATCTCATGTACTCATATTCAAGTAAATAAATTATTAGATTTGATTTGAATTAGTCCATATCCATACTACAATATTATAAATGCGAAAGTGTGTCTGCCTGGTACCTCTTTAGGCTTAAAACGCTGAACCGATTTAGATGAAATTTTACATAGAGATAGTTTGAGTCCCGGGAAAGGACATACGATAGTTTTTATCCCCATGATGATGATGATGATGGGGCTCCCTTTTCCGCACTTAGACTCCCAGTTGGTCCGTTGTGCGTTTTATCCCCATATTATCACGGGAAACTTATGCGGGTGAAAACACGGGGCGCTGCTAGTTAGGTATACATTCTAGAATAAAACTGAGTACGAATGCTACATACTTTTCTCCTAAACAGACACCACAATTGCCTACATAGTGTTTCATCATCATCATCATCATTTCAACCGAAAGACGTCCACTGCTGGACATAGGCCTCCCCCAAGCATCTCCACTTGGACCTGTTCTGTGCTTCCCGCATCCAGCGGGTTCTTGCGGCGTTCACAAGGTCATCGGTCCACCTTGTGGGAGGCCTTCCAACATTACGTGGACTACGGAAACTCTACATAGTGTCTTAATGGTGCCTACAACACAGCATTGGCGTAGATGCTAATATAGATATTTTGAGCAAGTTTCTGAAAACCTACTCTAATTCCTATTGTCCCAGTCACGTTGACATCCCATCACATCATAACCCAGTCCTGCGTTCAGGCCTCTCTTCAATGAATCCTGCTTATCATTCCAATCTATATTAGGAAAATCCGACTTTGCCATCATCATCTGCCTAGCCTTTTCCCAACTATGTTGGGGTCGGCTTCCAGTCTAACCGGATGCAGCTGAATACCAGTATTTTACATGGAGCGACTGCCTATCTGACCTCCACAACCCAGTTACTGGGTAATACGATACCTCTTGGTAAGACTGGTTGTCAGACTTTCGAGCTTCTGACTACCCGTAACGACTGTCAAAGATCCACGAATGACAGCCGGGACCAACGGCTTAACGTGCTTTCCGAGGCACGAAGGGGTCTCAGTATGTAAAGATGATCACCCATCCACAGACCAACCGCGGCAAGCGTAGCTTAACCTGATCGATCGACCTGTGCGGCTGTTCCTATTTAGCCACGGACCCCTCCGACAAATGACGGAAAATCCGAATTTGCCAAATTTCAAAAATTCACCCATCTCATACCATCCGAGCCGAGTATAATACGCAAAGTTCCACCATCACACGATCATTATCATCTCGATCTCCGACACGTGATGAAGTGCCCTACACTGGCAGCCTACACGTTAGATTAGCCATTGTCCGCTAATGATCGATGAAAGAGGGTGTGTTTTGTGTGGTGCGGTGTGAGCGAGGAGCCGGCGCGGGAGCGGGAAACTAAGGATGGTTGGAAGAGCTTTTGCAATAACAAAAACCAAATTGTTTTGTGAAGGCTATGTTGATGATGGATGTGTTTTTTTAAATCATGTGCTTATATTTCGAATGACATGGGGCTGCTATTCATGAGATCCCCAAGACGTCGCATAATGAGAGCTACAGTCGGACCGTCTACATTTATAGACAGTCAGTTTTGTAAGTTTTTGTGTGGAACAATAAGTTTGAGAAGAATTTTACCATCCGAGTGCTTTGTCTTTTTCCGTAGCAAGTAAGAAAGGCTTTCGTAACTGGCTGCAGTGCGTTCTTCTAGTTGAACTTATAGTTCTGTGACTAATTAACGCCACACTGATGACATAATTCATTAATAGGCAGACCTTTCTTACCTCCACGTCAATTAATTCATATTTTTTCACATTCAACCAACTACGACCAGTGGTCCACTTTAGCCCTGGAGCGCGAGCATTGGAAGTCATAGAGCATTTGCCTTGTCCTGTAGTGGGATAATACAGGCTAACAGTAACTAACTACGAGAGCTAGAGCTAGAAGCTAGAGTGCAGATAACATATTAACCTTTCAAGCGGTGGCTCATCATCATCATCAGCCTATAGCAGTCCACTGCTGGACATAGGCCTCTCCTATTGCACGCCATTCAACTCAATTTTCGGCAACTCTCATCCAGCTGCTACCAGCCATCCTGCGAAGATCGTCGCTCCACCTAGCCTGAGGGCGTCCCACGTTACGTTTACCGATTCGCGGTCTCCACTCAAGAACACGTCTACCCCAGCGGTCATCGGTTCTACGGCTAGTAATATAAAATTATTTTTCTATGTTATAAGACTCTTGAAAATTTTTCGCGACCTTACCGTCCCGCTTCCTCTCACTTCCTACTCCACACACTGATCTCTCTAAGGTTTCGTAGGGTCTCAGTTTAATTCGGGCGGGTTAATATCGCGTTATTGTCTGAAGGTACGGGGGTTCGAGTACGGTCACGGTAGCTTTGTCAATGATACAGGAGAGGGCCACTCTCGCTAGATCCGTCAATATGTAGGTTTTAATTGTGTTGCTACGGATGTGTGGATCGGTTATGTATTTAGTGTTGAATGAGGGTGCTTGGCAATGATTGGTTGATAGGTGTTTAAGCTAATTGGAGAAGGCGAATCAAGAGCTGTCAAAACAAAAAGCTGTTTTCCGTTCTAATGAAACCTCTTCTCCGCGAGAGGCTGCAACTGTTAAAAACTTTAGGCACTTTGAAGCTTATGTGGAGACGACAATAACTTAAACTGCGTATATTCTAATGCCGTTTCTAGATTGCATACGAATTCCATCAAATATATCCAATAGTTTTGTCACTATAGCTAGTGAAAGATTGGCAAAGCCCATAGTCATAGTTTCTTTGAAAAAAAACTGTTTCATAATTTCGATGCTTGGATTTATTAGGGTGCGTCTACATTATGTTATATAACACATAAACTTAGGTTATATAACACGTCCACATTATTTAACATTGCTAACCTCTCTGTAGAAACATGTTATATAACTATGTTTAATAACATGTTATGTTACACAGTGTGGACGCACCTTTAGATAGTTCCAAAATACTCTTATGCATTTTAGTATTTCTAATGTTTTCATTTACTGTCGTATTGTTGTCTACACATTGTATATACAACTGCTAATGCCATATTACAAGTTTCTAGGCCTTATACTCGTACATACCTAGGTGTTGTTTCTATATACTATTTTGACACAGTTTTTGGTCACAATGACCTCAAGCAGGACAGGAAAAATCTTTTGTCTTTTCTTGTCATTTTCATTAGTACGTTTAGGTGTATATTCAAAATCTATTTCCTTTTGTTCTATATAGTATATGCAAGGTAAAACCCACATAAATAATTACGCTGCAATACAATAAGACCTCGGGTAGACAAATGGTGCAAGACAATGTGAAGACAGTCGCCACAATTGCACAATAGGACACTTCGGCGATTGCGGGGAACGAATAAAGGCGACAACACAATCCCACTGTGGGCGTACATATTTGAAATGATTTGATGGCTTTTGGATACAGATATAGATCAGTAAGCCAGAACTGCTGCGAGTTACTGAACGTAGATTTAGCTGAAAATGTATTTTACAATACTAACAAATGAAGCATTTTGAAACGCGGTCCAAGCGACTTATTGATGACATCAGAGTGGCAATTCTCGTTATTTTAAGAACGTTCACAGTTTGATCTCAGTCTCATTCTGTCAAAAATACCTCTAATTTTCCTACATTTTGACAAGTTTTTGTACATTTGTTTGACGCTGAGATGAGACTGCGACTAGATTTTGAAAGTTTTAGATTATGAGAATTGCCCATCTGGTCTCAGTCCCTTATCCCTCGTACTCTCAACGCTTTTTTGGACGCTAAATCTGTGTTGTGAGTTTGCGGACGAATGGAAGACGATAATTTCAGTATAGGTATCTGAGGTATGGATTTTGTCTCAATTTCTGTAACGAATGTAATTGGCCGATAACCATTTTATGTTTAAGTAAAGTAAATAATTATACATTTTCAGAACAACAAAGTTGATTCGGCCGGACGTTTCAGTGAAAATTTAAATAATAAATTTACCTTCATCTTTTATAACAAGTTGATGGTTCTTGCACTTACTGGATGTTGCTGTCACGTACCTACCTAGATGACATTGGCCCAAATCTGGTCCCTAAATTTTTTTAATTTTCAGAAAAGATAATTATTTTATATGTTATCTTGCAGTCTCTACCTCAATTAAAAAACAAAATAACAAAAACAGATATGTATGTACGCTCACAGATAGAGCGATTCTTCCGAGTTGACATCTCGACAAGGGCGGCGACGAATTTATTGAGCACGTGAAAAATGATACAACACTGTGACAGCCCTGGGGTGGTCCCGTGCAGCTATACCGATATTGATGTTCTAGGCTTAATTGAAGCGGGTTTGGTAGTGTTATGTCTAAATATAAACAATTGAAAACAATAAATCATAGGGGAAATTCTCGTAATTAAAAACGTTCAAAATCTAGTCACAATCTCATCTCAGCAACAAAGACTTGTCAAAGTGTTGGGAAATTGGAGGTATTTTTGACAGATTAAAACTGAGATCAGACTGTGAACGTTCTTAAAATTACGAGATTGCCCCTCTGGTAATAGAGCCATCATTGCATCGTGAAGTCGTAAAGGAGAAATGCAACAAAACTATCTAATAGCTCAACGGTTAGGTAATGATAATAATAATAATATAATAATAAATCATTTCAATGCTTGAAAGCTTGGACTGTCGACGGAAAGTCGTAAGTTCGATCCCCAGCCGTTGCCCGAATAACGAGACTACTACTATGTAGCATGCCTACGTTAATAATTCTGCTTGGAAGGGTTTGAAGAAATAACAATTATGTGCAGTCCAAAATCAATTTTACAATGTATACGTACGAGTTCATAATTTTGTAGAAAAAATGGCACTCAGCTTTGAAAAAAGTTTCCATAGGAAAGTGTAGGCCAATAGAAATTCCTTTAAGAAATAGGTAATACCAGTTGCCTGGAAGAGATCACAGAAAGCGATAAGGCCGCCCATTGTATGTTTTGTAGTGATGATCGTATTTTTTTTGTTATGTATTTTCTGGTGTACATTAAAGTATATATAAATAAATAATAAGCACTTTTCACGCTACCAAAACTTCATCAACACGATCTACCTCTTATAAAAACTCACCCCTGCAATTGACCAATCACAGACGATGCTTGCCCGTATTTTTGCCCACATCTCGCCCCCAGCAGTGGAGATGTTATCTGGTTGAATGATTAGCTGGAAACTGTTCCGCTTATCCTGACGCTGTCTGCTAATGACCGGTGTCTATTGGTTTGTAGTTTTGGCATTTGTTGGTGTCTGATTTGTTAGTGCAGATTAGTGCCTTTGTGGATGGTGTTTCTAGGATAATTGGTAAAATTATAGCTTTTTTTAATGGGCTGCATTAGTATGTCCCCAACATAGTCGGGAAAAGGCTAGGCAGATGACGATGCATACTAGCAACCCCTTGGCTTAGTGTAACTTTGAGGTTTGTTTGTGTGACTGTCTACTAGAATTGTTGCTTCTAAGCGGACGTACCGATTTCAATTCGGTTTTATGTTTATTTTTTGGCATGATTTAGTAAGAAAGCCGGTTTTGTTTGATTTTCGGTCATGCTAACACGATCCACAAATATCTTCTGTACGCACCCCCGGCCATAGGTAGAGGTGGAACATCGCGGTGGTTTTAGCCGGTAAGAGTCCGGCATGTCCCTCTGTCACTCCCACGACGGAGGAAGTCCATGAGGATTTCCACCGCGCACCAACAAGAAAAAATAAAGGCAAAGTGACAAGTAATATTCATATTAATATTGTCTATGGTAATGAAACATTAAGATACGTTGCTAGTTTTACTAATAAACGTTTCAATAAACTCCACTTGGCCCAAATCAAACAATGGTTTAAAATTCAACCCGCACCGCTCAAACCCATTCAATTGAAAGAAACAAGTGGCAATAGTTCTTGCATATCAACGTCCGATGACACTGGACATTAATACAGCGATCATTCCGAAAGATTTCACCCCCTCGGAGACATAACTATTATTTATTAGCGCATGCGTCCTGCTTGGCGCCATCTAGCTTTGGAAATGAAAGAGTTAGGAGAGTAATAGAAAGGGTGATTAGACCTTTTTATACCCTTCTGAATAATTAATTAGTCATACTTAATTATACGCAGGCAGAAAAAACGTAATATGTTAAATTAACGGATCGTGTTCGCTGATGTGGCTCAAAAGGCTATCCGACTTAAAGGGGACTGGGCAGGACATGTCTGCCACATGCCAGACAAACTGTGGGCCCATATAGCACAGAATTGGTGCCCTGATATACAATGAGGCGGAGTCGCGGTAGACCACGTAGCGATGGCGGGACGAGCTGGATAGGTTCCGGCAAAACTGGAATGAGGACGCGCGGGCTCGAGAAAGATGAAAGGAGGCGTTACACAGGAGTAGGACAGCACAGGATAGAAAAAAAAACAAAATTTCAGGATGAAGAATAGCTTATGCTCTATTACAGGTCCCAGCCAACCTATCTGTCAATTTCATTACGACCGGTTCCTTGGTTTAGGCGTGGTAACAGACAGAGTTACTTTCGCATTTATAATATTAGTTTATGGATTGGATATTAGTATATGGTGGGGCCCGTGGCTAAAACAGCCGCACAGGTCGATCGATCAGGTTAAGCTACGCTTGCCGCGGTTGGTCTGTGGATGGGTGACCGTCTTTACATACCGAGACCCCTCCGTGCCTCGGAAAACACGTTGAGCCGTTGGTCCCGGCTGTCATTTGTGGATCTGACAGTCGTTACGGATAGTCAGAAGTCCGAAAGTCTGACAACCAGTCTGACCAAGGGTATCGTATTACCCAGTAAGTGGGTTGTGGAGGTCAGATAGGCAGTCGCTCCATGTAAAATACTGGTATTCAGCTGCATCCGGTTAGACTGGAAGCCGACCCCAACATAGTTGGGAAAAGGCTAGGCAGATAAAACAAAAAAAAAAAAATGTAAAAAATGTGGTAGAAAATGCCTAAGGCATTAAGTCCGCCTTTGTACAGTTTTTACTTGTGCATAAAGATTTAATAAATAAATAAATAAAAAATATTAGTATATGGATTCTTTTGGCTGCCACTCATTTCCGAGTAATTTAGTTATGATTAGTTAGGAGGTCGCCCATGTCTATACATATAGAAGACCTCTTTCGACGGAGATGAGCTGATGTTGCAAAGAGGCTTCTGAAGATTTCTAGAATTGAATGGGTGACGCAAATGTTTTTGGTATTACGAACCTTTTGGTGCAAATGTAATGTGCCTAGTAGTTCAAATTAAATTCTCCAATGTCTCTCAAAAGATTATCCAAACAGGGTGTCTCCAAATCTACCCCGTCCGAGCTCTATTAATGAACGAATGAATGAATTGCACCGATCCCAGCGTGGTTAAACCAGACTCGATTAATCGAATGAACCCCAAGATTCGCACTAGCTCCTGTAGCCTCATGTTCATGGTGCCACAGCTACCATTGCATATCAAGAAATAGACCGGGGGGCGTGGTAAAGGTAGGGTAGACGTGCTCGAAGGATATGTAAGGATTTAAGAGCCTACTGGATATGCATCCTAGAGCAAGCATTCGACTAGTGGAGTGATGGCTAATTATATCTATGGATGGGCATCTTTTAATGACCTTGCCGCCAGGTTGGTTCAGGTCGAGCTTCATCGTTGTGTCTTTTGGCGGGGTTCTACTGCTTTCTCTGTTCTTTTGTATGTCGTTGCCTTGCTGTGTTGTGTTAGATGTGCTGTTTTCAATTTCAACTTCGGAAGTTTCGCTACTATTCGTTTCCAGTCAGTGGCGTGTATTGGTTTTCAGTATAGGTAGGCACTAGGCCGGGTCTAGTCTAGGCAAACGCGGTCACAAATCAGAAAAAGAGTGAGGTCAAAAGTGTGGTTATTTTAGTAGGCATGCTTACTTAAGGGTGATAAATTGGGTAGCGGGATCGTCCGAAAGGGTTACCGCTGCCCCGGACCATAAAGGGCTAAGGAAGGAACACGGGTGGGTTTTAGTCAGTAAGAGTCTGACACTCCCTTCCGCTCCACCCAGAGCAGGAGGAGTCATTAGATGATTTCCAATCCACAAAAAAAAAAAAAAAAAAAAAGGGTGATAAATTGCGAAGGTCGAACGTCATGGTATTACGCGTGAGACGTACGTATTTTTAATTTTGTCGTATTAACTTGAACGAGCAAAGATCAATTACAATGTGCGAATAGTACGAGAGTCGAGTAGGCCGTCCGGCGACTGCCTACTGCCGCGCGTGTTTGTATGAAGATTTTGTTTTTTTTTTTGGGTATGATAATTTAGTGAGTTTATTAATTGTGAATTGACAGACTTATATTGATATATCGAGGTAGGCACTGCTTATGTGCCTATATGCAATGCACGCCACTGTTTCCAGTTTTATCCAAATCTACCCCTTCCTAGCTCTTCACGAAAATTTCTGTCGCACTTTCCATTGTTCTTATTCATTGAAACGTCTCGCAAAAAACCTATTCTCTTCTAATTGTCCCTAACACAACACCATAAGGTCCATTTTCCTTTGACACGTCCATATTTTACGTTGGTATTTAAGGGTAGGCAGCATTGTTCGCGAGATTTCGTTCGGAAAGCGGTGCCCTTTGCTAATGAGCCGTTTGAAAGGAAGTGGGCTGTGTTCGTCATATTTATAGGACAGTTAGTGAATGATAATGGATATCTTTTCATGATTATTGACACCTTTTGTTTAGTTTCGCTATGGTGATGGGGTTGGGGTGAAGGGGGAAGTGATTTGGACGAAGGTGAAATACAAGAATAAAAGTAACATTCAGGTCAAGTTTTCGCTCAAGATGGAAAAGCCTTTTAAAAAAAAACCTTTGGCACCTATTTTCCGTAAACTCAAGAATAGGCCCCAATTACGAGGATGACTACTATGTGGATACTAAAGGTTGTAAAACTATTTTTCTGTCTAATTTCGAGTTTTAGACTTAGTTTGGTCGAAGCTCAGGGCCCTCTGCATCCGCGCCTGGTAACAGTTAAAAGTATGTCAACATTAAATCATTTTGAATTCTTTGGCTAACATAAATTTTCATTTTGACTCTGACAAAGGTACACAATAACATTATTTTAGGTAATTATCTTTCATATGATTAATTCATCTGACGCAGTAAACAAAGGCTTAATGACAAAACTTCCAAACATGCGTAGAAGTATGATTTATTACATACACAAACAAGCCTTCATATTTATTAAACTTTAATTTTCATAATAACATTATAATCACCGACAACACAGCAACTTTCAAATTCTTAAAATTACATTCTTGTTTCAAAATCATCTCGCGCGCCGCATATTTCAGATAGCACCCCTGTAGGGGGCGCTCAGGGCGTACTTCCGGCTAATGACAGTGGATAAACGATGTCACATCCGGTTAGCTTTGTGCTCTATCGCTCCATTTCCCGCGATGTAGACTTTAGACAAGTTTAATGGGAGATTTTTGTTAAATATATGAACATTTATTTATTGAGTTTAATGAACATTCGTTACTTACCTAATATTTTTTTAATAATTATGTTATTTTGTAATCTGAATCTACCTAGGCATACTTTAAATTTGAGTGAGGAGTCTTGCATTTAAATGACAGAGTAACGAGACAGGCATTTTCATAAAGATGAAAGATTGAAAAAATATGTAGATAGGTAGGTATGTATTTCCATAATTTTTCAATCAATCATCCTTAAAAAAAGTCGTTTATTTAGTAGAATAAAATATTGGTAGTGAAATGCGATTTACCATAAGCAATGGTGCACACCCATCCAATCCAAGTTAAGTTTGATCAGCCCCTGCCCTAGCCATTCTTCAAAGTAAAAGCGGTTTAAAAACAAAGTCAATCAATTTGCCTAGCATTTCCTAACTATGTTGGGGTCAGCTTCCAGTCTAACCGAATGCAGCTAAATACCAGTATTTTACATAGAACGACTGCCTCTACAACCTCAAAAGGGGGTATCGTGTTACTGCGTACCCCTTGGTAAGCCTGGTTGTCAGAATTCTGGGCTTCTGACTACCCGTAACGATTGTCAAAGATTTACGAATGACAGCCAGGACCAACGGCTTAACGTGCTTGCCGAGGTTTCACGCTTTAAAAACAAAGTATGAGCTATTATCTTGAAAACAGCATCCCCGAAGACATCAAACGAAAACTTCAATCATAAATCGTCTGCGTAAAATCGACAGACGCCATTAAAGCTAGAATTGCCACTCAAACGCCCTAATTATAGTCGCCTCGTTAATTTCGCACGAAATCAAGAAAATACCCATAACTTACGAGCTACGAGGGAAAAAATAATTAAAAAATACAAAATGGCGTCGTTTAATGACCGTTTTAACGTAAACGGCTGTAGTGAGTGGTAGCGGAGATGACGTTCCTTTTTATTTTGTTTGTTGATAAATATTTAGGTGTGAAATGTAGTTTCTTTTGAGTATTAAAGTGTAAAATTAACTTTTTTATTTAAGCCTACTTCCTACTAATATTATAAACGCGAAAGTCCGTGAGGATGGATGGATGTAAGTATGGATGGATGTTTGTTACTCTTTCACGCAAAACATTTATTTTTTTGGATGGGAAATTATCAAATGACCGCTCCCGCTCTGGGTGGAGCGGAAGGGAGTGTCAGACTCTTACTGACTAAAACCCACCCGTGTTCCTTCCTTAGCCCTTTATGTTCCGGGGCAGCGGTAACCCTTTCGGACAATCCCGCTACCCAAGTTATGGACCCTTCCAACTTTGTATATCCGTTTTTGTGCATTATTAACTAACATCTTTCCTTTTTTCAGGAACTCCTGGAGAAGCGCATCAAGCAACTGGAGGCTCAATTGGAAGAGGAAAAGAGAAGGACGCAGAGGGAACGGATGGCCGTCACAAAGCTGCAGAACAAACTTATAAAGGTTAGTCCATTTTCTATTTTCTTTAACAAGTGCTGAGCGCATGTATAAGACAATGTTTCTTCCTTCAATTATTTGCTCAACTGCCTTAATACAACACTTTTGTACTTGTTGGGCTTTCCTAGGCTTCGACTAGGAGCTCGAAAACAATTTTTAGCATCAAAAACCCGGTCAGTTGGACTTGCTTCCGTACAAATTTGTAGGTATGTAAATAGTTTATCAGGGGAAAAAAAATATTTTTGTAATGTAACTACAAATTTACGGTTTTCGGATTTTTCCTTTACTTGTGCTACATGACCTTGCTTCTTGCCAAATTTCATGATTCTAGGTCAACAGGATGTATCCTATAAATGATTCCCTGGAGAGTGTCGAAATATACGTTTTTACGGCATAAGCGGCCGTATCTTTTTTTTACGTTAACTTAGAAGTTTGATTTTTTCACAGCTTCAAGGGACTTTAGATCTTTAGATCTGAGTATATGGTTTTAATTTCAACTCGATACCTCCACGCGTTCCCGAGATAACGCCTCTTGACAGACAGACAGGCAGACGGACAACAAAGTGATCCTATATATTGTGCCGCTGTTTCCTTTTGAGGTACGGAACCCTAAAAAAAGGGTCGAAACTTATTTGACACCTGAAAGAGTTTCTTCTGTTCTTTCAATATGTTTTGTAATACCACTTAATTACAGACAAACAGAACCGTCTCACCAATTTACACCCAAAATCAGTCAAAAACAGAAGTGCATTGAAACAAAGTAAACAACAGACTCCTACCTACCTCTCAATTATCTTTTATACCCGAAACAAAAGACACGGTAGTTGATTGAAACCTTTTAAAGGATTATGTATGAGTGAGACGCGAATTGATTGAATTTTTCGTTTGCGCTCAATCTCGTGGGACGGGTAATCCGGGACGTTTAATTGCAGCTGTTAGATTGAGACAATTATTTTGTGATGATGAAATACTGTTTCTATGGTTACCTGGGTTAAGGAGAAGTCCTATCAAGCGTCGACTAATGAGATACTATTGATTATCCATTGTTGCTTGCGAGACTCCTGGGAGTATTATTTCACTTTCAGAATTAAAGGGCGTGTGGAAAGCAACGTGCATCGTGAGGAAGTGTACTTACTTCTAAAACAATGTAAATAATGTCCTCCAGACCGTATTTCGGCCACGACGGCCAATCTCAACGGAGACTAGCCTTCGGCGCGGGAGATGTTGTATAGTGCACAAGTGTGCGCGCAGACACAGGTACACTCTCTTCCCCCATACTCATAGTCCGATGGGACGGCAATCCGACATGACCGGAGAGAGATCAGGCGCAGGACTAACGGCTTAACGTGCATTCCGAGGCACGGGGGTATCACACCACCAACTTCCAAACTCTGGGCTGTTACTAAGAAATTCCTAATACTCAATAACAATTTGCCTGACCCGGGAATTGAACCCAGGACCACACGCTCAGCAGTAGGGCTTGCGACCACGAGACCATACATTTTGTATGTTTTAAAACAACTTTAGACTTGATTTTTTTTATTATTGGCTTTATGCTCAAAACGACTTGCTCAAGCGATGGCTTTTCCTGCTCTGAATGTTTGTAATATATGTGATAATATAACATAATCAGCCTATAATGTTCCCACTGCTGGGACACACCCCTCCTCTTTGTGAGAGGGAGTGGGCCGTAATCCACCACGCGGGCCCAGTGCGGGTTGGTAAATGTCACATGTCTTGGAATTTTTGGTTCTAGGACATGCCGGTTTCCTCACGATGTTTTCCTTCACCGTTTTGAGAGCAGTGGTGATGAAATAATTTACACAAAGTCAGGCCTATCAGGGTTCGAACCTACGACCTGTATCTGGTAAGACGCGGTCGTTACCACTGGGCCACCACTGCTCTCTACATGTGATATTTTGGACTATAATCACAAGTACGATACAGGAGAAACTTCATGTCTAGAGTAGTTAATAATACCTATAACATAGTAGGAGCAAGTCTCATCCAAATATCTACATATTCACGTTACACTGAACCCGTTTATGAGAATAACATGCTTCAACAAACTCCACCTTAACGATCCGACACTTGTCAATATTTGGCTTCTATTAATTAAAGCTCTCCCCTATAGGCGGCCGATTCGAGGAATCTCGTACCTTCCGTCAGGAACTAACTGATCAAATTCAGCAGATGCGACACGATTAAAGGCTGAGAAACGCACCAAGACGACGTCACCCAATAACGTCTCTACAGGGTGAAATTGAAAACATGCGACAAATCGAAATGGGAGATTGTACTCATCATTATGAACAACTTTTACTATGGGACCAAACCTGAAATCGCGAAAAAAAATCCGCTGTTTTTTCGCGATTGCAGCCTTGGCCCTTGGTAAAAGTTGTTCATAATGATTAAAACAATCTTCAATTTCGGTTTGTCGCCTGTTTTCAATTTCAACCTGTATACAGGGTGTCCCAGAACTCAACGTCAAGCCGAAACGGGGTGACAGGATTGATCATAACCATCACGAGAAAAATCTGAAAAAAAATCTATCTCATGCAGTTTGAAAATTATGGGCATTTTAAGAAAAACCTAGAAATTTGATCAAACTGTACCATTTTTCGGTTATTGTGGTTATTCTTTTTTATTTTTGTTCATTTGAACTTTGGAAATGTAATCCTATTACATAACCACAATAACCGAAAAATGGTACAGTTTGATCAAATTTCTAGGTTTTTCTTAAAATGCCCATAATTTTCAAACTGCATGAGATAGATTTTTTTTTTCAGATTTTTCTCGTGATGGTTATGATCAATCCTGTGACCCCGTTTCGGCTTGACGTTGAGTTCTGGGACACCCTGTATGTCCTCCTAGGGCGTCCCCCGGCGTTTCGACTCATATCTGCCTTGTAAATACTTTTTTAGTTGCCTTTCATTCATCCTCTCAACATGACCAAACAATAAAAGTATAAAAAAAAAATAAGATGCTATTGACCCCTATCGATTTGATTTTATTAGTCGCTGGGGTCTTCAAACAAAAACAAAGCCATACAAAATCATCATCTATGCTTAGTTTGCATGTCTGCCGGAATGTTACTTTGACTCTCAACTAACAATTTTTTCGTCGTAAAAGAAGCTAGGGAAATGGAAATAGGATCTTAACATGATTTCAAAAACCGTGGCAAAGTTGTTATCTAAATTAAACGCAATTGAATCGACTATGTCGATCCTTAAGGAATACCAGAGAGCCTTCAAAATGTCACGCACAACTGTAAAAATCCAGTCTACCCGACATTCTTACTCTATACCCCAACCTCTATCGATTGTTCAATTAAAAATTGTGTTGGTAAAATTCAGCAGAATATACTTTTTTGCTCGTCGAAGCATTCAGGAGCCAATAAGCGAAAAATACCGTTAATACTCATTTTAACTGCGTTCTATTGATATTTGTCGGGATATTGCACTGGTATTTAAACACGACTCGTTTACATTTTGTTTACATTTGTTCACAATCGGAGTACCAGGAGTACATGTATAGTCAGGATTTTTTGCATTGGGGCCATGTGTATTTTTTGTGCATAGAATTTCAATATTCGACTGCTAGTCTGGTCAAAGCTTTGGAAAAATGTGTGTTCGTTTATTGAGGAGCCAACTTGACTTTTTTTGGACTTTTTTGGGTGCTAGCTGTGAGTACAGAACTGATGTTTCGGAACAAAGGGGTTATTTTGTGTGATGTGTTGGAAAAAAAAAAGCATGCAAATGTTGTTGTGTGACTTGACAAACCTCAACCCAAACTACTGAAGATAGACAAGTTTTTTTGGAAGGTCATGTTATTTAGGAGTACAAAGAATAGAATTTTGTAAATTGGGCCTGAGAGCACGAGGTTACAATTCAGTAGCATACATACGAGTATAAAATTCAATGGATACCTCTAACGTCTAGGTATGGTAAAATTACGGATAAAATGCAGGGCAAGCTTCTAAGTAAATATTTGGTAAAAGCATAATCAGCCTATAATATTCTCACTGCTGGGACACAGGCCTCCTCTCTGCGAGTGGGAGTGGGCCATAATCCACAATGCGGGCCCAGTGCGGGTTGGTAAAAGCAGCGTCTTAGAAATATACCATCGTAAAAATTAAACTATCAGTGAAAGGTGTCTTCTGAAATACATTCAGTTAATACTAACTGAACCTATATGTACTTACTGTCTTGCCGTTTACCGGGACGCCTTCCCGCAGTTATAGTAACTTGTAATGACCCAATTAAAGCAGTGGCAGTGTCTGCGGTCGTGGGTTCGATTCCCGCTTCGAGACAGACATTTGTATACATGTACCTATTGCAGACTTCTGTTTGTAGTTCGATGCTTTTGTGCTGTATGACTCTGTGGTGTATAGAGAAAACTGGGAATGCTTTGAGGGTGTTATTTTGACTCCTCGGATTGTATAGTTTAGGTTGTGCTCTATTTGGATTTCTCATGACGGAATTATTGTTATCATTTTGTACAGACGCCAGCACATCAAGCTACCCGAAAATGTAAAATTTTCCCAATCAACCTTGAACTTAATGCTAATAACGATCAAGTTGAAAATCTATTAAAGAGATTTGACAGATTGTAGTAGCTTGATGTGCTGGCTTTCATATTTCCTACATTTGCTGTTAAAGAATTTTTCAATTTCCTGGTTTTCGCTTTGATCTTTGTCTCAAAACGCCTGTTGCCATTATTCACTTCGTCATCCCGAACAATTTCATTTGCATTTTCTCTCTTGTCGCTGTCTCAATATTTTGCCATTGACAACTCAAATCCTCCCAAATCCTCCAAAAAAAGAAATCAGTACCTACCCACTTCTCAAATTAAATCCCAAACGACTTGCAAACGCGAAATCAGAGAATCCGCGGACACCATTAATAATCGATCGTGAAAACAAAAGGACAGGAACGGCGCACGATCAATTTGATGCAGCCAATCAGCGGTCGAATTCCCTGCAGATTTATCACAACGGGTTTTTGTACCGCACAAAGGTAAAGGGAGTTTTGTCTAGTGCACTTGTGCGTGAAAACGTGTCGGGTCTAGGTGTAGTATATTTTTTTAGGAAAGAGCTAGAATTTAGGCCTGCAGTTTTGTAGAATTCTTTTTTAGGTATAATAACGCAGCTACGGGTCAGTATAGTCTCCAAAACTATCTGGTGGATGCCAATTTGTTGTTCCACGTACAAATTGAGTGATTATTTGAATACTTCAACTCGAAATTCAAATCTTAACATCATTAGGACGAGCTGAAACACATTCTGTACCACAAGCGGTAAAATTTTGTACCCGATCTGGTACAAAATTGTACCGCTCCAATATGTTTTTAATTTCACAATTGAGGCTTATTTTATAACATCAATTTTCGTCGACGATTTCTAAAATGTCATTCAAACAATCGTTGTTGGAAAAAATGGTAAAATGTAAAGCTGATACCTTCTAAATTCTCCCTTTAATTAGTTCTTAAGTATATGATTGCTCAAGAATTTGATCTGAACAGGGTTTGTTTGTACACTTTCATCAGCGGGGTATTGCTTAAAACTGTAACGGTAGGAATGGCTTTCATATTAACAGTTCAACAACATTTTAAAACAGCAGACACTTTTTTTCGAACATATATTAAGCAATGGATTAGGTAGTAATATTCTAAAATAATAACCAGATTGTGATTTATAATGTGTTACCAAATTAGGGTGCGGGCTCACAAAAAATTAAAAGCCTGTTTGTACGTTTTCATCCATTTTTATTTTGTGTAATTTTTGTGAAGTCTGGAGCTAATCTTTCAATCCATTTTTATTTTGAGTAATTGTCATGAAGTCTGGAGCATTTTTTTGTGAAATTGTTGCACTAGATGGTTATACAAGGTTATTGGAAAAACATCAACAACCTCTTGAGGTCATTGTACTCATCATTCTGAGCAACTTTTATTATGGGAGCAAACCTGAAATCGCGAAAAAAATCAGCTGTTCCCTACATTTTAACAAAATATACGAACATAAATATAGCCATCGACTGATTTTTTTTCGCAATTTCAGGTTCACTATGAAGAGTTCAAGAGGTTGTTGGTGTTTTCCCAATAACCCTGTATAAGCTGGCTATTACCTTATTTGTCTCAAACACACAAATAATTCTTCTATTTACAAATACTACATACTTCACCCCTTCCACCATATTACTCAAAACAAATCTGAATTACACTTCACCCCTTACATCGCACTAGTTTCAACAGAGTTCAAACATTTAAATATTTATTCCACATGCAGATTCCATTAGCTGCACGTTAAAACTTAGCACCAATGGCTCCAGGGTCCAAGTCTTGGTAAACAGCGTGCAGCGTCTTTAGTTTGTCGACTGTCTGTGTTTAGTTTTGTACTGAGACTGTGTACAAAGACGGATGGATAGTTTCGTAAATATTTTAATATCGATGGTCTAGATTCTAGAAGGCAGATGCGATGAGTGCAGTTTTGTTTTTTTTTGTCTTCAGAACAGCAGTTATGTAATTGAATATTTTACACGTTATTACATAAAAAAGGGCAGTCTTTCTTTATTTATTAATCAATTTGTAGACAATATAGAGATCAAGATAGATTTCTGTGCAAAAGTCAAAAAGGTATTGTATTGACAGAAGCTACTGAAAAGCTTATGTCAATTCTTTTGAAAGTCGTTGTAAATACGATAAGTTTTGAAAGCGATTGCCACTCGTCTAGGCCCTCTGTGTGAACTCTAGGAGTTATAGACTAACCCCCTTACTAATAAACGTATTATTTCAGACGAATAGTTACACACCGATTTCTCTCTTTCAGTCGTCAGTAATTTGACTTTCTAAAGACAAAGCGTTGTGTAACTATACAGACGCTATACAACGTTTATTAGTAAAATTATGAAATACCAGTAGGAAAATTATGAAAAGTTAAGATTATTTTAATATGCACAAATTTTGAGCAGCGGTGGCCCAGTGGTAAGGGCTCCGACTTACGAGTTGTAGTTCGTGAGTTCGAACCCAGACAGGCGCTTTACTTTGTGTAAATAATTTCATCACCACTGCTCTCAAAACGGTGAAGGAGAACATGACAACAACAAAAACAAAACACACCAGCCTTTTGGCTTACCCCTACATTAACTACAAACTAATTTTATTCATACCACGACAACACAATAAATCTTATTGTTACTTCAACTCAGGATTGAACAGCACAACTTGCACAAAACGCTCCCAGACGATATATGCGTTAAAGTTTAGATTTTCTAACATCCTCCCCCCTTTCCCCCTGGCTGTACCAAGTTAGGATTAAAGGCTGGACTAGGATTTAGGCAGACAATGTGGATGAATGAACTCGAAAGTACTTATTATGGAATGTCTGGGCAAGTTTATGACAGTGTTCTACATGTGAATATGAATGAGTTGTCTGGTAAAGGGCGAGCTAAGCTAGACGTGTTTGGCAACAGTTTAATGTTTATCAAATTTGTAAAATCGTTTCTATAATAACACACTGTTAAAGAACATCTGTCAGCCTTATTGACTGCAATTTTATTATTTGCTTCTACTTCCTTTCTTTTAGGGTTCTTGGGAACTTGGGAATAGTTTTAGATGACGTTGTGATGAAAAATGTAAAAAAATATATTCTATGTGATAGAAGTTTATGTAAAGATTACAGGCAAAATAAAACGATGTCTATAAATAGTACACTTTTTCAGAAATCATCAACAAAAATTACATTAGTTCCACTATCGGTCGAGAGATGGCGCTGACCTAAAACTGCAATATTCCAAAAAATTCGAAGACATGTGACATCTACCAACCCGCACTGGGCCCGTTTGGCGGATTACGGCCACTCCCTCTCACAGAGCCGAGGCCTCTGTCCCAGCAGTGGGAACATTACAGGCTATAATTAGCCTGCTTATGATAATGATTGAGACACTTTAAAAAAACGGTACATAAAATGTCATACCAATGATGAACATAGGTAATTATTAAGCATTTAAAATGTCCCAATCCAGCTCTCAATTCCCAAATAGCATCTAAATCGAAACAACTAAGGAATGTAAGTCAATAGCGACATTGTTACATAGTAATTAAAGTGTCGATCTCCGTCTGCAGTGCACACAGTAACATTGTTTACGAAACGACACAAAGAGATGAACTAGACACGCGTTTTATTAGCATAAGTTAGCTGAACGGAATTCTGGAGTTAGGGCTGATCCGAGACACAATGTCTTTAATGGTAATTAGATTAGAATAGTCGATTTGTATTCTGTATTCTCTCTTTTACAACAAAGTTGCGAAACTTGCTTAATCAGCCTATAATGTTCCCACTGCTGGGGCACAGGCCTCCTCTCGGTGAAAAGGAGTAGGCCGTAATCCAGCACGCGAGCTCAGTGCGAGTTGGTAGATTAGACCAAAAATTCGAACGTTCTGGGACATGTCTTCGAGACGAACGAAGAATACTCGTAAATCCTGTTTCCTCACAATGTTTTCCTTGACCATTTTGAGAGCAGTGATGATGAAATAATTTACACAAAGTAAAGCGTCGGCAAACGGTGAAGGATAACATCGAGAGGGAACCGCCATGTCTTAGAACTAAAAATTCGAAGACATGTGACATCTACCACTGGGGCCGCGTGGTAGATTACGGCCTAACGGCCCACTCCCTCTCACCGAGAGAAGGCCTGTGTAGCAGCAGTGGGAACATTATAGGCTGATTATGTATTCTGTTTAGAAGCACAGAAGCTTTTAGGAAGTCCAGGTCCAAATGCGGACATCTTTAAGCTCATGAAAGATGATGACGAATGAAATTCACTTTAAATCCTTATAATCTTATTACACAACATCCTGTCATTACCCTCTGCAACAAACAACCAAGACAAATCGTCAAGGAAACATACAAATGAATCAATCCCTCTACTAATTAGCCAGGGAGTCGGCGCGCGCGCAGCTCAAAAGCAGCCGCGTGCGCCGGAATGCGCGTGACCAATGCAATTAGTGGGTCCTTCAGCCGGATGCCTTGCTTGCATTACGTTAGGTATTTGACTCTAAATTTTCTGCTTTCTACACTTCGATTTTACATTCTATTTGTTTGTAGATAAGGTTGAATTTAGATTAGTAATTGGTTTTGAGTTCCTTTGACACACAAAGTCGTAATAGCCAAATTGGTGGAAGGCATTTCGAGTTTAGTCATTTAGATGTTAAGGTTGGAATTTCAATGGGGGGTTGAAATTGCAATTTCTTTGGCTGATCTCCAGGATGCCATTCCTCACATTTGCAGTCTTATATTTTGATTGCAAAGTTGTGACACCTTTACACATTTATCATTGTTTTTGATGTTATAATACCTTTCGACTACTCCGTGCGAGGATTTATTTTATTATAAGCGTAAAGCACGTGGTTTATTTCTGGGCCAGTAGTTGAATTACAGGAAGTATTCTAGGCATTTTAAAGGGAAATTATATAGTTTAATCATGAACAAATAAATTATATGTGAAGTTAATCGGCAAGCAAGATTTTTTAATGCAATAAGTGATGATGAAAGCTTCGATGCTTTTCGTGCTCTGAAAATTTTTATGCAAAGAAAAAGAGGAGAAGGTCCTCAAGACAAAGCTAATGAGCAAGGTAGATGGGAAAAGACCTTGCGGCCGGTCACTTAACCGCTGGTCAGACCAAGTAACAGCCTCTTACGACCGCCCTGAGAGAAGCCGAGAACCGAAAGAAGTGGAAGGACATCGTACAGACGCCAGCACATCAAGCTACCCAAAACTGTCAAGTTTTCCCAATCAACTTTGAACCTTATCATCATCATAATCAGCCTATAATGTTCCCACTGCTGGGACACAGGCCTCCTCTCAGTGAGAGGGAGTGGGTCGTAATCCACCACGCGGACCCAGTGCGGGTTGGCAGATGTCACATGTCTTCGAATTTTTGGTTCTAAGACATGCCGGTTTCCTCACGATGTTTTCCTTCACCGTTTTGAGAGCACTGGTGATGAATAGTTGACACAAAGTAAAGCGCCTGTCTAGATTCGAACCGACCTACTCGTAAGTCGCGGCGGTTACCACTTGGCCACCACTGCTTGAACCTTATGCTTTACCAATAATGTTGAAAGTATATTAAATAAAGACAGATTGTAGTAGCTTGATGTTCTGACGTCTGTACATAAAGCCACGAAGGCCTTTCACGGACATGACCTTCAGTAATAAAGTATGAAGTATGCGACCAAGAAGAAGACTTGGCAGAGCTTTATTATCTCATCTAGTCTTTGGCTTCCTGTTAACCGATCTGCGCAAAAATTACTCTTAAAAACAACAGAACTTTTATTTCCATACTCCCAATTTATTAATTACTTAATTAACTACTTCTATATTAATGGCACCCTATCCATATCTGTATGTAAGATCGAGTTTGGCAATAATCGTAACATGTCCCTGCTAATCAAACTTAAGAGATTCAATTAAACAGGACACCGTCAGATGACCCGACACCCTTGTTTAAGACAAGATCTTTATGTGTCTCCTTCCCTTCTGGTTTGTTCGCACTGGGTCGGAGAAACGGCGCGTTTAAAGGCTTTACTCCGACATTGAATAAAAAGCGTCAAACTTTTTGAAACTGCTAAATTTTGTGGAATAATTGCGTAACATACTAACAATGGCAATACCATTCATTTTGACAGTTGAACAACATTCATTGCGTTATCTACGTTCTTGAGCAGACGAATTTTACAAACTTATTGTAACAATGGTTTAACTATTCCCTTCTAAATCCTTCGGATTGTTCTTGAAAGTCTGTTACGCAATTGAGGTGCTGGTCTTCTTCGTTTATGTTAAAAGCAAATTAAAATGCTAAGATTTTTTTTTACTTTTGGACCATAATTCATTACATTTCAGATAACATCCGATTCTGTTCGCATTTTGAAAATATTTCCTACATATTCCTCTTCATCATGCAAGATTTATACAAAATTTGGAGATCAAAACATCAGCTGAAATCAGGCACACTGCATAGGGTAGCTACATATTTATTGACCGATCATGTTTCTTACTCTTTAACTTTTATGACTGTTATTTAATTAAGTATTGACATAATATAAGCTATACAAATATAATATCTATGTATATCTAATACTAAAAATAACAAATTTAAATCTTAACTTAACTAAAACTATACAGAAACTAAAATATAGCGTCGAAAAATTCATCCGCATCGCTGTCGACTGGTAATGTTCCCAAGAGACTGGCGGCATTGCCACGTTGTATGGCAATGCTTAGCCTTTGGCCCCTTAGCCAAAAGCCAGCCCTTGGGTCACGGGAAGTGTCATTTTCTAGTGCCCAGCCTCATTTTCTAGTCCATATCGCAATTTATTTGGGGTCAGAGCAACGTCTTCTTCTTTCATACTTCTCTACGAGTATTAGCATCCATTATTTCATTACTTAGCGGTTTTTAATAATCAAACAGCAGCATTATACGAACCTAGTACGTCCCAATTCCTTGTCAATTGCGATCTTAAGCACGTCCTCTAGTCTTGTAATTGTTTCTTATTCGAGCAACGCATCAAGCGGCGCGGGGGGCGGCCATTTGTAACAAACAATTATGTATGGACGAACATAATGCTGTTATGGATCTATTGGGAATAATTGAATATTTATAGGCTTTGGGCAATATTTGTGAGGGTCGTGAGATGGAATAGAGATATTTCAATGAATAGCTATAAATACTATTGAATAATTTTGAAAGGATGGCAGTTTCAAGTTCATAATATTATTTCGTTTATTTTAGTAGATAAGTCTTGACCACTCTTAAGGCAGTTATTTTTTAAATTATAGAATAAAAAAGTGCAATCGTCTTAATACCTAAACTAATGTGGGCCCAGTTGCCCCCTAGGTGGAATTGGTACCTGGTCCCAGTTTCGAAGCGGGACGAGTTGACCCCTAACGAAATTCGAAAAGGTGGAATTGGTCCCTGGTCCCAGTTTTGAAGTGGACGAGTTGCCCCCTAACCCAGCTAAATGCCTAATCTTTGCACATCGGCTGAAGTTGAAGAAAACTTGTGGATTTGTTAAATGAAACGTAAACCTCTAAAAGACCGCAGACATAAGAATATCTAAAAGGAAACTCACAGAAATAAATAACATGGATTTAAAAAATCATTAGATACTTTTCAATAATGATTCTAAAGCAGGCATTCTAAGGAGTTACGACTTTTTTAAATTATCTACCATATCATTATCGACACTTAGCTAGAATTTTCCGAACAATGTTGGGGTCGGCTACCAGTTATCCGTAGGCAACTGAATACCAGTATTTTACATGGAGCGACTGTCTATCTGACCTCCACAACACAGTTACGGGGTAATACGATACCCCTTGGTAAGACTGGTTATCAGTCTTTCAGGCTTCTGAATACCCGTAACGACTGTCCAAGATCCACAAATGACAACCGGGAGCAACGGCTTAACGTGCTTTCCGAGGCACGGAGGGGTCTCGGTATGTAAAGATGGTCACCCATCCACAGACCAACCGCGGCAAGCGTAGCTTAACCTGACAGTCATGCATTGCGTTATTTATGTTGTTGAGCAGGCACATTTTTCGAACATATGAAGCAATGGATTAGCAATATCCATCAAAATGATTCAGATTGTGGTTGATAGTGTGTTACGCAATTAGGATACTGGGCTAGGATATAGGATCTTTTTATCTCTGTAGTATAGACGCCAGCACATCAAGCTACCCGAAACTGTCAAATTTTCCCTATCAACGTTGAACCTCATGCTTTAGCGATAAAGTTGAAAATCTATTAAAGAAATTTGACAGATTGTAGTAGCTTGATGTGCTGGCGTCTGTAACAGTACATTCCCGTGGGCCTACTGCTCTTTCCCATAACACTGCCGTATCTAAATCAATTCGATCCCCACAAGTGAATAGTGCAGTTCCTGTCTAAATAAATTCACTTTATTCTTAGTATCCTATCAGGTCACGCTAGATTAGATTCGATGCACTCCAAGGCTTTCAGCTAAATCATTTAGCGTGGCGCTGCGCTAGTATTGATAGTCATTATTTATTTTTGCGTTTACGTCGACAGAAAATTCGTTTAGGTCGCTTTTTATGCTTTTAGTTACAATGTCATTATATTGAAATTGCATTTTATGGTACGGGGAATGTTGAAAATAAAGGAATATCCGAGATGTTGAAATAAAGTAAATGCTTGCAGGCAGGAAACAGGCGATTTTAACGTTAACATTTTTACTCTGGGGTTGACGTAGTTATAACCTAACCCTCTTACTAATAAATGTTGTATAGCGACTGTATAGTTACACAACCCTTTGTCTTCTTCTTTCGAAAGTCAAATTACTGACGACTGAAAGAGAGAAATCGGTGTGTAACTATTCATCTGATATAATACGTTTATTAGTCCTTACTAACACACAATATACTAACCCCCTTGGGTTAGTATATTGTGTACCCTGTAGGGTATGTATTTATATTAAATGGCTCAAATTCATATAAATATGTTTAATACGACACCCCTTGATAAGTCTTGCCAGACTTTCGGGCTTCTGACTACCCGTAACGACTGTCAAAGATCCACGAATGACAGCCGGGGCCAACAGCTTAACGTGCTTTCCGAGGCACAGAGGGGTCTTGGTATGTGAAGATGGTCACCCATCCACGGACCAACCGCGGCAAGCGTAGCTTAACCTGATTTTTATACGGGATATGCTTCCCAATTCTTTTCTCACTACTAATTATAGGCAGATGTCATTCCGTAAACCTATAAAACTGAACCGTCCATCCGAATCACTATTTCCGGATAACATCAAAGACTGTAAGTGCTCCTTAAAGAAAAATCAATAAATACTAGTTATATTCCGCGGCGTTGCTTGCACCTGTTACTGGCTGTTTCTGAGAAGTTCATCTTTAAAAAACCACGATGAAGAGTTAATGTGTTACTGTGGTTGGTTGACAGATGTGCGCTATTTTCTTTTTGAAGACGTGGAGAAAGTAATTTTGTTTCTTTGTGGTAGGTCTGTAGATTTTCTTAAGTCATTGAATATCGGGCAAGATACTTTTGTTGTGTCTTCTGGATGGTGGTTAATATTATTTTAAAATCAATCAGATTTTAAAATAATATTAACCGAAAACTACGTGTAAAAGTCTCTTAGAGGATCTACTCACAGATAAAAATAATTTCATTTCACTATCGCTCTATGAGAAGAACAATAACGACAAAATAGGTATTTCGTGCAATGAACTATACAGACACACGTATACATACATTACCTACAAACAAAGAGACAAATCACCTATGCTCAGACCACCATGAAAACTACCACATGTAATCTAGATACAGCAATATTCGGACCCTCAATACAAATGGCTGGTCAAGCCCCATAAGTGATGGTGCTCATTTATCATACATATTATTGCACCTATGTGTATGGACAGACAGACATCCTATGTGTAGATGTAGCATTTATATGGGGTAGGAGAAAAATTGGCCGATTATGAGGGACACAGGTTGATTGTTTTATTTTTTGGAATTGTGATCAGTACCTACTTACCTAACTTGCAAAAAGGTTGCTGATATTGGAAGACATTTTTTTAAGAAAAGAAGTGGTTCGGTTAAAACCACGCTACATTTTTTACAAAATATTATGCAACATTACGTCTAAACACGAGTTACATATTCTTACCCTCTCCAGTCTGTACTCTGGAAATCAATCCCCGAGCCCAAGATACAGACTGTCTAGTTTAGGGCTAAACTAAAAGTAAATAAAACCAGGATAATAAAAAAAATAATATCTGTTTCTATTTCCATTTATTTAAAACTGTAACGTACCTACTAATATTTATATTCGTCGCAGTTTCTCTGCCAAGAGACTAAAAAGATTTGTACCTGTAAATTCGCTACTTAGCACCAGAAACCAGGACCACAGCTTATATTTATTCAAACAAGCTTCATACTCAAAGGAGATATGCAAATCCTTAGTGTTTATGATTCTCTACGGAGAGACGAGCAGCTGCTGCGGTGTAGGTATTCTTAATGTTGCCAGATTATATATATATATATACTTGTTTTAATATTTTATTGTAGAGTTAAGTTTTGGATTGTTACGTGTCTTCCCTCTTAGACTGATTTCAGTGTATTTATTCGATTACAGACCGATTTTTTAATAGTCAAATATACAGGGTGTAATTTTAATCACCGTTATCCTCTTAAGGGGTCATTGTACTCATCATTATGAACAACTTTTACTATGGGACCAAACCTGAAATCGTAAAAAAAAAGCAGGTGTTCCCTATATTTTGACGAGTTATGCGAACATAAATGTAGGGAACAGCTGATTTTTTTGCTTCGGAAAGTACGTTAAGCAGTAAGCAAATAACTTTTGAAAAGCTTTTTAAATACAAAAATCTCCTCCAGCAAGGGAATTTATATTTTAATTAATAACATTTCCTTGCTTCTTACATTTCAAAGGAACTTTTCCATTCAATAAAACTTGCAAATACCATCGAATCTGAACAAATTAATTGCAGCTGTTGCAACCTTAAGTCTTGAGCAATAAGGTTGTAAATAGGTTATTTGTGTGAAGTATGTTTGTACAGAAAGGGCAGTAAGAAATTATTAGACGTGTCCCGTCGTTAGAAATCAAAACATTAGAACTTTGGTTAGAAGGGTACATGGCAGGGTACTCTGAAAGAGAACGCGGTATGTGGCATTTTCTGTTTAATATTTACGACGGTCTTTACGAGTAGGTCTTGGGTTCGAACTCAGACAAGCGCTTTATATTTTGGGTAGATAATTTCATCACCAATGCTCTCAAAACAGTGAAGGAAAACACCGTGAGGAAACTGGCATGTCCTAGAATAAAAAAATCGAAGACATGTGACGTCTACCAACCCGCACTGGGCATGCGTGGTGGATTATAGCCCACTCCTACTCGAAGAGAGGAGGCCGGTGCAGTAGGAACATTATTAGCTGATTATGAATTATGTTATTGACGCTCATTTTGAAAGCATAATATATACCTTGCATTATTCTGATAGGATTGGAACTTTTATTAAAGATAATGTAGGTACTCTCGTTTCTTCTGGAATTAAAAGTAAAAAAATTGCACTCGTACTGCAGTTTACTTTAGAGAAACCGGTTAAAAATTGTATAAATTACCAAAAAAAAAAATACAAGTATTTATATTTGTGTATTTTCTAAATGTCTGTAAGTTGGCAATGATTTAGGCAGTTGATGCAGTAGGTCCTGTTCTGCAATTTCTCTAGAAACCCTTTAAAATGAAACCCCTTTATTCATAAACGTTGCCTCAAGTTAAGTAGTGATAAGCTAAGTAGTGATAAGTTAAGTAGTGAAAATTATACTGTAAAAGACTATATTGAGGACAAAAAGGCTTGGGATTGAGCTGCTCCAATAGGTTTAGACAGTGAATGTAGTTTTTTTATTTTTTTATTTTGCTATTTTACACTTTATTTTTCTTAATATCTATGTACTTAAACAATGACATATACATTTACTGTATCAAATATTATATACTTTAATTATTTTGAAGGTGAGGACTATGTGGGTCATTGTTTCCGTTTTAATCATGGTTTGGCAGTTTGAGTAGTATATGCGGCCTACCCGAATGTCCTGTCTTTGGTATTGTTCGTCAAATCGTTGAGCTCCTTAAGTTCTGAGTTGAGCTGCACGGTTACTGACAAATGCGTGCACTGACTGGACAGGTCCACTCAATCTGTGTGGTTCTTTCCTCAAAAGACCATTTCAGACACCAATCTACATGGTCCTCAAAGATTATTTGTCTGGATTTTTATATACATATTGACATTTATTCATTTTATATATACAATGACATGAATATTTACTTTGTAAAGTATTTTTATTTTATTTAATTATTGTGAATGTGAGGACTAATGTGGGTTCTTTTTTCTGTTTTCCTTCTTAGTTAATTTTAATCATGATCTGGCAGTTTGAGTAATTTACGCGGCCTACCCAAATGTCCTTTCTTTGGTATTGTTCGTCGAATCGTTGAGCTCCTCAAGTTCTGAGTTGAGCTGCACGATTTTTGACAAATGCGTGCACTGACTGGACAGGTCCGCTCAATCTGTGTGGTTCTTTCCTCAAAAGACCATTTCAGACACCAATCTACATGGTCTTCACATGATCTGACCAAGATTTTGTCTGGACTTTAAAAGAGACTGTGACCTCTGAGTTTGTTTCGGCCTTTCTTCTCAGAGTAGTCAGATAGGAAACGCCGACCTCATCTAGCTTTAAAAAATATGATTGACGTGTAAAAGTGTTTATACAAACCTACTTACAGAAATAAATCATTTATCATTTATTAAGCGACTGTTTAACCATACATTTTTGACATTTAATCGCCACTTAACATTAATCATCGTTATATAAGGTGTTCAAAAATTAACCTTACAAACTTTAAGAGGTGCTTCAGACCATCGAACTGAACAACTTTCACTATGGAACCAACTCTGAAATCACGAAAAAAAAATCAACTGTTTCATACATTTTGGTCAAGTAGGTATTGAACTTTTGTATGAAACAGCTGATTTTTTTTTCGTGATTTCAGAGTTGGTCCCATAGTGAAAGTTGTTCAGTTCGATGGTCTAGAGCACCTCTTAAAGTTTGTAAGGTTAATTTTTTAACACTTTGTATAGATTCATGAATACAATATCCAACTCTTCCCTGCCATGTACCCAATCCTGAAATTCCTTCCCATCTTCAAAACACAGTGAAGTTACTCGCCGTGTATAATTACGAGGTAAATGAGCGTGACCGAGAAGAGGCAGACTTAACCCCACGCAGCTCACTCGCATTTATTGTTTTAAATAAACTTGTAAACAGATACAAGTTGTAATTGCAAGGGTTGATTTTGAATTTCATGATAATAATCAAAAATATTGTGCGGTGATTCGAGATGGGTTGAATTAATATTCGAATGGATAATTGTATTTTGGTTAATTTTACGGTGTAATAGGACCTAGGGACTGTTGATAATAAGTAATTTTGGTTAAAACATTCATGAGGTTTCGTACGAAAAGGTTGCTAAAGGAAACCTCTATTAGGTACCTGCCTAAAAAAGAAGATGATGGTTTTTTGACTTGAAAACTTCGTTAGGCCCACTTTGCGTTCTTACTAACACTGAACGCAAGTGAACCGTCGTGGCGTCACCCTCGGGTCAGTGATGCTGAATCGGGTATACTCGGCTCCAGTCGGTCGGTGAAGCTGAATCGCGTATATCGGCTCTAGTCGTAAGTTTTCACCACTATCGTGTTGTCTTATGCACACCCTCTTTTTTTTAATCTATTCTGCAATGGTTTTTTTTAATAACTAGTACTTATTTTTACCTACGATTAGGATGTAACACGTTCTATAACCTAACCAGATCGTGGACTAACGTTATTACTTCAATATATTCACGCTAGGACGCAGGTTAAACAATAACTCCTTTGCGTTTTGAGCACAATGCACGTACTGCACATAGTCCCGATTCGGACGTTGCTTGTCGTCTGAGGCAAACCTAATACGTTGTCTTTAGAATGTCTACATCCCATCCTTGTCTCGTCCCCGCTTTACATATCCACATATGAAGCGTAGTAGGAATTGTTTGTACAAAATATTATGCTAGGAACAAACTGTGAGCAAACCTCTACGACAGTCCGTTGTCTGAGTCTTGTCTTCGCTTTATAAATGGTTGAGACGACAACACATCATAATATTTTGGAGTTGATGTAACTTTGGTCTTCAGAAATTCTGCTTTGCATTCATGTATAACTTTAATCTTAAGGACGCTTTTAGACGACCTTTATTGCCGTTTTTTACACGTAAATGTATAGGTTCCCACCTATCAGCGGTCCGGTGCATGTAAATAATATCATTGTTATAGTGTATCTATAGACAAGAGGAGGTAGCAGCTGTCACTCATGTCATCTGTCAGTCACGAGGAATGGCGGGAAATAGACAAAGTGAAGCAGGTCTGCACGATAGCGCTTGGTGTGGTAGTGAGAGCCAATGAACTGCTATATTCAACTTAAATACGGAATCAACAGGGTTCTAAAATATACAAGAAAGCTTAATTGTATGTATAACACATATATTTCTGACAATGTTTCAGACCTAAAATCTAAAACAGCACAACACTCAGCAAAAATCCAAATCACACACAAAAGCCAGCTAAATACGTAAACAGTGACATCCTATTGTGTCCATAAAATAAAATGGCGGCCATAAGAGTTGACCCATAAACAAGGATAGACTTGCACCAACATTCCCAGATTTAGACAATTAATTTCACAAATTAATGAAGGGTGGGTCAGTTCATTTTGGGTAATTTTACTTGCTAATACACAACATTTCGGCACATACGAGTATGTTTGCAAGGCAAAATTGTGAGGTCCGCCATTTATATGTTAACGGTTTGTTTTTGGTAACATGACAGCTGGCTGGAAATAATTTTATGGAGGATATGTTTTGGACATTAAAATGGGTGGTAAAAATCTTGAGACGTAATATGGTTATGAGGTTTATTTAATTTTATGGTCTCAACATGCATTGAAGATAATTACGGCCGAGGTATTTAAATGTTATAATATGCTTATTTTAAAGCTAGTAACACTGCAGTGCAGATGTTACACTGCTGATACGCGAAGTATTGTAAGTTTTTACTTCGCCTGTGGCAAATAAAAAGAAAACTCACGCCGTCTTCCAATGGGGGTAGGTAGAAACTACAGAACGCCACCTGCTTGCTCCGATCCTTACATACTCTGGTCATACACGTACCCCAAATATAAAGAAATGAACTATACCTACCTATATACACAAACCTATTAATATAATATAACTATACACCCAATTAAGCACATCTACTAATTTATAATTTAAAATAATATTGATTTGCTACTTAGCCCTCTTCCTCTCTCCTAATTTTGCTGTGCCCGACAGGGTCCATATTGATCTTTAACTTTATAATACCATCTATGTAATACATATGAAATGCAATAAAGAATTGAGTATTGAAATGAAATTATTTATTCTGTAAATATGATATCAGAATCACTTTTACACGTCATACTGTAAAAAAAAATAAGCTAGATGGATGCGACATTTCCTATCAACATTTCCTATCTGACTACCCCGGAGAAGAAATGGCGAACCAAACTCTTGGCTGCCAAAGTCTTGATTGATGGGGTCCGCTAGGGTCGATGCCTGCCAGGGTTGCAGGTTGTTCGATAGAGTTACCGTGGCCCTGGCACAGACAACTGAATTGAAACGGGTGGGTTTTAGTCAGTAAAAGTCTGACACGCTCTCCCGCTCCGCCCAGACCGGGAGAAGTTATTTGATGATTTACCAACCAAAAAAAAAAAACAAAGTCTCTTTTAAAGTCCAGACATCTTGTTCCAATTATATGAAGACAATGTAGATTAGTGCTTAAAGCAGTTGCAAGTCACACTGCAAGTTATGCAGAAAATAAAACACATCAACCCTTGAAAATTCGCAAAACCGCTCTCTGTGTGCCAGTTTCAGCCATAACCCATCTCAACCTTAGAATCTCCCAAAAATCATCATCTGCCTAGCCTTTTCCCAACTATGTTGGGGTCGGCTTCCAGTCTAACCGGATGCAGCTGAATACCAGTATTTTACATGGAGCGACTGCCTTTCTGACCTCCACAACCCAGTTACTGGGTAATACGATACCCCTTGGTAAGACTGGTTGTCAGACTTTCGTGCTTCTGACTACCCGTAACGACTGTCCCATGCTTTCCGAGGCACGGAGGGGTCTCAGTATGTAAAGATGGTCACCTATCCACAGACCAACCGCGGCAAGCGTAGCTTAACCTGATCGATCGACCTGTGCGGCTGTTATTATTTAGCCACGGACCCCACAAATCCTTCCAAAAATCCTTATCACCATTTTCGATACCCATCTACATACGATCATATATCACTGCAAAACCAGGTTAAGCAGAGGTTACACGTGTCGTATCTTTTATTCAAGTGAAGAGCTCCCCCGATAGCACCGTGCCTTAATTAAGGGGGGTTCACACCTGCTTTAATCACAACAACATTGTACACGCATTTGTACGTCGTTTTAATTAGAGATTGGTTCTGGAATCGGGGAGGGGAGGAGTATTGAATACTTTAAAATTTACCATTTTTGCAATAACTACTGGTCTAGCAATACTTGCAATATTTTTTGTGTGTGCCATGAACTTATCACTGATTTGTCACATTTAACAATATCTTCCGGACCAAAATCCAGTAACGTTGTTTTAGCTCATTGCAGACAGTAAGTAAGTACAAATAAGTAAATAAAAAGTAAGTGTACCTAATTGAATAACATTATGTATATTTTAAGTCCTAGAAATAAAAATAAAAGATTCGGCTTTACTCCTTGACTGTACTAATGATGAAATTTGGCAGTGGGTCCAGTCGCTTCATGTAAAATACTGGTATTCAGCTGCATCCGGTTAGACTGGAAGCCGACCAGATGATTCGTTATAATTATTTAACAATTTATCATTCGTACTATTTATTTACGAGTTATTTATTTAGCTCTAACTCAAGAACTATTGTAACATACTTGTGCAGCTTCAATTAATTGACACAATGTTTGAGATGTTTTTTTTTTTCATTTTTCTCGTAACATCTTTACTTTAAAGCCTTATTTATAACAAACATCTGCATTTATTTAGTCCCGAAATAACAATATTTTCTCAAAAAAAAATATAGCCAACTACCAAGACGTTACACTGCAATTTGGCAGCCTAAAATGCCGCCGTAAGCAATTTAAAGCCTTACAGACATAAAATTTGCACCCATATACAGCATTTTCAATATAAAAGTATAATTTTACCTGCATATGTCAAAACCGAATTATGTTATTACGTTTAATGCACGTTTTTAGGGTTCCGTACACAAAGGGTGCTATAATGGACAGCCAGACGGACAACGGATCCTTAGTAATAGGGTCTACTAACACTCCGCTGTCCGTCGGGCTGTTACAAGAATGTATCTTTTGAAACGTAATAGGTAGACGCTTGAAATTTTCACAGAGTAGGTATTTACAAATTTGGACGCTATTACATCAAATAATAAAAACAAAATGAAGTTTAAAAATTAAAGGGTGTCCCTATACAAAAAACGTGTTTTTTTTTCTCTAGTATTTTAATTAAATATGTAGTGTTTTGAATATTGTATGGTGGTATGAAACCCTTCGTGTGCGAGTCGGAATCGCACTTGGCCGCTTTTTTTACGCTATATTGTCGTAAATTGCGCATCTGAGGTCCGGTCAGTGACCGCTTGAGTAGGTAGGGTGACGTTCCGAGGCCGCTAAGATGGCGCATCTAGTCTATAGCCTATTGTTTGTGCACGTAGTTGATGAGCGAGCACGTTTGCGAGTTTATTGGGAATTAAATGTTTATTTTATGACGTAGGCTATATTGGTTTTAGTGTGTTCTTTAGAAAATGACAATTGTTTAAGTTTGCTAATAGCTTATTTACAGCAAAGTACTTACTGAATACAACTAGTTTTCTTTTTGACATATTATTTGAACGAAGATCTTTTACGGAGCTTGCGGTAGGAGTAAATTGGTAGAAATCGTCACGTAACGAAAAAGCGTTATGCCCCCTCAATGCGACTTTTTATTACATAATAGAAATATTTTAGAAACATATTGCTTGACACAATCAAAAACTCATGTGAATAATATTGAATCTTTAGTATTCCTTGGTAGCTGTAATTTATAATTATGTATCTTATTTTGTGTGCTTATGTATGTATTCTGTCCGACTTTAACTTTATCAACATTGTCTTTGTCTTTTTGTGTATCTGTGGAGAACGTTGTTGGTTGCACATTTGTATAACTCCTTATGTTCTATTTACTTGTAATATACAATGTGTAATTGTTTGTTCTTCCGAATAAATAAAATAAAAAAAAAAAAAATAATAGAAAGAGAGAGATAGTTGTCATAGTTCCCGATGGTGCTGAAGTCAATAGTGTGGTCAAAATAAAAATCCAAGATTGCGGCTGCAAAAAATTTCAAATTTTTCTTCATATATGTCGTTTTCATAGTTTTCGAGGGTACTGAAGCCCATAGTTCGGTCAAAATGAAAATCCAAGATGGCGGCCGCAAAAACTTTCAAATTTTTCTTATACATATAGTATCTAAACAGCAATATTTATCCCAACTTTTGCACCGCTTTCCACAATCGTCAACTAGCAACATTTTAGCCTCCATCCGGACCCATGATCCAAATATTAATTTATATCGCCCACCTCCGCGGTCAGCAGCCGCAGGTGCGAATAATACCTTTACAAATGATCCCCTACCCAAATGACAAGTGACGCCGAAGGACCCTGCTTGTATAGATCCCGTAAACTGTTTGAACGAGACGAGTTTACAAATGATTAATTATCGTTCACAATGTCCACTTCTGTATTTATGGTAGGCCTAGGGAATACACAAAAAAGATTAATTTGCGATTATGATGACGAACTAGACATGGACATTGGACATGCCCAAAAACTCCGGCGATGATATGTGGTTTAACGTGTAAGGTGACAGAAAGGATAAAAGAGTAAAGTAACTATGAGGACTTTTTTCAGAATGCATAGGGTAAGCGGGGGGGGGGGGGGGGGGTGACTTGGTATTTTTTACAACTGTAACCATAAATTCAGTACTTATTATCAAATTTATTTAAATGATAATTAAGTTGATTTCAGAGTGACTAGGTCTATTGAAAAATGTTTGAAATTGTAGCGTAAACTGCACTTTATTGTGTACGAATTTAAGTTATTTTTCCATTAATTCATAGTTGTTTACATTTTTGGCAAATAAATCGCGAACGTAGATTAGTATTGTGCTGAACCCATGGTTACAGTTTATGCAGTAGTTAAAATTGTATCTTGTATAGAAAGAAATCATATCATATTTACATAACGAAAGAATCAAAAGGCGACGCTTGAAAAGTTTGTCTGCGTAGTTAATCCAATTTAATTAGTAATTTCAGAACCTATAGACGCACTTAAATAAAGTACAGGTATTTAACAAACATTATCGTTTCTCTCATTTAAATCCAAGTGGTTTAACAATTTCATATTTCAGGTCCTAATTACAACATTATTAGAGCAAGAACATTTGCGTTACCGGGAAATGTGCTCAGTTTGTTTTGTGGTACCTATTTGAGCGACAAGCGACTCGGAAAGAACAAAAATAGGTGAATAATAACGTTAAGAAAGAAAAAAATACAAAAAAAAAATGGTGAGTCGGACCGGACATATTACTCTCAGGATAAAACTATGTTTGTGTGTATGTACGCCATTTTTTTTTTGTAGTAACTTATTTTTTTTTCTTTCAATTATGTTTTTTTGTGGATCATGGGGTCTGTTTATTGTTTTAAATAAATATTTTTATGTATTTATTTAAAACAATAATTATAATAAGAAGTTAGCAAAACTTGAAACGAAAGAAAAATCATTAACCACCTGCCCAAATCCCTTATATTGTTTGAGGTCGATGCAGCATATTAATGTCTACTTCTTTCATACTACTCTGCGAGCCAATATTTCAGTATTCACCTGCGTTGATCATCATTATTTAAGAGCCCTAACGTTCACTGCTAAACATAAGCCTGCCCTAAAGGTTGCCATATCGACCGGACCTGTGCGTCTCGCATCAAGAGTCCTAGCTATGTTGGGGGCACCCACGAACCCAAGGACCTGTGTTGCTTTGGTAAAATCATGGCATATAACCCATAGGATAACGTTTGTGAACTACCCGCTCTTACGCATAACTTAAACCCCCCATTTTACGCAAAATTAAATCTGCGCGGTTGCTCATGGCAGCCATTAAAATTACATACAGACATTCAAATTTGGAATACATTCGTGTTGCGGCACTGCCGGAAGTACCCGCCTGCATTATTTTCATATTTCCAGCGCTGAATGTTTCAGCCATTGTAAAGGGTTTTGTGTGAGCGTTGTGTAAGCGGTAAGTAATTTATTATGGGAATTTTGGAATGAGGTACTTCGACCATGTTGTGAGGTTGTGAACTTTTGGGAAATGTATGAAAAGAAAAACAAGTGGGGTTATTTTTATAAACACACACACACACACACGTACATAAGATCACGCCTGTAATCCCGGAAGGGTTAGCAGAGGTGTACCTATAGTACCCCCACATATCGCCAGTTCTGTTTACGTCCCTTGTAATACGGGGCAAACGTGTGTATTTTTTGAATCGGCAGGAAATATTTCGAAATATTTAGTAAAGAATATTTATATTTATTAAAGAATCAGCATTGCCATTCAAAGTGGCAATGCTGCCAGCCTTTTGGGCACGTTTCCTGTTGACAGCGATGCGGACGAATTTTTTGATGCCCTTTGTTTATTTCCCCGCCTTTTTTATATACTTTTACATTTTATTATTTTAAGACTGTTGGCTTTTTAAATTATGTAAGTATTTGAATCTTTCCGTGCCTCGGAAAGCACGTTAAGCCGTTGGTCCCGGCTGTCATTCGTGGATCTTTGACAGTCGTTACGGGTCGTCAGAAGCCCGAAAATCTGACAACCAGTCTTACCAAGGGGTATCGTATTACCCAGTAACTGGGTTGTGGAGGTCAGATAGGCAGTCGCTCCATATAAAATACTGGTATTCAGCTGCATCCGGTTAGACTGGAAGCCGACCCCAACATAGTTGGGAAAAGGCTAGGCAGATGATGATTTGAATCTTTCATAAAATATACACCGTGTTCTTCACGTTATCCATAAACTTTGTCAAACGCTTTTATAGCTTTTACAAATTAAATCTAAAAATGAAGTAGTACTTAAAAAAGCTTCGTTACAAAGATATTTGTAATTTCATTTAATGAAATTTAATTGAGCTATGCAGTGAGAAAGGATCTTAACTTAGTTTTGACAAGTTTCAGCCCGCCAAATCTTATGAATGAAAATTACGTCGTTGTCAATTCGAATAAAGAAGCATGCATATCGGGTGATTTACGTCAAGGTATTTAGTTTGTATGAAAATTAACAAAAAAATAAAAAATAAGTATTCATCAATGTGTCCATAATGAAAAATGCTTATTTCCATGGTCTGAACATCAGGTCGAAGTTTATGTATATCGTCCGGAACACGGTGTATAATATATATTAAAAAAAAATGTATATTTATATCTTTAGTAATGTGAAGAAGTAAAACAATTAGAAGGAGTGAAAACTTAGAATTATAATAATATCAAATAAAAGAAACTTAAAATAAAACATTTCTTATATCCGTTTGACAATCAACGGTCAAGAATCTCCATAGCAACCGACAGATTAAAAAATGAATGATCTATGGTAATGACATGTATCCTACATATCCATTAACAATGGTTCTAATTTTGGTCCTTCGTGCCGAAACTCACTGACACGTCTATATAAATTAGGTTCCGTGTAAACCAACACTTTCTCTTTTCTACAAATAAATTAAAATGCAAGTGTGCAACCTATACTTAAAACAGGTACCTATTCCCCGAACGAATATACTTTATAGCCTTATAAATTTAGCTATCAAATGGCTTGGACTCTATTGCTAGGTAATAAGGGTTATATTTAACTGATTAAAATTAAGTAAATTCGAGCAAGTTAGCGGCGGGGGTAATAAAATGGCGCTTAGTTCTCTGTAATTGCTTTGGTACGTGAGTTTTATATTATTAACTGAATTAAAATGTGTTCTTTTTTCATATCGATTCTCACAAGTTTAAATATTTATAGTCTATTATTAAATTAATAATGGGTTACGTGACTTACGTGAGAATAATGCGAAATCATAGCGTTAACATTTTTCTTAGTGAGATTGTTGTTTCTTACTCAATATTTTTATCAAAATTATTTTATTTTATCCTGCTCGGGAAACTTACAAATATAAACAGTATTCTTAAACAATATGCAATAGAAAGCAATTTACAAAATTCCATTGAAAAAAATTGTAAAAAAAAACAATAACAAATAAAATAATAATAGTAGTTTAATAATTATTAAAATAGTTGATGTTTAATTTTTAGATCAAAGAAATCTGTTGACCAATAGCTTAAACAAATACTTTTTTCAACACACTTGCTCGTAAAGTGAATAATACCGCCTCGGGTATAATGATCAACATAGCACACATGTATCATATAATATACTATTATAACCAAATCAAAAGCCATTTAGCACGTTAAGTTTCGAAAACTGAACCCTGGTTAGTCTAAACTATTTTGCAGTCTGACTGTCTAGGTTCCAAAACACCTGTTAATCCTAATCTAGCTTCAGCGTAGGTTGGTGCCTGTTTCTAGCTATTACGTCCGTAGATTGGCTTATAAAGAGGTTCCGTACATTCCCTTTGAACGTAGTTTCAGGATTGCTCCCAAATTGGGTTTTCATAATTTTCAGTGCTTGATGGTAGCGAATGGTTCGACTCCTTTGGATTGCTTGCACCTGAATAGGAATAGTTTTTAACTTTTCTACGTGTTTCCATCTTATTTTGTTTGATGTTCGCTGATTTAAATTTTGTCTTAACTTCTTGATGCATTTAAATATCTCTTTACCGTGTTAGGGCCGATTTTTCAATCGTCGAATCGTTACAGTCCGTCAGTGGTCTTTATACTCCGTGTAATAAGGTTGCTTTTGGATTGCTGCTAATGACAAGTCCGTCAAAATCACAATGATCTTTATTCTCGTTATAATTAGGTTGCTGCTGTCCGTTGTAAAATAATTATAACTGCGGACTGAAGAATATAATGGTGGCTTGACATACAGCTGTCAAACTGCAATTTTTATTCCTCAATTATAAGTTATCTTTTGATTGGAATATTAGCCCTTAATGGCCTAAATACTGATAGTCACAATGATCGGTATTTTTCTATTATTGCAGGAACTTCTTGGTGATAGTTTTAAGATAAAAAAAAAAGAAAATCGTAAGAAAAATACAAAATCTATACACGTAGTTTCAGAACACACAAAGGCCAATTCTCAGAATTAAAAACGTTCAAAATCTAGTCTCAATCTCATCTCAGCAACAATCAATGTCAAAAATGTAGGGAAATTAGAGGTATTTTTGACGGATTAAGACAAATCAGACTGTGAACGTTCTTAAAAACAAATACGAGAATTGCCTCTCGGAATACGGTATGTGTCACTCTTATTTCTAGCTATAAGTACTAGGTACGTACGTTAATTAAGTCAACATGCTTCTCCTTGGCCTGCATAGGGAGACAGGGAGGACGTAGTCTTAACTACAAGAGACGTATCGATTTGAGGCTAGCTACCAAATTGGCATTGCAGATTGGACGTAATTGCTAGATCGTCTGCTCTGGTCGGCATTATCTAGCTGCAGAGCATTATGCAAGGAATAAAACGGTTAAAAGGACGATGTTTCAACGTTAACATAAATAAAGATCACCTAAAAGTAGTTTTGAATGCCATAAAATGCAAAAGAGAGCGCGTCATTTACTGGATGTCTAACATTATAAATTCCTGCTCATGATGCTCTTTAGCGATTTTGTTCCAAACAATATTAACCTGAATAGATACATTACCTACCTATTTAACGTTTAATTACGTTTATAGGTAAGTGCGTATGACCGAAATATAAAACATCACTTATCCTTGCTATTCAAGCCAGCTTGCAGCCAAACTTGCTATTCAAGATTAGTAAAAGACTAACCGTGGAGTTTCTTGCCGGGTCTTCTCCATAGGATACGGTCGATTGCAACCGTGTACCTACCTATCTTCTGACGTTTATGACATAAGTGCACATATAGGTTTATGCGAAATAAAATATTTTGATTTTTAATTGATTAAAATATTTGACTGACCTATTTGCTACCTATGTACGAGTATACTTTCATTCATATATATGTGAACTACCGCCACGTTCTATTTTATAAAACGTATTGAAATGAAAAAGTTTATTTTTAAAGTCTGTAAAAACCAACATACAGCGTAAAGGCCCCTCGCCTACGGCGACTTTTTGTAGCGATACAGTCGCGATGCAGTCGCTAGCTGTTTGACCTCGCCCACACCACGATTCTCAGTCGCGATGCAAACGCGATACTGTCGCGCTTCTGTCGCGATGCAAACGCGATTGTGTTGCACTGATGCTCGCTTCTCCACTCACGCGCCACCCTCCCTCCGTTCTCTCCCTGATGTCGTCCGACACAGTCGCGCGTTTGCTTCTGTAGCGCGTTGCAAATGCGACTAACGCGCGTTAGTAGCGATGCTGTCGCACTTTTACGAAACGCGCGACAGCATCCCTACACAAAGTCGCCGTGGGCGAGGGGTCTTACAAAACTCCGCAACTTATCTTAGTTTACAACACCATCAAACTCAATCCCCCAGCTACAGTAAGAGGGTAGACAGATGTCTAACTTGTGCATTACTGTCGAGTAGTTAGGTTCAGTGTTAGAGGATAGTTCAAACGATGAGCTGAACTGGGTTGTGGGATGTTAATGGATGTTTTAATTGTTTATGTTCTATTGGGTTATGATAAAAAAGATGCTGCTAGTGAAAAAGAAACTCAATTTAGAATATAATACAATACTCTTTACTATGTACGCCATACAAAATACAGATATGAATTTAGAAATTTTACATAAGGTGACACGACGGGCGGTTTTATCGCTAAAACCATACACTGCAAACTGTTTTGTATTTTTGTAGTAAAAGTTGTCAAAATTAATAATATCCAACTAAATCAGTTGAAAGAAGGAGTGGGTAACGTGATAAATAAAAATAGCTTTGAGACAATAAGGTTAAACATTATATTATATTTTTTCAAACTATAGACTTCGATATTAACCCCGTCCTACAAAAAAAAACAGTGGCAGTCCGGGAGTACCGACAGAAGTGAAAACAAAACACAAACAGAATACTTTGCCATTACTCACTGACATATCGGAAATACATGAAAACCGAGTACATCCCGAGGACAGTCGAACACATCCGAATGTAGCGCGGTGTCAGTAACAGTGTCGCGAGTTCAATGATTTTTTCCCATCTCAAAAAATGCCCAACGCGCCTAAAGAAGTTTTCACTTCAAAAATCATCCCAATTTTCGCAACACTATCTATTACTATTTACTTTTCTCATCTCACTCTTGTTTTACGTAAACCTTATATTTATTTACTAAACAGGCCATAACATTAGATAATTACAATATATCAAGTAAATTGCTTGTTTGGGCACTTAATTATTATCAATAAACGTGAATCACGGACTCGCGTCGTCCATCATAAGATCCTATACTTACAGCTCCCTCATCTGTAAGTATAGGAGAAGCACTATTAGTAAAAGAGTGCTTTTCAGGAAAATCTGCGTCTAATGTGTTAGTAGTAGAGGAAAACAATTGAATTTTGCTAAGTTTAAGCTATGTAAGTACATATAATTTAGCATTTCTAGATTCTAGTATTTTTATAGGTTCTAGTAAAGAGAACATTAGATGTTAAAAGATAATTCTCTACCGTAGTATAACTGTAATACTTTGTATGTAAACCAAGGACTGTAACCCAGATATTAGCATTACAAAATTCAAAGTCCTGATTGAATGATATATCGACGCACAGTCTAAACTGCTGGTCCTAGAGACGTGAAATTTGGAGGGTGTGTTCTTTGTGAAGAGTAGGTATCCACTAAGAAAGGGTTTTTCGAAATTCCACCCCTAAGAGGGTGAATTGGGGGAGGGTGTAATTTCACGCAGACGAAGCTGCGGGCAGAAGCTAGTCAGCCTATAAAATTCTCACTGCTGGGACACAGGCCTCCTCTCTTTGAGAGGGAGTGGGCCATATTCTACCGCTATCAAATTAAAAATTCTGATAGGCCTGTAAGTTCACCAGCATCCAGCATCATTAAATCTGAAACACAGCTATTATTGTAAATGTAAGCAGCTCTACTGGTTTTACTATAATTACCACTGGTATTTCTTTCTTTTTTTTACCAAAAGTTTTACTACGTACCTACCAAGTTTAACTGGAGTGTCCATCTTACTTCCATTCCCCATAATTACAACAAAACCTCTCCACAACTAACAAACAGTCCTGGCACAGTGACAAAGTTAATTAAACCGCTAACATGTACCTACTTATTTAACTACTTGTAAACATGGTCCAACGAGTTCGCAACTCATTAACTCAAGTGTCATACGCACAACACTTTTGTACCAGTTTAGTTTTATTGAAACATTCAAGCACCTATAAGGTTTTATTTTAGTATGCTTTGATTGAAACTTTCTGCTGAGATGAGAATGCTAAGAAGGATGTGTGGTTTTACGCAAAAAATCAATCTGCCTAGCTTTTTCCCAACTATGTTGTGGTCGGCTTCCAGTCTAACCGGATGCAGCTGAATACCATTTTACATGGAGCGACTGCCTGTCTGACCTCCAAAACCCAGTTCTGGGTGGTGCTACACAAATGGATACAAAAAAGAAATGAGTGTATGCTATGCTCTAAAACTTGCCAATAATCATAATAGAAAGAAAGAAAAATTATTTATTCTGCACTAATTTAACATGGTAAAAAAACATTACAATGCAGCCAAAAGCCAAGTATAAAAAAAAAAGTTATGGTTACGTAGGTACATACCTACTACTTCGATGAGGAGAGCAAAATTAATAATTTAATAGTATTCACTGTTGCCCTGTTTCAACTTTTATTTCACAAAAATGAACGTGTGAAAACAAATTCGTTCTGGTCACTTTTTACTCCTTACAAATGTTTAAAGCCGCGTCATAATTTACTCTGAAAAACCTAAAAAGATTTCACGAGCTACAATTCATAAACTTAACACATCGTAAATTAAAATGTTTGAATGCATAATTTCAGGGAAAAACTTGAAATATTTTGCGCTGAAATTACGCTAACACAGCATGCAGGAACATGGAAAAATAGGATGAATAGGTACGTTTATATTTTTATGGCGAAAATACTTTTATACAACGGAATGAAAGTGGATAGTACTGTTGAGGCTGCCTATGAAGCCTCACCTCTTTTTTAATGCAGGCCGGTCATAATTGACGCCAACTGCTGTTCGAACATAAAAGCAGACGTCAAAGGAGATTAGGTTTGACGTGTGAGATAGGAGTGATAGTTTTTAAGTAATTATGAAAAAGTCTCAAAATATATCTCATGAAATTAATCTTATAGGAGTTTGATTAAATAAGAGCTCCCATTAGAGCTAGCTTCCCATAGTACTAAATCAAGTTTGTAGTTAAACATTTTGGATTAATTAGTGCTGTATGATATAAAATGGCAGGATTGATATTAGCCAGTCAATGAAGGTCTGCTTCATTGACACCTTCATTGGTGCTTCACTGTCCATTCCAAAGTTGCCTGGAAGTGATCGCAGAAAGCGATAAGGCCGCCTATTGTATATTTTTAGTGTTCGATCAATTTTTTTGTTATGTATTTTTGTGGTGGCCAATAAAGTATCTATAAATAATAATATTATAAATAAGCAGCCCGGAGGCTGGATTTGTGCACGTTTGATGGCAATAGGCTCGTCCCTATTACATGGGACTTAACTACCAACTAACTATGCATGCATTTTAATTAAAGCCGTTACTGCCGCGAGTTATAACCTCCAGCTTACCTGTAACTCCTGAAAGTCACCCCTAAAATTAATAACATCACAACTTCTAACACGTATGCCATTAATTATTGACAACAATATAAACGAATGCTCGACCACGCCTTGCTAACGAGTTCACAAATTCATTGTTTATTAACTATACAAAATGCGATTAAAGCGAAAGGTGGGTTCCTGTGTACAGAGTGTAGTTTATATGCGACTAACGGCAAGTCACTGCTGATTAGTGAACATAAGCCTTAACAAAATACAAATACATCAAACAAGTACTTCAAAGTAACCACACGATGTTGCAATACCTAAAGGTATAGAGATATTTTTGTAATTTTGGACTACGACCCACTCCCTTCCATAGAGAGGAGGCCTGTGTCCCAGCAGTAGGAAAATTATAGGCTGATTATGCTTATACTTAATATGCCTATGCCGTAATTAGTATTCTGAAAAAAAAATCGAAAACATGTGACATCTACCAACCCGCACTGCGTCCGCATTGTAGAATGCAGCCCACTCCCTTTCGAAGAGAGGAGGCCCATGATGATGATGATGATAATGGAGCTCCCTTCTCCGTACTTAGATTCCCATTTGGTCCGTTGTGAGTGGGGATTCTGGCTAACACAGCCAGCGTAGCTCCGCCCAAAAGCACAGAAGCTTCCTAGGAGCTTCGCAGGATTCACGGAGCGACCTTACTGTTCCGAGGATTTCTTCACGTTGAGAAGCCACGACTAGAGGAGGCCCATGTTCCAGCAGTGGGAACATTACAGGCCGATTATGCTAAATCACGAAAAAAAAAAAAAATCAAATACTTCGAGTCATAAACATATTGAATACCTTTTTAGTCTGAAACATGCCCCCGAAAACATACCCTATTAATCCTGGCAAGTTTGACATCATCCTGTATAGCAATGCAACGGAAGGGTGGACGACATACATTCTTAATGCGACGCTGACAGCGAAATTGAGCTTTGATGTAACTGAACGAATTTTCAGTTATCCGGTTAACGAACGTTACCTGACTGTGGTTAACATAATTATTACTGCTGGTTATGGAGTTAGGTTAACTAATCATTAATCTGACTGGGCCATACTGGGGTTGGTGTTTTAATTATGTGTTTCTTACTTATTTATTTGGCTCTGGTCATGGCTCCTTTTAAGTTCTAAATCGTAACTGAGTAATTTGTACGGTCAGCAACAAAAGTAGATTAACACTTCAGTTTTTTTAATCTTAGTTATTGAGCAAAATATTTGTTCAAAATTGTAGCAGAAGAAAAATGTTTAGAATATAAACTCTCTGCTATTATGTGAAAAGCAGTTTATTGAAAAAAATTGTTGTGAATTTAATAACATGTAAAAATTACAGTTTAATCGACTTTTGTTGCTGACTGTACCTTCGTTTAAACTGATTGGAATAAAATGGGCGTAGAACCTAGTACACTTAAAGACAGAAAATTCATGTTCTAAAATCTTTGAACCTATATTTTTTCAAAATAGTTTTAACTCGGCTCGGCGCCGCCTAGGAAGTGGTTGCGACGACCTAGATGCCCTAGATGCATACCTACTGCAAAGTCGGTACAGGGATCGAGTTGGATCTAGAAAGGGATGCCTGGAAGAATTTGGGGAGGCCTTTGCTAAGCAGTGGGACAGTGTAGATAAATAAAAATTAAAAAAAAAAACCGTATTATTTCTCATTTTAACTTCAGAACTTAAAAATCCTAACTAATATTATAAATACGAAAGTAAGTTTGTTTGTTACATTTTCACGCTTTAACCACTGAACCGCGGGGCAATTGCGTTACACATTATCAATCGGAATCGGTTTGATTTTAACAGTTCAACAACATTCATTGCGTTATTTACGTGTTGAGCAGAAAAAAATGTTGAACTTATGAAGCAATGGATTGGCAATTTGCTTCAAAATGATGCAGATTCCGATTGCTAGTGTGTTACGCAATTAGGGTGCAGATCATCCTGACATTTTGCATATACGTTGTCAGGTGTACAGAAACGGACATGGGTACCTTTTATCCCGAAAAAAAGTGGTGTTCCCGAAGAAAAAAACAATAACGTTATTATGATAATAGATGGCGCCACGTGTCTTTCGAATCTTATGCGGGTGAAACCGCGGGGCGCTGCTAGTCCCATATAAAATAAAAATTGTTCAAATAAAACATAAACAGATAAAAACATAAGAAAACGCTTCTAAAAATCTAAGAGCTCGGAAAAACTATAAAAACACACCTCCACACCATTAAGGATGCCATCCATAGCCAACATAATATATAACATACATCATTACAACTTCATCTTCTCACTACATAATAAATAATTGATAAGTTCTCTCAACTAATGGTGCAGAAGAGATAATATGAAAAGTTGACGGAGAGAGGAAGCGCGCCCCATATACTAAGGTATACCTTGCCCGCTCCGCATACCTTTGTGAGGGAGGAAACAATGTGTGAGAAATGAGGACCGCGATGTTATTCATTATACCGAATGTCCGATTGATAAGGAATTGTGAGGAAAATGGGGTATTTTCTATTGTTACCTCATTAATAATATGGGTGGGAAAGAAAATTGTCGTTTGGTAGTGGACATCAAAAATAGTGGTTCTATACACTATACATGAAAGCATTGTTCGAATTTTTTTTATGACATTATTTTTAGGTACATTTTGTGACTACAGTAACTCTCTCTCTCTGATATTCAGCTGCATCCGGTTAGACTGGAAGCTGACCCCAACATAGTTGGGAAAAGGCTAGGCAGATGATGAGTAACTCACACAAATTATTACTATATTTGTAAATATGTGAGCACCATGTATCTATCACATAATTGATTTACCTGTCATTGCTTTATTTTTAATTCTTTTTACCTTTTGTTGGTAGACAATTTTTTATTCTAGATGCATCGTCTTTCACATATAATTATATAATGAATGTATACAAAACCTTGTAAATCATTTTAAAAGAGTAACGGTGGAGTTTCTTGCCATTCTTCTCCATACGAAAACTACCTTTTGGAAGGGGCGACTAGAATCAATTTCGTTTTATTATAATTTTTGACGTTCAAAAGTGCCTTTAGTGTGCCTATTTGAAATAAATGATTTGACTTTGACTTTAAATTTTACGCACATTCCTTACATTGCTAGAACATTGCTTTCATGTGTATAGATTCACTATTTTTGAAGTAAACTCGTCATCCTGATGTTCACGTTTGGTAGGTTAAATGGAAACATGGTCGATTTTTTTTTTTAATTTTAATTTGTCGTTGTAGAAAAAGTTGATGAAGATGATAATTAAAACGTATTCTATGTTGTAAAATAAACGTTTTATAACGAGATTTTTCCTAATTTTTTTTTTTTGTTGTAAAAATCTCTTAATCTTTTATTGCCTGCCAACATTTTTATCAAAGCCATCATTCATTTTATTTTATAATCACTTTCATCCTTATTTCACACCCTACCTATACTTTTTATTTCACAAAATATTCAAACAAACTTTTCCTCTTGTTGCAGGTAACCGAAACATTTTACTACAAACGGCTCTCGGTAAGGTAAAGCTTCACTCCTATTAATCTAAACGTTCCCAGAAGGTCCTAACATATTCTTTCGCATTTATCTAGGTCTGCTTAATAAAATTACAGAGAAGCATGTTAGGACAAATTGCTAGCCCGCCCACGCATGAATATTTTGTCGCATATGCAAATGTATTTCGGAAGCGTGCACGGCGCCCGCCCAAACCTCGTGTCTGCTTCCGGCACAGTGCGGCGGGGACAGAGAATCTAGTTCGTTGTTGTACTGAAACAATTTTTTTTTTACATTTTATCAACCAAGACAAAATAGAGTGAAAGGTGCCTGCCTCCTACAATGGAACTTAAATTATTAATGTAATGACTAATTTATGATTTTAGCACATTTGCTAGCAAAGTACTCAAAGACTAAGGCTTTTTAAGGCTATAACTTCTGCCATACATCAAAAACTATCAGAAAGTCGATGGCGTCCTTTGATGACTTAACTATGTGCTGTAATGCAATTATTTTCTTGGCCCTTTTTTGGCTTTGGGACCTGGCTCATTTGCTACCTACGGACAATTGGTCTACTTTTGTCAAGTGCCAAGAAAAACCCAAACGCCGCAATTTGGCTCAAACTTCGATAACTCTTTTTAAAACAAAACATAATCGCCACAGTCGGTTCATGATTGTGTTTTGTTTGTTCCATTCACTTTTAAACTTGTATTACTGCACATTACACACTACACATCCGGTCACAGGACATCCGTAGCGCGCATGCGAATTAAGTCTCCGCTTTTGTCGATCTGAATGCTTTATGGCGCATCTTGAAAGGGTTGGACTGTGCTCCGAAGGGGAGGATTTAAGTACCAATGGATTTGGACGATTATGCTGGCATAATTTAATGGGAAGTGTTTTGTTTTGGAATTAAAATAATTTCATATTTGAGTCCTTTGTCATTAATATCATGATTACAGTCATTTTACAGTTTAAAGTGACAACGTGTTACTTCTGAACTGTGTTATTCATAAAATTTGATCCCCCTTCTGGGGCAGATGGGTAAAAGGGATCACGAACAAATCTGGTGCTATTGTCTTCTCCAGACCTTGTCAGTATTTTCTTCTACTTCTTCTTAAATTTTTCGAGTTTGAATGAAAAACTTTTGTCGTACACTGTACAACTAATGCCAGCCATTTATTAGGGCTTTTGGATTGGCACCTTATCTTGCTGATTGTCAAATCCCTTATCAGTGTTTAATTAGTGGCACGAGAAAATCTCACGTTAAGGCGAGGTTTGACCAATCGTGATCTTTCTTATTTTCACTTTCCACTTTTATTTTATTTTTAAATCTGATATGACCCACTTCTGGACAAACGCTTCCCCAAGGTCCGTTACTTCTCTCGATTTGGTTTTTCTTCTCACCAATTCTCAAGAAAGCCATCCAAGATTAAAATAAGATATTACAAAAACACTACATGCACATTATTTATGGGGTGTTTACGATATTGCAAGGGATACCCTAATGTATCGGCAAGACAGTCGATAACTCTCGACAGGCACTCGCGAGATTGTTCGCCTCGTTGGCGCCAACACGCGTTTGGCCAGCAAGGATTAAATGTGGGGGTTCGCTTTTATGACAAACGTTGGTCAAGAACGTCGTTAAAACCGAGAGTGCTCAGGAAAAAATCTGTTTTCTGACAAAATTCTCTGATTTTATCTGCGCCTTTTGCACCTACGCATCTACGGAAATATGACAGCTACAATCTTCTTATATGGTTAATTAATGTACCTAACTAAAGTACTAAAACTTATTCATACTCCTCATTATTAGTGGCGTTATTGCTCTGAAATGTTTACCATTTCTAGACGGTTTATTGCTTGAAATCCTAGGAAAGGAACCGCTAAAATGAAAAATATATTGAAACTTCAGTCAATTCTGTTGAAATTCGTTGTAGAAATACGAAACGCTATGAAAGCGATTGCAACTTTTCTAGGCTCTCTGCACTTGCGTGAATTTCGGAAAATACTAGCCATGTTCGAGCGTCCAACACGGCTAAGGTCTGATGTAAACAACAATGGCCGCTCGAAATTGAATAAAATCGATATACAAGAACATTTATTATAAGTAATGTAATGTTTTCGTCTAAATCTCCGAGCTAACTAGACGAAAACAAACATTACTTAAAATAAATGTTCTTGTATATCGATTTTATTCAATTTCGAGCGGCCATTGTTGTTTACATCATTGGCAAATTTAGCGCGGCCGGACTTTATATATATTTTTTTTTTTTATGTTAGCCTACACTGCCCCACCGCTAAGCACAGACAATCCTTCCAGACATCCTTTTCTAGAACGATCTCGATCTACGTGTCTAGGTCGTCTCGCCACCTCTTCCTGGGCCGGCCTCGGCATATTCATAATAGGCTTAAATACTGGAAAAACGTGTATATAGCGTAATTATATTTATTTAGACGCTATTATGTAAGACTACCTAGCTATACATTATGCTTCGTAAGAAAAATATCACAACATATCACTCTATAATCATATTAACACACTCCAAAAACCTATTTTTAAAACGTCGAATAGTCTACCAATTTTCTATGCCATATAACTCGCTTCCGTTCATAAAATACCAATTTCAACCCTCTAACGTTACTCGGGATCAGGCGTCTATGGTGCGTCTATGGGGTGCATAAAAAATGGCATGCTATGACGATGGAATGGCGCCCACGATGATTTACCATCATGCATTTTAGTTGGGGTTTAAGCGATGTTGAAATGGGTTGAAGTTATGATCAACAAGGATGGATAATATGCATAAATAATTGATGAGAGCAAGGGAGACTGTAGTTTAAAACCTACTACGCTTTGCAATGGGCTGGGCCGAGCTTCATCTTTCTGACTGACCGACTCCTTGACAATTTAAAAGTGCCTGTAATTAAGTTTTGAATTTGAATTTAAATTATTTTGTTGAGCTACTACAAGATGCAAATTTTTTTAAGAGCCTGTAAAGCATTGTTCATCTTAGTAAGAAGATTTAGTAACGTATTAATATTATAATGGAACCCGTCACCAACATAATCCAAAAATTTGCTGAGGCACATGAACACCAACTCCACCGATATGTGAATATCGAGGTAATGCAGCTGTTAGACTAAACAAATATAGTGCCAAGACTAAAGCAGACAAAACTTTCTAGCGAAAAAAAAATTTTTTTTCGAAATTGGCGTCCAGAAAAGCAGTTTTGTTGGTTCATTCATTGTTGAATACAAATAGAGCTGCTGCCCAGGTGTGTTTTGAAACATTGACTGTAAGGTTTTACGTATCGGTAACCAAAGCTGATAGCTTTCAAACATTTTTCACGTAACGTTGTCACAATAAATAACGTTTCAATCCAACGCTAACGTATGATTTATTAACACCACGAAAACTGCATTGAATATTGACAAACCTAGTGTAAAATCTGTTTGTACGAAAAGCTCAACCATCCGCAAAGATATCGGCGGGTATTTCAAAACTACAACTACCCTCGAAAAAATAACGGTTTATACGAGCACAAAACGCCATAAAATGCAAGGTAAACCCATTATCGGTGGCCGCCGGAAATGCAGCCGACGCCATTTTTCATAGCCACCGGATGTGACGGCAGTACACATCACCATTCCGGGTTTTCGCCAGTTTTTCCAACGGGGAATTATTTAAACTTATGAATGTTGTTTACTTGTTAATACGATGAGAAACAACTCATTTTTAAAGCTGTTTGCTTAGACGTAACAGGTTGCTAGCCCATCATTTTAGCTGAAAACTTTCAGGCACAGTAAGTTTTCAGCCCAGCTCACAGTGGGCCTTATTAGAAGGCTAAAAGTCACCCAAAGGGCAATGGAGAGTGCTATGCTTGGAGTTTCCCTGCGTGATCGAATCAGAAATGAGGAGATCCGCAAGAGAACCAAGGTAACCGACATAGCCCGAAGAATTGCAAAACTTAGGTGGCAGTGGGCAGGGCACATTGCTCGCAGAACAGATGGCCGATGGGGCCGAAATGTTCTGGAGTGGCGACCGCGTACTGGAAGACGTAGCGTTGGAAGGCCTCCCACAAGGTGGACCGACGACCTTGTGAAGGCCGCAGGAACCCGTTGGAGGCGAGAAGCTCAGAACCGGTCGAAGTGGAGGTGCTTGGGGGAGGCCTATGTCCAGCAGAGGACGTCTTTCAGCTGAAATGATGAAGTTTTCAGTCTGGATTCAACATTCAACCACACACCCTCGTATATTTTTGTCAAGAAAACGACATCATAGTTAATGTGTGTGTATGACAATTTAGCCAAGTACTATAACGTCTAGCTTCTGCCTGCGACTTCGTCCGCATGAAATTTCAGCTCCCGACCTAGTGTGTCGTATCCCATCGCCCGCCTTATTTTCGCTTAGCGTACTTTCTGGCTTTTTTCTTTTTGCTCGGCTCCTAAGGGTCATAGCGTGATGTTCAATAGCCTTAAACCTTCCTCGAGAATTGGGCTATTAAATACAAAAATAATTTTTCAAATTCGACTTGTAGTTCCCAGAGATTAGCGTGTTCAAACAAAAAAAAAAACGAATACTTCAACTTTATTATTAGTTTAGTGTAGATAGATTGAGTAACAGACAAATCTAAATGACATCATACTCTCAATTGGTCTTTGAAGAACAAAAGCTTATTTGAATTTATTTTGTCCGCAGTAATATTGATGTCAATTTAATAGACGACCCATTTTTTGTTGAACCACGTATCTATCATGTGATGTCATCGTCATGACATTTACCCATTGCCCATAACACAAGCAATCAAGACGGAAAAGCTTAGCTGATAATAGTTTCGTATATTCTTTCAATAGGTACTCATAATTTTCTTTTCTCCGGCCTACAATTAATCCTAGCGATTGTAAACCCCATTATTCCATTGTTTTTGCTAAAAATATAGACTATGTCTTCGGATTTTAATCCAAATACCTAAAAGGTCAATTCATACTTAAAAAAACTTATTACACTGCATTTTTAAACCGCCAAAGTCTTTTAAGTCCGGATCATAATTAAAGAAGAAGCCGTCTCTAAACATAAAAGAGGTTTTAATGCGATGTTTTTATTATACCGAATAGTTCATTATAAGCCCAAGGGTCCCAAAGTTACCGGCACTAATGCTTTCCTGTGTCATCAAGACCACGGTAGGAGTTAAGCCGGAAGATTTGGGCAATAAAACCATTGTGCGCCAGGATTTGAATGCGTTATGTGGTATTTAAATAAAAGTATACTAATTTATTTATATGGAGTTCATTGTTACTGAGTGTGGCTTCTTTATTTTTGAGTTTGAGTGGCCAGTTTGGTGGGGTCAGTTTTTTTTATCCTTTATGGCCCGCTCTTGTCCTCGATCACGCCTGATGGAAAGCGATGGATGAGGTCTATGATGTAACGAGCGTGCCAAGAAGATGCCTAAGGTATGGATCTCCCACGCATCGACGAAACACAGCAGGCTGCTTGACGCCGGACTCCGGTGGGAGTGGTCGCAAACCAGGCGGGCGTTAGTCCTACCACCGCAAGGGAAGAATTGGCCAGTCAAATAAGGTGTTGGGTGTGGCTGTCCAGGAGGGGCGAACGCTCGGTTCAGTTGAGTAACTGACGGAACAAACTGCGCTACACGAGGAGGCTTCTTCATGCATCCCAAAAAATGTCCATAATGCAGGCATTTAAAATAACATAATCAAAAAACGCAATGCAAAGTACTAAAGGTGCGGTATACTTGCAGCAATCGGCTAAAAAGATGATTTAGTGTGCTTACACACGAGCGGCTTTCGTCAACTGCAGACGCAACTGCAGCGACACGTTGCCGACTGCTGCAGCCTCTGCCGCTGACACGTGCCGCTCGAGAGTATGAACACTTAGAGCAAAACATCTTTTTGTGTACACATTTTTCGAAACCATAAAAGTTTCATAAGTTTTTGTAATTTCGATTCAGTATTAATGTCAAACACTTCATCTTTTTTATTTAGGTTTTCCATTAGGAAAGCCTAAATAAAAAATATGGAAATATAGATGACTAGCAGCGCCCCGCGGTTTTACCCGCATAAGTCTCGATCCTGTGGGAATAACGGGATAAAAAGCGGTTATAAAATACCTGTGTGCCAAATTTTATCCAATCCCGTTTTGTAGTTTTTGCGTAAAGAAGTAACAAACATACAAACACACTCACAAACCTTCGCCTTTATAATATTAGCATAGTGTGATAAAGGAAGGAGATATACTTCTATAATACTTATCTTCTACTTACTTCATATTTTCATCAAACTCTATCAAACAGAACATTCAATCAATCATATAAAACCAGCAATACCATTTACCCAAACCACATAAACAAAACCGAACTTCGAAAAACATCGGACCAACTTTATTTTGATCATAAAAACATATTCGCAATAGATATCTTCTTGAAAGTGAAAGCGCCCGGCGCCGGGAGGTCTGCACTGCGCAATCGATACGGTCTTACCTCTCAAGGTCGTCTATAGATATCTGGATTCTGGACGGACTACCGTCTAGCTTACCTGGTTTATTTTCGTCCCGACCCTGGAATTACGGAAATGGAGATTGCTTTTTGAGCAAAACGTTTTAGCTAAGTGAGGAGTTCTTAATTGGGAATGTTACAAGAACAGTGGGCCTCAAGGTTAAAATTCTGTCTTCATATTTGGGAATTTCGCAAGAATAGTGAGTTTTCTAGTAAAATAAAATATGGTCACGTAAACTTTAATAAGCAAATTTGACCTTTAGCGACTTAAAGTGAAGATACAAAATGGTCAAGGTCTTATTAAAGGACTTTATTGGAATGTCTAGCTTACTTTTCATGCTGACGCTAGAGCGTGTTTTGGGCAAGCTTTATTGAAGCAATAAGGGAATTGTTTCAAAGTAAGCTTAGAGGATATACTGATCTTTATTTATGTTATATACTGATATTTCAAGTCTGGAGCTGTGGATTTGCAGAAGAACTTGATTGCTGCAGTGAAAAATATTACCTTTGTATTAATGTGTGTGGAATTTATGTCGTTTCTCTATATAATTTAATACATAATAAAATTATTGCTGACTACGAAGATTGGCAATGTCTCAAATTTTAATTGCCTCAGCAATAATCAATATTGTGCCATAATGAATGTCGAAATCATCTAAATAGAGAATCACCAAACCGTTTGTTATTCTTTCACACCAAAATTACCAAACAAAACCCATTGATTATCTTGGCACTATCTTCATAATAATAACCGAAAGTCAGCGATACCGGGAAATTCTTTCCAAATAATAAATCAATTGGGAAATCCATTACTACATGGGCTTGGCGTATATCCAGGACTATGTTACTGCTCTCGATAGCATTCCAAGGACATAGGACGAGGTATATTCCACCTCGTAATTCCTTTACCACCTTAAGGCTGGTTGTCACTTAGCATAAGTATAATCAGCCTATTATGTTCCCACTTCTGGGACACAAGCTTCCTCTCGGTAGGAAGGAGTAGCCGTAATTTACCACGTGGGGTCAGTGCGGATTGGTAGATGCCACATATCTTCGAAATTTTGATTCTAGGACATTACCGGTGTCTTCACGATGTTTTATTTTAGCGTTTTAAAAGCAGTGGTGATGAAATAATGTACACAAAATAAAGCGACCGTCTGGACTTGAACTTACAACCTATAACACGTAAGTCGCACCCGTTACCACTCGGCCACCACTGCTCCAAAATGTCACTTGCTCATCAGAAAATGACAAGGTCTATTTGTCTATGTGACAATAAGATAGTTTCGACCTTAGCGCAGTTTCAGTGTACAGGGAATTTTTGTTCTAGTGGTCGCAAGTGTTACTGCTGAGCATGAGGTCCTGGTTTCGATTCCCGGTTTGGCCAGTGTTATTGAGTTTTTCCATCTGGAATTTCTCAAAAGCAGCCCGGAGTCTGGATTTGTACCCGGTTGACGGCAATAGGCTCAAAAAAAAAATGGTGTGTTGTCAAAATTGGTAAAGAAATTACGAGGGCGACTATACCTTTGACCGACCTTAACCCTACGCGTCACTTTATTTTGGTAAAAATGACCTTCGGGAAATTAGGGAATCGCGTGGGAACTAGGAAAAAGGTTTTCTTTTTGCACTTAGTGCGATGGAGAGGCAGAGGGATAGTTATGTAATTTGTGGAAAGCCTATATCCATCACTTGACTGCTTAAGTTTATTTGTTGATCGAAATCGTAGCTAGTTTATTAAAGTGTTTTGTTATTTTAACGTAAACAATCGAGGAGGGGGGGGGGGGGGGTGGAGGGGGAGCTCAAGGGATCAGACCGGAATAAATCGTTACATTTACCTATGTTGACAATTATCAAGTTTTGGTAAAAAAAGTATATTGCTTACCAAAGACGTTAATATCATCCACGCGCGTGTTTCGTGTGCTAATGTTAACTACTAACAGGTCGAATTCTATGCTTATATTAATATTATTTTTTGTTAGTCTATTTTGTGTAACACTGCTCTGGGCAAAGGCCTCCCTTTTTTTCTTCCAAACCTCCCTGTCTTGTGCGATATCTGGCCATGTTGGCCCTAGAAATGATATTATATTGTCACACCACCATCGCCTTGGTCTACCTCGACGGCGATGTCCTGCCTCAGGCGTCCAGTGAATGACGATCTTTGCTCATCTCTCCGGGTGCATTCGTGAGACGTGTCCGGCCCACTCCCACTTCAGCCTGGCGGTTCTTTCTCCAACATCCGCTACTTGAGTTATGGAGCGCAGCGTGGTGTTTCTAACTCGATCTGTACGCTTAACACCTAACATGCTGCGCTCCATTGCCCGTTGGAAAATCTTGAGTTTTGACTCCTGTTGTTCAGTAAGTGACCAACTTTGTGCATCGTAGGTTAGGACGGGCAGGATGTACATGTCGATAATATTATAAAGAGGTAAAATTTGTGAGTTTGTATAGTAGGGGGTAACCTTCGGAACTACTGGAAGCCTACCACAAGCTCTTAACGCGATCCATTTTAGGACCTAAACTGAACTGTTCTTCTAATTCGTACCATGACGTCAGTTTAACGATTCAGTTTAGGCCGTGCCATCTGCTGACAGCGATTGTCCCAAACTGAGTCGCAAGTTTTGGTTTCATTCATACTTGTTTGGTACCATGACGTCCATAGAGCAGCTCAAGCGATGCAGTTTAGGAACCTAAACTGAAATGTCTTGTTTTTGACTATTTTTTAATTAGATCATATTAGGTCACCAGATCCGATTCCGAAAATTCTTTGACTAATAGGAAACTACAGTATTGCCATAGGATCATAGGATATGATTGATTGGGACCTGAGTGATTGTTTGAACCTTCAAAGAGATCTTGATGTCCTTCAGGAATGGTGTTTGAAGAACAGAATGACGCTCAATATTAAAAAATGCCAGACAATTACATTTACTAATAAAGTGAATTACATTAAATTTGATTATCATATTGATGGATCGGTACTAAGCAGAGTGTCGGTTATCCGTGACCTAGGGGTACTCTTCGATACAACACTATCTTTCCGCGATCATATAGATGGTGTAGTGGCTAAGGCTAAAAGAATGCTTGGCTTTATAATCCGTACGTCGAAACCTTTTCGTAATTATAGTAGCATTATTTTACTTTACAATGCACTAGTAAGGAGCTCCTTGGAATATTGTTCCACTATTTGGTCTCCCTATTATTCAACTTATTCTGATAGTGTTGAATCTGTTCAGGCCCGTTTTGTTAGGTATTTATGTATGAAGAATGGGATTCGTAAAGCTATACCTGATTACAATGACAGGTTGAGGCACTTTAAAATGATTAGCTTAAAAGAAAGACGAAGCCATTCTGACTTACTAATACTCCATAAAATTATAAACGGTATCATCGATGCACAATTGGTAAACTATTTTAACTTCAGGTTTAGCCAACGTAGTAAGCGTCATCATCGTATTTTTGAATTGCCTACATCCACCTTAAACACCACATTTAATAGCCCTCTAACACGTATGGCAAGGCAATATAATGAAAGGTCCAACTTGACAGATTTTCCTATTGATATTTTTTCCATGAGTTTTGCTTCATACAGACGTTCCCTATTTAGACAGTGTGAAGAGTGCACGTCTATGTAGCTTAAATTGGTTTGTTTTTGTAGTGTTCTGGAAGATCTACTAGACACACTATTTATTGTTCTCCTTTGTCTCTAATATTTTTGAGTTGGATGTCATGCATACCTGTTATTTGCATGGTTACTGAAATGCTAATTTTTGGTTGATATTTAATTTGAATTGTATGTGACTGTGCTGTTGGTGTGCTTATTATAAATAAATAAATAAATAAATATGTTTTATGTTAAAACAAGAAATTCCACCCGAAGTCGCAGGCAGAAGCTAGTTTAAGATAAGACCGTTTTCGTCGTCCATGTCTTGCGACATAACCTGTCAGTGCTGTTTTTGAAATAACGACCTTTGCAGATATTGTCAAAATATATATAATTTATCAGTAGACAGCCATTGATATCAACAAGTTCTCGCCCTCACAGGAAACAAGGCAAAAGATAACTAAATATTAAATATCGCAAAATGTCATAGAACCTTTCAGTTTTGAACCCCTGCCCCCATAGGCGCCGGTGCGGCGGGGGTCGTAATAGTGTGGAAGTGCTGTGAGGAATAAATAGCTATGGGCTTTATTGTTTTATGGTGTTTTTGAGATTTGAGGAAGGAAACGTGAAGGAGTTTTCAGTTTTTTTTGTGACCGAGTTGTATTATTTTGGAATAGTTCGACTTTCGTTTTAATTACTGTCATGTTGTTTATTCGACATTGATGAGTAAACTTCTGTAAATCTCAAATACCTCTGATAATGAAATCCTAAGTTATCCTAGTTTAAGCTACTAACGTCCTAGCTTTTTTACTTCACCCAGCGTCTCTGTATTAAAGCATCCTACGGATTATCAGATACCATGAGCTTTCAATCAATTAACTCAGCCTATAGCAGTCAATTGCTGTACATAGGCCTCTCACAGGCTGCGCCACAACTGCCTGTTCCAGCCACCTTCTTTAGGTCGTCAGTCCATCTAGCTGGGGGGCGTCCCACACTACGCTTGCCGATACGCGGTCTCCTCTCCAAGACTCGTCTGCTCCACATGCCATCGGTCCTTCAACAAACATCTTGAGCCTTATAAGCAATGAAAAACTAAAACCTATAGCTTCATGGAACTCAAAACACAATGATAACCAACATGTTGTAAAGTATAAATAAAAGAGTTAGAGAAATAATAATGCAGTATGTGTAACAGTGCCAGTATCGATTCAGATAAATCCTCGACTACATTCACGTTCCACGAAGCGAAAACAAAATGAAACTCACTTTCAGCATGTTCAACACTCGCTCCACAGCTTCCAACATCTCATTCCGATTACAGGAAACGTTGATTGACGTGTCGCCGATAAACAAGCGAGTCGCGCGGCGCCGCCCCTCTTTTGTTCACCTTGTTCGCCGTTTCCACCGTATTCATCGTGCCATAGAGTAATGAAACCGTATAGAAGCGTCATCGATGTTCAGACCCTGCTGTTGGTGTGACATATTGAGTTTTAGAGTGTCTTTGGCTTTGTAGAGTGAAGTCTCTGCCATCAATATCTGTGTAGCACTTATGCTCAAGGAGGTTCTCAAGTCGACGCGTATCTATTTTTTTTTTTGGAGTTACGCATCCGTACAAATTATAATTACATCATCTATGACCATTTTCCCCACTTTCACATTTGACACTCGTGTGACGTAGGTACAGTAGGGGGGCGTTTGGAGTTACTTTGACCAGCCGTCAAAGTGAAATGTTTTGGCATACAATAGTTAATTGGAAATCGCGTTTGATTTCAGTTAAATGCGCGTTGAGTTACCCACATACGACAAACGAATAAGGAGGAATTATTTTGCGATTTTGGGATTGGAAATAGGTACCTATGGTTATTTCATTTCTCAAATAGGTATAAACCTCGAAGTTTATTCGCAAATGAAAGCTGTAACTAGACTAGTGTTTATAAGTAACCTCATAAGAACATTTACAGTAGAAGTCACTATCGTAATGTCATTTTGTCCAAAGGTCTACTAGACAAAGTGACATTCTAGTAGCAATAATTGATGATTGAAAAGTCAAACCCCTTACTAATAAAGGTATTATATCAGATGAACAGTTACACACCGATTTCTCTCTTTCAGTCGTCAGTAATTTGACTTTCGAAAGAACAAGACAAAGCGTTGTGTAACTATACAGACGCTATACAGCGTTTATTATTAGTAAGGGAGTAAATGTATAGGATTGACATAAGCAAACCAATAGCATAAGACAATCCTTTTAGAAGTCGTTGTAGAAATTCGAAACGCTTTAAAAGCGCCACTTTCCACTGGTCTTGGCCCTCATCATCGTCAATTCAGCCGAAAGACGTCCACTACTGGACAAAGGCCTCCTCCAAGCACCTCCACCTCAACCGGTTCTGTGCTTCACACATCCAACGGGATCCTGCGGCCTTCACAAGGTCGTTGGTCCACCTTGTGGGAGGCTTTCCAATGCTACGTCTTCCTTTACACGGTCGTCACTCCAGAACCTTTCGGCCCCATCGGCCATCTGTTGTGCGAGCAATGTGCCCTGCCCACTGCCACTTAAGTTTGGCAATTCTTTGGGCTACGTCGATTACCTTGGTTCTCCTGCAGATCTCTTCATTTCTGATTCGATCACGCAGGGAAACTCCAAGCATAGCCCTCTCCATTGCCCTTTGGGTGACTTTCAACCTTCTAATAAGGCCCATTGTGAGCGACCACGTTTCAGTACCATAGGTCATGACTGGCAACACGCACTGGTCAAAGACTTTCATCTTGGCCCTCAGGTCAACATTATCACTGTCTGAAAAAGTCCTTTGCTGAAAAATTGCCTCCCAATTAACATCATAACCTATGTTCCGGTGTTTTTTAACTATTGTCTAATGGTAAACGTTTAGCATAGCTGGGAGAATTTATTAATATCAGTTACTTTTCCATACTAAGATGGAATAATAAAGTCGACAGTCTTTTGAAGCGAAACTGCATCCTCCATTTCCATCCTATAAATCATTTTACATACAAAACACGTTCGTATCTTTGCTTAATATTCATATAATTTAAATAATTTATACTTGGAGTCGTTTGCTAGTCTAGACACTGATTTTTGGCAAAGTCAAGGCTACGCTGAAAAGTACAGGCGATGTAATAAATGGCAATATTCCATGTGTGATATAGCTATATATATTAAAGTGAGAAAATTTTGAATTATTTATTTGATGGACTGTATGGGTTTCAACATATTATTGTTTTGTAGCTTTATATATAAATTGGATTGGCCAGTAGCCACCTTATTGGACACTGTTTATGGCCGTAAAAATATTGTTTATTCTAAAGTTTTTAGCCAATATTACTAAGATCGATTAGCCGCTCTTTGCTTACAACGAATTCTCTACTCAAATCAAATCAAATCAAAATATTTTTATTTCACATAAACCAACATGGGCACTTATGAAACGTCAGATGCTAGGTGCACTTTAAAGCTTGTGATTATACCAATATGACAACTGTATATGTGGGGAAATCATCATCTGCCTAGCCTTTTCCCAACTATGTTGGGATGCAGCTGAATACCAGTATTTTACATGAAGCGACTGCCTATCTGACCTTCACAACCAAGTTACTGGGTAATACACCCCTTGGTAAGACTGGTTGTTAGATTTTCGTGCTTCTGACGACACGTAACGACTGTCAAAGGTCCACGAATGACAGCCGGGACCAACGGCTTAACGTGCTTTCCGAGACACGGAGGGGTCTTGGTATGTAAGGATGGTCACCCATCCATGGACCAACCGCGGCAAGCGTAGCTTAACCTGATCGATCGATCCGTGCGGCTGTTATTACTTAGCCACAAGCCCCTCTTAATATGTGGGGAAGTACCTACCTATATTACCCAAAGTGGTAAAAGCAAAAACAAAACAGAAGCCAGCAAGAAAATTGGAAATGTGTTTTTGTGTGGAAATTCAGGCTTTTTCAAATTGGCTTTAAAGTTCCTGAATTTTGGTATCCCGAACAAACCTACATATTTCAGCGACATTACTGGGGTATTCCAATTTATTGGGTACCTACAACAATTTTCATGTTCGTATTTAAATGCGTAAAATATAACTAGCTTTTCAACCCGACTGTACTTCCCCAATGAATAAAAGTGATCTCGTATCCTCTCTATACTCTTTACGTTGGTTCACGTCCAAAATAACAAATTTAAAACGACCGAGCAGCGTATTCACAAAAGCGAGTACTTTATTATATTTAATTTTAAAGGAGTTTGGCCTTTGTGTCTATAAATGTGTGAGAAAATGCAATTATGAGGGTTTATTTAAACAGTCATTATCTAAAAGAGTTAAATCTTTTGTTAATTTGGGAAATTAATTAGGTTCAGAACTTTTATCTTGCAAACTAGTATGGCAACATATGTAGGGAAAGTCAGTAAAACTATAATGCAGGCTACACACCTAAGTATACAATACTTGCACAAGTTTATACTTGCACAAGTATGCGTGATGCCGTTGTGTCCGCAAATGACTCAGATACTTGCGCTCATGCATCCAACACACGTGAATGCATACTTGTGCAAGTAAAAAATTCTTCTACTCTATCTAAAACTTGACTTAGACTATTGATCCATTGGATATCCATCTGTCAAACTATCGGGGTGCTATGGACAACATTTCAGATAAAGATTGCATTACATGCAATTAGTTGTCTATTATTAAGTTCCATTTAGTTGATACTAATTTTAGTGTGAAAAAAAAAATTATTGCTTTTTAAAAAAAATGTGACATTTCCCAACTTGTTCTTTTTGTGTTTTATTCTTTGCGCCATGTTTTACTGTAAATAAACGTATTTTCTCTCTTTCCTTTCCTTCGATTAACAAATTCTGCCTAACTCTGTACAAGTTACAGGTATGTGTATTATGGGCTTAATTATGAAATAGGTCTTTTCTCACAGTTACAATTTTTGTTCCACGAGAAAAACGCTTTTGAATTTTGCGTAACTATAAGGTATTTGTGCTTGTGACTTTTACACACTATCCATTTCTATTTTAGTAATTCCGACATTTTTATCATCATAATCACAGTAAAAAGTATGTATATCCCAACTAGCACACAAGCTGCTGAAATGACTTCTTTACAACCTGAATGTTCTATAATAGCTGTTCAAGGGGTTTACTATAATACTTAAGGAGTTCAGTAGCGTATTTAATAGTTCTTTAACAGGCATGTGGTACAATAGCCGTACAAGAGTAAATATAATCCCAATGAAGATACAAAGGTGTGTTAAAGAGTTATTGTACGAGCATTTAATATAAAGCAGAGTTATAAATACATTTTAAAACACCGCAAGGTCTTATAGAGGGCTTTAATAGTTAAAAGTGTTTAAATGTAGTTATAAGCTTCCTTTAAAGCGCTTTAGGTTGTATATTGCATATTTATAAATGTTTAAGCTGTTAAATAGTACTTATTACTGCCTTTGAAACTCTATAGCTACAGCAGAGAAACATAATTCTATAGTGGCACGTAGGTCGTTATAGTGGTGAATTTTACAGCAACTGTATGGTAAATAGCTGGTTATGGCAAGAAAACCACGCATTATAAAGCTAAAAGCTCAAAAATTTCGTTTCTAGGGCCAATATAGCGGCTGAAGTGGGACAAAAGTGTTTTACTAATTTAATTGCTTTATTATGACTCCATTTTGTAAAAGATTATCGCGTGAATTTCTCATGCATTACCAAAAAACGTGAAAATTAAGAAAAAAACATGGTAGTGTTAAGAAAAAAAAGTTGAGGCAGGTGCTGCTACCTCAAATAATGTTATCAGTATTCAAAATACTAACAGTCAAGAGTGCATCGAAAATAAAGAGGGTTCCGTAGATTTATATTCTACGTCAAATGTAACCAGGAGCAGTGATGTAGTTGACAGTATTATTTATGACTTTCCAGGAGTTGAGGCCGAAGTCATTGCTGAGGAATCCAATAAATTTCGAAAATGGGCAGTTAAATTCAATATATCGCATGTCGCAATAAGAGATTTGTCAGAGATTTTAAATAATACAATTCCTAATATTTTGCCTAAAGATCCTCGCGCCATATTGCATACCGCTAGAAATGTAAATTTAAAACCGATTGCAGGCGATGGTGTTTATTGGCACAATGGGGTTAAGATTCCTCTCACAAAAATCGTACGTTCTTGGGCCCCAGATGAGATACCAGAATCTATTTCCTTAAATTTTAATTTTGATGGCCTTCCTATTTATAAAAGTTCGAAACAAGAATTCTGGCCAAGTCTGTGCAATATTTTTGAAACACCTGAAGAAGACCCGTTTAATTGATATTTATTGTGGGAACAGTACCTAAGCCAAAAGATCTGGATGCAAAGTGATTGACGATACAAGAGGAGTGTGTATATATATGGTAATAAGTTGCTAAATAAAACAGATCAATTCCATACTCCGATAAAATCTTCACTTCTTAATATATATAAAGTTTCGACACGTTCAATACCTGATGTTATTCTAACAACCCAGGATATTATGTGTAAATTAGTGTGCATTGAACATAAAAGAGAACTTTATGTTTTCCCTTTGTTACATACATTTTTATAAAATAAAACAATGTTAATCTTAGTAATTATTTTAATTTAGTAATAACCCTACTAGAATGACATAATCAACTGGCATCCCTATTATCTGGCGTACATAAAAAAATCAAGTTGTCGCTACAGAAAATATAACGTCTATCTTTGTAATTCTAGGACAATTACAAAGATAGACGTTATATATTATTTTCTATCTTGAAAATTGTCCTACAGACAATAATAGCTAAAGGTATAAAGGACCTCTTCGTTTACAGGGCAATAATTGTCCTGTAGACGTAGAGGATCTTTATACCTTTAGATTCTCTTCTTTCTACTTTGTACTATCTTTGTTATTGTCCTACAATTCTTATTAAAGTAATATTAATTAAAACTCTGAACACATGTTTCTTATAATAATAACTAATAGTAAAGGAAACGGGTTTGAGCTTATGTTAGTAAATCGTTTTAATGACAAGGTTTATAGTTTTGTATAGGTTATAGTTTACTGGTTCTCGATGTTGCACTGATCGTCGAAAAGTCACCGGCTCGTCTTCTTTCTCAGTATCATAATTGTCTAGCATAGCTTGGAGTTCTGCATCGGCCACTTCATATGTGCCAATATTTCGTCTCTTAACTGAGCAATTTATTTCCAACCAATCGGTCCCAGGAATCGTTTCCTAGTTTTGATACAACTTTGCGGCACCTTTTTTAGGCCATTTTAATATACCGCTACTTTCCCACTGAGATGGCACAATGCACAACTCTGCTTTCCCCTTCTCCACTGTCCTTACAATTTTGAAAGGCATTCTGAAAAGAAAAATATACCTATTAATGACTATATTCGTCATCAAAACTGTAGAATTTATTACAAAATAAATAACTTCAATGATAAATAGTATAATAAAAGCATTTATTATTATAAGGAGATATTTAAATGTAACTTTATACCTAAACAATGAAAGAAGCGCGTCGTGGACTCGTGGTTGTCGTTTTGTTACCATATAACGTTTTATTTAATTAGTAGAGTATAAATCATAACAACACACAAACGAATAATGAGAAAGTGTAAGAAGGATTGACAGGGGTTTTAAGATTCAGACACTGGACCCCTAAATAAAATTACCTACAACGGACTATCAATGGTCCGTTGTACAGCCTTAGACTCTTAAAAGAATATATTAATTACCGATGTACACCTAAAAAAGTACAATAGAGCGTCAATACCACAATCATAGAACCAAAAGGTCTACAATGGTGAATACTAGCGGTTTAAATCGATAGAATGGTTCTAGTAAACTCTGAAGGCTGTTGTAACCGAGACGCCATTATAGTTTTGATTACAAGCAATTTTCATGATTTTTTTAAATTTATTTATATCATAAATATGTATAAAAACCGAATTCACGTCACTCTTTCTCACCTAGGATTCTAAAGAAACTACCTAGAAAGCTAAAATATCATATATAAACTAAATTCAAAATTCACAGCCTATAATCAAATGTACTTTTTATCCAAAAAAATGCATAAATGGCAGGCGCGTGAAAATTTTAGCTAAAATATATGTATATATTCACAATACACTGGCGCTCGCACTGGTACTTTGCATGTATAAAAGGAAAAATCAACACTACTCACCTGTTGTTTATTTTCCAATTGTTTTCAGTCTTCCATCAATCACTTCAAAGTAGACGTCTTTGTTAAAATGTCAATTATCTTTTGTTCATTTCCCCAAAATATCGTTACTGTATATCGAATACAGATCTGTAAACTCTAATTCAGAGATACAGACGCGTCTAAATAAGATGCGAGCACTACAGTCGCGCTACAACAACTTATTTTAGATAATGAGGCGCATACTACCGCTCGCATAACACCTTTGTAGCTCCGTACTAACACATATGTACGAACTTTGTAGAGACATTGTAGAACCTTAGGCCGTATAAATCGGGGCCTCTTTCGGGGGTACAGCGGCGCTGTAGCCGCTTGTACATCTACTGTAGAACTTATTTATGGAGCCTATGCAGTTATTAAAAACTTCTAACCGGCCGGTGTACGGCTTGTTATAGAGCTTGTGTGCTACTTGGGATGCCACTTGAAGATAAAAATACACATGTGGACACGTCAACAGTTTAATCAAGACCAACATTTATGAAAAAACATCTCAACATTTTATCTTATCTCATCTCGCGTTTAGTAACGACCTTTGTTCGTCAAAACTTATTTCCTATATTTAGAATACATTGAGGCGTAACGTACACTTACATAAACATAAAAAATAATCACTATAGCCAATCTTTATATCATGTCTAAAACCACATTTTCCACCCTCGAGTTACTAGGCTGCGTTTGGAGACCACGCCTATTAGTTTACTCAGTTTTTTCAGACATCCTTAGGAAAAACATCAGTCAACTCTTGAGGGCTTGCTGCATACGCAAACTTTGTTTCGAACCTTGAATCAATAACCAAACACAACTTCTTCAAATCCACATTAAAATTTAAAAGCACAATTTGATGCGTCTTATCCAAATCTTTTATTATAGCCATTAAATTGTATGCAGCTGTAAAATCTAGCTGCTTTAAATTGACACCATCTATGACTACTGGTATTTCGGTATCACCATGAGAAGTAGCTCTCATTACTCGTTGACGGACGTGCTCAGCAGCACAGTAAGCTACATTCTCACACAAAGTGACCACCATAAGATCTCCCTTCTCACACTTCAGTTTATTAACCTCTACAATAGGTCTTGCTACATTATACAATAACAATAAAGCTTCTAGTACAATCCCAGTTATTATTCCATATTCTAATCCAGCCGATAAACAAACAAACAAAGTCACTACACACAGTAACAGCTCCTTTATACTACTCCTCCACAAACTCGCAAAAATGCTGTAATCGATCGTTGAGAACATAGCTGATATAATAATACCAGCTAAAGATGCCTTTGGTATGTAATAAAACGTCGAAGTCAAAAAGGTTAGAGTAACAACAAGAAGTAAAACCTTAGTGATCCCGCCAGCAGGAGTCTTCACACCAGAAACATGGTTTAGTGCTGTTCTTGTGAAAGAACCGTTGATAGGCATGCTTTGTCCAAACGATCCAACAATATTACAAAGCCCGACCGCGATCATTTCTTGAGTAGCGTCTATCCTACCACCGTCTGCGAAAGCTTTAGCAATAGCCACTGTTTCTAATATGGCCACAAAAGGTATCACAACTGCATGCACTCCTAGTACCTTCAACATTTCTACGAAATTATATGTTTGATTGCCGACTACTGTGCTAAATGGTGGCAAACCAAACTTTGGTAGTCCGCTGCCAATATCACCAATGATTAACAAAGGTTCCGTGCCAAAGGCTGCTTTAAAGCCGTAAGCAATAATCATTCCAATAACGACGACAACAGCGTTTCTTGACAAAGATATAAACCATCTCATTTGTTTTATAAATCCATCCGTTCGTTTGCAACCTTGTCCCATCTTCTTCAACAATATTAACATAAGTATAGTTCCTGAACTGAGCACAGCTTCCCAAAGTCTTGCCGTGGTAATATTGGTGAAAAAGTTCTGAAGCGACTCTAAAAAGTAGTTTCCTGAGGTACCTTTTAATCCAAAAAATGATTTCAGTTGTGCTGCGGCAATTTGTAATGCAACAGCAGTTGTAAATCCACTGATCACTGGCATCGATATGAATTCAACTAGAAAGCCAAGGTTGAGGATACCCATGAGAAATATGAACACTCCTGATAAGAAGGCGATGAGGATGGCGAAGTCAGCGGAGTAATCGACAACGTACTTAGCGGTCATGGCGGCAATAATAGCAGTGGGTCCAACGGTGACATTGTAGCAGCTTCCAAAGATCACGTAAATGATTCCAGAAGTCAGGGATGCGTACAGTCCATACTCGGGTGGGAGGCCAGCAATAACGGCATTTGCAATACCTTGGGGTATAGCCGTAAGTCCCACTGTTATGCCAGCAATGACATCTTGAATGAAGTATTCAGATTTATATTTTGGAAGCCATCCAATGACGGGCAGCCTTTTCTTCAAAACATCCATGCTGCACGTTTTTTGGAGACACTTTTTAGTTCTTCTCCGATACACTCTGCTTCTAGGTTCATCTTGGTGTTCAAACGTCATTTTGGTGAACGTGTAGTGTTCACTGCGGTGTCGAAGTGACTGAGTAGTAGACGTACTGAGTTTCGCACTCGAAAGGCTTTTATCTGAAGTCAAGGTGGTCTTTATCGGTCATGTCAGCAATACTTGTGTATCGGCTTCTGTCCTTCCGTATATAGGACAGAGTGTCATACTTTTACATAACTTCTTATCTATGGCATCTAGGCATGCGATTCGATTTGTCCGGATAACATAACGGTAGGTTACACCATAAAAATTGTTCTAGTAAAATCACCGCGCGAAATTACGAGTTAAAAAAACTGTTTTGGGGTGTCATTTTATGATAGCAGATACTTTTTGAGATAGTCATCAAAGTGTATTGGTATTTAAGAAATTCGAGCCATTTTAAAAACATAGGGGATACCTTGAAAATAATTCTTTGAATGTCGTTGTAGAAATACGAAACGCTTTGAAAGCGATTGTCACTTGTCTAGCTCTCGTAATACTTCAGGCATTTTTTGCTGAACATGGCCTTTCGGCGCAGCCGCGACGCACACTTTCCTGCTAATTGCTTAGATCGGACTTTTCGATTTTTTATTTGATTTATATTTTAGTCTGTGCTATATGTATTTTGTTTACTAAAGCATGTGTAGAACTGCTTGTATTTACTTAAGAATAGAATACTGAATAATTTCTATTATGTGTACCGTAATATGGAATAAAGATATATAAATGTAGAAATTTTACATAGAGCGACACAAAGGGCGGTCTTATTGCTAAAAGCATAGAAAAAAAACAAATAATAAAGCCAAATCAAGCCCCGAGCGAGCGATAATAGCCTAATCACGTAGGGCTGTCACTTATATGTAGTTTATTCAATCGTCAAAAATGCATAGCGAATCTCTATGTACCTATCAGGGATCTTTATTACAAAGTTTTTTTAAATTATTTTTTCTATATAGACCAGGAGCTGTCTACATTTTTCATTACCTACGTCGTGTTATCTGTTTAGTTATTTGAAAAATTACGATCGAAATATGATTAATTAAAACGTGGTTTTACCGAATCATGTATAATAATAAAATTATTATAAAATTGTATTTTTTACACTATAAAAATATGTTTTACTTTTTCACTTACCTTGAAATTTATAATCTGTAAATTTGGAAATTGAGACATCCATAAACACTGCAATATTTTCTATAGCTACTCGAATTTGTAGTTAAAGGTGGTAGGTAGGTACACGTACAAATTATTACGTGCAGCAGGGCAGCGGGCGCAGGCGGTATTACGTACGGCGCGCGGCCTAGCCACGACTGGCGCACCTTTAGCAGCGATAAATTTTGTCAGTGCGCGTGCGACGACGCATACGTACGAGCGCGCTCACGTACAAACCGTGTTCGGTGCGTGTATATGTATGAAGATATCCTACTCATTTGTTTTGACTCTGCTAAAAGCGATTGTTTAAAGGCAACCTTAAATTGAAACAGACCCGGAAGACAGGGCTCATAAGTAAATATCTAACAACATTAACACAAAGAATATGTTGATATGTATGTATGTTGCTGTATATTGTTGTAAAAATATGAAGTAGGTATAAAATAAAAATAAAACAGGACAAAATAAAACAATATCCTTGTAAAAATATATTTTCTATCATAAAGACGCAGAATATCTGATAAAACCTTACAAAGTTAGGATTAAATTCAAATTCACAAAAATACACCTTATTACATCTATGTACAGTTACGAGGTTAAATACCTTAATTCCATAATAGTACAAAAGTATGCAAATGGTTTTTGTACAAGTTACAGGCATTTGTATTATGGGCTTAATTATGAATAAGGTCTATTCTCACAGTTACAATTTTTATTCCACGAGAAAATCGCTTTTGAATTTTGCGTAACGTAATATTTATGATTGTGACTTTTACACACTACCCTCTTCTAATTCGTTAATTCCGACATTTTTATCATCATAATCACAGTAAAAAGTATGTATATGTTAATTAGCCGTTTAATTAACCGCCTAGCCTTTTAACAAAACGGCGGCCGTTCAACTAACGGCCTGAATGATATTGAATTATAATTTAGGTTGGAACGGTAACCAATCACGCGCGAGCCGAATTTGGTCGCAGTAACTAAGCCTGGGCACCCCGACCAAAATTAAATAGGTGAGGTTAGAACTGTGATCAACCGCGTGCGAGCCGAGAGAGCGAAGGGAGGCGAGCACTACTTCCAAAGGCCAGGCGGTTAACAAAACGGCTAATTTAACCAGTTAGCTCCGACATATGTCACTTGAAGACAAAATTACACACGTGGACACGTCAAAAATTTAATCAATACCAACATTTGTGATAAAACATCTCAACATTTTATCTTATCTCATCTCGCGTATTAGTAATGACCTTTGTTCGTCAAAACTTATTTCCTTTATTTAGAATACCTTGAGGCGTAACGTACACTTACATATTGACAGGCCTGATGGTCTAGTGGTTAGTGACCCTGACTGCTATGCCGGAGGTCGTGGGTTCGATTCCCACCCAGGACAAATGTTTGTGTGATGAGCACGATCATTTGTTCTGTGTCTGGTTGTAATTTATCTATAATATGTATGTATTTAGAAATATATAAGTATGTTTATCAGTTGTCTAGTACCCATAACACAAGCTCTGCTTAGCTTGGGACTAGATGGCGTTGTGTGATAGTTGTGGAATATTATTATTATTATTATTATTATTATATAGTTAAAAAAATAATCACTATAACCAATCTTTATATCATGTCTAAAACCACATTTTCCACCCTCGACTTAGTAGGTTGCATTTGGAGCTATTAGTTTACTCAGTTTTCTCAGACATCCTTAGGAAAAATATCAGTCAACTCTTGAGGGCTTGCTGCATACACAAACTTTGTTTCGAACCTTGAATCAATAACCAAACACAACTTCTTCAAATCCACATTAAAATTTAAAAGCACAATTTGATGCGTCTTATCCAAATCTTTTATTATAGCCATTATATTGAATGCAGCTGTAAAATCTAGCTGCTTTAAATTAACACCATCTATGACTACTGGTATTTCGGTATCACCATGAGAAGTAGCTCTCATTACTCGTTGACGGACGTGCTCAGCAGCACAGTAAGCTACATTCTCACACAAAGTGACCACCATAAGATCTCCCTTCTCACACTTCAGTTTATTAACCTCTACAATAGGTCTTGCTACATTATACAGTAACAATAAAGCTTCTAGTACAGTTCCAGTTACTATTCCATATTCTAATCCAGCCCATAAACAAACAAACATAGTCACTATACACAGTAACAGCTCCTTTATACTACTCCTCCACAAACTCGCAAAAATGTTATAATCGATCATTGAGAACATAGCTGTTATAATAAGACCAGCTAAAGATGCCTTTGGTATGTAATAAAACGTCGAAGTCAAAAAGGTTAGAGCAACAACAAGAAGTAAAACCTTAGTGATCCCGCCAGCAGGAGTCTTCACACCAGAAACATGGTTCAGTGCTGTTCTTGTGAAGGAGCCTGTGATGGCCATGCTTTGTCCAAACGATCCAACAATATTACAAAGCCCGACTGCGATCATTTCTTGAGTAGCGTCTATCCTACCACCGTCCGCGAAAGCTTTAGCAATAGCCACTGTTTCTAATATCGCCACAAAAGGTATCACAAGTGCTTGCACTCCTAGTACCTTCAACATTTCTACGAAATTATATGTTTGATTGTCGACTACTGTGCTAAATGGTGGCAAACCAAACTTTGGTAGTCCGCTGCCAATATCACCAATGATTAACAAAGGTTCCGTGCCAAAGGCTGCTTTAAAGCCGTAAGCAATAATCATTCCTATAACGACGACAACAGCATTTCTTGACAAAGATATAAACCATCTCATTTGTTTAACAAATCCATCGGTTCGTGTGCAACCTTGTCCCAGCTTCTTCAACAATATCAACATAAGTATAGTTCCTGAACTGAGCACAGCTTCCCAAAGTCTTGCCGTGGTAATATTGGTGAAAAAGTTCTGAAACGACTCTAAAAAGTAGTTTCCTGAGGTACCTTTTAATCCAAAAAATGATTTTAGTTGTGCCGCGGCAATTTGTAGTGCAGCAGCAGTTGTAAATCCACTTATCACTGGCATCGATATGAATTCAACTAGAAAGCCAAGGTTGAGGATACCCATGAGAAATATAAACACTCCTGATAAGAAGGCAGTGAGGATGGCGAAGTCAGCGGAGTAATCAGCAACGTACTTAGCGGTCATGGCGGCTAGAATAGCAGTGGGTCCAACGGTAACATTGTAGCAGCTTCCAAAGATCACGTAAATGATTCCAGAAGTCAGGGATGCGTACAGTCCATACTCGGGTGAGAGGCCAGCAATAACGGCGTATGCAATACCTTGGGGTATAGCCGTAAGTCCCACTGTTATGCCAGCAATCACATCTTGAATGAAGTATTCAGATTTATATTTTGGGAGCCATCCAATGATGGGCAGTTTTTTCTTCAAAAAATCCATGCTGCACGTTTTTTGGAGACACTTTTTAGTTCTTCTTCGATACACTCTACTTTTAGGTTCATCTTGGTGTTCAAACGTCATTTTGATGGACGTGTAGTATTCACTGCGGTGTCGAGTGACTGAGTGGTTCACGTATTGAGTTTCGCACTCGACAGACTTTTATCTGAAGTCAAGATGATCTTTATCGGTCATGTCAGCAATAGTTAAGACACTTATCATTACGTCTGTATCAGCTTCTGTCCTTCCGTATATAGGACAGAGGGCATACTTTCACATGCCTTCTTATCTTCATCTATTAGTCTACAAATTATGCTTAACGAAGCCGATACTCACTTTTAGCCCCCGTTATTGTATTTTTTTTATACCGGACCATACCTGGAAACCTGGTTACGGATATATTAACGATTAAACTTCCATTTTTTTTTCATTTTTAGTGTTATAACCTAACTTTAAATACCCTCACATCCCCAGTAACGTTGCATGCCCCCACAAGCACATGTTTGGCGTGCGTTACATTGCGCACTATCATAAACAGCTAATTATCACATATAAAATAAAAGTAATTTTCCAGTGACTCCGTCGTTTATTCCACTTTGACATAAAATACATTACAATAATATATGGTCTTCTAAGGTCCCAACGTAATATTTCACGAACTTACATAAACTCGAACTGAAGAGCCCTGTTCATTAAATTCCCTCATTTATGATAAACAGTAAAATGCTGCCAAAAGTGCGAGGTATCAAATTTAATGGGTGGTCGTAAATCCTAGCATGCGATTCGATTTGTCCGGATAACATAACGGTAGGTGACACCATAAAAATTGTTCTAATAAAGTCACCGCAAGATTTTATGATAAATGATAAATGATTTTATTTCTGTAAGTAGGTTTGCACAAACACTTTTACACGTCAATCATATTTTAAAAACTAGATGAGGTCGGCATTTCCTATCTGACTACTCTGAGAATAAAGGCCGAACAAACTCAGAGGTCACAGTCTCTTTTAAAGTCCAGACATAATCTTGGTCAGGTTATATGAAGACCATGTAGATCGAAGTCCGAGATGGTCTTTTGAAGAAGACTTGTCCAGTCAGTGCACGCATTTGTCAGAATTCGTGCAGCTCAAGTCAAAACTTAAGGAGAAAATTGTTGTAATAAAATCACCGCGAGATTTGATGAGTTAAAATAAAAACACGCAGTTTTGGGGTGTCATTTTATGATAGCAGATACTTTTTGAGATAGTCATCAAAGTGTATTGGTATTTTGGAATTTAAGAAATTCCAGGCACTTTAAAAACATAGGGGATACCTTGTAAAACATTATTTGAATGTCGTTGTAGAAATACGAAACGCTTTGTAAGCGATTGTCACTTGTCTAGCTCCTAATACTTCAGACATTTTTTGCTGAAATGGGCCTTTCGGCGCAGCCGCGGGATACACTTTCCTGCTAATTGCTTACATCGGACTTTTCGATTTTATATTTGATTTTTATTTTAGTCTGTGCTAAATAAAATGTATTTTCTTTACAAAGGCAGGTGTGGAACTGCCTGTATTTAGTTAAAAGTAGAATAGAACAGAATAATTTCTATTAGGTGTACCATAATATGGAATAAAGATATATAATTGTAGAAATTTTACAAAGAGCGACACAAAGGGCGGTCTTATCGCTAAAAGCAATTGTTTAAAGGCAACCTTAAATTGAAACAGAGCTGGAAGACAGGGCTCTTATGTAAATATTTACCAACATTATAAATATGTTGCTGACTGACTATTGTGGTGAAAATATGAAGTAGGCATAAAATAAAAAAATAAAACATGACAAATTTAAACAAATCCATGTAAAAATATTTTATATCATAAAGACGCAGAATATCTGATAAAACCTTACAAAGCTAGGATTAAGTTAAAATTCACAAAAATACAACTTAATATTACATCTATGTACAGTTACGAGCTTAAATACCTAAAGTCCACAATACACATACATAACTAGTACAAAAGTATGCAAGTAGTTTTTGTACAAGTTTCAGAAATATGTATTATGGGCTTAATTTTGAAATAGGTCTTGTCTCACAGTTACAATTTTTATTCCACGAGAAAAACGCTTTTGAATTTTGCGTAACTGTAAGGTATTTCTGCTTGTGACTTTTACACACTACCCTCGTCTATTTCGGTAATTCCGACATTTTATCATCATAATCACAGTAAAAAGTATGCATATGTCACAGCCAACTGGTTTAATTAGCCGTTTAGTTAACCGCCTAGCCTTTTAACAAAACGACGGCCGTTCAACTAACGGCCTGAATGATATTGAATTATAATTTAGGTTGGAACTGTAACCAATCACGCGCGAGCCGAATTTGGTCGCAGTAACTAAGCCTGGGCACCCCGACCAAAATTAAATGGGTTAGGTTAGATTAGAACTGTGATCAACCGCGTGCGAGCCGAGAGAGCGAAGGGAGGCGAGCACCACTTCCAAAGGCCAGGCGGTTAACTAAACGGCTAATTTAACCAGTTAGCTGCGACATATTTACCACTTGAAGATAAATTACATACTTGGACATATCAAAAGTTTAAGGACGCTATCACATTTTTCCACGAATAACAGTGCTTTTCAGGTACCATTTTAATGAACTTGGAGTCGCAACTGCAAGGATATCTTGGTTTCAAATTAAAGATAATATGTTCATCTCCAGAATGGCTCCATAACAATTAAATAGCCCCATACAAAAATTTCACACAAATACGTTTTTACCATCACAGTAATCGCAAAAAATTTAATAAAAAGGGGTTTGAATAAGGACCTATATAGCTAAATCCAATGCATATTTTAACTTAAAAATAAGAAGATATTGTTGCTTATATAGTCTTCTATACGACAAGCTAAATATTTTGTAGATAAATAAATAACTTTTTCATTTATGAGACAAATAAGAAACGCTCTCAAATTTCTCCATACATTTTCTACCCGCGGACACTTGCGGTTCGTCATTCCGCGCTCAGAGGCGCTCGTGGAAGCACGTCTGTGTCGCTTTCTCGCAAAAAATAATTACGTAAAAAAGTGAGTTCCGAGTTGTGTACCGAGGTCGGACGAAGTTGATACTTTTTCGGACCGAAATAAAATTAAGTACGATTATTGGTATTTGTTTCAGAAACAAATACTTAGTTGTATATAATTTTTACAAGCTTTTATTTAACTTGCAATATATGTATGTATGTATGTAACTATGTTTGTTCGGGTGGACTCTTGCAACTAAATTTTGAAGCAGATATCTTCAACCGATTGAGCTGAAATTTTGTATGCACGTTTAGTTTGGATTACAATGCATGTTTAGCTGTGTGACGTTATTCTAAATCCAAAATGGCGGAACGCCCAAGATGGCGGACTACTTATTTTTAAGGCACTCCTACAATATGGATATCAAATGAAAGGGATTGCTGAGAATAACTCGAAAAATAAAATGACGTCACTCTAAATCCAATATGGCGGACTTTTATATTATTTTAGACATTAGAAATATAGTCGATTTTGGGGTTTTTCGGGGTGATGATTACGAATATAACATCCATTTTTTATTCAAGGTGGCGGATTTTTGTTTGTGACAAATCGACTTACGGCCAATTTCTTCATAATACCAGTATATCCAGTTGTCATGCTACGTCACAGTTTTACTCTTCAATTCAGTAATTTTTTTAGTGAATTATAATGTTGCTATATTGAAGAATACAATTGTGACGTAGCATGACAACTGAATAGACTGGTATTACGTTTAGTCGGTTAACAAAGTCGCGTGGTTTTTTTGTTTACCTTTATTTAGCTACCTAAACCTATGGAGTATAGTAGTAGTACAGAGGCCAGCACATCAAGCTACCCCAATCTGTCAAAGTTCTTTGATAGATTTTCAACTTTACCACAAAGGACTAAGGTTCATATTCAATTGGGAAAATTTGACAGATTGGGGTAGCTTGATGTGCTGGCGTCTGTACAATGAAATATTTTCTATGTGAAAAGACAGCTGTGCTGCTGGGGAGTTTGTTGCGCCACTTCTTCCCAGCGAAAGCACTAAGAAGTGAAGGGCGGGCGTTTTGGGGGACTGTCTTTTGTAATTTTGACATTCGAAAAGTGCTGATTCTCAGCCTAATTTGAATAAATTACTTTTGATTTACTTTGTTTTAATTTTTAAGTAAATAAAATACTTACTGTTTTCATAAGGGAATGATTATTTTTAAATATCACAACGAAACTACGATAAACTCCCAGGCTAGTATTTGATTATGTAATACTCCAACAATTGACATCAAAAATAATATTTAAAAGTACTTAGGTACATCTTTTCAAACTAACAGCAGACTGTGGTATAAATGTGGATGTTCCTTGTAATACCAAAATGTTAAGGTCGTTTTTGGGTACCTAGTAATGAACGTAACTGATGTTGAACGTTGACTGATGAACTTCAACAATACTAAAAACATGATTATCACGCAGATAGTAAGTACTAATAACACTTACCAAATTCGATTGCGAACTTACAACTAACTTTACTCAATAAATACCAGCAAAATTAAAAAAAAATATCTTCAAGTACCAAGATTAGTTAAGTTACGTATAAAAATCGAGCGAACAATGGTTTCAATGTGTGTGTGCGCGTAATGTTGCTGTGTTGCGATTCAGATACCTAAACTTGAGCGAGTTCAAAATGTGATAGCGTCCTTAATCAAGACCAACATTTGTGATAAAACATCTCAACATTTTATCTTATCTCATCTCGCGTTTTAGTAATGACATTTGTTCATCAAAACATATTTTCTATATTTAGAATACCTTGAGACGTAACGTACACTTAAATAAAGGTTAAAAAATAATCACTATAGCCAATCTTTATATCATGTCTAAAACCACATTTTCCACCCTCGAGTTACTAGGCTGCGTTTGGAGACCACGCCTATTAGTTTACTCAGTTTTTTCAGGCATCCTTAGGAAAAATATCAGTCAACTCTTGAGGGCTTGCTGCATACACAAACTTTGTTTCGAACCTTGAATCAATAACCAAACACAACTTCTTCAAATCCACATTAAAATTTAAAAGCACAATTTGATGCGTCTTATCCAAATCTTTTATTATAGCCATTAAATTGTATGCAGCTGTAAAATCTAGCTGCTTTAAATTAACACCATCAATGACTACTGGTATTTCGGTATCACCATGAGAAGTAGCTCTCATTACTCGTTGACGGACGTGCTCAGCAGCACAGTAAGCTACATTCTCACACAAAGTGACCACCATAAGATCTCCCTTCTCACACTTCAGTTTATTAACCTCTACAATAGGTCTTGCTACATTATACAATAACAACAAAGCTTCTAGTACAATTCCAGTTACTATTCCATATTCTAATCCAGCCCATAAACAAACAAACACAGTCACTACACACAGTAACAGCTCCTTTATACTACTCCTCCAAAAACTCGCAAAAATGTTGTAATCGATCATTGAGAACATAGCTGTTATAATAAGACCAGCTAAAGATGCCTTTGGTATGTAATAAAACGTCGAAGTCAAAAAGGTTAGAGCAACAACAAGAAGTAAAACCAGAGCGATCCCGCCAGCAGGAGTCTTCACACCAGAAACATGGTTCAGTGCTGTTCTTGTGAAGGAGCCTGTGACGGGCATGCTTTGTCCAAACGATCCAACAATATTACAAAGCCCGACCGCGATCATTTCTTGAGTAGCGTCTATCCTACCACCGTTTGCGAAAGCTTTAGCAATAGCCACTGTTTCTAATATCGCCACAAAAGGTATCATAACTGCTTGCACTCCTAGTACTTTCAACATTTCTACGAAATTATAGGTTTGATTGTCGAATACTGTGCTAAATGGTGGCAAACCAAACATTGGTAGACCGCTGCCAATATCACCAATGATTAACAAAGGTTCTGTGCCAAAGGCTGCTTTACAGCCGTAAGCAATAATCATTCCAATAACGACGACAACAGCATTTCTTGACAGAGATATAAACCATCTCATTTGTTTTACAAATCCATCGGTTCGTTTGCAACCTTGTCCCAGCTTCTTTAACAATATCAACATAAGTATAGTTCCTGAACTGAGCACAGCTTCCCAAAGTCTTGCCGTGGTAATATTGGTGAAAAAGTTCTGAAACGACTCCCAAAAGTAGTTTCCTGATATACCTTTTAATCCAAAAAATGATTTCAGTTGTGCCGCGGCAATTTGTAGTGCAGCAGCAGTTGTAAATCCTTTTATCACTGGCATCGATATGAATTCAACTAGAAAGCCAAGGTTGAGGATACCCATGAGAAATATAAACACTCCTGATAAGAAGGCAGTGAGGATGGCGAAGTCAGCGGAGTAATCAGCAACGTACTTAGCGGTCATGGCGGAGATAATAGCAGTGGGTCCAACGGTAACATTGTAGCAGCTTCCAAAGATCACGTAAATTATTCCAGGAGTCAGGGATGCGTACAGTCCATACTCGGGCGGTAGGCCAGCAATAACGGCGTATGCAATACCTTGGGGTATAGCCGTAAGTCCCACTGTTAAGCCAGCAGTCACATCTTGAATGAAGTATTCAGATTTATATTTTGGGAGCCATCCAACGATGGGCAGTCTTTTCTTCAAAAAATCCATGCTGCACGTTTTTTGGAGACACTTTTTGGTTCTTCTTCGATACACTCTACTTTTAGGTTCATCTTGGTGTTCAAACGTCATTTCGGTGAACGTGTAGTGTTCACTGCGGTGTCGAAGTGACTGAGTAGTAGACGTACTGAGTATTGCACCCGAGATTTAGACATTTATCTGAAGTTAAGATGATCTTTATCGGTCATGTCAGCAATAGTTGAGACACTTATCGTTACTTGTGTATCGGCTTCTGTTTTTACGTATATAGGACAGAGTGTCATACTTTCACATGACTTCTTATCTACGTCTATAACGAAGCCGATACTCACTTGAAGCCCCCGTAATTGTAATCATTTTTTTATACTGGACCATACCTAGAAAGCTTCTGGTTACAGATATACAGGGTGATTGGAAGATGAGTGCAAAGCTTTAAAGTGAAGATAGTAAAGACAATTTAGAACCATTTTAGCCACTGTTGTCTTAGACGAAGTCTTACCAATTTTTTTTAACAAATTTTTGTTTTTTTCCAAAATTTTAAGTAAACTGCTTATTTATGGACAAATTGAATGATAACTGAACTACTTTATAATTTATTTAATTAAAGTAAGGTGTAAACAATTTAGCAAAACATGTTTTAGGCCTCTGTGTCATTAGACATAAAAAACATAAAAAGTAGGTAAAAAAAATTGGTAAGACTTCGTTGAAGACAACCATGGCTTAAATGGTTCTAAATTGTCTGTCCTATCTTCGCCTTAAAGCTTTGCACCCATCTTCCAATCACCCTGTATTAACGATTAAACTTCCATTTCTTTTTTTCATTTTTAGTGTTATAACCTAACTTTAAATACCCTCACATCCCCAGTAACGTTGCATGCACCCACAAGCACATGTTTGGCGTGCGTTACATTGCGCACTATCACAAACAGCGAATTATTACATCTAAAATAAAAGTAATTTTCCAGTGACTGTCAGTGTCTCCATCGTTTATTCCACTTTGACATAAAATACATTACAATAATATATGCTCTTCTAAAGTCCCAACGTAATATTGCACGAACTGAAGAAGCTTCTTAATTAAATTCCCTCATTTATGATTAACAGTAAAATGCTGCCAAGACTGCGAGGTACCAAATTTAATGGATGGTCGTAAATCCTGGCATGCGATTCGATTTGTCCGGATAACATAACGGTAGGTGACACCATAAAAATTGTTGTAATAAAATCACCGCGAGATTTTATGAGTTAAAAACACTCAGTTTTGGGGTGACATTTTATGATAGCAGATACTTTTGAGATAGTCATCAAAGTGTATTGGTATTTAAGAAATTCGAGCCATTTTAAAAACAGGGCAAAAAAATCTTTGAATGTCGTTGTAGAAATACGAAACGCTTTGAAAGCGATTGTAAGTGACAATCGCTTTCCTTTCGGCGCAGCCGTGAGGCACACTTTCCTGCTAATTGCTTATATCTGACTTTTCGATTTTTTATTGGATTTTAATTTTAGTCTGTGCTAAATAAAATGTATTTTCTTTACAAAAGCAGGTCTAGAACAGCCTGTATTTAGTTAAGAATAGAATAGAACAGAATAATTTCTATTATATGTATAGTATATATACACCATAATATGGATTAAAGATATAAATGTAGAAATTTTACATAGAGCGACACAAAGGGAGGCCTTATCGTTAAAAGCGATCGTTTAAAAGCAACCTTAAATTGAAACAGACCCGAAGACAGGGCTCATATGTAAATATTTATCTACATAATAAAGGAATAGATGATACCACCGCGTCGGAGGTAGCTCTAGCCGCTATAGTTTTAGAGACCGAATTTTCACTTTGATCGTAACTTGAAAGTTATGTCGTCAAAACTTTTTTGAATTATTTTATTACATTATTTTAGGTGCGGGTCCACACGATACAGACTTTCATCAACTATATAGAATTTTGTCTGTGCAACAAAGCAGTACAGACAAATGTCGGTGTATCAGAAAAGTTTAAAGTACCTAGCATATATCCTGAAGGATATCATATATGTTTCTGATTTTGTTTACTGTAGTCGATCATATACTTGCGGTTTTTGCGTTTAGGTCGTGTAATCCCTTAACCTATAATAATAATATATTCTACAGCATCGCCCGCCCACGCTATTTCTTCATTTTCGCTTAGCGTTTTTCCAGATTTTATTCCTTTTGCTCGGCTCCTTAGCATCGTAGCGTGATGTTAAATAGCCTTAAACCTTCCTCAAGAAGTGGGCTATCAAATGCAGCATGTTATACGTAGGCCGTTAGTTCCTCTTTAATATGACCTTGGCTTTGAAACATATGACATATATACCTAGATAAATACTTTAGTATATTTTGGTCAAATTCGTTCCTATCTACGCTGCAGGAGAAAACATTGAAATCATATTTTATATTGACAGGCCTGATGGTCTAGTGGTTAGTGACCCTGACTGCTATGCCGGAGGTCGTGGGTTCGATTCCCACCCAGGACAAATGTTTGTGTGATGAGCACGATCATTTGTTCTGTGTCTGGTTGTAATTTATCTATAATATGTATGTATTTAGAAATATATAAGTATGTTTATCAGTTGTCTAGTACCCATAACACAAGCTCTGCTTAGCTTGGGACTAGATGGCGTTGTGTGATAGTTGTGGAATATTATCATTATTATTATATAGCAATTTTCCAGGATAAAAGGATAAAATCAGAATGAAATTAGCCGGAAAAGATGCAGAGTTATCGATATAGCTTGCAGAGTATGCAAACTGAAGTGGCAGTGGGCTGGCCATGTTTGTCGAAGGACCGATGGCCGGTGGAGCAGACGAGTCCTGGAGTGGAGACCGCGTATCGGCAAGTGTCGAGTGAGCCTCCCCCCAACTAGATGGATCGACGGCCTAAATAAGGTGGCTAGGATAAACAGGATGCGGAAGGTAGAGGACAGGGTGTTATGGCGCAGCCTGGGAGAGACCTTTGTCTAGCAGTGGACTGCGATAGGCTGAGTATATTGATGACTGTGTTTAATTTAGATATTGTTATGTTCCTAAATACTTAAAACTACAAGCTTTTGCTTATCGATCCGTCCGCGTGGAGGTTGGTAAACGATATCATTTCGAATAATTATCCCACGGGAATGCCATGTTTGGTGGAGCAGACGAGTCTTGAAGTCGAGACCGCGTATCGGCAAGCGTAAAAACAAAAGAAAAACTGGATCAAACCGGAATGAGAAAGCTTATAGTGGATAAGACAAAGTTTAAAACAGAAGACGAACTAGCAGGGGATCGAGGAGGGGGGGGGGGGGGGTGGAGGGGAGTTCAGGGGATCTGACCGAAATAACTCGTATGGGACGTCCCTCAGCTAAATAGACCGACAACCTAAAGAAGGTGTCTGGGACAGACTGGATGTGGAAGGCAGTGGACACAGGGTGTTACGACGCAGGCTGCGTTGACTGAGTGATTTTTCATAGTTATCTATTATTATGACGTTTCCTACATAAACAACTTTTCTTACGTAAGTGACACTGACTTGCGTATTTCCGTCAATGTGACGTTTTCAGATAAATATATCATTCACAGACTACTTAGAGATACTACATATCATTGATGTACGCTGTACAATCGACCGCGCATCGAAGGTAACATTTTGACCTTGAGTTGGTCTAGCCAGTATGGAGTTTCAATAGAATGCGACACCAGCTTATACTGGTTTTGTTGTCACTGAATTGCAGCCTCCTGTACATATTTATTTAACTCTCGCACGTGGATTAGATTTCTTATCGAAAAATTCTAGTGACAGATGTCTTGATTTCCCAATCAGTATCATTCATTCTCAAAGTCGTCAGACCATCAAGATATTAAAACGTGCGTAATGCACCGACGAACGGTGATATTAAGGCGTTTATTTATATACGTTAATTAAAGTTAAACAGTCGCTAATCACTACTAAACTTTAAGCAACGTTTATAAATAAAAAGGTAAATTAATAACCAAAGCAAGCACACAAGTTTTTTCTATTTATTTAAGTGCCCTTGCCTGCTTGGTTCGCTGTGGAATTTATTACATCACTATTGCATTAAACATAAACAATTTTTATAATGTTCCCACTGCTGGGACCTAGTGCGGGTTGGTAGATGTCACATGCCTTCAAATTTTTGGTTCTACGGCATGCCGGTTTCTTTAGCGTATTGATTGCACTAAAGCGATGACACAATTTTAGCAGTTACAATTAGCGACTAAAATAAACACAGTGCAACCCCAACCTGCGGCTAAAATACCAAATAAACATATACCAATTCAACACATAAACCTATACACATACGAACAAACAAAACGCTCTATTTCGCAAAGCCTCAAAACCCTTAACTAACCTGGTACTTTCGACCCAATGCACTTTGGTTTGAGCAGCAAACATGGCGGGTAGGTAATAATTTCTCGAGATGTTATTGGCTGAGGAATTAAGCCTGCTTCAAACGGATTAATGGTATGTTCCTATATGAGATCTTGTAATATTCGCGGGGTATATTGTTAATTTTGTAGTTTGTGTAAGGGTTTTGAGAAATTTTGATTACCTGTTAGTGTAGGTAAGGTTTTGTTTGACGGATTTTCAAGTGAACCAATGATTACCGTAACTTGCTTTTGCAATTTTCTCCAAACGAAACTAGGTACCTTTTGGTCAACATTTACAAGAAAGAATTGATTCTAGTCCTTGAATCAATTCTTTCTTGTAAATGTTGACTTTCAAAAGTGTCTTTATAGTGACCTCCTAGAAATAAATTGTTTGACTTTAACTTTAATATTACTATTAAATTACAATATTCAAAAATAACTGAAACAAAATTCTTTTGCGTAAATTTTTCAAGCAATTTCATTCCTGGGGGTAATTGCGTAGCACACTATCAGTAGCAATGGCTTTCATTTTGACAGTTCAACAACATTCATTGCGTTATTAACTTTGTTGAGCAGACAAATTTTTCGAACATATGAAGCAATGGCAATAAGCAATATCCTTCAAAATAATTTTATTTATTTCTCTTTTTTTTCCTTTTGTTATTTGTATGATTATTGTATGATGAATGTGTTAGCTTTATAATTTTAAGGATTTCAAACACAATGTGAAATGTTCTTGAATTAAATTGAATTGAATTGATTGAGATTAATAAGTGTTACGCAGTTCGGGTGGTTTCCGTCTGTAACTTTAATTTTAATTTGAACCCAATATAATATACTAATCATAATCATGAAATAACTTAATCTGCATTCGCGATTTATTTGACAAAAATGTAAACAAATATGAGCTTATGGAAAAATAACTTTAAATCCTACACAATAAAGTTCAGTTTACGCTACAACTTCAAACATTTTTATAATTTTTTTCCATAGTGTTAGTCACTCTGAAATCAACCTAATAACCATTAAAATAAAGTTGATATTTGTTTAACTTGAAATAATATTAATTTGAAACATAAGTTTGAATAGGCTTTATCTAGAAATCTCAAGAAAGTACCTGAATAAATATTTTTTCAGCAGCTTTGTAGCATACGGTCAAGGTCGCAGCCATAACATTTAGGGCTTACTATTATTTAGCCTAGTTTTTTTCTTTTCGTGTTAGCGAACCTACTACAAATTGTTATTCTTTTTATTTTCAGGTATGTACACCAATAAATTGTTACTAATGGCGCTAAATCCTGACGTAAGTACTAACCTGTTTTATTCTTTATCGTCACACCAAGAGTAAAACCAAGAAATCGTGTGTAACAATAATTTGTTAAGGCCGAATTAGCCTTAAACGCGATTTTTATTTCAGTAGTTATACCAACAAAAAATATGATTTTATCCATCCACTGCTAAAAATGTAACGTTATATCACTCTAAACATGTAACTACAGGGTAAAGTATGTCGGGGTAAGATCGACACTGGTATAAGACTGTATGAATCAAATTCCCACCTAATGTGGCAATGTTTTTAATGTAGTAATAAACATTGGTGTTCTACATCATTATTTTTGTTTTGCTACGACGAAGATCAGAGCAAAATTTAATTTTGCAGGCAAAGAATTTGATTCCTTCGGTCTTACCTCAGCAACGGTCTTCCTTACACCAACATACCTTAATTGTTTTCTGCTTCATATTTTTTTCCGTGTTGTGCAGCTATGGAACGAGCTATTCTTGGAGTCTCTCTGAGAGAAAGAATTCGGAATGAAGTGTTCCGGTAGAGAACCAAAGCTATCGACATAGCCCACAGAATAAACAAGCTGAAGTGGCAATGGGCCGGCCATATTAGCCGTAGAACCGATAACTGTTGGAGTAGACGTGTTCTTGAGTGCAGACCTAAAGTTAAATATTTTTTAACTCTTTCGGATTAAATAAGATACAACAATTGAGTCACACAACAATTTAAATACCAACCCATTGGTTCTCCATTACCAATTAACATCAAAATCCTCTCGTGTCCATATTGTCACTTGGCTATAAACTCGAAATTTCTACAACAATAGATGCCTTAGACTTAAGTCTAAGTGGGTATTAATTCCGCCATATATCAGTGAGGGTAGTTTCTTCGGCAGCTGGGTCTTCGCGACCCTTCGAGCAACAAAGGGTTTAATAAGATCGGAACGCAGTGAACGGTTAACTCGTCTATGATTTAGTCATTAGTTTGTTAAGGAATGTATTGATAATGTTCCGCATTACATTCCTTTAGTCCATAGTTTTCATAGTTGTCTTGTATGCTTGAGGTCGTTATGTGATTTTCCCAAAATTATCTTGATTAGGTACCTTTACATCACATAAAATAATACCTATAGTCCGGCCTTCCGAGAATGCGTTCCTGGCACCTGTTAGTGGGGCAATTCAAGTAGCTAATAAAGGTCAAATTCGCAAAACACATATTCGTTTGTATGTAACTGACTGGTGTCAAGAACGCGTCCTCTCGACGGCCGAACTGTAGATACCTAAGTTACGACACCACAGATAAAATACATACCTACATAGTTTTGGACAATATTATTTCAATACGTAGGGTAACTACTTATTCATCATCTGATACAACCAAAGTGTTATACAGTTTGAGTGAAAGTTGTCTCATTTACTGAAGTAGTAGTTTTTAATAGAATAAACGTTGAAATCCCTCATCGATGATATAGGTACTGTGAGAGAGCCGAGTTATAACCCTCATACTTAATTTTTTTTTAAATAAATGTCTCCTTGAGCACTAACACACACATACATACAGAAACTCACGCCTTTTTCCTTGGTGGTAGGTAGAAACTACACATGTTGCGAAGCAGTAAACCTCATTTGATTCTTGTTAGTATAATTTTTAACAAATAAAATGGCCAAACCAATCCAATGGGTCCGGCTGAGGAGCCTCTTAATGGCAAGCGACATCGCGGCAGGGCCAGACGGAGATGGCGGCATGAGCTGGACTCCTTCAACATGAACTGGTCCTCAGAAGCTTTGAACAGAGAGAAGTGGAAAAAGAGTAGGGAGGCCTTTGCCCTGCAATGGGACATCACAAGCTTTTAATATAAAATACTTAGGAAACAACCGACTTCAAAAAAAACTACAAAGTGATAAATAACTTTAATTTCGGAAGTCGGTGTCGTTGGTTCCGCATTTTCGTTTTTTGTTTGACACCGACTTCCGAAATTAAAGTTATTTATCACTTTGTAGTTTTTTTTGAAGTCGGTTGTTTTTTTTGTAAAAAAGTTTTTATTTTTCGCTTTTTAGTTGTACCTACTCCACACAAATTCAAATAACACTAGTGCATTGAGGAATTGAAGACACCGACTAGAAGAATCATCAAAATTCGCATAGAAATGCCGGAGATGCAGTACATTTATGCATATAACATCGTACATAAGAATAATTATATAATGTATTATATACTAAAACCTTTCTGAAAGTATGTAGATCATATTAGTGAAAGAATTATCAAAATCGGTTCATTAGTTTTTGAGAAAATCGCGGACAAACAAATATACATACATACATACATACATACATACATACGGGTCGAATACAGAACCTCCTTTTTTGAAGTCGGTTAAAAATGGAGCAATTTCTATCCCGTCCACGATCTAATTAAACTGATGATTCTAAATAAAAAAAAAACAGTTCATAACACTCCCTAGTCAGTTGACTCTCATAATGATGATGGATCATCGACAGACCCCAGTAATTATCACTTTATTGACTATTAAGACCCCCCTCCCACGGACCGAGCTCTATTAAAAATAGTTGTTTAGTCAACTGAAGTTCGTGACGCGGAAATGATTTATGGGATGAAATTTTAAAATGGTTGCTGTGTAGTTTTTAATGAGAGTTGTGAGAAATTGGATGAAAGTTTTTTTAAGTGATACAAATGGATTTGTGTTTACTCATATTTTGTTATGGTGTCTATTTCCCTTCTGAATATAGAGTATTGCACACATTACGTACGAAAACAAAATACGCGCTTGAACGTGAACGATATAATCTACATTCGCGATTTATTTGCCAAAAATGTAAACAAATAATTATGACCTTATGGAAAAATAACTTTAAATCCTACAGAATAAAGTTCAGTTTGCGCTACAACTTCAACCATATTTTGTAACTTTTTCAATAGTGCTAGCATAGATATATAAAAGTCTAGATATATGAAAGTCTAGATATATGAAAGTCTATATATGAAAGTCATTTCTATGAGTGCTAGTCACTCTGAAATCAACTTAATGAATCCATATATAATATTATAAATACGAGAGTGTGTCTGTCTGTCTGTCTGTCTGTATGTTGTTACCTCTTCACGCTCAAACCGCTGAACCGATTTAGATGAAATTTGGTAGGTATAGAGATAGTTTGAGTCCCGGGAAAGGACAAAGGATAGTTTTTATCCCAATATTCCCACGGGATCGAAACTTATGCGGCGCTGCTAGTATTAAAATAAAGTTGATATTTGTTTAACTTGAAATAATATTAATTTGAAACATAAGTTTGAATAGACTTTACATATACACACATACACTTACGCCTTCTTCCCAAGGAGGTAGGTAGAAACTACAGAACACCATCTGGCACCATCCTTACATACTCCTTTTGCTTCGGTTACGTTCATACATCTGGTCATACACGGTCAGGTTGCGAGTACTAGGCACCTGACCTTTCTGAAGTACAAACGCCAGCACATCGAGCTACTACAATCTGTCAAATTTCTTTAATAGATTTTCAATTTTATTGCTAAAGCTTAAGAGTAAACTAGTCGCGAGCTCGAACTCACTGGTGGTCATGGGCAAAAAGCACGCTGTCTCACCTGGCTTCGTGTCTGACAGAGCTAGTATCAGTGATGAGCAGTTAGACACTAGTCTACACGCACAACGTCTAGTTCTCACGCACAGAAACACCGTTCCGAACTGATAGACGCGTAAAAAAATTCGAAACGTGCTTTGGAAAATCGAGTTTTAGGAAAAAACCACTGCATAAATCAATTATAAATAAAGTTTATTGAACTCTTCGATAACTGAGCTTTGTCGGTACGGACTTGGTTTTGGTGATTTTAGACCTCTTTTATCACTTATTTACACCCAAAGTTACGTTAAAATTAGCAAGAAAAACGAATCTTTGTTGGCTCATAACTTTTTAATGGCTTGTTATTTTACGATTCTGTTTCCGTACAGACACAATCAATAATAAGACAAAACGATATCATGTTTAACTTTGGACGTACAATGTCAAACAGTGGAGTAATACTCTCCTGAAATTTGTATGGAAAAAATATCGACTAGTGGCACCTTAAGAGGCCGGCGGAGCATGCGTCGTTCATACAAACGTAATACCAAAATAATTTGTATATCAAACATATTCTTAATGTAGTGTGTATTTATTCCGATTGGATTACAGAATATCTAGGTTCCCAAATATATATTTTGAATGGACACTGATTTAAAGACAAATTATGAGAAAAATAAGGTTTTCTATAAAATATGTATTTGGGAACCAATTCAATCAATCAAACATATTCTTAATAGAATTACAAATAGATAATAGATAGAATAGATTTACAAATTATTTTGGTATTACGTTGGTATGAACGACGCATTAGCATGCGTAGTTCGCCGGCCACTTAAGGTTCAAAGTAGATTGGGAAAATTTGTCAGTTTTGAGTAGCTTGATGTGCTGGCGTCTGTACATCACCAATAAGCGCCCCTTCCTGCGTTTTCAGTTTCATCTGCCTTGTAAATACAATACAATACAATACGATTCTACATTCCTATTCATGTCAAATCTCATTTCAGCACGAAGAAAATACACTTCTGCTTCAAAAATCTTATAGCAAGTTTTGAGACAACCTGTTCTACCAATACAGTTTTTCAGGATGTGTCTGTGTTGCCAATTTCGACAGTATAACAACAGCTTAATTTTCATCACCGTTCCAATACTTTATATAAGACCATTCTTTTTAAACCTACCTAAAATATAATGGACGCCCAGCTTAAGCCAATGAGCAAAACACCTTTCCTACACCACCGACTTTATCTCATCGCCATAAGGTTTAAACTCTCCTGCCAAAAAACTGTACGTTTGTGTGTTATCGGTAATGTTGGGAACATATGCGGGGGCACGCGCTCCTACATCACCGTGTTATCAGCACGAGTCGGGCTCGAACCCGCTACCCTATCGGACGAACGCAGGCTGAAATATCGATAACATCACGACGTATAGGATGCGAGTTGAATTAAAAGATGGCTGTTTTTTAGATATTTTATGCATGTCTGGTAGAAGAAAATGCGGGTTTTGGTGTCATCGCAGAAGTTTGTAAGGGTAAAGTAAAACTAGATATTGTGTAAGCTCGTCAAAGGATATCCTCTCTATTATTAATTTAATACGTTTGGACTTGTCTTAATTTCACAATAGCAGCACGGAGTCAGGATTTGTGCCTGGTTGACAGCAATAGGCACGCCCCCTACAACATGGGACCTAAGTCCCACCCCCTTTCACCCAGATGCACCTCTGCCAAACCTTTTGGGTATAACAGGCGTGATGTTATGTTTGTTATCTTAATTACCTACATGTATTCCGAACTGGTGCCACCCAATACAACTTAAATTGCCAAGTTTAACAGAAAAAGAGACTGTATGTTTTGACTAACAAGAACTTGCATCTTGCAGTTCCTCGTACGACTGCTGGCGGCTGACATGAATATTCGCTCGATGTGAGCACGTTACAAGTCGAATATTTGGCATGTTAGTACAGCGAGCCGAGCAGCTCAATGACGAGCGCCGAGCACACGAACGCGCTCCACCCGGCTGTCGGTTTTTTGGCGAATCCCTTTGAATGTTACATTACAAGTCAGTCGCTAGCGCGAGCACTGCGCCATTTTGACTACTAATGCGGAGGATGGAGCACAGTCAAGCATATATTCGTCGCGAAAATTCAGGTGTCATGAGCATTTGCTCACAACGAACAAATTCTCGATGCGAATATTCACATCGAGCAAATACTCATGTCAGTCGCCACCTTTAGAGTAAGTATTTGATACATTTTATGTGACAATCCCATATACATTACACAGCATTTTCGCACCACACATTGCTCAATGCTCATCCCTCAGGCTAAAGGCATGATTACCGATACACACTTGTCATCACTATCCCTAAACGAAAATCCATACAGGGATGAAAAAAATAAATCTGTCAAATTCAGAAGTGCTGATTCACGTTAATAAATTTGGGTGCAAGTGTCCCCGTTTGACGCGTTCAGGCAATAGAAATATTGGGGTGATCGGGATAAGCGTTCCTCCCTTGTCCCTTGGCGGGGATATTGAATGCTTGTATCAGCACTGATTTGTTTCTCTGTGGTTAGATGGAGGTGGGACTGTGGGAGTAGGTCTTTATGTGACGTCACGTCTTCATGGTTTGCTAAGTGTGGCTGTATAATAAGGCCTGCAGTGGTTAGATTTCGAGGTTCTTTTCTCGTAACGGTATGATTTATATGAGAACAGCGTGGGACATTGAGAAAATCACCAATGAACAAGCTGCTATGTGTCTTCCTGTCCATATATGATTTAGTTTCTACCCACGAAGGCACCAGCTCCAAGTTTTGAGCACCTTCTAAGTTAAAATGGGTTGGTAAGTTCAATTCCCGTAATTAAAAACGTTCAAAATCTAGTCGGAATCTCATCTCAGCGACAATCAATATCTAAAATCCCATAATTTTTTTAAAAGATTATGACTGAGATTAGAATAGGAACGCTCTTAAAAATACGGGAATTGCCACTCAGGTTGTAAGTTTGCATGTCCTAGAACCAAAAATTCAAAGACATGTGACAATGTGTGTTCGAATTTCTAAACTCACAATTTTAAGGCACATTAATTAACTAAAACCAATCTTATAACCCCAACAAAAACTCCTTACCACAGAACTAAATCTCCCATAAGAAAATTGTTTTCAAAGATATCATGGTGTATGATAAATGCCGACATTAGTCCTGGCCTGCCACATCCAGGCATGTTAATCTAAAACGTCGTCTGCACGCACCGAGAGAGATATATCATGGGAATGCTGAGAGCAATCGGGGATTTTTCACATCATAATATTTTCCAGTTTTCTTCTAGTCGTTTTTATAGAGGGTTTTACGAGTAGTTGGAGGAATAAGGTTTTCTAAAGTTCAGGATGGTATCTTAAAAGCGTTTACGATGTACGGCATTTCATACAAACTTTCAAGCTCTTGTTTTTCGAAATTAATGAACCGATTTTAATGAAACTTCGTACGCATAAGCAGGATACAAAGGTCTAAAAAGTGAGTTAAAACATTTTCGAAAAACAGTGTTACAACCAAATTAGACCGATTTTATATTTTCCATAGAAACAGTGATTACGATTTCCAGTTATGTTTTTTTAAATAAGACATTTCGAAAATGTTCTCAATCTATATATATAAAAGGAGAACTGACTGACTGACATATCAACGCACAGCCCAAACCGCTGGGTCTAGAGATTCCAAACTTGGCATGTAGGTTCCTTATGAGGTCTAGGGGTGCACTAAGAAAGGGTTTTTCGAAATTCCACCCCTAAGAGGGTGAATGGGGGGGAGGGTGAAATTTCACGCGGACGAAGTCGCGGGCAGAAGCTAGTGACACATAAAAGAGGAATAAACTATTTGAATCTCCCAAATTATGATCCCCGTCTCAACTTTCCCCATAAAAAATAATAACAACCCGAATAACATACAATGATTTCACCTGACTCTACCTAATATTTTTAAAAATTATCTCACATCCATGGCATTGACATGTCTAATCTCGTGGAAATAATGGCTGAGCGAGCACATCGTTGTTGTCCTTTAAAACCAGGATACCCTGACCTCCCATCCCCCCTTTCAGCCCCCATAATTTCAACCACAAGGGGGTATAACTATACTGCTCGAAGGACCTAGTTATACTGGTCCTTCGACCCGGATACCTCCCCAGACCTTTTTTCGTAAAATTTCAAGCTTCTGAATAGAGAATAGTTTCCAGATGATTAGGTTGCACCGTTAGGCACCGATTTGTTGCGAAAAAATACGTCATCTGTAAGGAGTAGGATAGGAGTCCGTATTTCTTGCATTTTATTATGATTCGGTTAGTGGGTTATAGATATTCTTTCTTGGGTTTGTTTATTTCCTGATCGGAATATTACAGAGATAATATGAACCATTGTGACCCAATATTCGGGACCAGTAAAATTATTTCTATTATTCCCAAGCCCTATGGTATTTCCCGTCGGCAAAAATGATGAACTTTCATCTATAGGATGATTTTTTTAAATCCTTCCTTAGTGCTCACCTTCGATAAACAGGGTAAAATTAAATTACTTAAGAAAACTCCGCAGACGTGGAGGTAGGTATCGATATCTAAAAAACGACGAAAGAGAGAAAAAATATTCGAGGATATTTTTTTGGCGCTTATCCATAACATCTACAGAGTTTCGCTAGCTAATTTGATTTGACCCCGTAGTATATGGAATTCCTTTGAAAAATTTCGACCTTCTAGCGGTTTATGCTGTGCGTCTGTCAGTAAATGAATAAATTTAAGATTTAATATAAGTTTTGTGTCGCTGCATTCCAATTCTTCGTGTATCCTATAAGCTCAGCTAGAATCGACTTGTAATATCATCGATCAATAAATAAAACGAGACGTATTATCCAACTTACGCCATAATTCACGAACTGGACCCCAATCATTAATCTCTGTTCCACGTTAAACGCCTGTATAATTGAGGTCACATCAAAAACAAACATATTAATATTAACATTACCTGATGCCTCTCAAAATCGAACAAACTTAATAAAGCACCTTTACTCGCTCTTGTCACAATGAAATAAAATTGAAAATTGCATGTGCGAACTTTAATCCAAATTCGGAACTCTCAAACTTGATCTGCACACTTACAAATACGTATCACCCAAGTCTTAAGTGTCAAAAAATAGTGTCGATATTCGATTGTTTCAGTTGTTACACAAGTTTGTACATGTTTGGGTCGCTCGGCCCTCATCAAACGTACTCTGTTTCAGACAGAGGTAATGAAATAGCTGGCAAATGAGGCATGCGTAGTTGCCAATAGCGACCTTTCACATCAGTCATTTGTGAAGCTGAGTTCGCAGTAGGGACGTACCACCGTATTGGGTAACTGTGCCCAGTGCTATGGGTAGATCGTACGTCGTAATTACTGATTCCCGAGTTTGGTAAAACAAATCGATGGACCCTTTGAGCCTAAAAGCTATTGGGTACAAAGGTCTCAAAGCTTAGGTTAAAGGCCTTCTGTTATGATAGCTTTGGCTGGAATATTTGTCTAGGATATTATTCTCCAAATTTTACCTTGAGTGTATTTGTCGCTAAAACTGCTATTCCTCTGAAGGTAACTGAAGAATCAATTTGCTTTAAATAAGTTTGGAATATCATGATAATATGTGAAAGATGAACGCTATGTAGGTATAAAAGCGTATAGGAAAGTACCTAAAGGGTACCGGATTTAGTACTCAAGACCTGCCAACACCCCAAATAATAAAGAATATCTTTTCTTAAATCAGCATCTTACTTCTTGAGTGGCATTAAATGAATACTTATAATGACGATGACTCGATTTTCATAAATTAAATTATGTTAAAAAACGACCAAACCGCCTAAAAGCTTGGTTAGGCCTCGATACATTAATGGCCGAACTCAATTACCTATCTATCACCAGTTTTGGCATACTGGAAGTAGAAAAACCTATCTATCTCTGGTTTAATGTCCCAATAATCTACATCAGTAGCGATCTGCAAGATTATATTATACTGGCAGTTATAATTGAGCATTTCTCAACATTTTTGACCATAGTTTTCACTCATTTCCAAGTAACAAAATAAGAACTTTTATTTCGACCTTAACTAATATTTTACAGGTTTTCTAATATATTTAGGTATATTTAGGACATAATTATGTTAAATACAGCTAGCTAAATCTAGACAGATTCTGAATTTCTGATTGGTTTTTTGTTTTAGTAGAGTTTTTATACAAAAAAACTGTAAAATATTAGTTAAGGTCGAAATAAAAATTCGTATTTTGTTACTTGGAAATGAGTGAAAACGATAGTCAAGAATTTTGAGAAATGCTCAATTAGTACCTACTGGCTACCATCAGTAGCGATCTGTCAATAGGTTATTGGTTCAGCCATAAATCTGCTGTCAAAGCCCATGTTTGATGATCGTTGTAGCTGATTTGCTAAACCACCATCATGCCACCACGTGAAATATTTTGAAAGACCGGTGCTAAGTTTTGTAACTCTGCATACAAGTCAAAACTCTTGTTTCACTCTGTCTTTCAAGGAGTATCAAGTTTATTCGATCGCGTGGGCGTATATCGCTTTTTCATTGGCACCCAATTTCCCGCCTAATGCCATGAATATAAATTGAAAGTGTTGCCAACTATCCGCTGCCAGAGTTGCTAGACGACTAAACTTTTCAGAGGTTATATGATTATATATGCATGGTCGCTAGAAAAATCCTATGTTATAAGAAAAGTTTGTAATTGGGTAGTTGCTGCAGAATAGAGTCGATGTCCGGAGCTTAGCCGCTATTTAAAGCTTAGGTATAGTAATGGTTTCCAGAAATAACAGCCGCACGGTTCGATCGATCAGGTCGCTTAAGCTGCGCTTGCTGCGTTTAGTCCGTGGATGGGTGACCATCTTTACATACCAAGACCCCTCCGTGCCTCGGAAAGCACGTTAAGCCGATGGTCCCGGCTGACATTCGTAGATCTTTGACAGTCGTTACGGGTCGTCAGAAGCCCGAAATTCTGACAACCAATCTTACCAAGGGGTATTATATTACCCAATAAAAGGGTTGTGGAGGTCAGACAGGCAGTCGCTCCATGTAAAATACTGGTATTCAGCCGCATCCGGTTAGACTGGAAGTCGACCCTAACATTTAATTGGGAAAAGGCTAGGCAGATGATGATGATGAATTACGGTTTCCAGAACGAAATTATTTGGCGTTTATGTCCGAAAGCACATCTAAGTTAAACAGAAGAAAAGTCGGAAAGAAAGAGCTAGATGGGCATCTTTTTAATATATACTGCCCCACTGCTGGGCAAAAGTCTCCTCCATAGTATTCCATTCATCTTTGTCTGCTGCCTTTTTTTTTCCGGCTAATCAGCCAAGAACGAGTCTAAGTCGTCGTACCTGCATTTCTTGGGCCTGCCTCGGTGACAATGGGCATAGCAAAAAAAAAAGCATTATAATCGTTTACTTTTAACTGAAAGCTTCAATAACTAATTTCTAGTTCCCTTTTCCAAGTTATTAATATGACATTACAGAGCAACGAAGTCAAAAGTCAAGCCGATTTATCCTTAACCCAGACAGAAGAATAAGATTCTTTGCATATTTTATCGCTAAAAACGAACCCGATCCTATTGGACTCACAATAAAACCGATCTATACACGTCTCCAGTCTATCTCGTCCACAAAAGGGGGTTATTTTGAGATATAACAAACATCAACTACGCCCATTAATATCAGCTTTTGTTTACCAACTATTTCTTTTTCTTTTTTTAGGGTTCCGTACCCAAACAGGTTTCGACAGAACCCTGTGACTCAACCTGCACTGGCTGTCTGTCTGCCACAAGGCTGTAATCTTTATAAACGTAACAGTGAACAAACTGAAATTTTCAAAAATTACGTGTTATTTTGTGGCCTCCATTATGGGAAATAACATGAAGGAAACTGAAACAATTTTGGTGGTGCGGTCAATGATAAAAGTTGATTAACACTGCTACTTTTACACATCATCTAAATTGACACAAAATTACACTTTTAATTTCACTTCTGTTCCGATTGCAAGTTAGCTCAATCATTAAGATTACAAAAAAAAAACTGACGTGTCAATCGACTTTTCTCGCTGTCTGTAAGTAGGACATACGGAATCCTTATTGTGCGGCCCGGACTTGCACTTGGCCAGTTTTTTCCACTTTTCATAATTTATTTCGACATTTTTAACCTTTGACGTGCAGTTTACCCGCTTTGCCCGGATGGATAGTAATGGAAATTTTATGGTGGTTTTTATGGCTTTTTGAGGGTTTCTTCGCGAAATTGTGTGTTTTGTTAAAAAAGCGTTTTGAATGAAAATGAGGGACGGACGGCGTGTGACGAAAATGCTTAGAGGGATATTTTTATGGTGTGAACAAAGATGCGTTTAATGGTTTTATGTTTGTGAGACTTTATGGGAAATATATTCATACACAACTTAAAGCCTTCTGAAGTTTTAAACAGCTGTAGACGAACATATTACTATCCGAAGTAAGAAGTTCTTACATTTTATTATAATATGCTTTTTGCACTTGGCTGGTACATAACAGGATACTTCTTCTGATATATAAAAATCTCGTGTCACAGTGTTTGTTATCGAACTCCTTCGAAACGGCTTGACCGATTTTTACGAAATTTTTTGTGTATGTAGGTAGGTCTGAGAATATGTCGAAGGCTATTTTTTTTTATAACTGTCCTGTCACGCCTAAACCACTAAACGGATTTCGATATGGGAAGGAGATAGATGGTAAACTGGGGAAAGACTTAAGCTATTTTTAAACCTGGTAGTACGTTCCCTTGGGATAATTTCCGACAATCAGGCGGGCGAAGCCGCGGGCAGAGTGTAGTGTTAAAATAAATACATTTCACAAGATTTTATCAAAAACAATACACATCAAAACATCGACGAATACAACACATCAACAATCAATTTCATAAAATACTTTTAACTTTCTATGAATCAGATACTTAACTCCAGAAGAATATTCTAACAACTACAATATTGAAACTCAAAGAAAATCTTAATCCGTCACATTTAAAATCCACTTGAAACTTTAAACTACAAGATATACAGCGCCATAACACTTGGCTTCAAGAAGACTAGATAAATATCGGAGCTAATATTTTGTAATATAAATTGTCTAGGTTCGATATTGACGGTGCAATAAAAATATTAGACGTACACACTGTACGGAACCTAGGATGACCTTACTAAGGAAATACTCAGCTTTTTGTCACTTGAGTATTAAATTGGTAGTCGAAGAAAATGAGAGTTTTGCTGTCCCATAATTTTTCCTATTTTTTTTCTTAACTCAGCCTTCTAACTATGTTATGCTCTAAGTTTTGCCTTAGTACCCAGAGGACATGATCATATTTCTGTTTTCAAAATGTACGTAACATTTTATAGATAAATATACAGGGTGACAGGGACATCGATGCGCAATTAACTGTAACCATGAATTCAGCACATGAGTGTCTATGCTGTATATGAGACAGCTTCCTATCAAATATCGATCAGCGCTAAATCAAAAGCAATATCTAATTTAAAACATTATATTTTGTTTCTACGAGTATTCCTTATTATCAAACCCTTGGACCTCCAAGATTCCATGGTTGTTGAGGAGAAAACTCCCCTCAAATTAATTGGTGGCTATTTTCCTCCATTCACATAAAATAACAAAGACCAAGGAACAAGCAATGAGAATATCTAAATAATTTTCGATATTTGAGTTTGGAACCCATAGTAGAGTCTCGAAACAAACATTAAGATGGTTCTTCTATAACAAATCACCTGGACGGTGATTTTCACCTGTGTACAATAAATAGGTATCTTAGACGGATATCCACAGTGTGTGCAACATTTATTATTTTTTGGTTTGGATTAATAATTTAAAAAAAAAATTCATCTGACGAAAATTCAAAGATGACAAAGATTAAGATGACAGAATCGATTCTGAGTAATATATAGGGTTATTGGAAAAACATTAATAACAACCTCTTAAGAGGTCATTGCACTCATCTTTATGAACAACTTTTACTATGAGACCAAATCCGAAATCGCGAAAAAAAAATCAGCTGTTCCCTACATTTATGTTCGTATAATTGGTCAAAATGTAGGGAACAGCTGATTTTTTTTCGCGATTTCAGGTTTGGTCCTATAGTAAAAGATGTTCATAATGATGAGTACAATGACCTCTTAAGAGGTTGTTGATGTTTTTTCAATAACCCTGTATACAATATATAATTTTCAAGTTACAGAAACTCAAGAAATTCAGTATATTTAATATCCAAATAAGTAATTCAATTATCTAAAGATGCCGTCTTGGCTTTCACTTATAGCAGAAAATATTATAGGTAAATCCTAAAACCACAATATAAAAAATTAAAAAGACACTATTTAAACTTTTTCAAGAATAGTTCCCCAAAAAGTGAAGGACCTTTCCTCTACATATCAAAACAGCTGACTCTCAATACCTATTCTTTTACCCCCACTATAGAACAAGCTTTCTTTTTCTGAGGCCAGGCCGTTGCCCGTCTGCCTCATATAATAGAGATGTACCTACAGTTTTGTATGGAATACCTAGGACCAACCGCTTTGTACCGACCCCCTTAGCATTCCAGCCAGTCTTTAGTCTAGACTCAATGAAGGTTTTATATTATACTTTGATTAGAAGGCTCAAATTTGTTTTCATTTTAATGGGAGTTCATTGTTTGAGTTTATTGTGGTTTTAATTTAGTCTTCGGTGGGAGGAGGTTTATCGACCAGTTATCTGGCTAGCGTGTATCGATAGACTTTAATCAGACTATTAATCTATACATACAAATAAATAAAATTGAAGTGTCTGCTTGTGATGTCAAGATAGTTTTTTACTAAATGCATCTGAATGAGGTACTAACAAAAAAACATATTTTTAATTTTTATCTGTCTGTCTGTTTGTTCCGGCTAATCTCTGAAACTGCTGGACCGATTATCATGAAATCTGGTATGGGGATACTTTAACCCCGCAAAGGACATAGGCTACCTTTTATCGACATACCACACGGGTGGAGCCGCGGGTGGAAAATAGTAATAACATAATATTTAAGTAAGTAGTTTCATCAAAAAAAGTAACGAAAGTAAGACAAAGTTGCCCAAATATAATAATATTATATTTGGGCTGTCCAAAATAAAAAAGCCCAAAAAGCTTCACTTCAAGATTTTTTTTTTTTAGTTTTAGTTAAGTAGGTAAACACACCATAATTCACAAGCAGTTACAACATGTTATCATTAATGAACGAACGCTTCCTTTTTTAAATACTTACGTGTTACATAAATGATCTTTACTTTCATATTAGTATAATTTATAACCATACGTATATCGAGAACCACTAGTACCTCAAGTGTCACAAATGACATGCCCCGCTCTTGACAGTGCAAACTGAACCCACTTCACATCGCCCGCCGCTCAGTCGCTCACATTTGAAATGTCATGTTTAATTAAATGCTCATGAAAGGGGGAGAGTTACAGGTACACGAGATGTTTTCGTCAAATAAATAATAATGTAAATATATGTGGTATGAGTATTTCTATTTTAGGTAGCTGTGTGATGACAGTGATTAAGTTAACTTGAAGTTTACTTAATCATTGTCATCAATAAAGATTGTTTGTGTATGTTTTCTGAAAAATTCCACAAGACACCATCTCCATTCCATTATGATATTTAAACATTTCAATGCTTATTTATCACACTAATATTATAAAGGCGAAAGTTTGTGAGTGAGGGGTGTGTGTGTGTTTATATGTTTGTTACTTCTTCACGCTCAAACGGCTGGACCAATTTTGATAAAATTTTGTATGGAGGTAGCTGTCGCCCTGGATTAACATATAAGCTAGTTTTCATCCCGAAACTCCCACGGGATTGACACTTATGCGGGTGAAACCGCGGGGCGCAGCCAGTAAAGTATACAAGTGATGAAAAATATACTACAAATACTACAACTTATTGGACGTAAGAAAATGAATAGGTATACATTATGAACTATATTGAACTGCTAACTATTCACAATCGGTAGCTACTTTAGGTAGGTATTAAATAACTTATTTCCTTTACATTAGGCTAAGCGCGCACCACGAAATACAGGGTCCCATTAAAATACATGGACAAATTTTAACACAGCAGCGCTCAGTACGTCTAACTAAAGATATCCAAGCAAAAAAAACACTAAAGTGATTTTATTTTGACCTAAAATAATAAGTTGCGCACATTAGTGTATTTTCGTTAGCTGATTATTTTCCTTGTAAGTAAGTATCTAATGCGTTTTTCTTATATGTTTTTTACCATCGTCCTTATTTTGGTGGTCTCAGTGATTTCTAAAAGTTTGTCCATCTATTTTAATGGGACCTTATATAATCGTTGCCGAAAATAATCAATAATCTATGAACAATACCAATATACTAAAGTCCGCGTATTGTGGTAAATAATCGATTGACAAATTATATTAGCGTTCGCGATTATAATTCGCATGAATGTGCGTTTAAAAAAATCGCATCGCCGTGCTCGTTTAGCCTTGCATTAATTTTTGTTTTGCGTAACTTTGGAGCTAACTTTAGTTTCAACTTTATTTAGTGATACTGCAGACTTCTTGCAGCTCACAAAAGCTTAATTCCTTGACAAATTACACAAACTTTCTTTCTATCATCAACCTATCCATTCTTATTCAGATTCGAGAACTAATAGTACCACATTATCAAGTGACACAGGATGATACTCTGTCGTCAACTTGACGCGAGTGGTCTTGAATACAGTGTGACTATCACTGACTCCACTTGACATCTCGTATGCATGTTATATGATACATTCGTTTGGTTAACAGCCCGTATCAAACACTTGTCTATGTAATGTGGTGAGAAGAAAAATTGTATTGGCAATGAAAGTGATCGAATCAATGTGAGGTGCTTTGAGTTTAAGATTAAAAACCTTGGAATAACATGGATGGAAATTAAATAAAATGTATATGGATTAGCAATATCCTTCAAAATTATTCTGATTGAGATTGGTAGTGTGTTACGCAATTTGGCTGTGGTTTCATACATTTTGAGCGCGTAGGTAACTAGGTATTATACAGACGCCAGCACATCAAGCTCCTACAATCTGTCAAATTTCTTTAATAGATTTTCAACTTTATCGCTAAAGCATAAGGTTCAAAGTTGATTGGGAAAATTTGACAGTTTCGGATAGCTTGATGTGCTGGCGTCTGTACTTTTCTACGAGTATGAAACAGCAGATTTTTTTGGATAACCGACGAATATTCGAAAGGCGCATTCTTAGGACCAATAGAATTCTTATTAGTAAGTAGTAATTTTCAATTGTTTTTGTGACTGGCTGGTTGGTCCAATTCTTTGTTATTTACTGTTTGTAGGATCTAGTGGTTCTAGAATCATGTGCTGAATTCATGGTTTCGTTACAGTTTGTGCCTCGATACCTGTACCTACCGACCTAACAAAACATCAAGAAATGCGCAATGACATAAAAACACGTTTACCTTAAATCAAGATCGTACTAAACTATGTAATACATCTTACATTGTTACGTTTGAAATGGAACGTTTCCTACAAAATCGAACTTACAAAACGATCTCATTACTCTGGCAACATAATGCCAGAGAACTGCCAGGGAAGTGGCAGAGTGTTCCAAGCTGGCAAGTGATGGATCGGCCAGTTTTACCGGCAGTTTAATGAGTGAGATCGCGACTTTATCTGCTGGCTTGATGTTTGATGGATGCCTGCCCATCGGTAGTCAGGGGGAGATAATGTTACGAGGAATATGGGCCGTCACGCCTTCGATCCGTAGCGGGGTGGACAGGGAAGTAATTTTTGCAAATTTTTGCTTTTGGAACTGGTTTACAACGGACATAATATTAATAGTGGATTTTGACATCGATTCTTAATAAATATATGACGTAACCAACCAAGAATTAGACTGTCTTATCTTTTCCCAATCTCAAGATTTTTGTAACTCTCATTACCCCTAAGGGAGGCGTTGAAACTAGACTAAACAAAGCACCAATATTTATTCAAGACTAAAAAAAGTGCGTCAACACATGTTCGTAAACATACGAAGGTACAGTCGAACGAGCTATTTGGTATATACAGGCAAACATATTCATCTTTCCAGTGTTAATTGCCACTGCATCCATTCTATGTTGTGCGTAATTTGTGTTTAATCTTTTATGACATTTAAGAGGGATGCGCAAAGGTAGCCCACGAAATTCAAATTTTCTTAAATTTTGGTCAGTGTCAGATTGTATGTTAATAAAAATATGTTTTGCGACTGTAACAAATATGTATTTATAGAATTATGATAATTGGAATTATCAACTGTCTAAGTTAGAATTGGCCTCAAATGTCATTAAATAACCCTGTTTAATGACTATTTCTTGAAATCATTACATTTTATCATTAATTTGAACATAGATAGTTGCATTGATGATTATAATTATTATAATTCCGACAAGCAGAGGACAGTGTTGTGGCGCAGTCTGGGAGGGGCCTATGTCCAACATCGCAACATTGCTTAAAAATAATTGCAAGTTAGGTCGCTGCAAACCAATCAGCTTGTTTGACTGTACACATAAATAAATTAATAATAGTATGTAACAGTGCGGGGGTCCCACGGTGATGACTATTTTCGTTGCGTGCTTTTCGTTCACAGCTGGTGAACTAATTGCGTTGGGTTCATTCATAAAGTTTTTTTTATTGGAAGTGGTGTGGTACGTCTATGAATGTAGTATTTCAAGCTACTACAATCTGTCAAATTTCTTTAATACATTTTCAACTTTATCGCTAAAGTATTAGGTTCAAAGTTGATTGGGAAAATTTGACAGTTTCGGGTAGCTTGATGTGCTGGCGTCTGTATTAGAAGTTCAGCAGGCTGACTTACGACTGCTACTGCCTTTATTTTCTTCGCATTTTTATGGGCATGAAACTCCACTGATGTTTCACAATATTTTGTATATATATTAATTATATAATTATACCTACCTATGTGAAGACGATGCATCTAGAATAAAATTACTATTCCACAATAGGCAAAATTAATTAAAAATTAAGCAATTACATACATAACATATCAGCCTATAATGTTCCCACTGCTGGGACACAGGCCTCCTCTTATTAAGGTGTATAGAAGGCCCACTGACCTTGTGCATGTGGGCGGAGCCAAACGCCCTACTCCCGAATACGTAAAACGCGCGCGGTGGCGCACTACACTAAAACTAAGATCAAAGAATATGCAGAGACGCAGACATGCCGCACGTAGGTCGCTATTTTTGCCTACGATTCCAGAAGGGAATAGCGGATGCAAGGCTGATATATTTTGTATAGATAGATACTTATTACGTTTTATTATTATATGTATTATTATTATTTTCCTTTATTCGTCTATAGGTATACATATAAATTATATTTTTAAATATTAGAATATAAAAAAAAGATATAAAAACATTTAAAAATATAAAAAAATATTATTATTATTACTTATATGTTACGTATATTTTAAGTTTTTCTGGACATTATTTTTTAGCATTTATGTGGAAGAAAATATATTTATTTAAGTCATAAGTAATTTATTTCATAACAATATAGGTAGATACATTGTGTTGAAATTTAAAAAAATAACGTATTACAATTGCAATTAAAATAAAATTCATTAAATACTGCACAATGCACAATGCATAGAACCTTGCCTCAGTCACACCAATACCTTCGTGCGAGACAGAATGTCGGACAACACTACCGATAGTCGACATTTTTAACCGACTTCAAAAAAGGAGGTTCTGTATTCGACCCGTATGTATGTATGTTTGTATGTATGTATGTTTGTATGTTCGCGATTTCCTCAAAAACGAATGAACCAATTTTAATAATTCTTTCACTAATGTGATCAACATACTTTCAGGAAGGTTTTAGTATACATATAATACACTATGTACTTATTCTTATGTACGATGTTATATGCATAAATGTACTGCATCTCCGGCATTTCTATGCGAATTTTGATGATTCTTCTAGTCGGTGTCTTCAATTCCTCAATGCACTAGTGTTATTTGAATTTGTGTGGAGTAGGTACAACTAAAAACTAAAAAATATTTTTTTTATTTTTGCACGTGTGAACTCTGCGGTTCGCGACACCACACCACTGGCGCTGGTGTGTTCCTCTGTGGCCGGACCACAGTTTAGTACTTTCATCGGAATATATATATATTTTTAGTACCTCAAAAGATATCTTTTTATTTAACAATTTATGTGGTTCGGCCACCAGGCAGTGCTTCCTGGCCGCGCCACCTCAAACTAAATAGAGTATAATGAACTATTAATAAATCAATATCACGAAAAAAACTACCTAAAGAGTACCTTGCATACGACAAATATCTTTATTTGTAATACTGATTGACTATATTTTTATTAATACGCGGTTTTGGTACACTCTTTTTTTCATTGTTATTTCTTGTTTAAAGGGTTAAAAGCTTAAATTCAATCTATTGACTTTAGTTTGTTATATAAAACACTTTTCCGTCTTTTATAATACCTTGTATTAACAATAAATTGTTAATATTTGATTATGAAAATATATTTTTTGAAAGATGGCGGCTGCGAAAATATTCGAATTTTTCGTCACGGGTGTCGTTTTCATAGTTTTCGATGGTGCTAAAGCTGATGGTGAAGTCAAAATGAAAATCCAAGATTGCGGCTGCGAAAATATTCGAATTTTTCGTCATGGGTGTCGTTTTCATAGTTTTCGATGGTGCTAAAGTCGATAGTGGGGTCAAAGTGTAAATCCAATATAGCTGCTGCGGAAATTTTGTTTTTGGTTAAAATCATACGTGAGAAGTCTTTCTTGACTTGCTTTGCCTTGGCATTTTTACTTATTTACAAATTATCGTATATTTACACAATATAAACAAAAACAGTATTTAGAAATGGCACCACTAATAAGTAAAGCGTCCACGCGCACAATAGAAATGGGCCCTCCGCAGCGAGCTAGTCTATAAACGCACACTGATACAATTCGTTCGTAAATATTTGCACTAACACAAACAAACGCGCGTAGTCGTTCGATAGCCGGGGCGGAGCAGCGAGCGACACAGCCGTCCCGTCTCAATGCTAAAGCACGACTGCCGCCAGCGCCCGCGCAGAGCACGTCTTTACCTCTATCTCAAAATTGGACATTTTCTTTGAAAATGTTGATTGATTTACAAAAGCTGTTTCATGTATGTAGTACCTCTAACCATAATTTTTTTAGTGTAAAAAGATTTCCAAACTTCAAAGCCGTTTAGAAGTAGTAGGGAATATTAGCCAAAAATAGCGGTTTGGTAAATATTTTTTTAAGGCAAAAGTATTAGCCTTACGAAAAAATCCTGTTTCAGAAATGTTGTACATGAATCTATAGCAAACATATATTTTTTTCAGAACTTCTAACCAAGCCGTTAATGAGAAATAGGCTTCATAAAGTGACCGTGTTACGGTACTAAACGAGAGTAAGGCCCTTAAGCAATTACAGATACATAAATTATATGATAGATACATGGTGCTCACATATTTACAAACATTGTAAAAGTATACTTACGATTATCCTAAAATTTTAACAAGTAATTAGTCAGTGTGTGAATTAAAGTAATCACAGAATCTAAATAAATGTCATGAAAATAATAAATTATACAATTAAATTAGCAACCGGTTTGATTTTGTCTAGACTCTAGATTGTCCTATGGAGCAGGACCAAACTTATTTATCTGTTAATGATGTTTTATTGCATTCAATACTAACGTATGTTTTTCTTTGTTTGCAGGTAAGAAACAATTTATAATGAAACAAATGACAAACAATAACTCAAGGTGGACAACGCCAACAATTAGCCACGCCTACACTTAGTAAGTCTTATCTTAATGATTAACAAGCATTGCAGAATTACAAAGAAAATCATAGGTAGGTAGCCAAAAGAAAATTCTTCCTAATCTCTCTTTATTTATGTCCCACACAAAAGACGAAGCCCTTTTACTAAAACTGAGATAAACAACACATTCTTTCGTCTAGCACTTTGACATTTCCAATTCTATTGAGTTTAGAATTCCTTAGACAGAACTAAGTAATATTTAATAGACTTCGGAGACCAGACTAAGTGCTTAGGTACTGAATTTAATTTAGTTTTGAACTGCGGCTTCGTTTTATATTCTACATTGTTTATGGATATTGAGTTTGTAACCGCTGCAGTTTGCGAATTAGAGTTTAATTTTTATATTTATAAAAAACGCAGTTTACATAAGGTGGATACGACAATACGACAGTTAAACTAAGACAAAAACAAACATTACTTAAAACAAAATGTATATCGATTTTATTCAATTTCGAGCGGTCATTGTTGTTTACATCTTTGGCAAATATAGAAATGCCGGACTATACGTATAAGTATCTAATGGCGTTCTCAGTCTTTATAAGAAAATTCAATCAAAGATATCCAATAGTTTAGTCACTATAACTAGTCAAAGATTGGAAAAACCCACAATTTAGTTTGTTATTTTCAATGATCAAATATTTTTAATTTCAATGTTGAGATTTCTTTGATAGTTCCTAAATACTCTCTCCTAAGCATTAGTGTTGCCAGATTTTTCATTTATTGTCGTATTGTCGTCTTCACATTGTAAAATATTTGCGCAACATCACAACAAACAACCAGGTAAAATCACAGGCAAAAAGCTAGTATTTTTCCCAAAATGACGGCTGCGAGTAAAGACCCGAAAGTAGTTGTATCACCACATTGTCTTGTTGAAATAAAACGCAGCTGAAATAAAATTTTCAAGATTTATAGCAGCATATTTTACATTTATTATGTACCAGGTACCTAGTAGCATTTTATTTTTATTTTCGCAACGATTCGAGCCCTTTTTCATCGTTATGAATTTTATTTTCTTATTTATTTTTATGGGACTTTAGTCTAGTCTCTAAAAATTGGTGGTTATCTATGATAATAAAATGCATTCGGTTGCTCTTTTATAGTATTTATCGAACCCCTCTACCATTTGTGTGTGTGTATGTATGTGACAGGGGTGTGTGTGTGAAAATTCTTATTAGGTATATGCGTAATGATTATTAAATCGGACACACGCTGATATCATTTTCCTCACACGGATTCACTTCATCAAAAACTCATTACCGTCTTGTAGTCTTTGTTGAAAATTATTATAAAATCTAAGACGATACGGTCTTGTTAGTAAACAAATAGGTACCAACATTCCCATACCAAACAGCTGCTTACCATATCTCCCTCTCTTTCCCTCCCCCGCATAGTTTCCTCCTCACCAAAATACCCGAAATATAGGGCTATTAACTAAATTCAATATTTAACGTAACACTAAAAAGTGTTATCCTTTCGATTATTTAGTGCACCATTCTATTATGTTATCGCAAAACCGTAATAATTTACCCCTCTTAGGGACAACAAAGAGCCCAAATAAGTTTGGTCCTCTCTTAGAGAGTGAGCGAGAGTTCCCTTCGCCCTACAGTCCGGTTCAGTGTGGGGTCGGATCCCGGAGAGAAAGGACGCGTATTCGGTCGGTGTTGCTGGAAAAGCGCTGGATGGATCGCGAACAGACATGACCGAATGATTTTAAGTGCGAAGTGACCTTGTAAAAACGTTAGTTTACAAACATTTATGTGTTTTGATCGATTATTTCTCGGCTGTCGAGTGGTCGGTCGTGTCTCCGTGCCTCACGTGTTTCCCTTATCAAGTCGCGTGTGCTTTTCAAACGAAAGGAACCGATAAGGAGTCAAAAATTATTTTATATCAATTTTTCAAGGTGATTCATTCATTTGATTTTTGTTTTCTTTTGTATCTATCTAAAATCGTATTTTTTACGTAATATTTTCATTTTATTTCTATTTTTTTTACCTCTTTCATTCTGATTTTTCTATGTAAATAGACCTACATTTATTTTATTGATAAGTACCACTGTTAGTACCTCCGACATTGATCAGCCACCCACATAACGCAATAAATAGTCCCACTTGAGCAGAAACGATAATTAATTTGATTATAAAGCAATAAATTAAAAGGTTTTATCGTTTCAATTAGAAGCAGTAAGTAATTTGCTAATGTAGTTACGATCTGCAAGTGTTTAACGAGAAACTTATTTTTAACACCTAAAACGGTTAACAAAACATTATCTAAGCATACCAATTGAATAAACAACCAAAATTACGTAAGTAGTAAATACTGTTTTTAATAATAAAAAAAAACTCCAAATTGTTTTGGATCCAGCAATACCATGAATTTTCCTAAAACAATTTGATGTAGGCAGGGTTTACAGCTATTACTTTTTATGTCTTGCAATAAAGCCCTGAAAATAAATGAAACGTATTTTGATTAACTGGCCAATTTATCTTATGTAACAGCCTCTATTCTCGTATGTAATAGTAACCGGCAGAATTACTCATTCATCATAACGCTGCCAAACAGTATATTTATATCAGTCACAAAATGAATCAGTATTTAGAACACTTAACATCAATCAAGTCAACCGATACCGCACAAAATTCTAAAAAATTTTGGCTCAGATATTCATTCACCCTAGCACTGCCAAGCATTCCATGTATGTAATCCAATATTTGGTAGAACATCATAATATCAATTTATTAAATAACAGTACTGTCTACCTACATAGAAATAAGCTGTTAAAACGCATTTATAATTCTGAATTAAAACTAAAATCACTCTAAAAACTTAAAACGATAGGCAGTAATTCATTAATCTCACTGCCAAACAGTCGATTTATATAATTCATAGAGCAAAACTGTTTCTAAATAACTTAGGACAAAATTATTCAAAATATACAGCAGTGATAACAGTCATCCAACAGCTACTAAACAACGACTGAAATTAATCTGACCAGAACGCCTACTAAACAACACTAAACTAAAATCACTAAAAAACTAAGAACGTTTAAAGTCAAACTCATTCATTCTCACTGCCGAAAATTCCACGTAGTTACTACAATGAGCAATCATAGAGCAAAATAGTTTCTAAGTAACGTCGAACAAAGTCACTCAAAAATTGAATATATTCGGCAGTTCTATCTGTCACCCAACAGCTGCCAAAGAATCAATTAACTTACTATACTAACTAAAATCAGTCTAAAACTAGAAACTCATTCATCTTACTGCCAACGTATCGTTCACAAAACTAATCCATATTAGAACAGCTATCTATAACCCACTCCCTAACAATTAACTAAACAAAACTGGTTAGAACAACGCTAAATTTAAAACTAAAAATCACTCTAACACTAAAAACGTTTTAGCCCAAACTCATTCATCTCACTGCCAGCGTATCGTTCACAAAACTAATCTATATTAGAATGGCTATCTGTAGCTGAGGGCCCAACCCTTCATTTGCCGTATTTAAAACTACGCTAACTCCTATATCGATCCATGTATTGTGGTTTGCTATGCACTCGACCACATGTCTGATAATGATGTTTTTGGGTTATATATAATTATTAGGGGTGAAGCTTAGGTGGCATTGAGCGTTTTTGAGGAGGAAATGTTGCAAAAACTATATTAGTTATAATATACAGGGTGTTCGGCAGAACGTTGAACACACGAAAATGGCAGATATATGGGGTCGTCTGCTACCTACCCAGCCCAAAAAAAATTACTCAGGCCCCATAGTTTTTTTTTTATTTTTTTTTTAGTAACGAAATTCATGAGTTTTAAAGGCGTATAACTTTATGTAGGATAGACGAAACTGGCAACACTTCGTTTTTGTTTTTGTCTCGACTATTGGTAGATTCATCTAAAATTGTTGTTTGGTGAACTAGACACAAAGTTATAAGCCCATACTTTACAAAAAGGGTTAAAACGTGATTTTGAGCTTTTCTTTGCATTGCATTAAAATAAAACTAAAAGTGATTGAAGACTTAGGATTTCATCGAAACATCCTTGGTGTATGGCCTTTCGAACGGTATGTAATTTGTCGAATTAAAAAAAAAAAATAAAAAAAAAAAAAAAAAAAAACTATGGGCCTAGGTATTTTTTTTTTGTGCTGGGTAGGTAGCAGACGACCCCACCTATCTGCCATTTTCGTGTGTTCAACGTTCTGCCGAACACCCTGTATATATATATATTTTACATACTTATCTATTGTTTTTTTTTAAATATCGTTTTCTAAAACACTACCTAAAGAGTATTTAAGAAGAACCCCTTCCTATAAAATAAGGGCAAAAACTGCGAATGTTGAAGGAACATATTTTATGAAATGTTCAATGCAAATCATACAATACCAACTTAATTTAAAGACAGAAAGAAAATACATTTATTTAGCACAGACTAAGAGACTCACAATACACCAGATACATAAAACCCTGGTACATCATAGAAATCCCATAAAATAACTTTAAAATCATCAAAGCGAAAGACTCCTGAACTAATGACCATGATCCTTTCTACCAAACCCAGCCACATGTCAGAAACATGAACCCATGAAAACAAAAAATAAACAATAATATAAACACCATCCACATTTGGTAAATCTAAAACAAGCTAAGTTTATCGATTACTAACTCGAATGCAGGTCGGTGCATGATGACTCACTGGTTTTACTGCCTACCCCACGAGCCACGGCATAATGAGGGGAAACGCGGCCTATTTGGACATGTGCTCTAGATTGCTGATTATAATCTTTTCAATTTTACACCGTTTGGGGTGTAAAATGTGTAAATTGATGAATTTGAAGTTGACCACAGAAGTGTAATTTTAAATTACAGTTTAAATGGGAATTTGAATGGCAGTACAAAAAAAAAATAATCAAGGACTTTAAAGTAGTATTGATTTAAAACAAATAAATTGAGATAAAGACAAAAGAATGACGATGAAACAAAACTAACTCGAAAAATATAACAAAAAGATCTGAAAAATCCCTTATTGTTTTTAACTTATTATAATATCTAGGTAATAGATTAGAGGCAACTTGAAAAATCTGTAAGAAAATAATTTAAAAAATCGTAAACAATTCCTCATTAAAAGTCAGACTGACCAAATAAACACGAAAACCAGAATCTCATTCACAAAACACAGTTAAATTGCGAAGTGAGAGTATGGCCATTGATACTTTGATTCATACTGGCTCGCCCACACACCCGTGGGCTTGAATGAACGAGACCTGCCCTTTTTAGGGCGATGTCGTAAGCACTGATAAGGAATTGACACATCTTTACTCTGGTTCCATGATGTGGTAATTTTAATTTATGAATGTTGATGTTGGTGAGATTTTTTGACTGAATATTGGTACTGCTATGTTGCTGGCGAAACGATTTATTCGAAAATAGTGTGATAGGTAGGTATTTTATAACGGGTGAGGTGCGAAGAAGTCTAATGAATTTCTTTTTCTGAAATTAAATTGTTTGGCTGTAGGTAGGTTAAAAATAAAATTAGAGATATTAAGTTTTTTATCAATATTTTATTAGTTTTATCTACTTCTCAATTAATTACTTTTGCTATCTTACGTTTTCCAATTTTTGTTGAATTATAACAGTTTTGACTTTTCATTGTTCTTGCCTCTCCGATTAAAAATATTAAAAACAAAATTTTCGTTTCAGCTCCCCCGAGAACTGACTGTACCAAAGTGGCTTTTACTAACAATTAATTATATAAACTGTGTTCAAAATATAATATAAAGACTATAGTGATAGTGATTGTCCAAGACATTTTGTGTCCTAAACTGTGCCAAATATTTCGTTAAGTATATACAACAAACTGAGAATTTAGACTCTATGTGTACGAGAATAAGGTTCAAGTTTAATTAGAGGTTGTTGGGGAGGACCGGCATTAATGGCTACGAATGGGCACCAACTTATCTAAATTGAACAAGACCAGAGTCTCCGGTGTCAATCATGTTAGTATATTTTGGCATTTTTAATTATAAATTTTATGCTTTTCGACGGTTTTGTGTTGCTTTTGTCTTGTGTTCTAATTGCGCGGCCAGTTTATGGTACTTTAGAATAAGATGCGTCGGTAGACACATCTTGTTTTAAGTTTCCGTAGGTAACGCTTAACGTTTGTATTTATATATTTCGTCTTGGTCACATTCTTACAGCATGGTTTAAATTTTTTTAGTGCGTTGGCTCTGCAAAAGAGCAGTAACTATAGAAAAATAACAACTTGTCAACGTACTCTGATTTTAAATGGGCAATTCTCGTAATTTAAGAACGTTCACTGTCTGATCTGTCTCAATCTGTCAAAAATACCTCTGAATTTCCTAAATTTTTGACAAGTTTTTGACATTGATTGTCGCTGAGATGAGATTGCGACTAGATTTTAAACTTTAATTACGAGAATTGGCCTTCAGAGTTAAATCAATAACGTCAAACCAAACAAAAAATATGATACATCTACAGAATGATTTTTCCAAAATAGTTTTACGTACGACAATTATCATCAAAACAGTTTCATCCCAATAATCCAGGCCGCGGTATAAATCCATTTTATTGCACACATTTCCGCCTCGCTGATACATATACCTACCATTAAAAAGAGAGTTATATGTGACGGCATAGCTTGTAAATCAGTGTTATTTGTCGAGGAAACATTTTTTGTGCCTCCCAAGATGCTGAAGTTATTGTCGCAATGTTTTCAATGCCCGTGAAAAGATGTAATTGGGCGGAGTGAAAGACTGCGTTCGGTTCCTTGAAATCTAGGTTGGAAAAACTTTAACTTTGAGGTTTTATATAATTTTTAATCCAGACGTACTTAGACCGCCCATTGTGACAACCTATGTAAAATTTCTAAAATATCTGTAATTCATATGGAGTACATAATAAAGAATATTCTTTATATTCTAATGAACGAAGAGATTCAAATTGCATGGTAGGATTAAAAAACTTTTTTATCGACAGTAAAATAATTATTGCATTTGCAATAATTACTTACTTCTTCACGAGATTTATGCTTGCTTTTGAATATTGTATAACAGAAAACACGCTTTTCTTCAAAAATATAGGAATAATTATGAACAGTATAACTATTATAAGTACCTACGGTATTATTTTTTACTTTATTTTGTAATCTAACCTACAATATTATGTATAAGTACATTTTAAGTTTTGCTAATATTCTAATAATTTAATGAATTGTTAACCTTTTAATGTTAATGTTGTGCATGCCTATAAGTGATGTATTTACACAGAATTGAAGACTCGTGGTTACATATTGTTACTACCCTTGTAAATCCATACTAATATTATAAATTCGAAAGTAACTCTGTCTGTCTATATGTTACCTTTACACGCCAAAACCACTAAACGGATTTCGATAAAATTTGGCAGAGAGATAGACTGCATCCCAGGGAAGGACATAGGATAGTTTTTATCCCGATATTCCTACGATATCGACACATATGTGGGTGAAACCGCGGGGTACAGCTAGTATAATAATATCGTTGGTGTGCCTTGCTTAATAAATAAAAATAAATAAGTATTGCATCTTAATTCAGTATTCAAAGGCAAGTAAACAGTGAATTTTCTTCAGTATCTTATAAACACTTGAGATGTTCATATAAAGTTGGAACTTTCAAGAGACAAACTGCCGTCGCAGCCATCTTAAAATTGTTGCCCGTGTCTTTTGCAGTGTTGAAAATATTTTCTTATCGTGTTCATCTAGTATCTATTTATTTTCTATTTTGTCCAAGGATATCAAAATGTTTATTTATTATAAAGGAATATTATAATTTGGTCTAAGTCAGATTATTTTAACTTTTCTCTTAAGAGACTATTAGATCTTTAATAAAAATTAAATGCTGTTCGTTGATAAGCAGCTATTTCTTTAAATATTCGCAATAGTCCGAATTTTGTGAAAAGGAAAAAAGTATTAAGGTTTCCCGGAAATTTTTCAAATTTGGGCAATACTGAACGTCCTTTTTTAGCTATGGTATTTTTTATGAACACAAGACCATAATTATTAAAATTTTGACAGATTTGGTCAGATAGTAATTTAATGAAAACCAAAAAATATGTAGACGGTTTTTGCAGTAAATAAAATTGACTACAAAATCCATACGCTATTGCTTACAATCCATCAAATATGTTCCAAGTGTGTATAAAAACAAATTATATCTCAGACCTCTGCCCTATTGAACGAAACTGTAATAGCTATTGGTGAAGGCAGTTTTATCCATTTTATTCGTCTCGTGGCCATTACTGAGCGCCATAACTCAGTTGTCTGGCAACATTATTATGTGCCACGCTAATCGTGTTGCCATACTTAATGGCAAAAATGGCGAAGATGCTTGAGTATTAAAGTTATTTATTGTATGGATATGGGAATTATTTTTGTTTAATGTTTATCTGTGAATAATGTTACAAACATTAACATTTTGTTAATTTTCTTTTTGTTTTCGTTCTGCAAGTAATGTGTCAGTTTTCTTTATGGCTGCCGACTGTGTTGCCAATATTTAGTTCGCACTTTATTTATGAAGATATCGAACTTAAACTGTATGGGCGAATTTCACCAAACTTTCATACCTAGAATAAGTCTTATCATGAGAATAAATTTTGAATTTTTGACAGTTTTTCCATTCTAGAACTGTCAGACGTCAATTTATTCCACGGAAAAAAGATATCTGTATTTGGTAAAATCAGCCCTAAGACAGTTTTATGTTATATACGTATCTTCTACATTTTATATAGTTTATGTAAATATGTATATTACTATATACTTCATGTATCGCTTATTTTCTAAGAAACACGAACAAGCGCAGAAGTTAGAAGAACTAAAATAATATCATAAAACTAAACGACACCAACCACCCGCACTGGACCCGCGTGGTGGATAACGGCCCACTCCCTCTCACAGAGGAGGCCTGTGTCCCAGCAGTGGGAACGTAGTAGGCTGAATATGCTAAACGACACATTTACAAAAAAAAAAAACTTACAGTGCTGACTCATTTCCTCTTTTCACTCTCCTAACAATATTATTACCTAACGCACAACCTATCAGAATCATTCATCATCGGAGCAGCAATTTGTGAAATTGTTTGCGTCACCGGCATCAGATGTGATATGATAATACATCAAGATCATGATCGTGTGACGTCATCGCGCGTCAATCACGCGCGTGTTGGTGACGATTTTGAAGATAAGCGGATTAAAAAACGATTATGCAATCGTGGTGGCTTTGTGCTTTTAAAAATATTGAAATTGGAAAATATTCCTTTTGTTATGGATGCGGTTTTTTTTTGCGTGCGTCATGGGGTGCAATCTTTTATTGCAATTAAGCTTACTTTTAATATTTTGCTTCTTAAGTTTCGACCGCGTACCGAAAGACGTAGCGGTGGAAGGCCTCTCACAAGGTGGACCGATGATCTTCTGAAGGCCGCAGGAATTTGCTGCATGCTAGAAGCACAGAACTGGTCGAAGTGGCGGTGCTTGTGGCAGGCCTATGTCCAGCAGTGGACGTCTTTCGTCTAAAATGATGATAATATTACTTGCAGTCGGGTAAATCATACTATACCCATATTGGGAAACCACAATTGAGAATTTTCGTAGTTATTCGTCGACAAACATAAAACGATTTTCATACTACCGATCAATAGAGCAAATCAGAAAAGCATATTATCAATAGAAACATTGTTTAAATCTCTTTTGTAACCAAAGCATCTGCTCAAGCACAAAACTTAGTTTATTGCTACATCACAAATAGATCAAACGGGGTCAAAATCGCAGTTACAGCAACAAAAGAAAGATAAAGCTCATAAATTCATAAAACAAAGAAAAACTTAAGAGATACAGTTACGAAGTTTGTTTACTACCAACATAAACAAGATAAAAAGCATGGCGCCGGCCAGTCGACCAATCGGATTGAGTCGCGACGACTTCCGTTACGTGCGCGGGAAAATTCAATATCCGGCTAGATATTCGATCAGTCGATTATGTGGGTCTGGATTACCCCAGTCTCCCCGAGAGAAGGCGGTTTTAAAAAAGACCGGTTTGGTAAGGGAGAAAGGGAAGGGCTTTTGCCTGCTGTGGTCAGCCGTCAGGGTCCGTTTTATTTGCACATGTTAAAATAATGTAATTTTTTACTTAAGCAATCGAATCGTCTTTATGTATTTTGATCATTAAATATATTTTCTGTATGATCTAAACCCTAATTGCATCACAAACAGACAATCTGAATAATTTTGAATGATATTGCTAATACATTGCTTCATATGTTCGAAAAAATTGGCTGCTCAGCAACGTAAATAACGCAATGAATGTTGTTGAACTGTCAAAATGAAAGCACTTGCATCGGATAGTGTGTTACGGAATTACCCCTCTAGTCGTAGACTTAACGAGGTAACCCATCAACCAAACACTACTACTTACGTTCATAAGATTTTGACAGAAGAAAAACTAATTTAAAAAAATAAAAGAGTCTTGTTCAGTGTCTCAGAAAACGAGGTTTAGAATCTCTTCAAATAAAACTTAACTAAAACGAAACTCACCCTAAACCTGGCCTACTCAAAAGCAATAATCCTTAACAAACTTCAATAACTTAATGAAAGCTTCATTTAATTAAATCCACTTAAAACATGACGTCAATCATTGACTTAGACAATTGAAAGTCAATTGCTATACTTATTCTGACAAGGCTGATGCTTACTTTAATGGGCGGTAACTATCTTACCAAATATAGCAGCCTGTCTTCAACAATAGACATTAAGTTACGTAATTATGGTCTGCTGTAATAAATAAACAGTTCAGGCAGAAAATTCAATGGTAATTTGATAATGGGGCAGTATATTATTATAGCATCAGTTTAAGGTGATATATTAAAAAATGTGGTTTTTCTATTTCGTGTAACTTGTTAAGTATGTGGAACAGAGATTTAAAATTTTGGTATATGTTTCTTCACTCTTTGGTCTAGTATCATGTAAAAGGAATACACGATTCAATTATTTTTTTTCGATACAAAAAAATTGCAAAGTTACCTATATGTATTTATTTTTTACTTTTTTCGACATCACGTCGTAACGCTTAAGAGCTTTTCAATGGAATTTACTTTAAAACATAGAGAATTATCATACCAAAGTTTACTCAAAGTAGTTATACCTACATTTAATTTACTTATTTTGTTAAAAACGGAGTAAATTCGTTTTAGATCAGTCGCCCGGTTTTTATTTTAGAGGTAGCGCCTTAACTCTTTGTGTATACTTGGTAACTACAAGAACAACTGACTTTTCATCAGTTTTTAGTATTTTCACTAACTATTGTCTCAATCCCAGGAACATCCGGATCAAATAGATAGTCGCTGTTGGTCCGAAAAACCGGATGCCAACTAGTATTTACCTACATCGAAAAGTCTAACCTTAATATTATCTTATTATATCTTTTACATAATCTTATCTACGAGTATAAGAAATATGAAAGTCATATTTTTATTTCTTTTCGGTTCTAGCACCTCACAAAAGAGATCCACTCTGATCCCTAAACCACAAAACAAAGAACGAAGAAACTTAAAAAATACCCCGTAAGAGTGTGAAACATCTGTAAACTAATGTACAGTTTAGCTGAAAGTTTCAGTAATTTACGAGTATTTTGAACGTAACTTGATCACGTTGCGACGCGCGGCCATTACGTACCGCGTCCAGCTGTTTCATTAAAAAAGAGGATTTCTTGCTTGACTCGGTTTGTGTGGAATCATTTGAATAATTTCTTGTTTGTTACTATTTTTATTATTTAACATTTATAGCCGTTCATAGTGTAGTGTAAGATTAAATTGTGTGTAACGCAGAATTCATTGATTGATAATGAACTATTTCTGGTTTCAGGATGTCACAGTTTATCATTATTCTCTGATTTTTAACTTATTAGACTAAATTAACAGCTTCGATATATCTCTCTCTCTCAGTTGCTTATAATTCTGGTCTAGCAAATTAAAAATCAGAGTTTAGGTACATGCAACATCTGACTCTCTTCGTCTGTAAAAATATACATTACCTACAACATTATGTCATGTATAGACGCCAGCCAGCACATCAAGCTAATACAATCTGTCAAATTTCTGTAAGATATTTTTAACTTTATCGCTAATGCATAAGGTTCAAAATTGATTGGGAAAATTTTACAGTTTCGGGTAGCTTGATGTGCAGGCGTCTGTACCTATTGCTTTAGTACATACAACCTATCCCTTACCCATTCTATCCTATGTTCTGATAACAATATAACAATCCTCCTCTTATTCCCCTGACGCGGACGTGAAATCATCTTTTATCTGACGATGTTATGACATCTGCACCCTAATTGCGTGACACACTATCAACCATAATCTGAATCATTTTGAAGGATATTGCTAATCCATTGCTTCATATGTTCGATTGTCTGCTCAACAACGTAAATAACGCAATGAATGTTGTTGAACTGTCAAAATGAAAGCTATTACTACTGATAGTGCCTTACGCAATTACTCGGCTGTACTTATTCTTATGTCAAAATCTTCAATAAGATTGATTATAATAGTGTCTGATACAATATTAGCTGTAGTGTAGGGTATAGCTATTCTGTTAGATCTCTGCTTCAGTAACCACCAATACACAAATTCACCCTAGCAACCAATACCTCTATTGTTGCCAACTCCAAACACAACCAACGTATCTACATGCGCATTGTAGTCAAACTGCCAACCTTAACACATGCACGTATCGTATGCCGCATCTAATTGGTAATTGAAAACGGCCGCGGCGAGATCAAAGCGCTGCTCGACCAATAAAATGTCAGGGCGCATCGCTGACATCACTGGCGGCTTAGGGCTGTCACTCGTCTCTTATTTCATTATCAGTGGTAAAGTTGTGTTGTATTGGACAGTAATTGGAATGGAACCTCAAATAATTCTCATCTTGCTTTCCAAAAAATATTATTTAACACTCTGTGGGGTACTGAAAATAATAAATAGCCAGGTACGAGTAACTGCGACCAAAATTGTATACCGTTCTAACACATTTAGTTTGATCGGGGTGCCCTAGCTTAGTTAATGGGACCAACAACTGTGAGAAAACCTATAAATTTAAGAAGAAGCTCATTTATTAAAAAACGTGTGCATTTTTTTTTTTTTACTAGCCATTAACGTCCCACTGCTGGGCAAAGAACTCTCCCTACTCTCTTTCCACCTTTCTGACCAGAACTGCCAAGGTCTAATCTTTATTAAAGGTGTCCAGCTCATCCCGCATGCGCATCATTAGAAGCCCAAAAAGTATTTAGAGGTTCAATAATTAAAAAAAAAGTGTTCATCAATAAAAGGCTATAATAAGTTTTTTAGAGGATCAGTTAAAATATTTTCCGTAATTTAGTTATTGGATTTAGTGTATGTGCCAGCTTAGTTCCTAGTATCTTGTTTTAGTTAGAAGTTTATTTGGAGTGGTATATCTTTGAGCTTTAAGCTGTACTTAGTGCTTGTTGAGAGGATTTCGGAGTTTCAGATGTGTCTTACCAAATGAATTGATATTAATGCTGGGTTAAAGTATGTAATCCTTTTCTACTATAAGGAGCAGTTAGCTTGAAGTGAGGATTTAGAAAGTTATCTAGAGTCTAGACAAAGTAACTTGAAAAAACCTGTCTACAATCTACAACATACATAAGATGAAAATCTATTGAATAAGAATAGCATCCTTAGAACAGAGTTAATAAAAAAAACAGCCATGGCGGTATTTTTTTATTTAAGTATACTTCTTCGTTAGTACTGTAGACAACTCAGCATCGACAACTCAACTCAACTCGTGTTAACCAGTAACTGGGTTATGGAGGTCAGATAGATAGATAAATCATTTTATTTGGCGCATACAAAAGACAGCACAACACACCAAAGTACAATATTAGATGATAACCAATTACCCACATGAACATAATATAAAAGAAGCTGCCGATATAAAAACAAAAGAAAACACATACATAGGTATCGAAATAAAAGTAACTATAGGTAGATAGGCAGTCGCTCCATGTAAAACTAAACCCCGACCCCAACATAGTTGGGAAAATTCTACACAGATGAAGTACACAACATAGTAAAAGTCGGACTTAAATGCCACAAGGCATTCACTGCAAAGCAAACTTATTTACCGTCCGCCATTTTTTTCTCTATTTGCCTCGACAATAACTAAATGTAACCATGAACATGAAAAGCACACGAATTAAATAATCTTAAGCCCTACTCCATTATTTACATGACCCTCAACCAAAACATCTGAGTTTCAGCCATGTGTCAACCATTCCAAAGTTGAATTTCAATTGTAGTGCCAGTATTTGTAGACCGGCGACCACCGGCAGCCAATGCATCATGTATATATCGAATGAATTGCATTTATACAAACAGAAAGGGTGCTTTTAGCTCGCCAATGCAAATATTGATTTATTGTGTTAGATTTATGTGCGCCGGCGACTGAATAATACGACGTGGTCAGATTTTAAGCGTGAACGCACAATTGTGCGTCTGTAATTTATGAATAGTTTTGCGCCAAGTTCAGGTTTGGAACACCATGTATAGTGGTGCGAAAGTATGTGAAACATGCTGTATAATGCGGTGGATTAATCCGATGGTTGTTAAATTAAAACTAATGAGAGTTCATTATTTCGGATCGGTAAATAATTATTTGCTAATTAAATTATCGTGTACCATTGTTCCTATTTACTATGTGAAATGGAAATAATAATAATACGTTATAGCTTTCTAACAACTTCAAATAGTAGCGATACAATAACAATAACCTAAAAGATACGTTTTATAAAGGTGTTTTACCCTTTCATCATGTTTAATGCTAGCGTCCAGATGGTTTAAGATTGATCTTATATCAGCTTTTACGTTTTCAACTGAAAGCACTTATTTATACACAACAGACACCCACACCACAGCTTACAGTCATTCCTAAAAGCCACAAAATCAACTCCAATATCCTCAAATAACATAACATCTTCATACAATCAAAAGTGACAAAACTGCTCCCCACACCATCACGTTCAAATAATAATGCTTTCCGTCGAAAAATCGCTGTCTACGAAAAAAAATCCAATAGATTTAACGCCATTTCTATGTCCAGTAAGGTGCACTTTTTTATTTAATTCTGCAAATCCACCCTTGTTTTGTGGGGTGCCATCGTTTGAGGGACAAGTCACAGGTCGTCAGCGATTTTAGGTTACACCCGATATAAAATGTCTTAGTAAATCAGCCTGTTTATTTTAACGCGTCTTAAAGATTCTTTAAGAATTATAATTTATTATCATGCATAATTTTAGCGCATTTAACTAGAAACATAATCCTATAAGCTCATTGTTATGTTGAAAGTAGGTACTCTTCAACAAACTCATACGTAACACTTTTTGCAGACTATTATTGTAGCGGTTGTAAATAGTATATTGTACCATTTGGAGTAGTACTGTAATGTAGTACTTCCATAATACTCTGCAGTGCCTGGCTGTTGATATGGCACACGGAGTTTAAATAAAAGTTCGGCTTCGAAGAGAGTAATGTCTGTCAATCATACATGTGTGATTCTGTGTCAAAGCTACCATTTTTTAATACTTGTCCACTTTCGGACAGCTGTCACCCCCCCCCCCCCCCCTCCCGCTAAGTCTCGCAACTTGAACCACCCACCACTTGAGGGCTCTAGAAATCAATACTCGACAACTGTCGGTTTTGAAGCGTTTAGTTGAGAATTATTCAATTAATTCCCTCGAGAACTAATTTGTTTTGATCCTCCGGAGTATTTGTCAAACTTTCAACTGTAATGGACACAATGTTCGGGAGAGAACCTGAGTTTGTGGCAGGATTGTTGTTTGTAACTTTGTATAGTTTGGGCACAGTTGAAATATTTGGTGTTGAAATTAACAGGAAGGTATTGTTGGAAATTCAACACTTATAGTATGATTTAGGGTAAACTCTTAACTAGAGCAGTGTTTGAAATATTTCTACTTTAAAATTGAATAAAAACAGAGAACCAAAGGGCAATTCCCGTAATTAAAAATCTTCAAAATCTAGTCGCATTCTCATCTCAAAAACATCGACAGTCAATGTCAAAAACTTGTCAAAAATTTAGGGAGAGGTATTTCTGACAGGTTAAGATTGAGATACTGTGAACGGTTCTTAAAATTACGAGAATCGCCCCTCAGGTATACTGTTATTTCTGTAAGTAGGTTTGTACAAACACTATTACACGTCAATCATATTTTAAAAACTAGATGAGGTCGGCGTTTCCTCCTATCTGAATATTCTGAGAAACAAGGCCGAAACAAACTCAGATGTCACAGTCCCTTTTAAATTCCAGACATAATATTGGTCAGATCAATTGGGAACCCATGTAGATTGGTACCAGCCGTATAATAGGACATTAAATATTTATTCTGACAAATATTCAACCACATATTTCAAATGATTACCCCACAGGATTGCTCATTGTATCGTCTATAGGGACGGCCTATTTTCGGCATTGGACATTTGCAGTGTGGTTAGCAATACTGATATTAGTATTCATAATAGCAAGTTCGTGTATTTCGCCATGATTATGTAATTCACTATCATCACAATCATGCAAGCTGTTACCCAGTTGATTATTACCTACTCGAATATAGAATCTAACTTTGTATATATACAGGGTTATTGAAAAAACGTTAAAAAATCAGCTGTTCTACGAACATAAATGTAGGGAACAGCTGATTTTTTTTCGCGATTTCAGGTTTGGTCCCATAGTAAAAGTTGTTTGTTATCATGAGTACAATCACGTGTTTAGGTATCGGTCACTAATTACCAGTCACCATATATATAAAGGGTCAAACTAAATTAGCTAGCAAAACTCTGCAGACGTGATGAGTATCAATATGATATGAACACGATAAATAAAAAAAATATTTGGTGATTTTTGGGAGGTCAACAACCACTGCTATATTATTAAGTACTTAAAGTATAAACTAATGCTTTCTTCCCATTGGGGTAAGCAGAAACAGAACTCAACTTGCTACGATCCTTACCTATATACTCCTTGTACCTACTCTATGTACATATATGCATGCAACTTGGATATCAAAGTAGGTATCGAAGAGTAAGATATCCAAGGTTTTTAGAGTGCAACTTTAAAAGATCATGATTTTAAAAGTATCAATATTGAAACTTGTTGTCAGTCATGCTTCAGGGCTGTGAAAACTGAAAGATATTGTTATGAGTATATTTTTTTTCTTTTAATTCTTTTATTTCAATTAATAGCTGGTCATCTTAAATACAATATGCAAACTAAAACGAGGCTATATATAATACGTTCAAGTATATAAAAAAGATGAGAGCTCATTGGGCATCAAAGAAATTCGTTCGCATCGATATCAAAGGGAAAAGTGCCCAAAAGGCTAAACATGAATGTTTTTGATGTAACATTGTTTTTATGATTTTAATGAAGCTCTAATTAAGTCAGTTACTTTTATTATGTAATAGCATGTAGCCGGGATGTCCTAGAACCAAAAAATCGAGGACAAAAGGCATCTACCAACCCGCACTAAGCCCGCGTGGTGGATTACGGCACACTCCTTCTCACAGAGAGGAGGCCTCTTCCCAGCAGTGGGAACATTATAGGCTGATTAGGCTATGTAGCTATTAGCCATTCATGTATCCCATTTTAACCACCAAAAGTATCTTAAAATTTATTACACCACACAAAAAGTCCCAATTTAAAACTGCTTACAGCCTTCCCACTTTTTGTCTCAAGCTTGAACGCAGATAGTTTAAAATCTCCTTTTTAGACACTCAAGCGACGAACCAGAGGGGTAGGCAAAAACCTAAGTCCTTTAAGAAAAAAGTCGCTCAAGCGCTGGACGGCTTGTAAGCAAAACAAAGCAGAAAGCCTTTGTGAAGACTGAGGCAACTTGATTTTATAGCAGCTTTTATAGAACTTTTGTTTTAAGAAACAATTAAGTTTCTAGTAGAGTGGGTTCGTAGGTACTTATGGCGAAAGGACAATACTTAAGAATAATTACTTTAAACTATGATTGAAGTTAAAATTACTTCTGGGTCTTGCCTCGAGTACGCATAATATAAATAAAAAACAAGATATATAGAGTTAAAATGACAATAATGAAATGTTCGATATGAGCCTTTCCTTTGGCTATATTTTACTGTATTTTCTGTCACCTTTCTCCAGGTTTAACCACAATGTCACCTTTGTAATCTACATACATAAACATAGTCTCATGTCTTCTTCACATGGGGCTAGCAGGCAACATCGGAAGAAGACATATATGACGATCCTATACATACTCCTTCATCAGCGTAATTTTAAGAACGTTCACAGTCTGATCTCAGCCCAAATCTTTCAAAAATAACTCCAATTTCCTACATTTTTGACAAGTTTTTGACATTGATTGTCGCTGAGATGAGATTGTGACTAGATTTTCAACGTTTATAATTACGAGAATTGGCCTTCGGTCATACACGCACACCGCACCTGATCTTTCTAAAGAACATCTCCAATAAGATCATTGTCTGTCTTTCTAATCTAAAACAAGCAATATCATGTCGTAGTCAAATCACGAGCCCATTTTTACGTAAGTAAATCTGTAAGAAAAATTTCAACGACAAATTCGCTTTCACAGACAACACTTTCAGAAAAATATTGAATACATTTTCCAATACCTTCACATTTAAAGGTACACCAAGATCAAAAGACAACATTTCCTATTCATGTATTACAATAAAATGGACTATCCATCTTTCTGTCGGCACATTAGATATATCGGTGACAGTTTTATGTTTGTCCACTATGTAAATCGCTGGCCACCCCAGTGATGTGCTGGCGTGAAGATTTATATCGATACTGTTCGGCCACCGTGAGTACAGATGGGATTGTTTAGCTTTGGTTAGATTTTAGGATAGTGTTGTTTTGATTTTTAGCTGCGGTATTTTTAGTTGTGGTTCTATAGGGAATTTTAGTTCTTTTAAAGCTCAGCTTATTCTAATTTGTTGCTAAGGAGTTATTTGCGCCAGTTCTTCTTTCCAGCTCTTAGGAGGAGGAGGAAGTGGTGAAGGGTGGTCATTTTAGGCGCTGTCTTTGTAACTTTTGGACTTAAAAAAGCGCGGACAGCGACAGATGTCTGATCCGGAGTAAAAGAAAGTGTTTTCAGTATTTTGCGCCTCATTAACGCCTCTTATGGTTCCTTACCATGTCAATTACAATTTTTTTTTAAGTGAAAACTTCTTTAGGCGCGTTGGGCATTTTTTGAGATTGGAAAAACCATTGAACTCGCGACACTGTAACCGACACCGCGCTACATTCGGTTGTCCTCGGAATGTACTCGGTCTTAATGTATTTCCGATATGTCAGTGAGTGATGGCAAAGTATTCTACTCGTATTTGTGTTTTGTTTATATGACGATTCAAAAAATACACACGTAATTGTTCAAGTTTTCACTTCTGTCGGCACTCCCGGAGTGCCACTTTTTTTTTGTACTGACCATTTCTGTAATACTTTACAGATTTAATGTATGGAACCATACAACAACATACAGATACTTGTCTGTGACAACCAACATCCCAATTCACACCTATATCCTCCAAAATAAACCCATTGAAACAGATCCGAAAGGCTTCTAAAACAACTGATCCCTTTTCCATTTCCTGTCGGAAAATCGTCGAAAAAACAAGAAAATCATCAATTAGTATCCAAACAGAGTATTGTCCCGAGTTTGTCGCTCTCGTTAAAAATACGCATCGAAGCGAGAGCGTCGCGCGAAGACCAACTCTCCTTGTTTAAGCCACTCGCAAACTTTGGATTATGTAGCGTCCGCAAAATATATTTTAAAAAGTTTCGTGGATGTTTGGTGCGTTTTTTATGGTGATTTTTTTTTGTATTAATAAATTAACGATACTTTAGATATATTATGTGATCGTTTTACTAAAAAGTATAAATAATGTTTTAATATTTAAGCTGTCTAAATCGACTTAAAGCAGACAAACGAATGTCGCATAGCCTATAAAATAAAATGTCTTCTGCATTAATAAACAACAACTAACATTGATAAAAACCGAAGTTACAGTCAATGGTTTACTACTAATTCTCCAATATTGACAAAATAAAGTGTTACATAATTTACGATTAATGCCTGTGCTGCACCCTAATTGCGTAACACACTATCAAATCACAATCTGAATCATTTTGAAGGATATTGCTAATCCATTGCTTTATATGTTCCAAAAATTTGTCTGCTCAACAATGTAAATAACGCCATGAATGTTGTTGAACTGTCAAAATCAAAGCCATTGCTGCTTATAGTGCGTTACGCAACTACCCCGCTGATTAAAAGCTCCTTATGCCCTACAAAAGGCTCAAAGCCACACCTCTGCATAAGACTGTTTATCGATCTCATTGCATAAGTAATGTCAGTTTGAAAGTCCGGCTATAAACGCCTATGTGATACAGTGCTCGCCATCGATTGTTTTACTTCGACAGCTATTGATGAACTGCTTTTAAAGCTGTTTTTAGATAGAAATAGAATGGAAATTTATTCTATTCAATGGGTGATTAACGCTACTGTTTTAGATCGTCATACACCAGCGGCGTAATTGCGAAAGACACAAATAATTGTAATGTCTTTCAGCATGACAATTCAACAAAATTCATTGCGTTATTTACCTTATCGAGCAGACGTATTTTTCAATATGAAGCAATGTACTAGGAATTTGAAGTTGAGAATTTGGAAAAATCTACTTTAGCATTATTTATGGTAATTCCTTTAATGCAGCCCGCAAAGTACGAAAACTTTTATGTTTTTGCAAAAAAAAAAAAACTCCATCCACAGAATAAGACTGATATCTATCGAGGAAAACCCTGTCAAGCCCCGCGCGTACTACACGTGGCACGACACAATAAATCGAAAATCAATCGTGTGTCATTAGCCGAGATCAAGCGATTAAATAAATAAATCATTCTTCACCTGAGCAATAGTACCTACTAGTGTAAATCATATACTAGTAAAATGTAAATCTAAAAATCCCCAGAGTATGATTTTTAAATAAAATGTTTTCCCCACTCCGTCTTTTCTTTAGGGATTGACATAGTAACTAACCATAACAATAAAGTTGATAGTAAAATCCTCCAGCTCACGTAAATACTCCTCTTACTACACAATACCGTAATTAATTATCTCCTCCCACAACATTTTAATAACAAAAACACAACTAGTGCATCACATTAATTCTGCAAACAAAATCTTTTTGCGATCCCTACTCCCTTAGGATTATAGCCCCCTGGACTCACTGAGGATTCTTAGTAAATAGTGTAGCCCCCCAAACCCTCCTTCTTACCGTAAAACCAATGGCATTCAGCTCCAAAGGATTTACTACAAGGGTATCTTTGGTGAATGAATAAATGCCCAAGAGAAGAAAAATTATCTTTTATATTTTTGCCAGCATAATGGAAAGCTTATTCCATAAGATTATTTTTGTGTTGTAGGTAGAATGGTTTTCTTGTTTATGGTTTGGAAAAAGTTTGTTTTTCTTACTAAGGGTATCTGGGTTGTGGAAGTCAGGTAGGCAGTCTCTCTATGTAAAATACTAGTATTCAGCTGCACCCGGTTAGACTGGTAGCCGACCCCGACATAGTTAGGAAAAGGCTAGGCAGATTGAATATTATAAACGCAAGAGTTTGTGAGGATGGATGGATGGATTTTTGTTACTCTTTCATGCAAAAACTACTAAACGGATTTTGATAAAACTTTACAGTAATAATATTCCCACGAGATCGACGCTGTTAGTAAAGTTATAACTATAAAATCTTTTCTCTATTTGCTATGCATATTTCGACATTATTAAAGAAAAAAACGCACAACAAACTCCTTTAATTCTCAAAGCATTTCCCTCTACCTGCATACCATAAATTATTTTAATTAAAACTGATTCAGCATCGGGAATGCTGAAAAACTATCTGAACTGCGCAAACGTTTGGAATTCCTGCATAATTTCCTTGTAAACAACTTCTGATAACGCGTCCACGTTGCATAATCATAAAATGGAGTTTTTATACCATTGATAGTAGGAGTTATAACAGGAATTGTGAATCAACACGCATAGGGAACGTGTGAGGGAGAAAATTGGGTTTTTCTATGTGACTTTCATTGGAAAAACTGGCTTTGTTAACACTGTTTTTTTTTGGGGGTAAAATGCAGTAGGTACCTAACAGTCGATAGTTATTGAGAATTTTTGACTAAAAAAGAATTGTTCACCTACTTACTTATAAGTTTGTTGAACCAAATAAATGCATACTCAGCCTATAATTTTCCCACTGCTGGGACACAGGCAGCTCCTCTCTGTGAGAAGGAGTGAGCCATAATCCACCACTGGTGCGGGTAGGCGGATGTCACATGTGTTCGAACGTTTGTTTTTAGGACATACCGGTTTCCTCACGATGTTTTCCTTCACCATTTTGAGAGCAGTGGTGATGAAGTAATTTACATAAAGAAAAGTGCCTGCTTGGGTGCGAACCCACAACCTACAACTCGTAAGTCGCGGCCGTTACCACTGGGCCACCACTGCTCTCTAAAGGTATAATAGGGTATGCACTATGCAAACTGTGAAATTCAAATCAATCATTCAAAGGGAGTCTTAAAAGATTTTCTTTTACGCTAATAAAATAACTGACATTATAAATTAGAGGTCCCGAACTCCGAGTCCCGTTAAGGCTTCCGCAGACAGGTGAAACGCGATGGTACGACACGATTCTGGTAGAAGAATAGGGATGACGACGGGGTAAAGTAAACGAAATTCTATTTAGTCCGTCAGTTAGATTATAAAAAAATAATGGACACATATTTTTTCTTGTGTCAATCAACCAAAAAATTACAAAGATAAAGCGTGTCAAAGTTTGGGAGTGGGTCTCGTGACGTCACGTGTAGGTAAAAATTGTACCAACACGTGACGTCATGCGACATTTCAAATCAATATATCTCTGTAATGTTTTGATTATGTGAAAAAAGAAAAAATACGTGCCCAATACTTTTTAATAATCTAAGTTATTCGTCATCCCTATTTCCATGAAGTTTTCATAGACATTGTTCTACTAGAGTCGCGTCGCGCCTGCCTGCAGGGGCCTTTATACCTTCTATTTTAAACATAATTCAATTTCATCACTGTTTATCCAAACTATGGCCTCTTTACCTAAGGTCGGTTGTTAAATTTAATTTAATATAACTATGGACAGGTTTAATTAAATCAAGCCTGACTTCGGGAGGTATGTTGGTGTAAATTAATCTAATTTGGGTTGACGAAGTTATGGAGTAGGTAGGTTTACAATTACCTGTTAGTGTTGTAGATGTAGATAATATCTAAGTGTTAGTCATCTGCCGAGCCTTTTTCCAACTTTGAAAACATTGTAAAAGCCAATTATTTTTAAAAGAGTAACCGTGGAGTTTCTTACCGGTTCTTCTCCATAGGAGACGACCAATTGGAACCTTGCACCTAGCTTCTGACGTTTCATAAGTGCCCATGTAGTTTTATATGAAACGAATGCCAATCTGACCTCCACAACCCAGTTACTGGGTATATTTATTTTCGGGCTTCTGACCACCCGTAAGACTGTCAAAGATCCACGAATGACAGCCGGGACCAACGGCTTAACGTGCTTACCGAGGATCGGAAGGGTCTTGGTATGTGAAGATGGTCACCCATCCACGGACCAACCGCGGCAAGCGTAGCTTAACCTTATCGATCGACCCGTGCGGCTGTTAATACTTAGCCACAAACCCAAGTGCTAGTGTTGGGGATAATATCGATTATGATGTAGGACGTACTTAGGTATTAGTTATACTCACGGATGCTAATGTGATTAACAGTTCGGCTAATAACAATATTACTGAGCTGTCTGCTAATCTAAATGGTCATTTACCTATGTGTAGTTGGTAGTGTAGGGATACATGTGCGTCATGACATGTAGGTATAATTTAGGTAAATATGTATACCAATATTTTTTTGTTATGTATTTTAGTGATGTACAATAATGTATAAATGAATATGTAAAATGAAGAAATTGGTTAAATAGCCGGCTTTTTTATGGGTTAGCACATCCCTTCGAGTCAAAAACATTACCTACAATCATTTTGGGCCCCACCAAAGTCTTGCAAAAAAACCATTACGGTAGGTAGAAGATTAGTTTTCAACTAGTACTTACATTGCTACTGAAATAATCACCATCACCAGCAGGGTAATTGCGTAAGACACTAACAGTAGGAACGGCTTTCATTTTGACAGTTCAACAACATTCATGGCATTATTTACATTGTTGAGCAGGCAAATTTTTCGAACATATGAAGCAATGAATTAGCAATATCCTTCAAAATGATTCAGATTGTGGTTGATAGTGTATTATGCAATTACGGTGCAATATCAATCAACTCATCTCACAATCGCAAACCACTGTTGGGTATAGACCTTGCCAATTGCCCGTCACTAAACATCCTTTCCAGCCCTAAAATACATACCAAGTTCAATTGAACTCTCCTACAACAGTTCCGTAACATCGATACTACAAACAAGCAATCATAACAACACTACCCCAACTAGTTAGCCGGTACAAATTCCGCGGTAATTAGTCGCTGCTCGTTCAAATCAAGGGTCAAAACGACCTGCTCGACGCTCGTCCGCTTACTCGAACAAATTACTACAAGGTTACATCTATGAAATTGTAGTCCAAACCTTTGGTTTCCTCATCTAATCAGGCAGGCACAACCCTTTATTTAGAGAAGTGTCGATATTCAGGGGTTAATTGGGTTTTGGGTTTTGTAGGGAAATATTTGCTGATTTTAACTAAATTCTAGCTTCTGTTAACCGGTTGAATTGTGTCTTAAAAATCCATTGTGTCTCGCGTAGATCTACGTTCCGACATACGAAGGGTTAATAAGGTTAAGTAATAAGATAAACAGAGATTAGGAATTAGCCCGAAAGTCTGCCGACCAGTCTAGTCCAAGTAACTGGGTTGTGGAGGTCAGATAGGCAGTCGCTCCATGTAAAATGCTGGTATTCAGGTGCATCCGGTTAGTCTGAAAGCAGGGAAAAGACCAGGCAGATAATTTCTTTCGTTAGGTTGCGAGCTAGCTATCTCTCTGCCATATACCATATAATATGGTTTTATGGAATAGTTGAAAAACCACTTCTGCTTTCACCTCGACACGAGCTACTATAGCAATATTTATATATATGTTAGCTACTCTAAAAAATATTCATGTCATCGTAAAAATATTAGCCACTCAGCGCGCTGGTTGGACCAATACTCCTAGCATATTTTACGATAAAAAATACTCCAATGTATAATGAATAAGTTAGTTTCACATACTCGTAAATACATAGCATACAACTTTCACAACATATATTTTCGTACTTTGAACTCACACACAGTCAAAACTACTGAACTACCTCACAAACGTTCAAAACTGCGTCTTCAAAACTTCGTTCATAACCAATTCACGAGCCGAGCACCGAGCCCGGTACCCTGAGTTATAACGCACAATTGCACACCTCATTTGGTTTCGAAATGCATTGCATTGTGTGCGGTTGAGTTTGCCTGTTTTGCCTGCAGCAGAATCGAACCTGCACTGAACGTCCTTTGAACGTTTGAGCATTGATTAGAGGTTTAGTTTTGGCGTTTGCTGTAACTAGTTGGTTTGGGATAATTAGTTTTTGGCAAAATCTATAATAGCGTAAGGACATAATATGGCAGTAAAAACATTAGATGCCCTCTTTCTGGGAAAGTCGGGTAAAACGAACACTATCTTAAATTTTTATGTATATCCTCGATGGAATTACTTTTTTTGTAATTAGTACTTATGATGGATTTTTGGGTCATACAAATATTTTTTTAAAGAACCAAGTTTAAGATGTAGTTACTGCAGTCAGGATTATGATTACCCTTTTTTCTAAGAAATTATTTTATTGCGCATTAGGTGGACCCTCGATAATGGACTTATTATTGCGCCCGAAATGGGCGAATCGTCACGTTTAAATACTATTATTTTTTCTATAGGCGACTGGGAAAGAAAAAGAGTCGTGAGAATCGACTAATAAGCCCAGTAACGCCGCTAACTGTACATTTAGTGATGTCTTTCCAGTGTCCAGCCAAAGCCAATTTACATCACTTTTCGCCATCCTAACTCAATTTCTTACATCCTAAACCCCTACTATACGATATTGGATTAAACTAAGCAGATTACAAACTAAGTGCAGACATCGATTCGGCATCACGATACGAAATTGTTTATTGAATTATTTATAACGATAATCTGAGCTTTACATGTTCATGTAACATAGGGTGATGAGTCATTTTTAGGGTTCCTTACGGAAGGATGCCAACGGGACCCTATTACTAAGACTCCGATGTCCGTCCGTCTGTCCGTCTGTCACAGGGTGTATCTTTTGAACCGTAATAGGTACCTAAACACTTGAAATTTTCACAGAGTGGTGTGTGTGTAATACTTTAGCCGCTATAATAACAAAGTAATTATTATGTATGTTAAGTTAAAGTAACTTTATTTTATACAAGAAAAGTATTTTTATTCGGTGTTTTTTGCTCGATCTTAATAATTGCAATACTTAATAAAAAAATGTGTAGTGTTTGTGTACTTACGGTCTTATTCATAATAAGTTATGGAACATCTAAAGGCTTGCTAAAGTCTCGTTGTCAAAAATTGCTATTCATAAACGCATTTTAGCACTAAAACGTTCTATAAACCTACTATAAAGTTATGAAACCCAGAACCCTACTATAACAGTATTATAAGGAAAAAATGGCCGACTCTGCATCAGCTGATTAATAAGAAAATGACATTTGACGTACAAAATGTAATATTGTGAAAAGTTAGTTTCGTAAACAATCGTACTTCGAGGAGCCGCAGTTGTATTTAATTTATTTTGCACTTCTGTTTAACCAATTTAGTTTATTATTATATACCTACGATGCAAAATATAAGCGAGGAAAAATATAACAAAGCACATATTAAGTACAGCAACAAGAAATACTGTGGGTTTGCTGCTATTTTGGAGTGTAAAAACAATGCTTTCAATGCCTTTTACCTGCAAACTAGGAAATGTGAAAACATCCATAGTGGCTAGAGCAGTACTTTACAATATTGCAGTTGACCATGGATTGACCATGGGTTGGTTGTTGCATGGATGCAGTTAGGGGTAGCAATATCAATTAATATCATACAAAGTCACCCCAAGAAGTTGCAAGGGGAAATGCAAATGCTATTTTACAAACTTTTAAAGAAACATTCCGCCGAGGTAGCCCCCACCTTACCAGGTTGGAGTTACATCTTCCCACTTGTGTCCGGAGATGGTTCAGGGACTTCCGTGTGGACCACGGAAGTTTACACCCTGCAGGGAGATGCTTCAGTAGGGTGTGGTTGAGAAGCTATGTCGCAAAACATGCTCCACCTCCTATCCTGCCCTATGTGTCCCACCCAAAACATGCAGTCTAAGTGACTTCTGCATTGCCACCGACAATGACGTGGAAGTGGCAATGTTTTGGGCCAACAAGATCTAAAGTAAAGTCGTGCCCGCAACACGAAGAAGAAAAAGAGGAGACATTTAGCGAGTAGTTCGTTAATAAAAAGCTTCTACCTATACAAATATCAGTTTAATTTATTTTTATAATACTTGTACACACCGGGACTTACAGCTTAGTACGGCCGTTATTTCAAATGCATACAGTGTGGCTATAAGTTTGTAACAATTGAGCCTGGTACCTAAGACTACCGAACACCCTACTTATTATAAACCTACAGTAACTACCTAGCACCCTAACCTATCATACAAACCACACCAAACATGAGTTACGTTGGTTTTACATGTGGGAAGTCTGTTACCAGGAGACCTACAGGAACAGATGGAATTTGGGTAGGAATAGGGGTTTGTGTACGTAGTGCAATGTACACAGGAAATAGTTTTCTCACTGCCGGTCCCACAGACTCATAGAACTGATGATGGCTAAAGGTGTCTTGGCCATAGTGAGAGGAATTATGGAAGATGAATCAAACTCGACTCCAGCTTGATGACTAATTTATTACAGTAATTAACTTAATTATATACAATTTTAGTGGTCAATACACATTGATACCTATTTACATTTGTGTGTTGTGTGTGTATCAAGCCGATAAGTGAAAATCTCAGTAGGTCACTTCTTAGCGCTGATGGTGTGCCGGTATGAGGAACGAATGTATGTCGCTCTTGATGCTGACGCTGTGATGCTGTTGCTGGCGCGTGTAACTCTTGCCTGTTCACGGTTGAACAATACTCTAAACTCTAATTTGGCTTCTAAAACTTGTGCAAGCAGAACAACATTTTTACAATGTTTGCTTTTCATTTACCATCTGTGCTATCTCTTCTGTAGGCCGTTTCAGTTTCTGCAATTTGCCATCCTTACTAGTCCTACTGTCCTGAAATAGAAAACTAATGTTATAATTCTTTCTCTTCATTATCTTATTTATATTATACTAAAATAATTAAATCAGCAGCGGCATAAAAATAACTAATATAACGAGTCATTATTGTTCATATGGCGGCGGTTTTTTTTGTTACAATGAGTTTTGTACAGGCAAACGAAGTTCTTCGTAACATTGTAAATTGGATAGGCACCTAATTCGTAAATCATGCAGGCAGCCCCTGTTTAGCGTTGGTGTTTGTGTCAGTGTTTTTATTTTCTATTATGAAAATCTCTCCCTGACCAAATTCTTCCTAAAAAATCTAAGGAATAGAAGCAAAAGCAAGCATAAGTATAAAATTGAGAATGTTTACAAAACATAACTTACTTTGAATACATTTTAGCTGTAACAGTAGATACACACCTTATCCTCCTCCAACCAATATTCAATTCTTTGCCCTTTATTGCAACTAGTCTCCGGTCTTAATTCCATTTATTTTAAATACAAAAAAAATATTCAAAAGTTTTTTACTTTTACAAGTAAAATATCAAATTCATTCAATGACATATTGTTTCCATGACGTTAGCGCGTCAAAACTGTCGAAACTGTAGACAATATATTAGTTTTCCATACGTAATAATGTCTATGGTCACAATTATTCGGTTAGTAGACAGATATTCTCGTTTGACGATTCAAGATGTTGGCCAATTTGTTGGATGACATCATTATTATGGCAACATTTAGATTTATAATGAAGTTATAGTACATTTTAGTTATCGAAGGTTTATGAAGCGTTTATGAATACAAAATTTTATCGAACGTTTTAAAGGCTTATCGAGCATTTTAACTAATGAATGGTTTAAACCTTCTATAAGCTTTTTTTATGAATAAGACCGTTAGTGTTTATTATTCGACGGTGGTACGGAACCCTTTGTGTGCGAGTCCGACTCGCACTTGGCCGCTTTTTAGGGTAGAAGAGATTACAGCTAGATAATTGGGAGTCCAACTTATTGATTTTGGCAGCTGCTGATTTTATTACATGCCCCTATTTTTAGGGAGTGATGATGTATGGTCTAAAGTTGTATAGGGATTTATTTTTTGGTGCGGCACTAATGGTAATCCCGTATTTATTTTTATGTATAACTGGGCTAAAGACTAATATTATGTACCTATTACAATGCTTGTTAGTAGAATATGTAATTTTTCTAAGGCTGTATATTGTAGGATTTCTACCAGTTATGTTAACTAAAAAACATAAACATGGTAGGTATGTACAGACGCCAGCACATCAAGCTACCCGAAACTGTCAAATTTTCCCAATCAACATTGAACCTTATGCTTTAGCCATAAAGTTAAAAATCTATTAAAGAAATTTGACAGATTGTAGTAACTTGATGTGCTGGCGTCTGTACTTACGCTCAAACGAGTAGGTACATAAAATAAAACACTTCAAAATAATGATACTTCTTTATTCGGTCTTACTCCATAGTTTTTCTCAAGTTCTGTTTTCCCGATGCATTTGTCAAGACGTAGTAACCTAATTCACACCCTCTAAAAAACAAAACAAGATTTAATAATCTCCCATTGTAACAAAATATGACACACTCCGAGGGTCAAACCTATAGAACAAAACTTAATTACCATCTATTGTAGCGTATCGTAAATCATACTCTCTCACGAACTAGCCGCTGATGACGTCATGCCAAACAATGCCCCCCGATTGGTCCAAACGGAGTCACGTGACCGGCGCGTGGCAACTCTTTTACGAAATTAGACGGGGAGCTAGTGTACTTTTATGTCATTCAACGTCATTACAGACGATTTGAAAAAGGAAAAATTTGCATATTTTTTTCATTTGCACTGCACGCTGATTGGGTAATCAAAGAGTTTTATGGTAATCGCTCCTTGTTGGATTAAACGGGTCATTTTGTGATTCGAAAAATGGCAGTTTAATTATTGTGTCCGGGAGCGCTAAATGGCGAATAATTTTGCTCGCTACAGTGGGTCCTTTTATTTTATTCACGCTTTTTTACAGTATGTTAACGTAACAGCCTTCGTTAATTGGGTATAGCCAATTAGACATTATAACAATGTTTAACGCGAAATTTCCCCAAGTTAGTTGTATACTTACCTATAATTTTATTAAATTATAATTTTAGTGATATTCATCATCATCATCAGCCTATAGAGAGTCCACTGCTGGACATGGGCCCCTCCTATTAGTAACATTAATGCATAGGAAATGACGTTTGACACGATTTTAAAGGACGACCTGGACAAAACAATCGACCAGTGGTCCACTTTAGCCCTGGATCGAAAGAACTGGAAGTCATGGGGGAGAAGCCTTTGCCCGGCAGTGGGATGATGCAGGCTAACAGTAACGATTTTAAACAGGCAGAGCGTCCTGTTTGTAAGACCCTCTTTCCAGTTGACTAGCTACAACATTCAAAACAGGAGCACACAACTGATTTACAATATCAAACAAATATTGATCTTCACTATTTATTTGTGTGCCCTGCTCACCCCCTGTAAAGTCCCCTTCGAAGGGTTTACTTAATACCTAACGCCTAAGCAAACTGTGATAGTACCGGGATGCTGTCAATAAGGGATGTTTGGTGGCGAATTAAGGGATGCAGGGTTCTTAGAAAAACGAGGATGTTTTTTTCGGAATGACAAGTCAGGGGGAAATGTTTCGGGAAATTCGATGACTAAGTGTTTGTGTGTAAAAAAAGGGAAAACGAATTAGTTCTTGATCAATTAAAAAGGTGAAAATTAAAATAGGGAACACCACAGTCTAAACTACTGATAGCGCAAAATGGGGCTTAAAGACTTTGTGTATTCGCATGAACCCACAAAAAAAGTCTTAACTGAAACTGGAAGGTATTTATAATGTTTTCTGTTCGTAGAAGAAAAAGACACTTCTGCAGATCGAGCACTCCTTGTAGACCAACAGCTGTGCTGCGAGTCCCGAGTTTCAAACCTAAATCGATACTTTTTGTAGAAGGCTATCTATAACAAAAACACCTATTTTTACGTAACTTTAAGAGAGCTTGTCATAATTATATACATTTATTTGTCAGAAAATGGTAGTACATTACTATGGTCTTAATATTAATCAATGGTATCATCATATTCTGCCAAGTGTGGTGTGCAAATATTACGTACGTACATTTATTACAGGACAGAGATTATTAACTTAGTATTAACATATTGATTGCATAATTACAAATAACAATACAATTTGAGGTATGTCAGTTAAAAATCATCACAATAATATTATAAAGGCGAAAGTTTGTGAGTGTGTGTGTGTTTATGTGTTTATTACTTCTCCACTCTCAAACGGCTGGACCAATTTTGATAAAATTTTGTATAGAGGTAGCTGACACCCTGGATTAACATTTATGCTACTTTTTATCCCGAAATTCCCACGGGATCGATATTTACGCGGTTGAAACCGCGGGACGCAGCTAGTAATATCATAAACACACAGTTTAGATATCTGATACCTATGTGATGATACTTATGATGTCCTCAGTACCATCATATAGATATCAGAGAGAAAACAAACAAAGAATTCTACTCAAAAACAATATTACAATCATAATTCAATCATCTCAATCCAGATGATAGCTGAAGCGTTCTGTAAGTACCTATATAACAGAATTCACTTTATTATTAACTCAAGTTTTAATAATTTCATAAGTAACATCATCAATCAACGTCGGATCCGCTAAAGATCAGTCTGTAACGTGCACAAGTTATATTTATCCGCCTCTTTGGGTTACCGACCTAATTTTAAACGATATTATTTTTTTGAACTCAAGTCAAGTCAGCTCTCCACTTATTTTCTCATTCCTGTATGGAAGTGCATTGGCTGGTCGTTTCGCTACGTACACTAGAGGCTTTCCGCCTAGACACGTATGTTTCTAGGACGTGGCTAGGAATGTAATGTGCCGTACCTGAATATAATGGGAAAGTTAAGTGTTCTACTTTGGAAATTGAATTTGTCGTGAATTATACATTGTGCAGCGTGTTTTACTGAGTAAAGGACTGTTACTGTGGTAAAATTGCAGAGAAATGTTGTTGGCAATATGTCTGCACAATTTCCTTGCAGAAATCTTAGAAATAACTGTTTAAAATCGCTCTAAACTTAAGCACTTAAGAATTTTTTTTTTCATGATAGTTTATTGCCATCCATTGCTAGAAATAGACCTTGTTCAATCAACATGTCATTCCATATATTTTAGATAGTAAACAGAATTAGCCAACATTCATCCAAACACAGAATAAAAAAAAAACAGTGGGACTCCGGGAGTGCCGACAGAAGTGAAAACAAAACACAAACAGAATACTATGCCATCACTTACTGACATATCGGATATAAGTACATTAAAACCGAGTACATCCCGAGGACAGCCGAAAACATCCGAAGCGGTGTCGGTTACGGTAACAGTGGCGCGAATTCAATGGTATTTTCCCATCTCAAAAAATGCCCAACGCGCCTAAAGAAGTTTTCACTCCAAAAAAAAATTACAAAGTGAATTGAAAGTTCTATAGTTTTTTGTTGGAACTATAATTCCTTAGCCACTAACATAAAGATATAAGTATTTAAAAACAACTCACCATCCTCCACATCTAAGCTCCGATGAGAGTAAAGCACACACACGCATTTATGAAACTAAACTTAAAAGCCAATGCATCTTCCTAATTCGCAACAGTGTGTACACCCAACTTTAGCCGCGTCACAATGGTAAAGTCCTGATTGATCGACGCCACAGCAATGAGCTTTAAATTACTGGTTTCCGTTCAAATGGAGACGTGTGATACGTTCAAATGGAGACGTGTGATACGTTTTGCTGCAGTTTCATTAGTATGTTATACAGTGTGTGAACTGTTTATTACGAAATCATACTGTGAAGAGAATTACGTGATTTGTATTGAGCACAACTGAACGAATACAGACGCCAGCACATCAAGCTACCCGAAACTGTCAAATTTTCCCAATCAAGCTTGAACCTTATGCTGTAGCGCTAAAGTTGAAAATCCATTAAATAAATTTGACAGATTGCAGTGGCCTGATGTGCTGACGTCTGTACTGTACATCTCGACAAATGTATGAAAACGAACCGGGATAATTGCGTAACATACTATCAATCTCAATCTGACTCATTTTCAAGGATATTGCTAATCCATTACTTCACATGTTCGAAAAATTTGTCTGCTCAACAACGTAAATAACGCAGTGAATGTTGTTCAACTGTCAAAATGAAAGCCATTGCTAGGTACTGATAGTGTGTTACGGAATTACAGAGTTCCTGAGTATGATTTAGAAAAATAAATTGATCAATAATTGTTAAGTGAAAGCAATAAAAACCTATAGAGACTGTGAGGTATTAACTTCATAGCTCTCAAGATGGCCGGATTTTTTTATTATAATGTTTTTCGTCCTAATAATGAAGAAATACAATGTGTTGTGTCAGGCCTGAACGTAATTCTGCCAATCTGATAATGCTCTACAGTTCTACACACATAATAACTTTTCAAAACTTAAGTGTATCCCCAAGAAGATTTATCAAGCCAACAATTATTAAACTCCATCACTTAACCTGTATCCACATCCCAAACACAATAAAACTTTTCCCCCCAATTAATCACCAGGAACCTTACCATACGGAAGAAATTAAACATTTTGTTTGCTTTACCACTTACCAAAGCGTTACAATGTACAAACATTTTACCAAAGTTAGCTCAAGGGCGCGCCATGTCCCTACCGCTAACGTCACGGAGCTGTCAAAGTGACAGCTGTCAAGTTGACAGGTGACAAGTTGATAGGTTGGAATAGTGGTGTGTTTTTGACAGTTATTTGGTCGTAGGGGTGTTATAGTGGAAATAGTAGTCTTCTTAGAAGTTTTAAAGGTATCAAATGATACATAAAATATGAGTTGCTTCTGTCTGTTGCATTGAATTTGAAATGAGGAAAGTTTATGTTGCTTTAATGTTAAGCGTTGGGTTCATAAGTTTATACTATAACATTAGTTTGAAAGTTAAAAAAAATAATAGTAGATAGAATATATGAGATAACTAAGTATGCTGTACCTTTGGCTGACTTAGCAATCATATCTGCCTGGTGACTTGTGTCAAAATACTTACAGTCGTCAAGACAAAAGTCGCCCTTTATTCATTTTATTGCGCCCATTGCAGCATTTTTCATTATAAACTTTGGTAAACATTGGCCCTAAAAATATACAATTTTGTCACATTTACCTCCCCATAATAGTCCCGACAACAGTTCGAAAGCGTCTTCAGCTATAAAAATATATGTTGAAACTCTGTCAGAGACTGAGTCGAGTTTAACGGAAATAGACGAAAATAGCCGAAACGGTTTCCTTTTCCACACCTCTTTTATTTTTTGTCTTTCAAAAGACTCGTGTACTTTGCACGGATGGGTTGCCATACTAATTTGTGGTTTTCTTTGCTAATAGAGGACCATTTTTTATACGTTTTAGGGTTTATTTTTGTCTGTAAATGAGACCGGAAAGTTATGGAACTTGTCGGGTGTTTATCGTCGAGTTTTGAGTGTGTGGAACGTTTTTATACTGTTTGGAGTTCTCATTGATTTATTGATGCTTTACGACTATCTTCCAACTATGCTTTTTCAACTGTTATATATCTCTGCTTTGATAAATTGGATTGACTGTTCTACAATATCTAGGGAGTTTTATTTTTAACGCACATTTTACCTACTGATGCCAGATAACCGCTTCCATATTAAATACTTTTTCGTGGAAGAGTTTTTGGCAATCGTACTCTTCCCAAAATTGGAAGAGTATTGGTTTTATATAATCGTTGCTTAACCATATTTTTTTCACGTTTAAACGTCTCTTTAACTGTAAATAACGTTTATGATTAAGGACGCGTTTACGAATCTGACAAAAGTAAGCAGTTTTTCGGTGCATTTTACGGCAAAATGATACGAAACCAAATGTAACTAATAATTACCACAAATAGATTACTCCTTCATCTTCAAATGGTAGCAAATTTTTATTCGAAAAGTTTGGTTTATAATATTGTAAAAAATAATTTCCGTTGCCTCTTCACACAAAATTTACGATATCGTGCTGACTTTAGGAACATTTTTCTTCTATTTAATAACATAAATTTATTTATTTAAAAATGTTTTATGTAAGCAGACATGTTAAACTCAAAAAGGTAGCAAAAAGAACTATCAAAATGTTACAAATAGACTCAGCAAAAAAATAAAAAACGAATCAAATTTTTCACATATTTAGCTGTAACATGTGAATCCTAATTCATTGAGTTAAGGGTTATTTTACTGGTCACTGTCTTGATTTATTGCACAAAAATTTGTAATGAAATATTAGTCTGCGCTCGGGCGCCGTCGTGAGTGGACTCTGTGTCGGTTGTAAGCAGCAGCTTGTGCTAGAAAAGATCGCTGTACGGATAGAAAATATTTGACATACCAAACTTGATACTTACTTCACGCATTCTGTATGACTACCCAACGAAAGATTTTATTCAGTCTTATATTTTTCTAGAAGTACTCGTAAGTATGGATTATTCATATTTCGTTTCGGACTTGATGGAGTCACCTGAAGGTGTACTTTGAAGACAGCTACAGGCTACTGGAACTAATAGACGAGCTGAGCTAGATGTACCGAGTTTGGGCTCGTTTTGTTAGTTATGTTGAGACCTTACCTCCGGACTTGATAAAATGACCTGCAGGTGTACTTCGAAGACTGCTACTGGAACTAATAGACGAGCTGAGCTAGGTGTGCCAAATTTGAACACGTTTTGTTAGTTATGTTGAGACCTTACCTCCGGACTTGATAAAGTGACCTGCAGGTGTACTTCGAACACTGCTACTGGAACTAATAGACGAACTGAGCTAGGTGTGCCGAGTTTGGGCTCGTTTTGTTAGTTATGTTGAGACCTTACCTCCGGACTTGATAAAATGACCTGCAGGTGTACTTCGAAGACTGCTACTGGAACTAATAAACGAGCTGAGCTAGGTGTGCCAAATTTTAGCTCGTTTTGTTAATTATGTTGAGACCTTACCTCCGGACTTGATAAAGTGACCTGCAGGTGTTCTTCGAAGACTGCTACTGGAACTAATAGACGAGCTGAGCTAGGTGTGCCGAGTTTGGGCTCGTTTTGTTAGTTACGTTGAGACCTTACCTCCGGACTTGATAAAATGACCTGCAGGTGTACTTCGAAGACTACTACAGGCTACTGGAACTAATAGACGAGCTGACCTAGATGTACCGAGTTTGGGCTCGTTTTGTTAGTTATGTTGAGACCTTACCTCCGGACTTGATAAAATGACCTGCAGGTGTACTTCGAAGACTACTACAGGCTACTGGAACTAATAGACGAGCTGACCTAGATGTACCGAGTTTGGGCTCGTTTTGTTAGTTACGTTGAGACCTTACCTCCGGACTTGATAAAATGACCTGCAGGTGTACTTCGAAGACTACTACAGGCTACTGGAACTAATAGACGAGCTGACCTAGATGTACCGAGTTTGGGCTCGTTTTGTTAGTTATGTTGAGACCTTACCTCCGGACTTGATAAAGCGACCTGCAGGTGTACTTCGAAGACTGCTACTGGAACTAATAGACGAACTGAGCTAGGTGTGCCGAGTTGATAGTTATGTTGAGACCTTACCTCCAGACTGAATGGAGTGACCTGCAAGTGTACTTTGCGAGTTTTTACGAGTAGAACTAGCTGATAAGAATGTGTATAGTTTTTACCTCTTATAACAGCCCTCGTAAGAAACTTCATGCCGGTCTTCTCCCAGAATTGATCGATCCAAGATTTAAAAGAACTGCAAGAGCATTCTTCACATTGTCAATGTTTTTTTTTTGTTTTTTTTTTACTTATTTTTATTATTTCTTATCATTTACAGCTCCTAGTCCGGCTTAGTACGTTATCCTAATTGCGATGGAATACATTTGGAATGGCGATCAATTTAAACCCTTCTAATTTGACAGTTCAACAATATCCATGGCGTTGTTTTTGTTGTTGTGCAAACAAATTTTTTAAATTTATGAAGGTTTTTGAGAACCTACTTGCATTTGATTCCATAGCAAATTTATTATATAAAATACGAAATAAAACGAATAAAAAAATTGGTTCATTAGTTTTTGAGAAAATCGCGGACATACAAACATACATACATACGGGTCGAATATAGAACCTCCTTTTTGAAGTCGGTTAATAAGCTTGTTTTAAATTATTTGCTTTCAATAAGCTCGTCCGCAAATTGTAAATACATAGGTACTTTGGCAAGTACTTTATTAATCACTGTCCAATGAAATTAAGAAAATAGCATAATTTTTTATGAACATTTCACATAACCAACAAACTTTTTGAAAACAAATCAACGCAAGCTTAAAAAAAAATACACGGCTAAAATTAAATAAATTTAGGCTCAAGTATCAGGTCGTGCCGGTTTACTCATAATTTCGCCGCTTCGCGCATGTCGCTGTGTGTGTGAGCCGTGCGCGTGTAGTAGTAAGACTCAATACCTAAAATTGAAGCGCGTCAATTCGTAAACGCGTCCTTAAAGGTGTAGGTAGGTAAATGTCATAGTTTCATACCATTTATCATCATTATCCACAAAAATACTAGCTCCAAGCCTAACCAACCAAAAGAGAGAAACGGTTTTTCATTCAACATTCATCTATAACTGGTGTCATTTGAAATATTCATCTTATACCCAAAAACAATGTAGACTTATATATAGAAAGTATAACTCGCTTCTCCCTTTCCTATCCATTTTAGTTTCTTAAGAATTAGTATCGGGATAGGATTAGGTGCATTAACGACCACTCAATGTTAATGTTTCGATGTCTGTAGTTGTTTATTTTGTTTATTTTTGAAAAGGAGATGGATAACGCTCCCATACAAGTCTGGTCCAGCATGGACATAAATGAAACAATATATATCATGAAGGAATATTTGTATTTAATAGTCCTGTTTATATTTTATTACTCCAGAAGTCGGTGGTGACGAGATATAAGACATTTTAGGTGAAAATTCTGGTATGATATTTTGACGTTTAATACAGTAGGCATGTACATCATTGTCGTGTTGGTCCAGTGGTTAATGCTTCGCTTCTCATGCACGAGGTTGTGGGTTCAATTCCGGGAGTACCAGTGTGACTTTTTTCAATTCATATGTAGTTTCTGAGATTATCTTGGACATTACTGACATCGGTGAAGAAAAAACATCGTGAGGAAACTTGGACTTCTAGTTAAAATAATTCTGACATCGCCAACCCTGTCGTGAGCAAACGTGCAATGCTCGTGTCTCTTTTGTACGAGATGAGACAATAATAGGCTGGTATTATTATTATTTACTTTGAAGCATATTTAACTACGTGTGTCACTTAGACCGCATAAAATTAATTCCAGCGACTTCTACCAGGTCATATATGTTCAGCATCTGAGGCTTAGGTACCTATGAGTAGCAGTGGAATTCTTTAGATGAATGATGATGATGAATATTATTTTAAAGAAAACTCTTTCGTTTGTTAGAATGTTATATATGAATAATCGTGGTGATCAATGCTCGTTCTTTCTCTGTATGAGAAAATCAAATCAAAAGTCATTTACTTATTCAAATTAGGCTGAGAATCAGCACTTTACGAAATATTTCAACACGTGGAACTTCAGGGACTGGTAGAACTTCAGGGAACGGTAGAACCTCGGGGACTGGTGGAACATTTATATTTTCTTGTTGCTGACCGCCGTCAGTGACGCTGCTGTTGGGCCGCCTAGGTACTGGGGATTGTGCTCTGTAAGCTTGTTGCCAGCATGGGTGGCAAATAGAGGTTGTCGGTCTCACCTAAGTATACGAAAAAGTTCATAATTTATCATTTCATAACATAATAATTGTATAAAAATATTTAAGCACAAACATTTTTCATACCAACTTGTTGAGGACAAATCCATTCAGATATAACATCATGAATGTGTCTATTGCTTTCAGAGTTACGTGTCAGTGTGTGAAAACGAACACGTATCAGGGATCTTTCACAGTTTACACACACATTACGATGGCCAACACTAGGGTTTGGTATTCCACTTGTATCAGACTGTGATAATGTTTGCCTAGCCAGTAACCAGCAAGAATGGCACACATTATCAGACGCAGTGACCTAAAAAGACAACCTACATAAGTATAAACAAATAGCTACACCCTTAAAAGACGTGCTGAAGCCGTTACTGAAAACTCACCAATCGCGGAGTAATCCACTGTCTTATAATAGATTGAATTTCATCCGAATCCCAAAAATGCCTCGTTATGCGAAAACATTGCTATACCACAGTTAGTGCAGCGCTGGTTCTCCATCAAAAATAGGGCAAAATCAGTTGTCTGTGTCTGTGAAAGCCATGGTTGGTCGAGAGAGCAGTAACAGAAACAAAGCCAAAGGTCGTCGTAAAACACCACAAGAAAATATTCAATATGCGAGCCACAAGAACCTACACATACGTATTAGTAATCTGTGACAGGAATGACTTAAATTGTCAAATCATTAATGAAAGACAAATATCTTGACTTTGTCATGACAATCGACATAAAACCCTTAACACACGTACCTAGCTATAATACCTATGTATACAAACATACATAAACTGCTGCACTGCTTTTGCCATGCGGGAAGGCAGAAACTATAAAACGCCCTCTACTATTACGACCCTTACTTCTTTTGCTGTGTCCACGTTCATACATCTAGTCATTTAGGCGCGTCACTATAATAGAACGGATATATTGTGTTGTATACATAAGGTGCAGTCATAGGTATAGCTGTGTATGTGTTTATAATAACAGAAAGTATAATATCGTAAACGTCACAAAAATATGTCAAAATATATTTTAAATCACCTTACTATAATAATACAATAACTAATATGTCCTGCAATAAATATCTGTTAGAAACGATCTGTTACTTACTTATGTTATGTTGTATTGAATTTCTCAGTACCTAGCAGCCCGGAGTCTGGATTTTTGCCCGGTTGATGGCAATAGGCTCGCCCTCTGTTTCATGGGACTTGAACATAACTGGTGAAATGGCGGTGTACTATAAGTATACCTCTACCTGCCTAACCCTTCGAGGATTACAGGCGTGATGTTATGTGAATATTGGTTCAAACACTATATCGATTAAGATTTAGTTTGAAAACATATTTTATTGCTTCGTCTGTAACTGCCTTAACAGAAGAAGATAGTGTTTCCATTACTTTGAAGAACCAAATAATCTATTGATTTTTAATTAAAGAGATAAAATAAAATGTTTCTTTTTTACTTTTAGTTCCGTTATCACTAAACGCGCATAAAAATATATATTTTTCTTACTCTATTATCAAAAATACAGGTAAATACATGTCGTTTCGAACGATAAACATGTACTAATTACCATTTTATTTCAAATAATTGCAACATTTGAAACTCACGGATGCTAATCAAAATAAAACAAACAAATTATTACTCTTTTAAATTGATATTTTCCCACACACCTCTGCGGAGAAATGAAAGTCATGATAGAAATTCAAGTATTATAAGTTTTTTTTTTAACATTCTTAAGTCTTTGTCCGTGCAGGGCCACAAAATATCCATGTCCTTTGAATCAATTGTACTGATGGATCATTGTTGCTGAGAGTATTATGATCTTGTAAAGAGATGTGTATGAGCATTTATACTTTTAGAGATTATTTCTACAGAGGGGGCCGCACAGGTCGATCGATCAGGTTAAGCTACGCTTGCCGCGGTTGGTTTGTGTATGGGTGACCATCTTTACATCTGACCCCTTCGTGCCTCGGAAAGCACGTTAAGCCGTTGGTCCCAGCTATCATTCGTGGATCTTTGACAGTCGTTACGGGTAGTCAGAAGCCCGAAAGTCTGACAACCAGTCTTACCAAGGGGTATCGTATTACCCAGTATCTGGGTCGTGGAGGTCAGATAGGCAGTCGCTCCATGTAATATATTGGTATTCAGCTGCATCTGGTTAGACTGGAAGCCGACCCCAATATAGTTGGGAAAAGGCTAGGCAGATGGGGGTTATTTCTGTATTCAGTGTTTTTTACAAAATTTGTGAAAATGACTACAATTGGCAGCTTCATAAGTAGTTCTACTATGCAGCATGTCTTTTTCCTATGATCTTTCAGTTTCATCTCTATTGAGATGGCTGGCTCACTCCCTTTCTAGCCAGAATTATCATCTTTCACAAGTAATTTTAATATTGTACTACTTTACTAGCTGAACGTACAGACGTTGTCCCATTTCCCAGAACTCGATCGCAGAACCACCCACGGAGACCATTTGTAAATCTAAACCATCCAGGGAACCACTCAAACACACATAAAAAATATCACCAAAATCGGTACTGTCATGTAGGAGGAGTTCAGTGACATACACACGTACAGAAGAATTATATGTGTATGAAAAAAGTTGTAACAATCTCTCTAGGGACGGAAACTTCGTATAGATTTTAGCTCCATTTACTTAATTATCAAATAACTGCTAACTTTATCAGCGTCTATCTACACTATCATATTGTTAACTCATCTTCCAGACGCCATTTTAACATCCCAACTCCAACACGATAATCAACGCCTCAATTTTCAAAGTCCAGTCCAGATTCCCTCCTTCCCAGACTTCCTTCACAAAGACAAACTCGACTCCGACCAAACATTCTTGGTACTTTGGTTTTTGTAAGATTTTGGATAAGTATCTTATCTATAAGCACAGATTTTTGTGTCCATTTACAAAGTTGGCTCGGTCTACTGGGCCCAAATGAACTGGAGCCCGCAAGATAGGGCCAAGACTAATTTTCAATTAAAAGTTCATCAAAGTTTAAGTTGGTTCGGAGTTTGGTGGTGGTTCAAGGTAGGAAAACCATTGGAGTTTGTTTTTGCATGGTGGTAATGGACTTTGAGGATATTTTTAAAGTATGGTGTTTGTTTTTAGAACGGTTTGCAAAGTCTCCATCTTAGACTTTTTTTTCGTTTTAACTTATTTACGACTGTGAAATTTTGTAAAAAATTGTTTTGCCTAATCAAAGCATTAAAAAAGCAAAGTATTTTAATTCACTCATCATCTGCCTGGCTTTTTCCCCAACTTTGTTGAGGTTCACTTCCAATCTAAGCAAACGCAGCGGCAATACCAGTATTTTACATGGAGCGACTGCCTATCTGACTTCCACAACCCAGTTACTGGGTGTTAATAGTTTTTAGGTTTAATACTTCGATCAATAATAGCACATTATTGATCGAAGTTTTAATAGCGTTTATTATAAAAAAAAAAAAATACATTAGTATTTTAATGCACTTTTTTGCCATAATTCTGTCTAGCCTAAAACAGTATGAATTTCAAACGTTTTGAACTTCGCTGCTGCATAAGACAGAGATCGCAACTAAGCACATAAGTCCATAACTTGAACCACAATCAAGATAAGATCTTCGCTAAACTAAGTGCCTACAGGTAACTTTGAACCACGGTTAGTGGCAAACGGCTTATGTTTATATACTTCTTGCCATTAATCGTTAGACGTTAGATTATAGTTTTAATGAACTTTGTCTTCATAGTCGTAACAAGTTGTATGCATGTTTCATATTTATGGTTACCTACTCTAAGCAGAGTTGCCTTTTGCTAATAAATTAATTTAATAGTACTCCTAGGACTTTCAGATTTTATTCGGAGGGTTAGGTACTACATTATTCTCAGGATTTATTTAAATTTTGTAAGGAAACATTATTTAACCGAACAGAAATAGAAAATGACAATAAGCCTGACTTGTATACTTACCTAAGTATCAAGATTTTTGTTTGTACTTGACCTGATATTTAGGTCACCTTAAAAAACGCTATACTATCTTCCTACTTTATAAAGCACAAATTCGCTCTCAACCGCTGCCGTCAGTTCTAACTTTCAACCCGAAAAATTTTTAACCGTAAAATTGAACGTTTCAAACAATACACTCCAATTTTCAATATAAAGCGCTATCTGTCGTCACGCGTCCGAGACGGATCCGATACGTCATGTCGTGCCATGTGACGTCAGAGCCGGACGGCCGGTCCAAATTGGATTTTTATCCGATCCTCCTACGTCGCTTCCGGTAACGTCGAAGCTGAGAATAAATTGTTTTTGTTCTGAAGATGTCTTTGTTTTAAGTTTTTCTTTGATAAAACGGCTTTTATGGAGTGTTGGGTAAACTTAAAAGTGATATAGCTAGTTTTGTTAAGTTTCTCACGGTTTCCTGAAAGATTTATATTAGCAGAAACTGAGAAATCCCGACACAGAAAACAGCGTCTGTGTATCCTACCATTTAAAACCCGTCAGCCTTCAAAGCAAGAGCTAGATCCTTGGTGGCCCAGTGATAATGGCCGCGACTTACAACTTGTAAGCTGTAGGTTCGAACCCAGACAGGCGCTTTATTTGTGTAAATTATTTAATCAACAAAGCTGTCAACAGCGGTGAAGGAAAACATCGTGAGCAAACCGCCAAAAAAAAATTGGAAGACATGTGACATCTACCAACCCGCACTGGGTCCGCGTGGTGGATTATTACTGCCCACTCCCTGTCACAGAGGGGAGGCCTGTATCCCAGCAGTGGGAACGTTATAGGCTGATTATGCTTCAAAGCAAGTGTAAACAGATATTTTCTTGGCACACTAGTTCCATCATAGACCTCATCCATTGCTCTCCATCAGCCGAGATCGTGGTCATGAGCAGGGGGTCTACTCCGAAGTGACACATTCGAATGATCGGAACGATCCGACACACGGCCGAACCGAATATTGTTGCCCTACTACGAAAAAGGTTCGGATTGGCTCAGCTTGGTCGGGACCATAGTCAATGTTCGAAAAGAGTGTCGGAACGAACGAAATGTAGTGCCAGAGGTGAACGTTTTATCGATATGTGTTTAATAGTCATTAATACTCATTTCGATATACTTGAACTGTTGAATTACAGAGTAAAATTATTTTTTATAGTAAGAAAATAGAACTTTGCTTTTAATTCAATATTTATTCCTAAGAACATTGTAATATTTCTCGAAAAAACAATATATTTGTAGCTGGCAGACAGATTGATTTGCCGATTGTCAAAATTAAAAGAAAATGGATAAAAGTCAAAGGATGACATGTAAACAAACAAAGGGAGAGATTGTGATTTTTATTATTGAAAAATTGAGAAAAAGTACTTTTAAACTCAAACCAACTCATCTGTCGCTATCCCTATAGCGATAATCGTATTTCGTTCATTTATCGTCAAGTGCTGACTGAAGTGTAAAGTGTTAAAGTCAAGTTATGAGATGTATACAAAAAAACAAGCTAAATATACTATAAACTGCATAAATTATTCACTTTACGCGTGATAAAGTGACCCTTGGGCTTATCGTTTATCATGTTCGTGTTTTGGAAGTATGGAAATGAAAGTTATGAACAAACATTCTGCAAGAACATGTCACCATGTCCAGACCGACAGCGGCACAAATGGATGCTCTCCTCATCGAGATTTAGGCCCAAGGCAACTTGAGGAGCATCGACAGTCGTACCTACGCTAAATCATCGACTGTGGGAAGAAATTTGCACCACGCTGAATGCTATATTATTTTTAGTCTTACTTGTAACACATTGAAGATTAGTTCTAGTTGTAGTAGTAGTAGTGTATTGTAAAAATATATATTATTCATTATTATCTAATGATTGTATCAGTCTTTCCCTCTCTCTTTGTACCCTCTTCAAAGCATCTGCGACAAATCATCAGCAAATATAGCAGGCTGATATATCACCTGCCGGGAGTTCTCAGATTCAAAACACACTCCGCACACACGCACTCAGCACTCACTCCGGCCCTTACAATATATACCTACACATATTATGCAAAACACAGCAGGGTAACATTGTTCTGCCTGCTCTATGTGCATCCTAGTGCACGTTTCTTGCTGCCAAGAGAAACCACCATCAACCCTTGACTATCCCAAATGTGTGTTCAATGGTGGAGCAGGCACGCTGTTTACAATAAAAAAAATCTAGAGCATAAACCTTAAAAAAATTGGTTGGTACAATTTCCTTACACAAATCTTTTAATATCTTCCGAATGCGTGGTCCGATTTACATAAATCCAATTGGAATATTAGTTTTATACACAACTCTATCATTTGAGACCAAATTTATTTCAATATCTACATAAACAAAAAATCACATTTTCAAGTTACGTAATTATACCTACCTATATGACAATCCTTACACATACTCCAGAAAATGCCTTACAAACTTACTTTAATCAGTGTTACTGGATTAGGATATGAAAACTAATAATAAAACTAAGCTAGACAAACTAATTACAAACAGTAACAAACATAAAATTGTAATAATTCATTAAATTCGATATGATACGATACTCAAAAGGTAGCTACTTTGCTGTCGTGTATTTTGACATTAATTTCACGATGTAACTCTTGCCAAACTCAAATTATCGGTCAGTCTTTTCTCGTTCAGAGTAGGGTTTACGATACAACAAGTGTCAGAATGAAGTTCAGTCGGATCCGAACCTACCGAACCAAATAGAATGAACTTCGTAGTAGGAAATGACCGAACATTCGGCCGATACGATAAATTTACCACTTCGGAGTAGACCCCCAGGCCCAATCCGTAGTAGAAGAAAAACAATGTAAAGACTTAATTCATTAAAGAAGTGGTTAGTAGAGGAGGACAAATGGACTATTTTCCGTCCACCTAAAACACCCATTCGTATGTTTAATTCAAACACCTGTATTTACATTGAAATCGGATAGAAGTTTGTTATCCCAACCACTTTAGCAACGAAGATCTGGACATTTCGATCGAGAAAACATCGTTTTCCAGAGCAGAAAATAGTGATTTAAATCACATAGAATAGCAGAAACGGTTGCTTTGAAAAGGCATCCTCTTTTTTGTACGTGTCGTTACATTGGCTAGTAATCATAAAAATTATAACAACATAAAATAATTCGTAATTTGAATGCTACCGCCTGCGCCGTTAGCTCTCTCTCTATTATTCAATTCGCCAACTCTCATCGTGTTATTCGTTTTAATTTCATTGTTGCGATGTTGCCATGTGATCCGTGACCCTGGCTAATGACCACTACGCCATTTTAAAAATTTGTAAATAAATAAAACAGTATACTTGTGTTAAAATAATGTAGCCTTAAAACGGCTCGCTGTATAAACATCGCTTTAAAACTCATACCTTTTAAAACTCCCATCTTTCCTATAAATCATCTGCAATAGTTTCTCAAGTTCCGCATTGAATATTATAAAATTTTCTTCAGAGGAAATTGAAATTATTTCAAGAGGAGGTGCTGACGGGTTTTGCGAGGCTGTATACGAGATAAATGAACATCTTGCAAGTTCGATGTTAGTTTGACACTTAGTTTCTTTGAACTCGTGTGAGCTCGGAGTATTTTGGAGCAACATCAACTGTGTGATATGGATAAGTTTGAGAAATATAGCAAACTGGAATTTCTGTAAAATTTGGATGGCAGTATGAATAGGTATTTTATAAGGTTTCTCAAACTTACTTTTTTTGACTTTCAAGATCGCGTAGGAGACTAAAGAAATGTCTTACTTAGCTAATCTTTATACATATCATTCTCACCAAACTCCTCTTAAACGGCTGGAACGATTATGATGAAATTTTTGGTGTGTAAAATAAATTATAAAAAATCCCTTGATGGTTTACATCCACAATTGGACCCGGTAGGTGGCGCTGCGATCGAGTTTTAGGAAAGACAACAACGTCTGTCCGGTCAGCTAGTAAACCTATAAAATATACTTAAGTGATCCTATGATCTACGTTTACATAAATAACAAACTTGTCTGATTGCGAGCTGTCGCAATTTGCGATGCCTTCGACGTCTTCGCGTAGTGCGTACATAAGGACCACAAGCCTTCTTAAAATAGACGCTTCCATTGTCATTGTATTCTTGATTATAATGACGTATTTTCTTTGCCCACAGCGTGAGGGTGCTGCCCGCAGCGATGCGGAGCGCGAAAGACGCGCGCGCGGCGACTGGGAGGCGCGGGCGCGCGTCGCCGAAGCTGACGCGGCCAGACTCGCTGCCAAGCTCCATGCCGCCCAGCGTGAGATTACCAGGTAAGCAGGAATTTATGAGAGGTGTTAGTTATAATAAGAAATCTAGTGGGGTGGCGAATTCATATGGAGGAGTTTCAAGGTACTGGGCTATTATAGAGACGATAATAGACCATGCGACAAGAAAGGGTCACATGCATTTGCCATCATTATTAGATATCTTAGGAATGGCTGAATGAAATTGGTTTGGAATCCACTACTGACCTACTGACTCCAAATTCAATTAACACTAGGTAAATATATATCGGGGCAGCACTGACTTGTCTCGAGTTTGGAGTCAGTTACTTGCCCTGTCTAAATCAGCCTTTAAGTTATTACTGTTTGCACGCAATCAATGTGAAAACAAGAAATTACATTGGATTGGAAGTGACGTCATTCAATTATGGTCAGACACAGTTCATATACCTCAAGATAGACATACTGTTGTAGTATGTCTATCATGAGATATGCTCTCCATCTTCAACTCTCTTCAACTCCATGATTTACATAATCATAAACTTATTCAGCTTATAATGTTCCCACTGCTGGGACAAAGGTCTCCTCTCGGTGAGAGGGAGTCGGCCGTAATCCACCACGCGGGCCCAGTGCGGGTTGATTCATGTCACATTTCTCGAATTTGTCGTTCTAGGACATGCCGGTTTCCTCACGATGTTTTCCTTCACCGTTTTAAGAGCAGTGGTGATGAAATAATTTACAAAAAGTAAAGCGCCTGTCTGGGTTTGAACCTACGACCTACAACTCGTAAGTCGCGGCCATTACCACTAGGCCACCACAGTGCGAGCAGTGGGCATTCATATCACACCAAATTAATTACAAATCAGACCCAAAATAACACGAAATGTAAACGAAAGAAACATCACAAACCAAACAACATTTGCAAGTGCACAAAGCAGAGACGAAAAGCCGACAATAATTCGTTGAACAGCAAACAACCACTAACGAGATTGCGGACACACCATAGTTGATAATTAAACAGAATACCAATTAAAATATTGCCTTTTGCAAACAATTCGACGTATATATCTGAAATTCTGAATATTAGGTTCGTTAGTACCGAGACTCGGTTGTAACTGGCAACCTTCGTGATTGTTGGCAGGGACGGGCTTGGCAGCTAGTGATTTAAGTTTTTAATTAGTACGTGCATGTGTTTCAAAAGTTTTTCTTTTGAGTACTAATTGAAGTGAAAACTTCTTTAGCGGCGTTGTAGACTTTTTTTGTAATGGGTAAAAAATGTTAAACTCGCGTCAGGACACGTGACCCTGATCGAAAATTCGTAAGACGGATGGAGAGTAGACAGCCGGCGCGGCGTAGGAGTATCCCCCTCTCTTTCTACGGCGCGGCGAAAATGTATAACCGACACCGCTTCGGATGTGTTCGGCTGTCCTCGAGATGTACTCGGTTTTAATGTATATCCGATATGTCAGTGAATGATGGCAAAGTATTCTGTTTGTGTTTTGTTTTCACTTCTTTCGGCACTCCCGGAGTGCCACTGTTTTTTTTGAGTCAATGTAGGTTGGTTTAATCCGGCTGGAATTTATGGAATTGTTCGACATTATGCTGAGAAGATTTATGGCATTATATTACCTAATGCATAATTTTCTGATCCATCTAGTTTATGCCTAAATTTTCTGTCTATCATGACAATAGGCTCGCCCAGTAGGTATAATACACCTCTGCCCTAACCCTTTGGGGAACGCAGGCGTGATATTGTGTTTATATTATATAAATGTTTCATCGGTTTTATAAACTCTGTGTTTTATCACTACTTACTTATCTATAAAACTTGCCCATTATATCCATTTAGATAACACGTTGATAAACGCGAGAAAAATATTGCAGGTCTCCATTTTTTCAAAGAAAATTAACTATCATTATAATAACTTTTAGTTACCCTAATTGCGACCCTGTACACTACGTGTACATTGATGAAGCCATACCAATTTGGCGTTTACGTTTCAATGCTATATCGATAACCGATGTTATGGCACTGTTCGATTTAATGAGCCGTTTAAATCGAGAACTACAATCGATTTTATTGCCAAATTATATCGAGTCACATTGTCGGTACTTAGGGGTTATCTGACTTTGTAACAATGGCATTTCGGGTAATGTTCCAGTTGCATAATTGAAATAACAATAATTTTATGTCAGGCAAATCACTGTCCATTCCAATGTTGCCTGGAAGACATCGCAGAAAGCGTTAAGGCCGCCCATTGTACCTATATTTGGTAGTGTTCGATTAATTTTTTGTTATGTGTTTTTATGGTGTAAAATAAGTGTCATCATCTGCCTAGCCTTTTCCCAACTATGTTGGGGTCGGCTTCCAGTCTAACCGGATGCAGCTGAATACCAGTATTTTACATGGAGCGACTGCCTATCTGACCTCCACAACCCAGTTACTGGGTAATACGATACCCCTTGGTAAGACTGGTTGTCAGACTTTCGGGCTTCTGACTACCCGTAACGACTGTCAAAGATCCACGAATGACAGCCGGGACCAACGGCTTAACGTGCTTTCCGAGGCACGGAGGGGTCTCAGTATGTAAAGATGGTCACCCATCCACAGACCAACCGCGGCAAGCGTAGCTTAACCTGATCGATCGACCTGTTTAGCTGTTGTTATTTGTTTAAAATAAGTGTATAAATAAATAATAAATAAGAGAGGAAACAGTAGTGGAAATGTACGGAAAGTGATAAAATCTCAGAACTTCTTGTCGGTTTTGGGTCTGCGCAGCTGATTTTTTTTCTCAACTTCTGGCGGTAACACCACCTTCAGGTCTCAAAGAAAGAGATCGTTTTAGGAACCATCCCCAAGGTAATATCAGAAGGATTCTTGTCCGTCTATAAAATACCCAAGATAACAAACAGCACTCATATTTTCCGTTTATTCTCCCGACAGGGAAAAACCTCTCCGTAAATAAACGCCGAATCATGCCTTTCATGTAAAAATTTTACAGTTGATCCTGATAAAACTCGCAAACAATTCGGAAATTCCGACGAAAAAATACGTAATTCGCATTTCGATAATAATTTAATATCGGAAATTAGAATCGGGAGAATCCGTCGAGCGATGCCTATCGAGCTCACTTCGGTAATTAACGAAGTTGAGTTCCAATTTCGAATTTACGGTACGGCACGGTAATCGGCCGGTGTCATTGGATGGCGATAAGCGTTCGTCCGATTGGCCGCCCGACCGTAACTTTTCGGGAATACGAACTTCGGGATTTACGGTCCAAAGTCCGTTATGGATTTGACCCAATTTGTTCGGGACTCGAATTGAAATTGGATTTTTTGGACCGTACCTACCGTCCATCTATTTATTGGTTATGAGGTTCTTTGTTGACTAAAAGGTACTTTACTCGACGCTTATTTTGCGTCTTTCGTATTTTGGGATAAAGGAGGATAGTGTCGGTGTCAATTGTTTTATATTGTCGAAGACTTTCGGCTGCTCCTTTTCCTCATGTGTCCCTAATGGTATTGGTCCTTTGCAACTCAGCAGTAAAAATGAGTTCATATCCCATTAGATAAATGAGCAACCCTTGCCCAATTGAAAATAAGTCATCGAAAAAAGTTTTATTAAATAAAAAATATAACATGCCATAATATCACGCCTGCTTTTCCCCTAAAGGTTAAGGCAGAAGTGTACCTATAGACATAGTACTCCCATATTTCGAAACTTAAAAAAATTATAAAAAAAAAACCCAAAAAAAAAATAATCCCTAAATTAATTCCAGGTATTAACTTTTATGGTATTCTGTAACTGACACTACAATATAATAAAATATAAAATTTTCTATGCCCAGCTCACAGCAGTAAAATCCCCGAGAATTTTCCAATTTTCCTCTCCTAACGTACAACGATTGAACCGAACTCAAATATATCCAATGTCAATCAAAAAACGTGAGAACAAACATCTGCTCCTGTATAAAGACCTCAGAGGGAAAACAAATTCGTTTGGTGAGGTACAGGCAGCGACAGAAGTAAAAGAAAATTGCGCAAAATATGTGCCGAAAATAGTTCAAAAACTAAGTACCAGATTTTTTTTCTCATGCTCTTTGGGAAGTTCAATACTGTGACTAACTTACAGTGAAGGAAACATTTTAAGGAAATCCTGACATAACCCTTTGCTATACGGATGCTTCTAAAAACATCTCTGCAATAGAACATAACAGTCACAAAAGCAAAAAATGCTGACTTAATAAAAACCACATAACAGAATAGAAAAAGAAGAAACAATAATCGTTTATTCTACACAAGCAAAATACAAACATATTATAAAGTAGCCAAAAGCTTCGTATTCAACAAATAAAATATTGAAGTTTGACAATATTGTCCATTACTATCAAGTCACAATTGCTTCTAGAATTCCGAATATAAACTATCCTACACTTCGGCAATTCCAAAACGACGTAAATGTAAACACACTTGTGCTGCCGACTGTACTAAGGGCCATAAGAGGCTTATTGCGGTCTAAAAAACACTGATACAGTCTGAATGTCTGTTTGTTTAGTCTGAGGTGCGTTTAATGTTATTGTGAGTGAAACAAGGACTAGAGAGGGAAGAGGAATACTCAGATTAATCTGAAGCGATCAACATGTAATGTGAAATCGGAGGGGAGTTTGTTTTCGAAATTATTGTTCTGTCATATGATGAAAATAGGTTATTTTTGTCTCACAGTAGGTACTGTTTTGAAATTCTGGTAAAATATTTTATTTATTTTGACTGGATCTATTTCTATGGATTTTAGTACTTATAGTAAACGCCAGAGGGCCTAGACAAAGTGACATTGTATCTGCTAATAGAATTCCAAAATGCCCCATTCATTTTTAATGACACAGACACAATAAATATTATCGAAAAGCTTATGTCAATCCTATTGAAAGTCTTTGTAGAAATATGAAACCATTTGAAAGATATTGCCACTCGTCAAGGCCCTCGAATCTTGAGGTTTCATAAGCTTACTTGCTCAAAACTTTAAAAGTCTGTAAAGCAATTGAAATTGCTGCGAATAGTTTGTGGGTAATCGTCGCCTAAAATAACTTTTACAACATTTCATTAAAAAAAAAAAAACTCAGCATGCCTCGGTATACAAAACCTAACCAGTACCCTAATTGCGTAACACACGGAATAACATTCGGAATCTGAATCATTTTGAAGCAACCTGCTAATCCATTGCTTCATAAGTTCGAATAATTTGTCTGCTCAACACGTAAATAACGCAATGAATGTTGTTGAACTGTCAAAATTAAACCGATTCCGATCGATAATGTGTTACGCAATTGCCCCGCTCTACTGTCGGTAAACCTTTACTAAACTATGAAACACGTCCATTTTCCACTATCTTGAACTAACCTTGAACTTGTTTTTGAAAATATTTGAACGAGAGCCAAACTTACGACATAGGTCGGTAAAGGTATCGGTCCATCAAATCTGCCTACATCATAGCATCATTCTCTAAACTCAAGGCACGTAGCATGCGGTAGGTTCGACCCTTGCCTCGAATTTGTATGAAAGCGATGCTCTTACTCGTACATCAATTTATAAAACGCTGTAGGTACAGTTTGATAGCTCGGTATGATAAACTATGATACATCACTCTGACCCCCGCCCGTTTTGAGATTGTGTTGATGTCCAGAATCCGAGCAGGTTATAAAATATGTATGACTAGCTTCTGCCCGCGCTTTAACACAAAATATATCGTATATTATGATGTAATATGACACTCGGTATTATTATAGCTTCCTATCTGTGAAAAAAAAATTGTAATCGGGTCAGTACTTTCAAAGATTAATTACAAACATAATTATGAACTAAGTAATAGGTACCTCTCTGTAATGCTAGTTAAGATTAAGAAAGGGATATTGTCAAAAGTTCTGAAGACCAATAAAATTCTCGTAATTAAAAACGTTCATAATCTAGTCGCAATTTCATCTCAGCGACAATCAATGTCAAAAATGTAGGAAATTGAGAGGTATTTTCGAAAGATAGAAACTGAGACCAGACTTTGTACGTTCTTAAAATTACGGGAATTATACCTAAAATTTATCATGTCATAGATAGCCAATTCAAAGTTAGAATGATCTTAAGATTTCATAAAGATGCTGATGCTGAATCTGCGAATAAAACAATGATTACGACATATCGATTATGCATTGAGCTTCAATCGAGATCAAACGGTACCTATAGATATAAACAGGATACTATCGTGATCAATGATTTTAATCGATTCATTATTTTTATGACCAACCGGAAGCAATGATGCAATGCTCTGACAAGCTAGCATTTGCCTCCAGATCCAGAACTATCTTTTTGTGTAAGATAGATTAGCGGACGCTTCTGCTTATATTATTCAAAATAATTTAATGATGTAATTTATCATGATCATTCATTATAAAAAAACAGTGGCACTCCGGGAGTGCCGACAGAAGTAAAAACAAAACACAAACATAATACTTACATCCCGAGGACAGCCGAACACATCAACGTGCCTAAAGAAGTTTTCACTTCAATAATTACGAAAATTAATGACATCGGCTCCTCTTAGCTGGTACCTAATCTGTAGGGTAATTGCGTAACACACAAAAAATTACAATGGATCGCGCGAGACGGGTGCCGCACGCGTCTTTGAATCGATTTGATTTTCCCATCACTAAATAATGCTTATGATGTCATAATAGGGTTTCACACAGACCGCGATACTTGCGTTATCTAGGTCTATCTAAATCTGTGGGAATCATCGCTACGATGAAGACGAAGACTTCGGTTTAAAGTCAAATCTACCCATTTTTTCTCATACACATTTTCAACAAAAAAAACAGAAAAAAAAACAAGCAAACAAATAAAACAACACCACATCGATATCTCATATTTCACGGACAATACCGATACGTATCGATTACAAACCGAGTCCTCGGCACGTGCGCTTTACGCAAACACCGCACGTTGCGCCATCAATATTCATAATCGGTAATCTTATACCGATTCATCGGTACTCGTATTAAATTGACTTCACAAGTGCTTAAATCTTCGTGTAGATTTTTTATTATGGAATCATGAAAGCATGATTCTTTATGGGTCCTTCGAACCGAGAAAACAAAAGATCGTCACGGTTAAAGAATAAAAAAAAGTAAACTAGAAAGCTCCTAATTATTGGTCCCACCACGTAAAAAGAACGCTAGCGTTTACCTGCGCACTGAGTGATTCAACGATCAAATTGGTAATATGAAGGGAGCGCGACGTTAGTAAAGTAACTATTATGATTCTGCAATAAAACAATTACACGTATATACAGAATAGACGTGTGCGCCGCGCCGATCCGCCGCCGCCGCCGACATTTTTTCGACGCCGCCGCCGCCGATCGCGCCGGTCGGCGCGGCCGGCGTGAAATTGGCGCGAGTTCTAAATGTTTTAGAACTTACAGATTTAGGAATCCCTACAACATCATCACTCACACTATTCTATACTGAATTTCTGCTTCCAATCATAGACATGTCAAGTACCTACCGACCGTTACACCATTCATATTCCATATTTCCATACCATACATTACAAAAAAAAACATCGATATGAAGTTACACCTTAAGCGAAGACATCCCGGACGTCAGGCTGTACGAGATTAGGATGGCTCTGAAGCAGCTCAAAAACAACAAGGCGCCGAGTGATGACGGAATTACGGCCGAGCTCCTGAAGGCCGGCGGAAAACCCGTTCTTAAGGCCCTTCAGAAGCTGTTTGGTTCCGTCATACTCGAGGGTAAAACACCACAGCCATGGGACAGAGGTGTGGTCATACTTTTCTTTAAGAAGGGCGACAATGCCCTTAGGCCCATCTCACTTCTGAGCCGAGTCTAGAAGCTGTTTTCAAGAGTCATCATGAACCGTCTCGCGCGCAGGTTTGACGACTTCCAGCCTCCCGAACAAGCCGGATTCCGTAAAGGCTCACCGTAGACCACATACATACGCTGCGACAGGTTATACAGTAGACCGAAGAGTATAACCTGCCTCTCTGCTTAGTGTTTGTGGACTACGAGAAAGCCTTTGATTTGATCGAGACATGGGCTGTACTGCAGTCTCTTCAACGGTGCCAGATCGACTATCGGTACATCGAGGTGCTGAAGTGTCTGTACGAAAACGCCACTATATCAGTCCGACTCCAGGACCAGACCTCCAAACCTATCCTTCAGCAGCGAGGTGTGAGACAGGGAGACTTTATCTCTCCGAAACTGTTCACCGCTGCACTGGAGGATGCATTCAAGGTTCTGGACTGGAAAGGGGCTGGCATTAACATCAATGGCGAGTACATAACTCACCTTCGGTTTGCCGACGATATCGTAGTCATGGCTGAGACTATGGAGGACCTCAGTACAATGCTTGATGACCTCAGTAGCGCCTCCGAAAGAGTGGGTCTGAAAATGAACATGGACAAAACGAAGGTCATGTCAAATGCCCATGTAACACCCACTCTTATGAAGATCGGAGACGCTACACTCGAAGTCGTGGACGAGTATATTGACCTAGGACAAACTGTCCAGTTAGGTAGGTCCAACTTCGAGAAAGAGGTCAATCGTCGAATCCGACTCGGCTGGGCAGCGTTCGGGAAGCTACGCAATATCTTCTCGTCCTACATACCGCAGTGTCTCAAGACGAAAGTCTTTGACCAGTGCGTGTTGTCAGTGATGACATATGGCAATGAAACTTGGTCGCTCACAATGGGCCTTATTAGAAGGCTAAAAGTCACCCAAAGAGCAATGGAGAGGGCTATACTTGGAGATTCCCTGCGTGATCGAATCAGAAATGAGGAGATCCGCAGGAGGACCAAGGTAGCCTACATAGCCCGAAGAATTGCCAAACTTAAGTGGCAGTGGGCAGGGCACACTGCTCGCAGAACAGATGGCTAATAGGGCCGAAATGTTCTGGAGTGGCAAACGCGTACCGGAAGACGTAGCGTTGGAAGGCATCCCACAAGGTGGACCGACGACCTTGTGAAGACCGCAGGAACTCGTTGGATGCGAGAAGCACAAAACCGGTCGAAGTGGAGGTGCATGGGGGAGGCCTATGTCCAGCAGTTGACGTCTTTCGGCTGAAATGATGATGATGGACAAGAAGACATTGGAAAAGAATGCCTCAAATATTTAGTATCCTGTGATGTCAGTGATTTAAAGGATGGGAACGTTATTAAATACTGGCAAGATAGACAAGCAGCATTTCCGATGCTATACAAATTAGTGAAGGTCATTTTATCTGTGCCTGCTACAAGCACGCCTAGCGAGCGGGTGTTTTCTGTTGCCGGTTTGACGGTGACGGCTAAAAGGTCCCGTTTAAGTCCGACACGGGTCGTCAAAATTATTTTTGTTCACGACAATTACAGCCGTTGCAAGGCAGCCGTTAATTAAAAATTGTTTTATTTAGCTGTTTTTGTTGATTGTTGATTTATGTTTGTATTTTTTTAAATTATACTAGATTTTTTAATAAAAAATATTTATCAAGCTAGACCGTTTTAATAAAATTCTCCACGCCGATTTCACGCCGATTTCACGCCGCCGCCGCCGATTTTTGACCGGCGCCCGCCGCCGAAGATTTTAGAATCGGCGCACACGTCTAATACAGAATGGGCAAAAATCGTGGATCAAACGAAACATGGCGATAGTTGAGGTTATTTACAGTAAAAAAATTTAAAAAAAAAAGTATCATCACTACAACAGTGCTTTTATGACAGTGGGTACCATGATTTATCAGTATTGTCACTGTTTTCAACACCTTTTAAGGCTCAAAAAAAATATTTCTAACATTAGAACCTTACTGTAAACACTCAAATTGTCATAACTTTTAAGGAGATCAAGTTAGGGCTCTCGCACAAACATATTTTTTACTACAAATAACCCCAACTATCGCCCTGTTTTGTTTGATCCACGATTTTTTGCCCATCCTGTATATGAAACAATAGCCTAGTACTTTGGGACAAGACTGTACCCGTGCGCAGACACCCCCTCCACTGTCGCTCAGCGTTTTTCTTACGTGGCGACAACTGTACATGGAATGTAAACATAACTGGGGAAATATGGGTGTATTATAGGTACACCTCTGCCTAACCCTTCGGAAAATACAAGCGTGAAGTTATGTAAGTAAACTAAAAAGCCAATATTGGTAACGAAAGAGTTTCGGAGAAAGGACCAAATAAATCATCATTCCTTGCAACGTAGGCTCAAACTGACTGCTCAACTATTGAAAAGATTCTTACAAATAACGTAAAAAAAAAACCGGCCAAGTGCAAATTGGGACTCGCACATGAAGGGATCCGTACCACCGTACAATATTTAACACTACATATATAAAAAAAATCACGTTTGTTGTATGGAAGCCCGTTAAATATTTATTTTATTTTAATTTTATTATTTATTATTAAAGTAAAAATACAACTGACTATTTTGTCAATATTTCAAGTGCCTACCTGTTGCCGTTATTAATATCGAGCAAAAAAGGGCAAAAAAGTCGCGTTTGTTGTATGGGAGCCCCCTTTAAATATTTATGTTATCTTGTTTTTAGTATTTGTTGTTATAGCGGCAACAGAAATACATAATTTGTGAAAATTTCAACTGTCTAGCTATCGCGGTTCTTGAGATACAGCCTGGTGACAGACAGACGGACGGACTGACAGCGAAGTCTTAGTAATAGGTAAAAATGGTGCCGTAAGTAGCTGTATTCCCATAATATCTTTCTATCATCTGTTCCCTTGACAATCTAACCCAAAAATTGTAACAGAAGTCGCCGTCGCCGTCGGCACGAAAAGAGAAAGTCCGAGGTTGTGGTTGGAAACTATGTTCCACCTCTTATCCTGCCCTCTGTGCCCCAAAAAATGCAGACATAGTGACTTTTGCGCTGCCACCGACAATGGCATAGAAGTGCCGAAGTTTTGGGATAACAAAATCTAATTCAAAGTCGAAGTAGAAAAAGATCATAGTTCTTGTATTATAGTGAGCAGAAATCCTGGACAATATCGGCAGGTATCGATTACAGATCGAGTTCCAGTCACGTGCACCATTCACAAACACCGCACGTCGTCGCGGCATCAATATTCATAATCGCTAATCTTAAATCGATTCATCGGTTTTCATATCGAGTAGAATTTGTAAGTGTACATTTGCAAGTCTATCCTGTGAAGACTGTGGAAGATGAATTATGACTTGGTTGGTAAATTGAGTTATAATACGTACCTTGCGATTGATGAAATTTTACTCTTATTCATAAACCCTAAATATCTGGTCGTTCAAGTCACATCGTCATATGTCAGAAAGTCAATTCAAAATCGTGTCAAAAACATGAGATTCTTTCACTATCAACGTCCTACTGCCATCAACAATCCGTCAGCAAAACGCGAAGATTGACCTAAACACCATTCATAGTAACTGCTGTAAAAGAAATCGGCTCCTAACTTTAAAAATCGTTCTATATCTATCAACTACGAAATTCCAATACCCCTTACCAACCGACACTAAAAAAAAAACAAATTAAAACAAACCTCTTTCTCCACCTCTCTATTAACAGTAAATCCATCACTTTTAATAACGCTATTAGTTTTCAAAACAAACTAATCCTTAATATCTTTCAAACTATAATTGAATTTAACCGTGAACTTCGTCTGGGCCGGTATGATCCACGTATATCTATTTACGTAGTCCCCTTGCATCGTAAAACTTATAAATAATAAACCCACGACCATCAAACTGGGGGTTGGGTTCGAAAGAAAGAATTGGTTGGATCGTCCAAATTCTTTAGTTGAAGAAGTTTGTTACAGTTCTTCTTATGATCATCTAGATTGAAAAATTCCATTATAATAAACTAGCGACTTGTCAATACATTGAGATTTCTTTATTATATGTAAGTTTCATATTTTTGTATTATACACATAAACCTTTCGTAATAATTTCTTTAAATGATAGTGAAAACACCATCAAAACAACCACATCAAAATCCGTTGCATAGTTTAGAAAAACAACGTCAAAGACTGACACGAAAAGCAACTTTAATTACGTATAGATAAAAGAAGACAAACGCGCTAGTTCTACTAAAAGAATAAAAATACTAAAGGTGTTTTAAATTCCATATCATTACTTCGAAATTCCTGAACAACCCTAAAACAAAAAGCAAGCAGCTGCACAAGGAAGATACGAGTTTATATGATACTATCACATAGATCATTAGACATGTGTTCGTTTGACGATCGTGATAGCCCAGCTTTGTCCCACCCTTATCTGGACCATAAAAATGTTATGTGTTCCTGGGCAAGCTTGAAGAAAAAACTATGATTTTATGTGTGTATTAAGTGTCACGTCTCCTCGGGGCAATTTTATTGTGCGATGAACGGAAATACACGCGTTGACTCTAAAATAATAAAACTATATACCACAGGCAAGCACGTTTCTGTACGGTGAAAAATGGTCCTTATGTCCAGATTTCCAGATGGTCAAGAGTTACGACCTCCACCAACAGACTACTCATATTTCATTCACAAATTATCAATTTCCGTTAATTGGAAACAATTGAGAATCGTTCATCAATCGATCTCACATCCTGTGCGGTTTAAACTATTCCTTTAAGACATCTGCACCATCTGTGACATCGACAGTAAAATTTACTACTATAAATAGTCAATCATTCAACTCAGCCTATGGCAGTCCATTGCTGGACATACCTCCGTCCGCATAAGTACTCTTTATAGTATTCCACTCTTATTAATATTTAGCCGATATCTTCCTACTGTTGGGCAAAGGCCTCCGTTCCCCCTTTCCACTTGTATGTATATACTGCCACATGTCACCAGTCGTTTTATTGTGAGTCTAGTTCAACTCGCCATCTCCTTCTGGGCCTGCCGCAATCAATGATTACCAATTACCACCAAAATAATTATGTCAAAAATCAGTATTACTTATATTTGGAGCCGTTTCCCTAAACCAGCAACTGACACTCCACACACAATTAATTTGGAGTGAAAATCAATAAAATTCCAAGTGCTATCCGATATTTCTAGTAAAATATTGAAGCAGCTGTCGCTTCGTTTGACGGCCTGTGAGCGCTCGACTAAAAATAATAAGACACCCGAAACCCGGTCTCCCTGCGTACATACCCTGAAGGGAATGTAGCACCATAGATATTTTGATTTTGGATTATTTTCACTGAAGTTTCTTTTAAAATGTTTTTGAGTGACAGGTTGACAGTAAATATTAGTAGAAGAATATCGTATTTCCTGAATAAGTATAGGAACAGTTTTGAGATTGATATTGATCAATACATTCTTTTGATGACTGCTGAACGATTTATAAATACGTTACGGACGATAGCCGTTGATATTCCAAACCAGTTGTATTATATTTTTAGGAACTCTTACTTAGTTTCATTAACTTAAATGCGATAAAAATAGTTAAAATATAACTGTAAGCAAATGCGAAAAATATACCCCAAACGTCACAGAATAAGCTTTCTAAAAAGCCTCTCCCCTACTATATTTTTTCTTATATTCTCCGCCACATTCCTCTACTTTAATTTCACGCCTACCGTACAAAATTAAGATGTCATTGCAACTCGATACCAGCACATAACGACACCCCCTCACCCCCTCTCTTCTCTAATTGTCTGTTTTATTTGTCATCTGACACTGAGGACTCAGAGCCCCTTGTTTTTTCACCCGAAGAACGAATTTAGGTGTAATTTTAGACTGAACACTTGGTGGACGTGTAATTATTTCCATTCCGGGAATGTAAGGAACACTGGGTGTTGCTTATCAAGTGCAGTGAAGAAAAGATGTGTTTGTATATGGTAAGGGCTGATTCGTAGAATCCTTGTGAGTACCTAGGAACTGCAAAGATCTTAATTAAGAACTAAAACACTCCTCTAGAAGTATAATAGCTCGCTCCATCGTCGACTTTGTCTCTGTCACCTTTGACCTAGACTAGAGTCAAGAGCAAGTCCATTTCAAATAAAAAAATATAATAATAATAAGCAAGAATAGTTTTTGAAATTATTTTCAGTCTGCTAGAAAAAAATCGGTTAACTAGTGAGTCTTAATGGCTAAACTGACTATAATGTTACTGCGATGCTTGCAAATACTCCACTTAAAATCTCCAACTTAGTTAAAGCAACACACAGGTAAATAACAACAACTCACAAGGGAAACATTACCATTAAGATAATAGAAGAGGATTTATAACAACACAGATAAAACACCACTCAAGTACGTGAGCCGCTCTCTCGCTTACTGAACATATTAATGATCAACATGTGTTCCGCACTGTACGATACGGATAATAGTTTGGATGAGTATTAGTGGAAGTAGATTATAGTTTATTTATAGCAGAATTGGAAGTTGTAATTGAGGTAGACGAGAAGAATGATGAAGATGGTGATGTGATAGCTGAATTCAGAGAAAAAGTAAGACAGCAAAAGAGCAGAAAAAGGCTGGCACTGGAGCTTGGGGATTGGCACAAGAAAAAAGAGGCCTGGAGGCCTACCACAAGCTCTTAACGCGATCCATTTTAGGACCTAAACTGAACTGTTCTTCTAATTCGTACCATGACGTCAGTTTAACGATTCAGTTTAGGCCGTGCCATTCTGCTGACAGCGATTGTCCCAAACTGAGTCGTAAGTTTTGGTTTCATTCATACTTGTTTGGTACCATGACGTCCATAGAGCAGCTCAAGCAATGCAGTTTAGGAACCTAAACTGAAATGTCTTGTTTTTGAATCGTTTTTAATTAGATCATGGTAGGCCACCTGTGCCCAGCAGTGGGTGAAGTCGGGTTGTGGATGACGATGATGACGACTAATAAAATCCTTCTAAAAGTGAAGTACTGTAAAACATTGACAAAAAAGGAGAGTACTTGTTATGAAAAAGGGTCTAAAAATCAATAAAATTCCATAACCCTTTTACAGCAATCAAAAATGCTTTTACAGCACTCTCTATAAATAAAGAGGGATCGGAACGTCAAATCAAAATAATCTGAATTCGATTCAACTATTCATCTATCGTTTTACCAACACAAAATGTTAGTAATTTAGTCCACCGTACCTCGTATATATCGAAGAGTATTCTGGTCATACAGAATTAGTTCTCACTTCATTTCCATTCACATTTTACAATCGTCCAATCATGTTTGTCATTACTTATACGTAATTAGTAACACATTGCACGCAACTTGTGTTGAGTTACCTATTTTTGTAATGAGTGAAGACGCGTTTGGTTATTTTTAGACTAGTCTTCGTCGTCGGTCCCTCCCAAAATGTCTTTTCTATTATTTGGTTCATAACCATTTTTTTATATATATCCGCTTAACTATAATGTAGATATTATTAAACCGATCTAAGCAAAATAAAATGGTTATAGATTGTGATTAGCTATAATGTCATGATGTATCCCGAAGTTAGTTATAGTATTAGAAACATAAAAATCTATACATATACTTGCAAAGATCTTAAATTTACTTATTACTCAGCGATTTTCCGTAACCCTTCCCCCAATCGGCAGCAATCAATGCGCCATTAAATTTATTTTTTATAATTTTCTCAAAATTACCACCGGTCATAACATTTTGGGCTTTGGGGACATTCCCTACCATGATATTTTCTTGAATGATTTCGTTTTGGTTCTAAACGTTATCAACCAGTAGATTAGGTATTTTTTATACAACTATCTTCAAACAAAAACAATACAACACAGTACACACTCGTCATACCGTCTCAATGTGAACCATGGACCGTGAACGCGAGGGGGGTGAGCTGACATGTTGCACTGCAAACATCTGCAGCTCTTTTATTAACAACTGTTTATTATGATATTTGACTGCCAGGGGAGGTTTTATTTTTAATTTTCGTTACTGTGGAAGTAGCTTTTAAACGTGTGTTTTTTAGAACATTACCCAGAACAATTTTCTGGGTAATGTTAGAAAATGTTTTGAAAATGTGTAAGGGGTCTATCTTATCCGGAAAAAGGGTTTTGCAGATTCCACTCTACGTCTTATCATACATACACTTTTTCTTTTTGTCCCCGTTGTTATTAGGTTCACTTAAAAAATCTTACCTATCTTCTTCTAATCGTCTCTTCTCTTCTTATTGCCCAATAAGTATGTATAACATTGAAATATGTTCTAGTTCCTAAATGCCCGAATGCACATGAAAAATCTACAATTCCAAAATAACAATATCGTCTAAATAACCTATGCCCTGCAACACGCACCACTTGTCAATGAAAATTAAACGGAACAGCCCCTCATCTTTGTCACATCTCCTCTACCAACACACCATGCAGTTAACAACCTAACATCTATCCAAACTTCAACCTTGTGTCCTTGAAATACGATATTGATTACCTTACATTTGCTTTCGTGACTGCAGAGTTAACTTTGTACAAAACGCTCTGACATTACCGCTTCTGACTGAAGTATAATTCTAATCTGAACTTTATTGCTTTGTGATACAGTTTCAAATGTTATATCAAGTAGTGTCGGATGTTTAGCTACAGGTCTTTCATTTCTATGTTTGTAGGAACGTTCGCAATTAGCTCTGAGAGTGGAACGGAACGTTTTTAATAGATGACATGTTTTAGACGTGTTCCTTTTGTTTCTGTGTCTTGTCTGTGATGTCACAGGATCTTTGCTCCTTTTGGGAAAAGAGATAGGAATTTCGTAAAAGCTTGTTTTGATAAAAAGACGTTTCAAGTTTCTAATTCTATTCAGGCCTTCATAGTGCCAAACGGGTCTTCTTCAAATTCTTTTACCGTATAAAGTTAAATCTAATTTGCCTTCATTTTCTTCACGACTGCATATCTCGGCTTACTATTTCAGGTACCTACCTCGAAGTACAAATTACAATAACGCAAAAAAAAATCTTTGGAAAAATCAAGATGTTTTTTAATAGCAAGAACATTACCTACAGGCACTATTATTTTAAACATATCACCATTTGCAATTGACAGCATAATAAGCAGCTGACACATAATATTTTTCCTAGGGGTTGCAAAATATCCTATAGGCAATACCTCAGTCCTATAAACGCGGGGGTAAACACTATAAACTTCCCCTATTGAGGGGTGCAATGCATTTGCATACAATGTAATTTAAATTTAAACTGATTCGAGCTCTACATAAACAACGACCAATTTTATTTTATTATGTTTTTGCTTATTTTGGATTGAAATTGGTTTATAAAATTCACAAGTCTCATTTTCTACTTAAGAGCCAACTCTTGGCGGCACCTTTCGGCTCTTTTTGTTGTGGGCAGCCTGCAGCTCTTGAAGCTTATCATGAACCATTTATCTTTCAATTCAAGTCAATTTGACTATCAAATTTCTGTTAGGTTTAGTAGGGGTCATTAGAAGGAATAATTGTCACCTTACAGAAACTTAACCTGTCTAAATATATTTAGGTCCTCCTTTTTTCTCATCAACTTGACCGACCACCTTTTATAGTAGTTGAATTGCCGCAGTGGCTAGGTAATTAAGAACCTATTACGGTACAGATAGTCCGAGTCTGCGTATTGTTATATGTTAGATACAGTGAGCACGATGCAAAAAGCATTCTAGCGAGAACAACGTTTTTAACGTCAATTTTATCATAGACCACTTTACGAAATGCCTCCAAATTCTAAAACACTACGACACTTTGAACCTCACCTCTAGCCGTACCAAACAGACTGATATATCGCAGCTCACCCCTACTTCGTATTCCGTCCACGCGCCCTCCGCGACCTACCCTCCTATCGATCCCACGTTTTATACTTTTTGCGGGAATCCCTCTCGATGACCTTCGGGAAGTTCGTGGTTTTGTTTTGCTACAGGTATTTTTCTGGATGGTTCTATTTTGAGAATGTATGTATGTAGCGATATTGTTAGATTTATAATGTACTGGCAACCTTGGATTTAGAAGGGTAGGTAGTGAAAGCTATGTAATTATAGAGTTTTTGAAATCTCTATTTCATTTAATACATATTGGGTTTAATTAAAAGTTGATCTGGCTGTTACCTGTGATTTAATTAGAAATATTGAGTTTTATTAAAGCCATATCGTACACCTAAGTATTATAATATGAATGATAATCTTCTTTTAAAACCTTGCATACTATTCGGTGTTATTGATGAAGTAGGAAGTAATGTGAGTGTAATTATAAATGAAGCTAGAAATGTACTCATGATAGACGATGATAATCCACACCTAAACAATGTAGTATATGTATGAGTATAACGAAATCTCGAAAATGTTCGTCACATTTTCCATGATGTCACCGCTGAAGTAAAAAGTCGTATCCCGAAGAAAAGTTGTAAGGGATATGACGCGAGCATTCCTTATAAGTTTCCGATAAACGTAGGAATTTTCCGAAGTACGTAGATACATTGTCAGTTCATAAAGTGAGGAGCTTCATGCCAGCCAGATGGTGCTCCTCAACGATATTGCTAACTTGTACTTTCTTTTCTACTTACTTCTTATGTTCAATAACTCTGTTTTATTTCGGTTTTTATTTGAGGTTATGTTTGGTAGTTTCTGCTGTTTGATGCTTTTGGTCCTTTTACATATTATTCCAATTTTCTGCCTTGATCATAGATTTTAACTCTAGCTGAAACATGTTTCTGAAGAAGAAATCTAGCACGCTATCGTAAATTGGGTAATACAAATTATAGTTCAAGTTTTCACTAGAAATTCATACTCGATTATCTGGCTGTAGCCTACTGATGGCGTTTTTAAAGAAATACCTATTACTCCAATTGACATAATCTGGTGGTATTATGCAAAATAGCTATGCAACATCGAACTTTCCCTAAATCAAAGTATTGGATCATAAAAAAAACAAAGATTTAATGACCTAAATATTCTTTCTTCCTTTCCATGTAAAAAACAGCAAAAATACCACAAAAAACCAAGACAAAAAACTGTCATACTTGTGAGTAATAGCGGCTTGCATACCAGGCTCGCATGAACGCAGTGTCGTCTCGAGATTGCAGTGCTCTGTAACGAGCAACGTGACCTTTTGTGAGAGATGTGCTGAGATTGTTGCTTAATAGCTCTCTGTTTGTTTTGGTTCGTTAAGATTCCGTCATTTACGTGTGTTTTATGATGATATTGTAACGGTTGTTGGGTTAAGGAATTGTGGAACAGTTATTACTGGTATGATGAAATCGTCTATACAGAGTTATTGGAATAACATTAACAACCTCTTAAGAGGTCATTATGCTCATCATTATGAACAACTTTTACTATGGGACCAAACCTGAAATCGCGAAAAAAAATCAGCTGTTCCCTACATTTTGACGAGTTATATGAACATAAATGTAGGGAACAGCTGTTTTTTTCGCGATTTCTGGTTTGGTCCCATAGTAAAAGTTGTTCATAATGATGAGTACAATGACCTCTTCACAGGTTGTTAATGTTTTTCCAATAACCCTGTATAAGGGACTTGGTAAGTGGTATGTTTGGTAACCGGTGGTAAGATCGACTGCCAGAAAACAGAGTAAAACTCATTTAGGCATACTAAATAATCACAATCCAACAAAATTGTATCTTTCGTTGCTCAATTAGAATACAGTTAAGATATTCCTACATAAAAGAGTTCTTAACAAAACTCGAAATTCTATCAAAAAAGATTTCTCACCCACAATTTTCGTATTTGTAAGTACTCAACATACCAACAGATTGTTATAACCACTTCGTCGCAAATTGAAACGTACACTACTCAAGCGTAATATGGCAGGAGATAGGAACCACTAGATCTAATACCTTCACCAGACAGCTTTAGAAAGAGGCTTTGTATTGCTTCGAAAGGAAGTGTGGGAGAATTGGAATAAAATTGCTTTCGGGATTTAGGGTACCACCTATTTTGAACATGAATGTATCAAAACCGGTATAACTACCATGCCCGTAATGCTAAGCACTGTGACATATAAGCTGTGTTACTATTATGTAGATTTACCCAAAGAACCTTAAGTCTTTCGAATGTATTCAAAGAAAACCTCTAAACTTATCCCTGTCCTTGAAATCGATTCTAATCGATTACTTAACCCAGTAATAACTATAGAAAAAACAACACCACTGCTGAACAGAATTCAAGCTGTATTCATTCCCCTATTTTTCTACAAGACCTCATTTACGGCATTTTGCCAAACATTTCCTGAAAAAAAGTCGGAAGTTCAGCGATAATCTCACGAATGCTCGGCGTTTTTCTTATCTGCGAGGAATGAGTGAATGATAATGAGCGGCGAATGAGTGAAGGAAGGAATGAAGGCGCGGGAGGTAAGAATAATATTGTGATGGGTCGCATGCCTTCGGAGACGTGACGTACCCGCGGATGGTATGATTGGACAGTGAGCTATTCCTGGTTTATATTTTTTTATATGAAAATAGTAACGGTAAAGTATGTATGCTAAAGGAATCTAACGAAGTTTCAACAGTAAAATATGTTTAACAATTTTCACCTATTAAATTTTAGTACTAACTTGAGACCAATTATAGGAATGAGTTCCATCAAAATTATTGCCATCGTTCAAAGAGGTTTATGTGTGTAACATAACGGTGCGAACCATGATTTATATTAAACTAAGGACCATAAAACGAAACTACCAAACCTGCTGCCTCAACTATATAACAAGAAAGTCATAACACAAATTCCGAACATAATAATAAAACACATATACACATACACCATAACAACATCAGTATAAATAAAGATTAGCAAATTTTTACTTCCTTCCTTATAAATAAACATAGCATCTATGCATAAAACAAAGACACACAGCAGAATGCACCCTCAAGAAATCAGGGTGCATTCCACCCTAGCCTTTTTCCAAAGATATATGATTTTAATAATCGCCAAGATTACGGTAAGGAGGGACCGGAGACCTTCGGAGTGTCCCTCTGAGTGCTGTCTGTCTTGAGAAATTGTCCCCGTAGCTATTTCATTTGTGAGGGCCACTTGATATATGCCAACTCTTATGTTGTATTCAAAGAGGAGTAGAGGACCTTTTTTTCGTGTCAAGGAATTCCTTTTATTTGATTTTTGGATTTAAGATGTCTGTTGCAGTAGTTTGAGGAATTTGATGGTGAATTTTCGGTTTGGGTAATTTTTTGTTTAACTTTGGTGTTGGGAGGGAAGGAGCTCCCCCTACGCAAGTCAGACACACAACATGTAACTCGCGTGAACATCTTAATTTAAATTCAAAATCTCAAAGCAAATGTGCTCATAAGCACAAAATCTTAGCTCCCGTCAAAATTTTACACAAGAACAAATCAAAAACAGCTGTTTATGAAACTGGTTGCTCAAGTAGTAATTAAAGAGCGCGTTAATCTCACGTCATGCGAAAGTCTTTCGAAGTTGGCGAAATGTAGCGAGGAATGAGCGAGGCGGCAGTTTGGAGAAAATGTCACGGTTGCGAATTGAAATTTTGAGACTATGACCTGTGCATTGTTGAAACTTGGGAATTAAAAGTAAGAGATAATTGAAATGGAAATAGTTTAAACTTTTTGAATATATGCCTGGAAGGTCCTACAATTGTTGATAATGGAGAATTTGAGGAAGAATCTGAACATATTCTTGATAACAGCCTTTGTTGTAGAATCTATAACATTTGCTACATCATAAATCGCCAGATAAGCGCGAGCTATACGCAAAATGACAGCCCGCGAAGAAGCCTCAAATTCAAGATGGCGACACAATATGGCGGCGACCGCGAGACTGACAAGCCATTATTGAGACTGCAACGGGTGCAGTGGTTTCTTAATAAACGGCGCCGGAGGAAGTTATTAGTCGTCATACGTGCGAGCAAGGTTTAATCATGGATGACAGGTGTTTATTGTTGTTATAAATTTTGAGAGAGATAATTAATTTTGAAGATTAAGTTTGTTTTCGAAGGATAATTGAAGAGAATTTGGCTATATTGATGATATAATCGTGTAGTATTATTACACTAAGAATTCCAAAACGCGACTGAATGCACAAAAAGAAATGCAGTTTAAGTAACTTCTTGGTTAAAAATCGTCGTCCTTATTATGAATACGACTTAAAAAAATAAAGTGACTTTATGAATGAAAGGAAAAACATAAAAAACATAAAAGTAGCAAAAATTTGTAAAACAGACAGAATAGCTAAATTAACTTTAACTTTACACAAGCAATATGATGTTATCAACTAAGCAACTAATCAAGAAGACAATAATAATGCAAGGAGAGACAACATACAAACGTATAAGTTTCAATAGCACACACTTTTGTCGTAGATCATATTGAAAACACGCTTCATTTAATATTCTTTCTGAACCTTTCTTCTGCCTTTGTCCTGGATAATAAGCAGTGACAGCACAAGTTTAATTGAATTAAATATTGTCTGGCTGGCAAGTTCGCGTTCGTAGCGAAGTTTCCTTTTATTTGTCAGACAAGACTATTACAGAGCAAATAATTATATTAGTAACAGTAGACTACAAAGTTAAACATGATGATATTAAAAATTCATAGCTGCGACGTTATTTGCTTGGTATTTATGTCATTTTTTCATGGCAATCTAATAGACCAAACCGAAGTTTCTTCTTTTAAATTGGTGCTAAAAGTTAGGTAGTTCATGGTGTAGCTTTCCCTTAGTCTTTGTAAAAATCAACGGAAAAAAACTCTGTTAAAAGTACGTAAAATAAGCCAGGTGAGATTTAAAGAAAAGGTACTGGAGAGGCCGAAAAGCTTGTCTAAACTAATATATTAAAGATAAAAGATTTGATTTTTTGTAGCTTTGTTTATTACACTTTCACGCTAAAACGGCTGAACGGATTTAGATGAAATTTGGCACATAACCATGACCATGACCTGGACTAGGACATAGAATATTTTTTACCCCGATATTCCCACGTGATCGAGACTTATGCAAGTGAAACTGCGGGGCGCAGCCAGTAATAAATATTGGTGATTTGGACAACAAAGACAACACACCTGAAAAATTCATTTTGGATATAAAGCAAGTAAAACCAGCATCTTCCCTATCGTAAAGCAGTTCTAACTACCCACCTTATATTTCCACCTCCAACACGTGTTCTTTCCAACTTGCAGCACTTCTCATTTATTTCGTGTTCCTCCGTCACAGCCAGACATCCGAACACAATCTTCCATACATTTATGTTTATTATAAATTAAGGCGGTGTTCTGGGCGTGTGCTAGAACAAAACAGGGGGGTCTTATGAAATTAGTGCGACTATGAACAACAGGCGGGGATATAAATTAGTTTACCGGAGAGTCGGAGACCAAGTATCGAGATAATTCGGTGTAAACTAGACCGGATTGATTGTCTGGTGGTAGTTGGTGTTAATTTTATTAGTGTAATTAAATTTTAGAAGAGACGTTTCTCGGTGCATATTTTTTTGGATTATTTTGGATATTCCAGTTTTCTGCTGTGATGGTAGCTGTTGCATAGAGAATAATGAATTCAGAAATGGATATATTTTTGGACAACTTATTACATTTTAGCACATTTATTTTACTGTTTAGCATAGTGGATTATTGTAAAAATAGGAATAGCTGAAGTCAGTAAGAATTACTTCCTCAGGCTACTTACTAGGTCGGAAAAAAGATCAATCGAATATCATCTGCCTAGCCTTTTCCCAACTATGTTGGGGTCCGGCTTCCAGTCTAACCGGATGCAGCTGAATACCAGTATTTTACATTGAGCGACTGCCTATCTGATCTCCACAACCCAGTTACTGGGTAATACGATACCCCTTAGTAAGACTGGTTGTCAGATTTTCGGGCTTCTGACAACCCGTAACGACTGTCAAAGATCCACGAATGACAGCTGGCACCAACGGCTCAACGTGCTTTCCGAGGCACGGAGGGGTCTTGGTATGTAAAGATAGTCACCCATCCACGGACCAACCGCGGCAAGCGTAGTTTAACCTAACGACCCGTGCCACTGGTATTACTTAGCCACAATAAAAAAGATCAATTGAATAATAAAAACTAAATAGCTAGATATTTATCTAAATTGTTATTTTGATATCTAAGCAAACGAAAATAAACAGCCTTCTCAATCGTTCATACACAGTGTTTCAATTATAAATCTAGAAAAAAAAAATCATTGATCCCTCCACTCTCAATGTCAACCGAGCCACTAACTATATTAGTTAACTCTGCCCTCCAATGCCCGGGCTCGTTTCAACAAAAAACTGCATAGGGGTGAACATAATTTGTCATCAGCACAACTTTCAACAATTGACGCAAATGATTGCATTGCGTGAGTTTTACGTTTTCATACGATTTTCTGTGCTCTAAAGCTAATTGAGCGTTGGAACTTTTCTACTTTTGTTATGAATAGGAATTAACTGCTTCACAGTGTTATTTTTCCATTGCATGTTATTATTTACGTATTTGTTTAGATTTTGATTGGCAGCGTTGAATGGTCAACCTTTTGGTTTTTATTTATAAAGATATAAAACATCTTTCGTAGGATTTACAGATACGAAAAGTGACAATAATTTATAATATGTGTAGATACTGAAAGGTTTTAATATCTTTACATATACGTTACGTTGCTCCATGTAAAATACTGATATTCAGCTGCATCCGGTTAGACTGGAAGCCGACCCCAACGTAGTTGGGAAAAGGCTAGGCAGATGATGATGATGATACGTTACGGGTCGTCAAAGGCCTGAAAGTTTGATGAAAACGAAGAAAGAAAGCGCGATGTTTTGTCAAGTCCTAAAAACCGTGCCAAGCAGGGGCAGGTCGCTAGTTTTCGTAATAAGACTTATAATGTTAGCGATTCACACAAAAAAAAAATATATAATTATAGTAATAAGTAATTGAAGGTAGAAAGAAAATAAATAAGTTGTTGATTTTTTGACAGATAGTGGCAGAGGACGATTCTAGCGATTGGAAGGGTGCGCCTAACGCTTATAAAGATTATTGTAAAACAAATAGTTATAGCCTACTGATTAAATCATTTCAGGAAATAGAGGACTGTGTATAATTTGACCTGACACCGATAACAGTCAGAAGTGGTAAGAACTAAGAGTGTTGGAGAAAGTTCTCAGGTACGTTACTTGATTTATTGTTACAATTCACGGTAGTTGACACCTACCTAATTTTATGGTTGGAAATAAACATTTGGCATGCTAATACGCATATTTCAATAAACAATTTTATGCGCCTTGTGATTTGTTTACCTAGTTGTAAAAATGAAGTGCAGCATAATGCAATAAGTTTACTCCGATGTCTGACAGAGTGCGTGGCGTGGGTACCTCAATCTATAGGCAAAAATAAAAGTAGGTCATGGGTTCGCCCGGTCTGTTTATGTCTGAGATGAATGGGGAAAATGTGATACTACCTATCTCCTGTTGAAAAACATTATACGTAGGTCAATGTTACCACGAAATTAGGTACCAGTTTGATTGTTTACAAAAAAAAAATAAAAAATGTGGATGTTATTACACTGCTTATCTTATTTATTATTTATGAACAGATATTATGAGAAACAATATTTACAGAAAATTTTATGTTTTGGTTGATTCATGACGTGTCATGTTACAATACAGCAGACTAACCGCTTGCAGGTAGTTACATAAACTACGCACGGTAGTCACGAATTTTGACTACATCATTAAATTAATACGAGGTCCCTACTAAGGTACCTGGGTGCTGATATAGTCATATATGTTTATGCGTCTTATGGATGAGTTTACATCCAATCACGAAACTATTGCGGCTCACTTTGCGTGTACTTTAATAATTATTTGATTTGAAATTTTGTAACTATTCGTTCGTTTGACGATTCTGTAACTTAGCAGATAGTCGTCATTGTTCGTTACTATAGGTACCTACATTAGCGAAACAGCTGCCGTTAGCAGTGCTAAGTGTGGACACGGTGCAAAATGACTAATAATTGTTTTTATGTTTCTCTTTTCCTTACTAACACTATCACACGATACTAACTTAAACCACGTCGCCACTCCACGATGGGCTAAACAAAAAAAAAAAAAAAAATTGTTTTGATAATTTATTTATTTGTTATCTTATCAATTATCATACATAGTCTCCGCCTTTAAACATAGTTCTGCACAATGGCCTCGAGTAGTAGGTCTAATTATACTCCACCTCTGGAACCGGATAGACACGGTAGATCATCACGGAATCCAGAGCGTATCCAGGAGCCTAGAAAGAGTAAACGTTCCAGAACAAGGCCGAATCAAAGACAACGGAAACGTGATACCTACCGCAACAGATCTCGTCGCAGAATGGCATCGTATTGCTCTTCTTCGTTATCATATCAGCGTCATAGGAGTAGTAGTACAAATTCAGAAAGCAGTCCGTCAGATTATCATGCGCGACATAGACGCAGGTCTCGTTCTGCCCGACGCAACAAGCGTCGCAGTCGTAAATCTCTCTCGTCGCATAATGACAGTGATGATTCCAGCACTACCGGTTGTGAACACAAAAATCGATATAGGCGAAAACGGGATTCGTCCGATCTCACTGATGATTCGTCGTCCGTAAAACGAAAACGATTCCGTTCGAGAATTCATTCTCACTCGAAACCAAAACGATCCAGTACTCGCAAAGAGGACCACTTTCTAAAAAGATTTTCTAGGATAATTAAAGGCAATCGTTTTGAAGGATCGCAAAATGTAATCTCAGAATTCGATCCGGACGCACATTCACAAACGGCAGAAGACTGGATTCGTAAGGTGAACGAGACTGCAAGAATATATGGGTGGACAGAGAGGCAAATTATCTATTATGCTATACCGAAACTTTCTGGCCATGCAAAGAAATGGTACCAAGGTAGGAGTACGATTGATTTGAGCTGGAAACAGTGGCAAAGAAAGATTATAAAATCTTTCCCAGACGATCGCAACTACGCCGACCGTCTGACGGAAATGCTTAGCAGAAGAAGCAGGAGAGAGGAATCGCTAGAGGAGTATTTCCATGAGAAGGCTAGGCTGGTGAAAATGTGCGGCATTATAGGAAGAAACGCCGTTGATTGCATAATAAGTGGTATCTTTGATAATGGCGTAAGACTAAATGCCCAAGGAGCTAATTTTGTGAGGACATCGGACTTGCTAACATATTTACGCCGAATATCGAAACGAAATCTCATCTCAAAGAGAGACCCCTTATTACTTAAACAAGAACCGCAACATTTAAAGACCTCAGACACAAATCGCAACAACATGTCAAATAAATCTATAACCGCAACTACCCGGACAAGGTCTAGGTCCTTTCAATGTTATAATTGTAGTGATACTGGGCACACGGCTCGTAATTGCAATAAACCATTAAAAAGATGTGATAAGTGTTCACGGCTAGGACATATGACACAAAATTGTGAGCTGATAGGTTCTCGACTAAAAACTGATCAAACACAAGAAAACACGAATCATGATGCTACACAAAACGTTCTACAAATAACAACAAACGGAAAGTCAAACAGTAAGTATTTTAAAACCATTTCTGTTAACGGCATATTGGCCTCAGCGTATGTAGACTTCGGTAGTCAATGTACTTTAGTTCGAGAGTCGGTTGTTAAAGATCTAAATGTAGTTCCAAATAAGATGGCACTTCCTATTATTAGGGGATTCTGCTTTGGAAGTGTCGTACCCATTGCTAGAATATTCGTTACTGTTGTCATAGATGCGGTCCAAGCAGATATAGAGGCATTTATTGTACCGGATCATTTACTTAAGACGGATTTTCTTATTGGACAGTCTTTAACAGAGCTGCCCACTGTTACCGTTCATAAGACTAGCACAAAACTAGTCCTTTATTGTGATGACTCCGATATAGAGAAAATGGATGTTCATAATACTAATGACGTCTCAATCAGAGGGTTACAGGATATAGATGTACATACACAAAATAAGTTTTCAGGACCATTATTTATCCCAGGCAGTGCATGCATGAAACCTGGTAATGAATACATTATATTGCAAGGTGTCTACCAATTTATTAATGGGAGGAGTCGATGTATAGTCATGAATTTATCAGAAAATCCAACTACGCTCACCCATTCCAAATTATTATCACGAGCAATAAAATTAAATAACGTAGGGCCACTTACATCAAAGCATGAACCTTTGGATGTAAATGCTATTCATCTTAATACCCGGTTGTCTGATACTTGTCATAACCCTGACGCTATAAAGGAACCTATTACTTTAGATATGCTAAATATTGGCCCTAAAGTAACTGAGACTGAAAAGAATCAGTTATTAGACATCCTGAATAAGTTTAGGGACTGTTTTGCATTTAATATGCAGGAGCTTGGACTGACTCATATAACCGAGATGACACTACGTCTCAACGATGATACGCCTGTGATGTATAGACCTTATAGACTCCCTTTTAGTGAGCGCGCAAAGGTACGGGAAATGATAGGTGAAATGTTGGCTAACAATATTATAAGAGAATCACGATCGGCTTATGCCAGCCCAATAGTATTGGTTCGAAAGAAGAACAATGAATTCAGGCTTTGCGTAGATTATCGGGCACTGAATAAAAAGACAGCAAAGGACAGCTATCCGATGCCGGTCATTGACGACCAGCTCGACCGTCTTAGCGGCAAATCATATTTCACAAGCTTAGATTTGGCATCCGGTTACCATCAGATTCCCGTAGCGGAGGAGTCACGTCACGCAACAGCTTTCGTGACTCCTGACGGCCACTACGAGTATATGAGGATGCCATTTGGACTTGTGAATGCCCCTGCAGTATTTCAAAGTATGATCAATAAAGCACTAGGAGCCCAACGATTCGAGCTGGCTATTCCTTATTTAGATGATTTACTATCAACAGGTAGTTCATTTGACGAGGCATTCGGTAAGCTGGAAGCTATCTTGCACCTTTTACGTAACGCCAATCTGACCCTTAATCTGAAAAAATGCTACTTTTTCCAATCGGAGATAGACTATCTGGGGTATGAGATTTCCGAAGCTGGTCTTAAACCTGGCAGTAGGAAAATAAGGGCGGTCTCTGAGTTCCCAAAACCTACAAATGTGCATCAAGTTCGTCAATTTATTGGTTTGGCCAGTTACTTTCGCCGGTTTGTATTTAATTTTGCTTCCATTGCGAGACCACTTACACAACTGACCAAAGCCGATGTTCCCTGGCAGTGGGGTCACGAACAAGACAGTGCATTTGAAGAATTACAATCTAAACTAGTAGTTAGACCTGTACTAGCCCTGTACAACCCAGATCATACCACAGAGGTCCATTGTGACGCCAGTAAATTAGGAATTGGGGGTATCTTACTTCAGAGACTTAATGAAGAATACCCTTTTAGGCCAGTTGCCTATTTCAGTCGCCAAACAACGCGCGAGGAATCATTTTGGCACTCCTATGAACTGGAAACGATGGCAGTGGTACTTACATTAAAGAAATTTAGAGTTTATTTGATTGGTCTAGAATTTAAAGTTATAACAGACTGTAATGCTCTGCGAACCACCTTGGTAAAGCGAGATTTAATACCTAAAATTGCAAGGTGGTGGCTGATGCTACAGGAATATAACTTTACCATCGAGTATCGGCCAGGTCACAATATGCAGCATGTTGATGCTCTGAGCCGGAACCCCATCTCACAAGAAAATATCGCAGAGGAATTAGACGTCTTCAATATTACGACTGAAGACTGGCTGCACACGGTACAGATGACAGATCCGCGAATAAAACATATTAAAACTATTTTAGAAACTAGCGAGGAGGATATAAAAGATGTATCTAACAATTACGTATTGCGTAATGGTAAAATATATAGGCGTGTAGGATCCAAATTAAAATGGGTGGTACCTAACTCGGCGCGGTGGAGAATTTGTCAGCTTAATCATGACGAAGCGGGTCACTTTTCAACTGAGAAAACGATTGAGAAGATAGGAGCCGATTATTGGTTTCCAAAAATGAACCGCTTCGTAAAGAAGTATGTTAATGCCTGCATCAATTGTGCTTATAACAAAGAAATGTCGGGAAAAAAGTCAGGGTATCTAAACCCAATCCCCAAGGTAAACGCTATATTTCACACAATACACATGGATCATTTGGGTCCATTTATAAAAAGTAAAAGAGGAAATGCATACATTCTCGGAGTTATTGACGGGTTCAGCAAATTCATATTTGTCAGACCTGTAAAGAATACTAGGTCTAAGACTACAATTAAAACACTCGAAGATATTTTCGCAACGTTTGGGTGCCCAAAAATTATTATATCAGACCAAGGCACAAGTTTTACGTCTGGCGAATTTAAATGTTTTGTCATGTCGATTGGAGCCAAACATGTCCTAAATGCGGTAGCAACGCCTCGAGCAAATGGACAAATTGAACGCTACAATCGAACAATTCTAAATTCACTAGCCGCCATGAACCATGGTTTGGACGAGAGAGACTGGGACACAAATGTTGCAAAATTACAATGGAGTCTTAATAACACAATACATAAAAGTACTGGAAAATCCCCAACTGAAGTGGTTTTTGGACAAAGAACTACATGTCAGGCGGAAGGAATTCTTAAAGGAGCTTTAGAGACAGACGAACAGATTCCAAATACCGATAGAGATGAATTGAGGAAATCTGTGGAACAAAAAATTATAGAAGGACAGAAAAAGATGAAAGAACACTTTAATAAAACAAGGGCTCCAACTAAGACGTTTCAAGAAGGTGATCTCGTCATGATTCCAAATAATAATCCAGACCGGGGCAAGAGCAAAAAGTTAGCTGCAAAATTCAAAGGTCCATTTAAAGTAACAGCTGTGCTGGAGAAAGACCGGTACGAAGTATCTAGTATTAAGGGTCTTCCTCAAAGACAGTATAAGAACATTTTCCCGGCTGATCAGTTAAAACCGTGGATTAATATAAGTTTATCACCGTTAGTTAGCGATATAAGCGACAATAGCGATTCGGATTCGCAAGAAGAATAGTATAAAACCGAGATGCATTTAGGTTTTCTCTAAATGTTTGTATGTAATTGTATAATTTAATGAATTAATTGTAATTCTACATATATTACGATACCGTAGTAGATGTGCAGTGGTAGTGGCCGGTAGCCCTTCACCCAATTTCCATGTCATTTACAGCTTAGATCAGTGTCGACAACGGAGAATCGGCAATATCCGGTTATTATAATACTGAGCGTCGGATGAGAGAACGCTGATGAGGACAAACTGTTGGTGAACCGTGGCTCTCGGGTGGCTAAACGGCAGATCATTGATTAATGTATATCAAATTGCAAGTTAACGGCTCTCGGGTGGCCTGATAAATGTGATGACCTAAGACGATGAGCAGACCGTGGCTTTCGGATGGCTAAACGGGAGCTTCCTGCAAATTTTGAAAGTATACGGATGTATTGTTACGTGACTACGAGCATCGGCCTCTTCAGTGTACCTACAAGATAATATTTTGTACATCATATTTTATTTTACCTTTTTCATAGAGTTCATAGAATGTCATTCATGTTAAAATTTGTATTATTTCTAGTTAATGGAATCCTTATTTTACTTAATGTAATTATGGCCAATGCCATTGAATGCTATACTGAATAAGACTTATGTTATTTAATTAAGTTATAAATCATTGGTTTTTTTTTTTTTTCTTTTGTTGTTCATTTAAATACCTAAGGTATTTGGTATGAGGCCATACCCTGTACGATAGAATGGCCGAGTTGAATTTAGGAATGTGGACCTTCCTATTGCAGAATGGCCGTCTGTTAGCGATTCACACAAAAAAAAAATATATAATTATAGTAATAAGTAATTGAAGGTAGAAAGAAAATAAATAAGTTGTTGATTTTTTGACAGATAGTGGCAGAGGACGATTCTAGCGATTGGAAGGGTGCGCCTAACGCTTATAAAGATTATTGTAAAACAAATAGTTATAGCCTACTGATTAAATCATTTCAGGAAATAGAGGACTGTGTATAATTTGACCTGACACCGATAACAATAAGAAACGTACAACGGAAAAAATTCTATATCAACAACAAAGGAATTAAATACTTAGAACGGATACCCTTAGAGACACCATCAGAAAATACAATAAAATTAGGATATATTCCGAATGAAACCAATGGCAAATACTAGGGGACCAGGCGACATGAGGGTTCAAACGGAACTACGCCCTCTACCGGTTTGTTTTAATGCAATTGTCATGCAAATTCCAGAATTAATCGCACCCGCTTAGAGTTTTAGAAGTTTTATGACCTTTATTACCATCGGCATAAGTGTTATTTTATTAAAATTCAAATTCTCTTTTGTTTGAAAATGATAATTGTTAAAATGCAGGGAAAATGATAATTGTTAAAATGCGTCGTGCTTTGGACGTGGAAAACGGAAGTCTGTGTTAGTGTTTTATGACTGAACTATCTGGAGTAAATATATCTATGATATTTTAATAATGATGTCGTTTAAATTTTATTGAAATTCATGTAATAGGTATTAAAACTGAAATTTGTTTTTTTTTTGTCGACTTTAAAGGTTAAAAAGAGAGTATCAATTATTATTCTGGTGTCCAATAAAGTATACAGGGTTATTTTTCAAAGACCAGCCAAATTTAAGGGTGTGGTGCAGACCATCAAACCGAACAACATTCTCCATGGGACCAATATCGTAATCGCGAAAAATTTATCAACTGTCCCATAGAAAACTTCAATACCTACTCGACATAATCCGTGGACATAAACGTATGGGTCGGCTGAATATTTATTCGCGATTATGATAGTGGTCCCATGGAGAAAGTTGTTCAGTTTGATGGTCTCTACCGCACCCATAAATTTGGCTGGTCTTTGAAAAATAACCCTGTATATCTGTCTGTCTACAACGCAGGTTATGTTCTATATATTTTCTTCAGATACCAGTCTACCAAGGATTTATCAGATGTTATAATCTAATCTTAGCATCCCTACCTCACCAAGTAGGAGATGGCGGGACAAGCTGGTTAGGTTCCGTCAAAACTGGAAGGAGGGCGCGCGGGCTCGCGAAAGATCGTAAGAGTGGGAAGGAACACGGGTGGGTTTTAGTCAGTAAGAGTCTGACACTCCCGTCCGCTCCACCCAGAGCGGGAGGAGTCATTAGATGATTTCCCATAAAAAAAAAGCCTTTGCCCAGGAGTGCGACAGCGTAGGCTAGTAAGAAAAAAACATGTTAAGGCTCCTTTGTGGAAGAAAAATAAATGTTTTTTTGTTATTATTATTATCTATGGAAACCATTAAAATAGTCGCAGTCATTATTCATGACCAGTTGTAATTGAATACCAATCAATACTCATTCCCCATGATACACAACACACATCTCAAACCATCCCATCTAATTTTATGCCCGGGCACATAAAAAAGTGGAATCAAAGCAAACAATACATCACGATTGACAAATATGAAAATTCATAAAGGGCACAATCGCTCCGAGCGACATCTACAAAGAGTTTAAAAAAAATTGATCTAATTATACATTCTATTTTGAATTTCATTTTTTCCAATTCTGCGACGTGTGGGCCCCTAGGCGTTTGATTAACTGCCGAATTTATCATGGTCCCGGCTCTAAATTAAAAAAGTAATAAGGATAATTCGCGTATATTACTGTACCTGCTGTTTCAAGTACCTTTTAGTATTCATCATTTGTTTTTATTAGTTACGTACTTATATGTTTTATGTGTATCGGAGAGATTTTTCAGCAGAATTTGCTTGTTATGTTTCGAGAACATTCTTGCTTGTTAGGTAAATTAAGCAAAAAAGCTAGGAAAATTCAATGCTCCAACGTAATTAAATGTTTTAGAGTTGAAAACCAATGAATTTTTGACAGCAGTGGTTTCGTATACCTTCAAACGTCTTCTGGAAATCAATATAAAAAAAGATTTCTGACTAATCTTAACTTAAAGTAAACACAATCGTAGCAAATTCTGGACGACCCATCTATGGAAATGGTCCACGTATAAAAAAACGGATCCAAGCCTCATTAGAATATAAATATTCATACAGTTACCATAAAAATATTCAAATACGGACTTCCCATATCGAATAGGGTGACCATACCGCGTCAGGTGTACGGAACGTCCCTAGCTACTGTTTATTACCGTCATATTTCAGCCCCTGAAAAAGACGGAACCCTAGTTGATTTGCATCTGACAACGACTTGGCGTAATAAGCGAAGGAACCCTAATTTTAGGGGGAATTATAGGTATCGCGTAGGTGCTGTGTTTTAGATTTTTATGCGAGGATATAGACTTGGTTTTAAGGGCGCTTTCAATTTACACGTTTCGTGTCGGACCGCTGCCTGCGGTGCCGAAGCGGTGCGTTTGTCGTATTTTTTCAAAAAAATACCCCACCACAAAAAAGTACCTACCCTACTCAAGAACAGAAAGAAATATCCCAACGTCCTTTCAAAACCGGACCACTTAAGAACCAAAGGGCCGAGATCCCCTGCAGTACTTCCTCTAGAACAATTTGCGATCATTGAGGACCGAGGACCACCCGCCGACGCCAATTGGTCACTTTACCGCTGCACCAAGTCGCATTACTACTTCCTGTCACAATTATATCGATGAGATGAGGAAGCGAGGGAATTGTGGCAAGTGGGAAGTGGGTACTTAGAGATGGGGTGGATTTTTCTATTATGTGTGACGTCAGAATTTAAAATCATAACCAGTGCAAATTTATTCAAAAACAAATTAAAGACATATATTGTATTGATGAAGGGCTATTATAGTATTGAAGAGTTCATCAGTTGACAAATGACAATAATGTATTTATGCGATTTTTTTTTTTTATTGTGTTATCATTTTCATCTTTTGACGTTATATTTCTTATTAAACGACTATTAATTTTATTATTGTAAAAATGAGTTATTGTTATTATTATTATTTTCCTTTATTTTTACTATTAATATCTTTCTACACAATGTATTTTGTTAAAAAATGACTTTAATAAGCAAGTATTTGGGTTACAGTTGAATTTTATGACAGATAAGGTTGGAAAAACTGAAAAAAAAAATGTAAGATGTTTGCTGCGCCGCCGTGTGGTCGTTGAAGTCAAATTGTGAAATTAATCTTGCTGATGACAATATCTGTAAGATGTCACAGAATTATGAATAAAAATTTTAGAGAACAAAAATTAAAACTTTCAGCTTTCAAATGGATTTATATTTTCGGCAAAAGTACAAAATAAAAGTAAAGAAAAGATCACTTGTTTAACATACCTGTCGTACACCACGTGACCTCACAAGCTCGGCTAATGAGACACAATTGATTTTCTATAGTTTCGTGTCAAATAGGATGCAGCGAACTTCAACAAAGAAACTGAACGCGATCAACATCTAAACCGCGTCCAAGAGCAGCTGTCAGAGTCAATATTCCACAACACTGATGACACTGTCAACTCTTGAACGCAGTTTAGATATGCTGATCACGTTCAGATTCACTCGTGAAATTCGCCCTTAGATGAGGCATACCTACCTACTACCAAGCTTTGAACTGTAAATTACAATATGCTGCGTTAAGGAGCATGCCATTCTACCGAGGTAGCTTGTTAAATGTACACATGTCCTCAAAGCTAGTTTTACCAAAACTCCGATCCAAAATTGAATGGCTCGCGAAAATCGGGTTTCCATCCGATAGCCTTTGATACCCAGACAGCCTTCGGCGGATCAACACTGCATCATATAATGCACTCCATACAACTGAAAATGCACTTTATTACGTTGATTTAAAACTGGATATTACGGCAGACGAATGTTTGCTTTGGTATTTGCCGAAGATGTAATTGAGTTTGAACTTTATTGAGTTGGTATAAGAGTGTGTTTGGTGGCATATAGATTTGTTTGCAATGGAAGGTGGTCACAGCATTCGATATAACGCCTCGAAATTAAGCGCGAATGGAAAATATTTATTTCACATGCTGTGTTAAACCTTTGAGTGGCCAGTGTTATTTCGAATTTAAAATACTTTAAGTAATGAGGTCTGTTGATTTTAAATTACGTGTTTCGTTTGAGTCCCAGCATCCCATCAGAATTGTCTGCATCGAATTTCGATTATTTATTTTACCACGTTTTTCTTTTTGACAAATATATATTAAACCTCCTTTCCTTCTTTTCAGGTAAATATTTCGAGATATTGGCGTGGTGATGATGGCGTATTTACCTTTTGGGTGGCAGGCTCGGCACCTATGGGTAAGCAAACTTTTGTTTGACTAATCTGTTGTTTACATGGAGCGACTGCCTATCTGACCTCCAAAACCCAGTTACTGGGTAACACGGCACCCCTTAGTAAGACTGGTTCAAGTATCAATATACCTACCTATAAATTGTTCATAACATATCATGCAACAACCCACAACAACACAACATTTTTATACGTCTAAAACCTCGACACAAAGACACCATTGATAGCCGAGAGGCAAAAAAAAGTTACTGCACCTAACCCTTAGGACCTCCGTAACAAACCCACTTAAAAAGTTTTCAGCGACAAACTGTGCCCCCCCCCTCCCCCATCAAGTCTAGACTTCAGGTGGCCTACCATAATCTAATTAAAAACGATTCAAAAACAAGACATTTCAGTTTAGGTTCCTAAACTGCATTGCTTGAGCTGCTCTATGGACGTCATGGTACCAAACAAGTATGAATGAAACCAAAACTTGGGACTCAGTTTGGGACAATCGCTGTCAGCAGATGGCACGGCCTAAACTGAATCGTTAAACTGACGTCATGGTACGAATTAGAAGAACAGTTCAGTTTAGGTCCTAAAATGGATCGCGTTAAGAGCTTGTGGTAGGCCTCCAGGTGTCCATCGAAAAAAGACCCTGTCCCGAACTTACCCCCATTAAAAACATTTTCCCATTTCACCCCTAATTCTTCTTACTTTTCTAAGCTCTAGCAGACGGTTATTTTGGCTATAACCTGTTTATGGCTCTTTCAATATTGTTCGATGTAAATTAGGGGAAATTTCCGAAAAAGTTTTCAGTTGTTTTGTGTGCTTATCAATTATTTTTTGTTTATTGATTAGGGGGAGGATCTTGAATAAGTGGTCTGGTTTTTAAGATACTTATAAAGCAGGCTTCAATCATGCAGAAAAAAAATAAACAATTGAAGCAATCTGATTATCATAATTTCGTCCCTTTCTTTAATTACACATCTAAAAGTCCTGAAGAGCTCTTGATGAAGCTCTGACTGGAACAAAAGACCTGCCAACCTGCATATTTTGTAAAAAATCTCTGTGTGAACTTTGGTGTAGTGAGCTATCATTCCACTTGATCCTAGGGATTTACACAATTGACAGTTCACTTCAAGCACACTTTATCTAAGTTTTTACTACAGTGGTTGTTTTACAGAATATACTGGCTGTTGTCTCAACAGTAGCTTATTATTCTGATGTGCACTTTTAGTTTGAAACTAAAAACCAAAAGTATCATTCCAGTAAGTCACACTATATTATAAAGGCGAAAGTTTGTGAGTGTGTGTGTTTATATGTGTGTTACTTCTTCACACTCAAACGGCTGGACCAATTTTGATAAAATTTTGTATGGAGGTAGCTGACACCCTGGATTAACATATAGGCTACTTTTTATCCCGATATTCCCACGGGATCGAAACTTATGCGGGTGAAACCGCGGGGCGCAGCTAGTAATTCATAAAACCAATAAATAAAACAATTCATAAAACCTGTTGTGAATTTTTCTTTAATTCTGAAATAATAACAGACGTAACTCACACAATTATTAATTCAAAACTACGAGCCTCTAAATAAAAGTTTCTTGCCGCAATTCAGTAGCTAGGTACCGCACCCTAATTCAGTAGCTAGGTACCGCACCCTAATTGTGTAACACACTATCAATCACAATCTGAATTATTTTGAAGGCTATTGCTAATCCATTGATGCATTATATACTTATGTTTGAAAAACTTGTCTGCTCATCAACGTAAATAATGCAATGATGTTTTTGAACTGTCAAAATTAAAGCCATTTCTACTGTTAGGGTCAGTTCACACCGCGACGCGACGCGGTTTTCAAGATAGCAAATACAAGTCGCGGTGTGAACTGACCCTTACTGTTACGCAATTACCCCGCTGAACACATCAGTAGGTACCAACACTCGGACAAAATGCAAGATGGCGGCCAATCGCGAAGGGGCAAGGGGCATTAGGGGTATTTAGAACCCAAAGTTTTTGAAGTAAATACGGCTTGCTTTGCATTCCGAAAGCCAAAACATTATTGTTTAGTTAATTGTTTCGTTGGCCGTACAATTCAATTTACGCTTTATTAATTTTAAGCGGTTTCTAGAAACGTTCAAAGTTGAGCAAAAAGTTTGTGAATTGCATGTGGTTGTGTGTGGTTTAACTGGAATTGTGTAATGGAAGTTTAACGTGTTAACATATTAATTGAATGTCAAAAGTTATGTTTGATTATTTTTGTGAATTTCATTACATTATACCTACATGTATTTGCGAGTTCAATGAATTAAAATAATTATATTTATAGCTGTCAAACTCTTTAAACCCTTAGAACAAACTTGAGTTGGTAAATGAATAGCTTTCTGAACCATAAAGAAGTTACCTAAGTTTGTTTATTTTTCGAGAGTTGAGCTCCTCAAATTCTGAGTTGAGCTGCACGATTATTGACAAATGCGTGCACTGACTGGACATGCCTACTTCTGTGTGGTAATTTCCTCAAACGACAATTTCAGACATATTATATGGTCTGCACATGATCTGACCAAGATTATGTCTGGACTTTAAAAGTGAGCGTGACCTCTGAGTTTGTTTCGGCCTTTCTTCTCAAAATGGTCAGAAAGGAAACGCCGACCTCATCTAGTTTTAAAAATATGATTGACGTGTAAAAGTGTTTGTACAAACCTACTTCATCATCATCTGCTTAACCTTTTCCCAACTATGTTGGAATCGGCTTCCAGTCTAACCGGATGCAGCTGAATACCAGTATTTTACATGGAGCGACCGCCTATCTGACCTCCACAACCCAGTTACTGGGTAATACGATACCTCCAATTGGTAAGACTGGTTGTCCGATTTTCGGGCAAACCACGGCGGCGTTTCGGGATTTTTGTACAAACCTACTTACAGAAATAAAAATCATTTATCATTTAAAAGATTTTCACTGGAGAAAGTTCTTAACATTATGAAATATGGGCTTATTATCTAGTTTGAGTGTCGTACCTCGTGAACCCCAGAGGTAACTTGAGTTAACAAGTTATCTGATACCATTTTATAATCCTTTATCATAAGCCATTACACCTATTTCCATTTTAAACATCAATAATTAATTCAAGCCACGCCGTTAAACACCAAAGTACAGCCGAAAATCCGAATGATTTATTCAAGTTTACACACAAATGTAATAAACAGACGTCCGTTGCAGCCTGCAACTTGTTATGATTTGCACCCTTCCATTGTTTGCATAAGTCACTAAACGCACCCCTGCTAATGAAAACCTGGGGAAAATTCGGGAAAACGCGCAATAAGAGAGGGGACGGGCAGAGAAGTATAGGCTGACGCGTTTTATTGTAAATGATAACAGTGTGTGTTACTTTAAAAAAAAACAGTGGCACTCCGGGAGTGCCGACAGAAGTGAAAGCAAAACATAAACAGGATACTTTGCCATCACTCACTGACATATCGGATATACTTTAAAACCGAGTAGATTCCGAAGACAGCCGAACACATCCGAAGCGGTGTCGGTTACGGTAACAGTGGCGCGAATTCAATGTTTTTTTTTCCATCTCAAAAAATGCCCAACGCGCCTAAAGAAGTTTTCACTTCAAAAACCTAAAAGTAAAGTTTGTAAAAATAACAGGGCCAATCGATTATGTGACACTGCTATGCACATTATAATCGAATGGTACAACTACTAAATGACACAAAGATGCAACCATTTTTCAATTACAATGATTTCAAGAGAAGCAAAAGGCGTGTCCTATAAAAAAAATCTGTTTAAAATGGAACCTCAAATTATAATTGCTGAGTCGGATTTTCTTTTAAGGCGAAAGCGAGAGAGTCGTATTGAAACATATTTGTTACGTCCATGAATCATATTTTGATCAAAATACAACCTGAAACTAACCTGCAATTTGTAAAAAATTTAAGAAAATTTTAATTTCGTGGTCTACGTTAGCGCCTAACTCTTAATTATTTTTATTACCGTTTTTCTCTTCATAGCCGGTTAGAAAATATGGTTTTCATTTGTTTTACAGTAACAAAAATATTTTCAAACTATCGACAACTGCCTGTATATACAGCACACAGATAAATTCAAAAGGGCAGTCCACACTCAAATTGGGCGAAACTCAAAGTTATGTAGATCCACGACAGATGTCGCTGCTCCCCTCGATTATCGTATGCAGATTAAGTGGGAATACCCCTCTATGCTCACCGTAACGTAGTTTTGAACCCACCTGTTTTTCAAAAATGGATTTTCGGAATTGTTTTTGCATTTTGCAATTTGATTGCTTGTAGTAGCGAAGGGATTTGGTTTGCATAATTTTCTTTGTGTTGTTTTACAATGCTTTACTTATATGTTAAACGCACATGTGTAACTGTCTGAGGCATGACTGGTTTATTAATAAAAATAAAAATATATACGTTGTGTAAACTATTAATAGGTATCTAATTAACTATGTATATTAACTTTATTTGTTTACTAGCTGCGCCCCGCGGTTTCACCCGCATAAGTTTCGATCCCGTGGGAATATCGGGATAAAAGGTATCCTATGTCCTTTCCCGGGACTTAAACTATCTCTATTCCAAATTTCATCTAAATCGGTTCAGCGGTTTAAGCGTGAAGAGGTAACATACAGACAGACAGACACACTTTCGCATTTATAATATTAAGTATGGAAGTATGGATTGGAAGTATGATTTAAAGAACGTAATTGATTATCACTTCTTGCGATATCTAAGCAATTTTTAAGGTATTTACTTAGTTAATGCCGGGATCGGTTTAAGGCAACCTCTAACAATGCATGCGCCCTTTCACCCGGAGTTCGCGCAGCTCAATTTTGGGCCAAAGATGTTTGAACGTTTTGCCGTCGATATGCTTAGAAGTTAATGTCGACTATTGTTGATTTTTGTTCCAACTGAATTTTCAACCCCTAAAAAAGCTCATGTTTTCTGATGTTGTAAAAATAACGTTTTTGTTTGAACTAAGTAAACTTTTAAAGCAGGTAGGTACAGCCGAAATAAAAAGGAGCTTCGAGTGATCCTTTATTTATTCAAAGTGCACTTTAACTTTTATTTACCTAAATAAAATCATAACAAAGATATCGTTCGTAAAACAGACCCCACAATTTTCGCCTCCCCGTAGAGTTCCTCTATTTATTTGCACTAAAACCTGGTGTACATTATTAAGTCCTGTATGATGCCATCAAAACCAAGTTTATAATCTCCTGGGCTATGAATAACTTAGACATGTTCTGACATCTTGTGTAGGGCTACCTTCTTATGCAAATAGAAAGTAACAAGGGATTATCAACTTAATGACAACGTTTTTTTCTATATAGGTACAAACTTTGCAACTAATAAAAGAGGTTTTAAAAAAAAATTGTAACTCCAATGCAAAAAATAGTATCTACAGGCCCTAACTGCTAATAACTAAACTGTTGTATAATGACTGAAATTTACCAAAAAAGTGCGTACCTTTTAATCAACTTTAAAAAAAAGCAAGGAACAAAGCAAGTTATGAAAAAAGGCATTTAGCTAAAATACGGTTTTGTTTAGCTAAATCATAATTTAGCTAAATGCCTTTTTATATTTTCTTAAAACTTCTATCTAAGTGACTACTGAATAATGTGGTTTGTATTTTTTTTTACAAAAATTAACACAGATTTTCCAAAGGAGCTCATTCATTAAGTGTAAAACATCGAGCAAACAGCTGATGTCAATTATAACTTCCACCATAAGCCCATGCTTCACCACCTCCTTAAAGACTTCCACACACATTATTTATCTTAAAATATCTCCTAAAATCCTGCTTTTATTTATCTTGCAACCCTACAGGTAAGTTCGCTCATCATTTATTTACGCGTGCATAAAATTCTCCCCCTAATTTGGGTAATTATTTGAGTAGGGAATCTGCTATTCAAATATTGAAAGTGTAGGTACATCCCTTTGAAGTTCCTCTCAAGTTTCGGGCACAAAATAATGAGTTATAAACTGAATAGGTTTTCGGCATGACATTGTATGTTTTTGTGTGTGTTTTTCCTCTTCTGGCCTGCCTACCCCTTATTAGTAAGAGGAGCTTTACTGAAAAGATGAGTAAACATTGATAGAGCTTTTTATATTTTAACGACTTTAATTAAGCGGATTTTTAAAGAGTGATTGCTTTATATTGGGCTAAAATCTGATTAATAATAATTTCCTCAGGTCCTTTGCAAAAATATCTCCAGAATAAAAAAAAAAAAAAACTTGGTAGGAGGTTACAATATCTGAGTGGCTATTTTCGTATTTATAAAAGCGTTTTCTCAGTTTCAATCTGTCAAAAGATTTTAACATTGTTTGTCGCTGAGATGAGATTGCTATTGGAATTTAAACATTTTTAAATATGAGAATACTATTGGCCTTCAGATCTCCAAAGAGTTTTAACTAATCAAGACAGACACTCAAGCTCACCTATCAATTTGTTATACAAATAACACTTGGCACAAAATCTCTGTTACCAACCAAACATGTAGGAAGGTATTACTATTCCCTATCCGATTTAACAATTTCGAAAGGTACACAGTCCCAAAAAACTAATAAACGGTCACCTTTATTTGATGTTAAACCCTTTGCACGAATGGTAAAATGGTAGGTAAGGCGAATGGTAAAATTTCCATTTCACTGGAATACCTGTTACTTCAAACAGTCGATGTATAACGTGTTAAGTCCAAAATAAACACCTTCAACCCTTTAATACGAACGGGGTACAAACGACCCCATTTCACGCTCCTATAATTGGTGACGGTTTTCAATGAATCGCTAAAGAAAATTTTCCGTTTCAAAAGAAAATGTTATGTCAACTGAGTTTATTGAAAATAAACAAAAGTGTTTGTTTTTTATTATTATTGGCATCTTCTTTGTTTCGTACTAGAAAATTCCATTACGGTGTATTTATTTAAAACTTAATTTATTTTATAAACATAATAACAGTTCATTCAATCTGCCCAGCCTTTTTCCAACTATGTTGAGGTTGACTTCCAGTCTAACCGAACGCCGTTGAATACCAGTATTTTACATGGTGCAACTGCCTATCTGACCTCCATAACCCAGTTACAGGATAAAAATAAAAACAGGTACGTATATGCAACAGAACTGTTTTTATTTTCATAATCGGCATAATAAATATACATATCACTGCTGGGACTCATCCTCTTTGTGAGTGGGCCATAATCCATCACGCGGGCCCAGTGCGGGTTGGTGGATGTCACATGTCTTCGATTTTTTTGTTCTAGGACATGCCGGTTTCTTCACTATATTTTCCATCACCGTTTTTGAAATTACATACACAAAGTATATATAGTACCTGCCTGGGTTCGAACTCACGACCTACAACTCGTAAGTCGAGGCCGATACCACTGGGCCACCGCTGCTTAGTCAACAATATTTCAAAAATAACAGACACATCGTTTGTAAAATGAAAAATCATATAAAAAACTCAAAGCTCTTTTGATAGATGAAAAAGCAAATTGATAGTGTTAAGCGCAAAATTCGCATACGCAAAATTGCATTTCCATTTATGATGAATGTAAATCCAGATTCAATATTGTTTTACTAACTTATTTTTGGTTTTAACTTTTTTTGCGGACGACTGACGTCAGAGCCGATACGCTCAAATATAAATACTTCCCTAGCTTACTACACATCCAGAATGACCTGAATAACTCTGCATTTTTTTGTATATCTGTCTATACCTTTTTAGATGTTCTTAAATTCAAATTTGCTATAATTATGACAGCAAAATGTTGGCTAGCAATTGTTCCACCGAACCGCACGTTACAAAATTTTGTTTCAGTGCGGTTCAAATCAGTGCTCTGAGTGGAATACCTCGCATGTCGGCTTGAAAACTGAATTTCTTTTACTCAAAATGATAATTATTGATGGTTTACCTACATGTTAATAATAATATGCACAGTGACTCGATATAGTAGTCCAGCGGGGTAATTGCGTAACACACTATCAGTAGCAATGGCTTTCATTTTGACAGTTCAACAACATTCATTGCGTTATTTACGTTGTTGGGCGGACCAATTTTTCGAAGACATAGGTAAAGCAATGGATTAGCAATATCCTTCAAAGCGATTCAGATTCTTATTGATAGTCTGTTACGCTATTAGGTTGCAGGAGTGTATATATGTGAGGATGTGTGTCGATCTAATCAAGACCCAACCCCATTGAAACCTTAGAACAAAATTTATGTCTATTACACTCAAAATCGATTAACACCATCACGTATAATCTTAACCTCCTCTACCTGATCAAACTCAGTCTATCAGTCCCGAGTGAGGTGCATTGTGTTCTTTGTATGTTGGGGTATATGGCACCCCATTAGCATTTAAGGGTTATGGCCTTTTGTAGGCCTTGACTTAATCGGTTTGTGGCCGCGCGCAGAATGAATTTGAACTCACGTGCCGTCGATACATTTTATGCTGCAGAGACTTTGGTTGGTGTAAATTGTTAACGCAAGCGGGGTTAATATAAAATGAAAGGTGTTCCAAAGTCAAATCAGCTTTAACAGCGATTTATTCATTATTGTCAAAATATTTAATACTAGCTTCTGCTCGCGACTTCGTCCGCGTGAAATTTCTTGTTCCCCCGTTCTCGCTTAGTGCTAACTTCGTTTTTGCTTAGCGTTCTTTCTGGCTTTAATCTTTTTGATCGGCTCCTAAGGGTCAAAGCGTGATGTTAAATAGCCTTCCTCGAGAATTGGGCTATCAAATGCAATTTTTTTTTTCAAATCCGAGTGGTAGTTCCAGAGATTACTCCCTACATACAAACTTACAAAAAAAACAAACAAATGTTATCTCTTTATAATATTAAGTATCTAATAAATTTGCGTTTACTATAATCTCTGTGAAATCAAACCAAACTTGAAGACATTGACACCAAAACAATAGCAAAACCACAATACAAAAGTCACAAAAATACCTATACCGGAAACTGCACACATTCCCAAGATATTTCATAAAACGTCCACATTTCCAATCACTCCGCTGTATTCCATCTCACATACCACACCTCCATCTTTTTATTGCTTCACAGCATTTCTGGAACAATAGATGTGAACACTATATTAAACTCCAAGCGAAGGTTTAAGATGGGGACCGATAGGTACTGCATTGTTCTGTCCATCTTTTGTTGGCAACAGTCGAGAGTGCTGCGATGTCTTCATAATTACATCTTTAAGTTGAGGTTTGAGAGTTTCTTTATTGAGAAGTTTTGGAGTGTGAATGTTCCAATTATAATTTAGTTCTTGAATGTGTCTTGTTATTGGTGTGCTTTCACTGTAGACGTTCAGAAATTGCTTATGGGTTTTGGCTACCGATATAGAAACACCTAGGTAACACAAGAGCAACTACTTCGTGTGCCAAAAATCACACCAACTTACGTAAAAAAATTGTAAGCCGCCACTTTCGCGCTCAGTCCTCTGTACTGCTGGCTGGGTGAGCGTGAGCGCTGGCGCTAGGCCCCGGGGGTGGGGCGAGACGGGTGCCGCACACGGCGGCGGCGTCTTTGAATCGATTTGATTTTCCCATCACTAAATAGTGCTTGGACGTCAGGTAGGTAGTCAAAAAATGGCACGCTTGGTTTTCATACAGATCGTGATACTTGCGTTATCTAGGTCTATCTATATCTTTGGTTTTGGCATATTCTGAATCGTCGCTCAATCAGCTTATTTTTGTTTGTTTTTGCTTTAGTCTGGATGCTTTTTGTGCGTGCACATTGCACGTCTTTTACCATCGTTCTGACATATAGTTATAAATTCAACATAACATATTTAAAATATTTTACAATATCATTTAACAGAGTGTCCATTGAGTTTCTTGCCCGTTCTTATCCATAGGAACCTACCTACTACGCGTTGGAAAGGGCAACTAGCTTTCTCATTCTAAACTCCTTCGACAGTTAAAAAATGCCTGTAAATGGTTTAATTGAAGTAAATGCTTTGAGTTTGAGTTTTTGAGAATATAGATTGTATAATATATCGCTCATTTGTAGAAAAATCAATGTAACTGCTACTTTATTTTTTTACGTTTTTGCTTTCCTAACGTACGCTTTCTAAATGCTTGTGTCATATTTAACTCATTTTTGGGAAAAAATACATTTACGTCTTGTTCAAAATTAAAATTTAACACTTTTGTTTCTGTGATAATAATAAATGAAAGACACAGCAATAAATAAAAAGTAGGTAGATGAAGTTGGTGTTAGTTTGGCACTAAAGAATTCTACCATCGTAAATATTTCGAAATCAGCAAGCCTTACTACATATCTTTTTCTTTTTCTCGTATCAATGCGTAAGTATCCTTCGTACGATACGATTTCCCTTGGTACAGCGACGGATTTGTTTTTCCGACGCATCTGGTAGATACGGATTTGTAAAAAAGGCAGGAAACAACTGGGATGATGATTAATCTGGGTACGGTTGACGATTTGGAAAACGTAAAATAAATCGCTGCGTACATATTGCATTCCGCTAACGATGATGGTAACTATTCGTATGCAATCCCGATCGTCAATTTTTACATGCATGGGCAGTTTAGTTTAGGTACGTATTTCATCACACTGAAAATCCGCAAAAACTGTATCGATTTCCTGCTATAGCAGTAAAAAGGCAGTGTTAGTGGATAGTGGTGGTGGGTATATAGTGGTATAGGCATAGAAATATGATTCCTTATATCTATGGCTATAGGTAGATCATTTTAGAACCATTTAAACCTTTAGCTTGTTTTTCAAAGGTGGGTTTAGACCAAACGAACAAAGACCGGAACAAGAGCTAGAGCATTTTTTTCTTGATAATCTCGACGTCTTAGTGTGGATACTACTAAAAGACCAACGATTAACGCTCTATTCCTGTTTTTACACAAAAATAAATTTGATTGATTTGGGAAAGAATAATGTGCATTCGCTGGTTTGGTCTAAACCAACCATGACCTCTCAAGCTCCGCTAATGATACACAATTGATTTTCTATCGTATCGTACTACATAGGGTAAGCGCGGAGCTTGACCGGTTAATGGGAAAGCGTCAGGGAGGTCCGTGAAACTCAAATTTTCTTACGTTTTTTTTTGCAATTGTCAATGTCAAGTTGAATGAATGATGATCAAAATATTATTAAAAAATACGTATTTACAGAATTATAATTAATAGAATTTGAATTTCGTAGACTACCGTGTTGCATCCCGACATCCGACATTATTGATAAGAAAACTCTTAAATTCAAAGAAATAACAATCCCCTTTCCTCAGAACACACTTTCGTACCTACATACTTTCAAACATCTATCATAGACCTCCACATATCTCCCCTATTGTTTATAGCAAATTAAAACAACGCAGCATCCCCTGAAGCAGGTGTCAACTGCTCATGAAACCCTCCATCACTGGACCCTCGCCATAAATAGAGCATCAGGTGTACCTCGGCATACAACGATGTGTTCTTGTTTTTTTACTCAGTGATTTTGTGGAACAGTTCTGTTGGGAACACGAGTTATTGCTGTATGAGGTAACGTTATGGGAGGTAGCTGGTATAGAGGTGCTTTTATGTGGGATAGAGGGTAAGCAGATGTGACTCTTCTATATGCTCTTAGGATTCTATGGGAAAGAATGTTTCCGTAAAACTGCACTGAAAGAAATGAGCAGTAAATAAAAATGAAAAAACATTGATCTGAACTGCTTTAAACAGTTCCATTTGAGCCTAACGTTCAAAACAGTATTTTTTCTGATCCGAAAACAGTAAAAGCTTGAGGCAAAATTTACAGTCATGAAAGTAAACTTTAACGTTTTGAGTAGCTAAAAGGTCACAAAATTAACTACTTATTTTATTCATTTGGTGATATCGACTTCAAACCATTGTTTACTTACACTACAGTCATGGTGGTTTTCATTTTTTTTTTCTTTTTTTAGTAAATAGTCTATGTTCAATCATTAAAAGTTACTGTTTTGTCTCTTACTGCTTTAAAAACATTTCTTCTAACTGTATAAAGTCAGTAAGTCTTAATGAAATCGCTTTAATGTGGTGTAGTAAGATTTTTTTTTCAGTGTAGGTGCATTGAAAAGTGAAACTGCATATTGGTTCAATGCTGGCTTCTATGATCGGTTATCCAAAAAGGTCAGGTTCAAATTACGTTCCATCGTAGTTTCATCTCCTAAGATTCAATTTCTTATATCTCTTCACTACATCGTCATCATATTTAACCTGGGGAAATAAAATAAATAAATAATAAATAATAATAAATTTATTTTAGGTTCTTTTACAAAGTAATACATTTACAAACTTAAAAATACTTAGTAGTACCGAATTTTTAACAGATTGTCTTAAATAATTATATAAAAGTTAGTTTCATTTACATGGTTTTAAATTACCTATGAAAGGTGCGCTGGTACTGACATTATAACTGTAAATTATTATTATAAATGTAACTAACTAGAAATTTTGTTTAAGTGCGGTTAGTGGAAGTGCTCAAGTGCTGTTTGTCCAAGTGCGGTTCAAATCAGTGCTTTGAGTGGAATACCTCACTATTTACACTAGATACGAAAATTAATGACTAACTAACTTACTAATACAAATAAATGCAAAAACAAAAACAAACCCGGGGCTCTTTTTTTGTAAAGTCCAAATTCAATATGAAATCATTACGTCCAGCTTCAATAAGCTACTTCCTATTAAGACCCTTAATCTTCGGTATCAATATATATTTTAAACTAAAATCGCTTTTCAGGTCTGTCTGTACGACCGCATAGATCTAAACTCTCTCATCGCTAAACTACACAGTGGACTTAGATGAGGTTTTCACCATTGTTTAAGACATTTATTCCGGAAAGTTTATGTGTATAATACATTACTATTTTACTGAGATATAGCATAGAAATCTTGATGTTCTGACACGTCTGACATGTCGTCACATCAGTATATTGCACTCGTGGGACACAGGAACGGGTGGCAAGTATCTCATAACAATTTCTTGAAACTATTAGGCAGATTTTTCATATCCAAAAATCACTTCCTATACCAAAAACTAACGCGTCGTGTCGCGTTACCAGTCAGTTTTGTTTACTCTATTCTCGGCTATATAAAGTCTAAGTCGGGCGTGTTAATGGCCGCGGTGAAGACCGGAGGGTTCCGCGATTTATGGATGCTTCTAGTGGATGGTATGAGGGATGAGAGAGTGGATGTGTGGGCGGTGAATGGGAAGAGTTTTTGTTTTTTTTTTTTGGTCTGGTAGGTGAATACTAAAAAGTAGGTTGCTAGGTTTTGTGGCGGAATGGAGTATTGAATTGATAGATAAAAGAACATCCCTCATATTGGCATGACCTATAGAAGAACAGCTCACTACAAAAATCATTTCTGATTGGTTGCACGAACTATGTAATTTATAGGTCTCGCCGTTAACATTACTGAGTTATGCTAAATAAGTTTTCATCTTGAACGAAAGGACAATTCAATTCTGTATTAATAAAACTTACTAATTATTTAACTAATATTCAAATTTATCACATTAAACACCCAGTGTTCTTCCTCCTCTCACCTACTATCTATGCTGTGCCCGACAGGATCCATAATTGTGACTAATATAATTATTTCCCTACCAACTGTATACATTATGGTACGCAGTAAAGAATTGGTATCAAATATTAACAAGATGAAGAATTCCATTTTTTTTCTGCACATGTTTAATAGGCATCATAATTATTTAGCCAAATGCACGACATCATCTTGTGATGTATGATAATGTCACTATTTGCTACGCCATCTAACGCCATTAACCAAAACTAAAGTTAAACGCGTAACCAATCACAAATACCCCTCCATCTCCTCTCCCTTGTACCATAACCCAAGTACAACACTAGGGTTCCTTTGGCGGCAGTATAAAACGCACCTGTTATACAGTGGGCGAGTGTGATTGCTTCGTATAATTGAATTACGCAGTGAAAGATATACGATTTCATTATGTTAGGTGCCGCTTTATAGCTAACTACGGAACCCGCACCAATTTATTTTGAATATATTGAATTGGAGATTTTTTATGAGGTTTTTATTTTTATATGGCAAAGTAAAGAGCAACGTATAAATGAAAGGAATGTGCTTACTTAATAATATTTTTGTTTGTATTTACAACCTGCATAGGTAAACGAGCCAAATATTTATGACGATGCAACGTTATTATTATTTATTTATTTATTCAGACAAAATGGATTCATTTTATTAGTAAAATAGTGCTTAAAACTATGTTAGTTCACACATAAACGCCTACAAAGCTTGAAGAGTGGACAGTCATACCTGACCGCTATCACACTCACACAGAATGCGGTTGCTACTCACACGCGCCTGCTATATATTTTTATGCAATTTCAATTCATTCAATCCAATGCTGTTTCAAATTGCAACATTAACAACTTAGGAAATCACTCAAACAAATTCAAACGACCTTCCAAATAATAGGTGGCAACACTGTTAGAAATCCTAAAAGCTGTGTTGCAAATGTGAAATTATTTACATCTGCCATTCCAATTAAACAATTTAGGCATTACATAAGACAACCACCAAGTTCAAGCCAATCATCTTCCTATCCGGGGTAGCGGGATCGTCCGAAAGGGTTACCGCTGCCCCGGAACATAAAGGGCTAAGGAAGGAACACGGGTGGGTTTTAGTCAGTAAGAGTCTGACACTCCCTTCCGCTCCACCCAGAGCGGGAGGAGTCATTAGATGATTTCCCATCCACAAAAAAAAAAAAAAAAAAATCATCTTCCTATCCAGCTCAATAGCCCTGAAACAACAATAATATCTTCATTAACAATATATAAACAAGCTAATCAGTCGGCAAATACGGCTAATGTAGTCAGGATTCTAATCAAATGCACATAGATACTAACTAGCATAACCTCATTCAATCATCCTCTGTTTGCTAGGAGACAATAGAAATGGTACATACATATCTTATGGCATCGACCAGAGAGTTCAGAGCTTCGAAAATTTGCTTCAATATTAAACTGTATGTGTCAGAATGGTGTGGTCACATTTAAGAGTGTACCATTCATGTGTGACCATCAAACTGAACAACTTTCTCCATGGGACCAACATTGTAATCGCGAAAAAAATATCAACTGTCCCATACAAACTGCAATACCTACTCAAACTCAAAGCATTTATTTCAATTAAACCGTGTACAGGCACTTTTGAATTTTATTTTCAAAATTAAATAGTCGGTCAGTTAGTCAGAAAGTTGAAGCTAGTTGCCCATTCCAAAACGTAGATCTCTATGGAGAAGAACAGGCAAGAAACTCCATGGACACTCTTTTAAATCAAGAAACTTACTACAAACTCCTGGGTACATTATTCTTGTTGCTTCTATATGTGAGAACAATGTAAAAAAAAAACACACAAATGAAGAAACAATTCAAAATATAAGATTAAAAATAAGCCTTGGTAGTTAAGAGATGACCTGTCTCAACCGACGGCGCCCGTTCACGAACATGACGCGTGGATCAGCACCATCCAGCTCAGCCATTTTGTAGGGACTCGACCCAAATGTATGGTACGGCGGATTTTCATTCGCGATTACGATGTTTGTCCTATCGAAAAAGTCGTTCCGCTGATGGTCTGTACCACCCCCTAAATTATGACCACAGCTTTCTGAAACATGCTGTATATTACATATTATAGACTTGATATAAGGTGCCAGAAACAAAAGGAGTTCTACATATTATGCACAGAGCTCACGTAAGGAAAGTAAATGAGCCTGGTTCGCTGTCGTCAGATACGGTGAATAGGACTATTCATAATAGATAAGGTCCCATTAAAATAGATGGACAAACTTTTAGAAATCATTCAAACCACCAAAATAAGGACGATGGTAAAAAATATATAAGAAAAACGCATTAGATACTTACAAGAAAAATAATCAGCTAACGAAAATACACTAATCTGCCGGCAATTTATTATTTTAGGTCAAAATAAAATTACTTTAATCTGTGTTTTTTTGCATGGATATCTTTGGTTAGACGTACTGAGCGCTGTGTTAATTTTAATGGGACCTTGTATACTTAATTAACCTTTGAACATTGAAAAGTTGGTATGAAATAAAGTTATTCCATAGTCAGCCTATATTTTGGAACCGAGACTGGTAGTGTTGAGCCTGCAATCGCCAAAGGCTGTTGTATATCACATATTATCTTGCTTACCTATTTGTTTTATTATATTCTTGCGAGTAAAGTTTCCATCACGAAGGTACACGGCCAGGGATGCTAAAAACTGGGAGCTAAACACTCTTCTTAAAAAAACATCACTGTTGTCGAGCTTATTTATGAACTTTTCTTCAAAATAATTCACACCACGCATCACCTTTGTACCTATTTTTCCGTTCTGTTTTTTTCTTGTCTGTTTATATATGTGTGTACATAAATGTTAAATGGTAAAATAGTTATGGTTAAGCAGACGTTTATCATTACCTAATAGCAAACGTTTATAAATAAACCCCTATATGGATATCATGAAAAAAAAAACATTATTTTCTTTTGTAATTTTGTGTGATAACCTCCCATTTACCGTGTACAAAATAATTTTGACAATAACATTGAAAGAGGGTTCTCACAAAGATGGTGGTGCAGATTTGAACAAATGTTTGCCGTACGCATTATGAACATGTAGCTCATTAATATCAACCCTTCGTGTGCTGGGAAGAAAATTAGCGCCGATGTTAACAAGCAGGTTTAATTTTTTATTTGAATCTACCTTGTTCATTTTCATTGAGGAGGCTAATTTAATATCCACATTCGTGCTTGAATCAACTCTCAGTTTTTATTCTGTAATAAACTCTATGAAAATTATTTTATTACAACAAAAAAGGTTTTATGCCTTATAACGATATAATTAATTATAGCGGTAGAGTTCTGTGTGCCTATAAAATAATTGCGATTTTTTGTGGTTTCAAGCTTGAACGCAGAACTAGCCAAAATTCATACGTTGATGATAAATTCCGTTTAAATTTTTATTACTTTATTTTGACTCATAACACATGAAGCCAAAGTTGTTACGAATTTATTTAATTTTTTTTTTGTTGTCTATACTTAGCCATAATCTATCAATATGTAGGTAGATAAAAATGAAGGAAAAGAATCATAGACTATCAAATAATTCGTCCGCATCGCTGTCAACCGGAAAAGTGCCCAAAAGCCTGCCAGCATTGCCACGGTATAGGTATGGCAAGCGAAAACGATTATAATCTTCTTCAAAACTATAAGTTTCTAACTGCGTTTAGTTACTCAGGTAAACAGCAAACGTGTTACTTCACTCTCAAGTCATATCACACGTCGTAACAGGCGCACTTTGCAAATTGCCAGCAACAGCAAGACGAACGAAACTTAGCCTGAAGTTTAGTGTTGCATATACTTGATATCTACAGGAAATTCTGTTAAAAATGTAATGCAAACCTTTCTATTCTGATGTAAATGGAAGAACTGTTTGCTTTTGTATGTTTTGGGTCTGGCTAGGCTGAGCTGTAGGTTCAGAAAAATAAGAACTACCCATCTCATCATCTGCCTAGCCTTTTCCCAACTATGTTGGGTTGGGGTCGGCTTCCAGTCTAACCGGATGCAACTGAATAACAGTATGTTACATGGAGCGACTGCCTATCTGACCTCTACAACCAAGTTACTGGGTAATACAATCCCCTTGGTAAGACTGGTTGTCAGACTTTCAGGCTTCTGACTACCCGTAACGACTGTCAAAGATCCACGAATTACAGCCGGAACCAACGGCTTAACGTGCTTTCCGAGGCACGGAGGGGTCTCGGTATTTAAAGATGGTCACCAACCGCGGCGAGCAACTTCGATGATGTGAGTTTAAAGTGAACTGTTAATAGTGTCAATCCCTAGCATCACGTAGAATAACAGCTGACTTCAAGCTCACTTCAGCAAAATTTTCACGATGAAATTTTTACAGAATAGACCGGTTCCTTACATTTTTCACAACATGTCTATGCAGGGAGCATAGACGGGTTAATAAAACTATTAAATGCTGGCCTGTGAAATTCCAGAGCAGGGAGACATAATTAAGTCTGGATATTAAAATAAAATAATTTAAATACTTTCCAGCCATAACTAAAATATCATCCTAAATAATATTCCAGTCTCCAGCGAATAGTTTCCACTACTTTCAACTGAAAATCCAACAACGTCGCGACTTCACAGTGCGCCTAACAAGCGTACTCTGCAAATTGGCCCCAACCCTGCAACTGCGACGCGTCGTCGTTAAGCGAATTTAGCGCTAATTGTGTTTGACAGACCATGCAGTGTGAGTGCATAGTCGTGTGCGACGTTTTGTCCGCGCCGCGCAACTTTTGTGATTCTGTTACAACGTCAGATGTAAAAGAGAAAAATGTCGGACGCTCGTCATATTCTTTTGTTTTTATAAAAATGAGGGATTAGCTTTGTTCATGTAATTGTTGGAATTGGAAGCGTTCGGAGTTAGGTACCTATGTGGAAATAATGGATAAGGCGATTAGGGAAATACAATTATTTCAAATGTTTTGAAACCCTTCATCGTATATATTGCGAATAAAACTGATATTCAAAGAAGACTATGTAAGTAAATAAGAACAGTTTATAAAAGTATTATAAATGCATCACTGTTTCAATTAGAGGATGACAAAAGCAACATAAGGAAGTAGTTTTAAGAAGAAAAATAACGTCTCATTTTTCCTCGACATTCCCAGACAAACATCCCAAAATCCGATAACAACACAAACATTGGCCGTAACAGAACACCTTAAAACACACAAAAAAAAAAACAAAGAGCACAATCAAAAAACAATAATATCGGGTATTTTCCCTCACTTTCTGCTAACCCCCTGAAACTGTATACCACTTGGTATTCTGGTCGCAGCGACCAAGTGCCGTGATTCCACTGAGTAAATAACACTTCTGCGCCGGTTTAAGGGCCTGTGCACACCACGTTTTTTAAACGCGTCGTTGATGCGCGTTTGTAGCGATACAGACGCGATACGCACGCGAGTCAGACGCAGTCTGTAGACCTTCTGTTGGATAAAAGCGCGTCGTCGACGCACGTTCCTAAAACGCGCGTCAACGGCGCGTTTAAAAAACGTGGTGTGTACAGGCCCTAAGGCTGGTCCTATTGTTTGCAGTGTTCGTACACTAAGATGAACTGAGCCGGAAAATTGATTGTTTGGCCAGATTATTGCGGCTTAAACCAGTTTTATTCGGTTTTAAGTATTCGTTTAGTGTTAAGCTAATTTTAGAGTTTATTGGCTGGTCGTAAGCCTTTGGTGTTTCGCTTTGGTGGAATCAATTTTATACAGATATTTAGTACCAGTTTTCGGCCATATATACTCGTATGTCGAGTTATGTTGTAAAAACATGAAAGATGCCTTAAGGGGGAAGTGCCAGGGTAGAATAGAATAGTATAGAATAGAATACTCTTTATTATGTACACCATATAAATTACAGACATAAATATAGAAATTTTACAATGGGTGACACAATGGGCGGTCTTATCGCTAAAAGCGATCTTTAACAAAGTTAGAAGTTAGATTTGTACCACGACAAGAAATCTCTTATGGAAAACTGCTTAGTGGTACCTACAAATCTAACTTAGAAAGATGTATTAATGATTCTAATGATTATAATTCTATAAATACGTAGGTACCTGTTATTGTCGCGAATCAAATTTTGATCAAGATACAACTTGACACTGGCCTGCAAATTGCAAAAAACGTAAGAAAATTTGAATTTCGCGGTCTACCACTGCGCATTCACCTTAATATGTAACTATTCATTGTAATTAACCTTTTAACCGCCCGACTTCATAACAGATGTCGTGCCCCCAGCGCCCGAAAAAAAAAAAAACTGATAGAAAACAGCGTAATTAAATTAAAAAAAAAGCAGATTAAACGAGCTGTGGTATTTGGTCGTAGAATTATAAGACCCTGGCGAAATGGACACGAAAATATTTGTCGGATTAATCATGTACTGCAATCGCATATCAATAAAGTTTTATTGCTGAGTCTATTAAGATTTTATTACTGAACTAAGACAGTCTACTAATTTGAATTTGCTGTTAGATAAATAAACCTCCTTTACTACTTGTAAGTAATAAAACAACAAATAAAGCTGAATATTGCAGGTCCCAGGAGACAATAAATTTCGCAATCATTATTTGCACCCGACATCTTGTAATTCTACGTTTCCACCTTTCGCTCTAACCCTATTAATCTAAGTCTATATTTGCGGCTAAGCTGTCTGTCTATCCGACCGTCTGTCTCGGGGCGCTCACGATCTCAGACCTAGGATTACCTTAGTTACCATTACTGGATCCCTTCGGGCATTAATAGAAGTCAGGCAAACTAGCGGTCTGGTAAATATTGACAATGTTTAGTGTAGCCAGGGGAGGGTTAAACTTTAAAGGCTAGTTGGAGCTGAATTTTGGATATTGTTACCAAAGCAGCTTTGAAATGTACGTTAGAGAAATAAATAGCTACTATAAATCACACTGATATTGTTTGGTTAGACAAGGAACTTAAAGAACTTGATGAATATATACCAATCATCACATATCTCATACCATATCATCCACCAACCAATTTGTAGGATTTTTTTTACAGTTAGGTATGTCTGGTACTCAAATCTTGATTTAAAGCTGACAGAGCCACATACTAAGCTGAACTCTCAAATAAAGATTCATAACTAATTATCGGTCTAGAATACAAGCTTTTATGTACGAAAATATTGTTTCCCACTGACCCAGAATTCATCAATGGCCACCTTCATAACCCAATCCTTTAAGAGCAGCTGGCAAGTAGCGCAAACAGCAAACATTTTCACAATTTTTGGGCAAGACAAAGGTAAAATGTCACGCGACATTCGAGTCACGTTGCCGCAAGAGATTACGCGGTGAGCTCGGTTGGAGCGATCACGCACGGCCGGCCGCCATTTTAATTTGCAACTGTCGAAAACTTGTGCCGTCGACATAGACCGTCACGCCGCGTGTAAAGGGTTAACGAGAATTTTCTTTTTTGATATTGTTTGGGTATTTCCGCGTAGCGTATTTTGTATATTGGTTGCCTAACTTTAATTTAAAATTAACTGGAAATGTCATTTTGAATACAAAGAGAACGAAAGGTTAAATAAAATTGATACAAACAAATATCGCTAGTTTATACTCGGCATTATGAGATGATGAAAATTAAATGCAAACCAGATGAGAATTTAGGTAATAATAATGAAAAGTCACTTTAATAATAAGAACAGCTGATCTAAAGTCAAAACTTACGTGAAAAGGGCTTTGAAGGTCTGTGGCAAACCTACCGGACCGCCATTTTGATTTTTTTCAAAATGGTTTTGTCTTTTTGTTTTCTGTTTGCATTGATGACAGCTATGATGGCAGCTGAAAACGAGCCGACAAATCAAAATGGCCGACAGATGTATTATAAATATGCCAGGCTTCAAAAAAGTCTTCAATCCCCTTTACTTACCAACTTATTTGAAGCTGTCAATAGCGTCAATCCCAAGCATCAAGTGGAATGACAGCTTACTTCACCTAAGTTTTCAATGATATTTAAAAAATAAATTTAGAAAGAACAATTTTTTCTCAATGAAATACCCAATTGATAAGTAATATTTCACCCGATACCATCTACCTATACAACGACCACTTGTATCAGAATATCACCAACTGTCCACTAATCACCATTATAATCAAAATCACCAAAAACATCGTGTTACCAGAACATTAGTACCACCTAATTTAGATGGTAGATATTGCGAGTCAAAAGTTAATGGTTTTTGGAACCCCTAGATGCCATAACTGTCAGGGACTGATATACTATGTTAATTATCACGTTTATTAGAACACCATACCTTTTAAAATGTTCATTCTGATTTTCCTGTAAGAATGTTAGTTATTTTCCTACACAAGTAGGTAGCTATGAAAGCGAAAGCTTTGAGCAAGTGGATTGACAAAAGATCCAAGATTTTTGTTTTGAAAGTTACCGAAATGTTGATTTAGTTTAAATAAAAAAGTAGGTACCTAACAGACTAGTAAGTTGAAGAAGTCATTTTCGTTTGATAGTGACGTATAGGACTTACTGTTTCATTTTTCTTTTTATTACTTTTTTTTATATAACTTGGATTTTTATTTATTTTTTGCTGTGTTTAGTTTAGTTTGTGATCTTCCTATACGAGTCGCAATAAATACTTTTTCTTTTCTTTAGTGGCCAAATTTTGATTTGATTAAGACAAAATTAAACCTTGTTTTTGATTTTGAAGTTAGTTAACTAAATGACTTGAGATCCGGCTAAGAACTCAGCACTGCGTCTTTTCTCATTTTTAAAGCAGATCAAAAAGAATGTTTTTAGATCATAGCCATGATCATGATTATATACGTTCATTAATGATATTTTCGCCCTATTAAATCAAATGACATCATTTTTATTTCAGTAATACCTACACCCATATAGAATTTACACCGGATTACACATTCTTCATTAATTTATAAATTACTAGCTGACCCGGCGAACTTCATACCGCCGTTAAAAGAAGCCGTTCCATACAAAATGTATGCGAAACAAAAATCTTTATTCCTTTTTCGTGAATTTTCCCATGTTTTAATAGTTATTATGTTATTCAGGGTGGAGACAAATCCAACAAACCAAAGATCATAAAAATCGGTCCAGCCGCTCTGGAGTTATAAATGGTGTAACTAACCCTACTTTGTTTTATATAATAATAGATTACAAAACAGTCAATATTACATTACAACAAAGAAACAGATAAGTATTATTTTAGCTGGAATATTAATTGCCATATATGTAAATACGAAAAAAATGATATTAAAAATATGAAATTTTAAAATAACAATAGTATTTCAAAAGCATCCTGTTATGGGACCAAAACCCATGCTCAAAAATGAAAAACTGTAATTACTAACTTTAAAAAGTTGATTAACCGAACCAACCATAGCTCTTAATTTAAGCCATTAAGCCCCCCTCCCACGGTCGCGTGACAATATCAATAACGCTGTCCAAATAATAGGCGCGTTGAAAATCTATGAGACGATACATCATTGTTACTTTGCACTATTATTATTTATAATGGAGTGAGAATTTGTTGAAAAATAACTAGTTGTAATGAGAAGTTAATTGAGTCACTCTGTTAGTTTAATACTTAAAAAACTTAAATCAGAGAATAGTTAAAAAAAAAAGAAAAAAAAAAACGTTTGTGTTTAACAGTGTTGTTTAAAACACAAAAAAAGCGGCCAAGTGCGAGTGGGACTCGCACATGAAGGGTTCGCACAAGAAACGTGTTTCTTTCGGCGTATGGAGACCCCCATTAATTTGTAACTTTATTTAATTGTTATTATTTGTTGTTATAGTGGCAATAGAAATACAAGCCTCACTACAAATTTCAACTGTTTACCTATTACGGGTCATGCGATACAGCTCGCTGACAGACAGACAGACGGACGGACGGATGAATGGCCGGACGGACGGTTGGAGGGACGGATGGACGGACAGCGGAGGCTTAGTAACGGGTTCCGTTGGCACCCTTTGTGTACAGAACCCTAAAAAGACAATAGCAAATACCACATTTAATTTTTCCTTTCATTTTGAAGTCTCGCTTCCATTGTATGTAACATCTTGAAGACAAAATTACTCAAATTTTCTATAACGGCAAAGCTTACCTTTATAACTTTCATAGACAGTTGCTTCATTCATACTCATATATTTTCTATCTACCCCGTTCTGGCGCTTCCTTTACTTATTCTAATTAACTTCAGAATAAAACCCGTTCATTCTAGAACCTCACCAGCACTCCTTTCATCAAATTCAATTAGTCCTAGACCACCCGTCCTTTTTAATTTTCTATATAAATTGAGAAATTCTCGCTCCGCGTCGAACTTAATGAAACCCATCAAGCTCTATCGTAATGATAATGGTAGTTGTTTAGCCGTTAGGTGTCGCCACCGTCGCCCTCACATTACACCGTCTAGACAACGATTATTGAAAAATTGTTTACCGTTCATGTGCGACCACCTTTATGGTGGGTAAATGGTATCAATTTGTGCTAGGATTAAGACGTTTGTTTGAATTGGTAATTTTAATAATAGTTGTAGATTTGTTCGCACGTCTGTCTAAAGCGATAGACTTAGAAAATCGACAATTATGCTGAGTGTACAGAGGCCAGTACATCAAGCTACCCCAATCTGTCAAATTTTCCCAATTGAATATGAACCTTATTCCTTTATAGTAAAGTTGAAAATCTATCAAAGAAAGACAGATTGGGGTAGCTTGATGTGCTGGCCTCTGTACATTAAACTTACTTAGTAATAAACTATGTTTAGTAAGTACAAAAGTGAACAAAGCATGACCTTGAGAAACAGTCGTAAGCTGTCATGGAATAACCGGTTGGAATGAAGTTACTTTAGCTTTTGCACACTGAAAAGTTCCGTGACGGTCAAAATTTTACACTTTTTTCAGTGTAGCTCTCATTATAACGTGCGATAATAAACTTCGTTCCAATTATCATGTTCTGCCACAGATATAGATAGACCTAGATAACGCAAGTATCACGATCTGTTTGAAAACCAAGCGTGCCATTTTTTGACTACCTTCTATGACGTCACACTCACAAGCACTTAGTGATGGGAAAATCAAATCGATTCAAACACAAGTCGAAACTGAGCTCGAAAGTGGTGGCTTACGATTTTTGTACGTAAGCTGGTGCGATTTTTGGCACGCGAAGTAGTTGCTCTTGCGTTATCAAGGTGTATCTATATCTGTGTGCTCTGGCATAATAGCTCGCTGATTCATTCAGGTCTCATCATCTGCCTAGCCTTTTCCCAACTATGTTGGGGTCGGCTTCCAGTCTAACCGGATGCAGCTGAATACCAGTATTTTACATGGAGCGACTGCCTATCTGACCTCCACAACCCAGTTATTGGGTAATACGATACCCCTTGGTAAGACTGGTTGTCAGACTTTCGGGCTTCTGACTACCCGTAACGACTGTCAAAGATCCACGAATGACAGCCGGGACCAACGGCTTAACGTGCTTTCCGAGGCACGGAGGGTTCTTGGTATGTAAAGATGGTCACCCATCCACGGACCAACCGCGGCAAGCGTAGCTTAACCTGATCGATCGACCCGTGCGGCTGTTATTACTTAGCCACAAGCCCCCCACAAGATTCATTCAGGTCTATGATCAGTATAACAAAACACAAATTATTATAAAAATTATTGTTTTAACAATAATTGTTATAATAATTTGTGTTTTGTGACCTTGCTTTAGCAAGGTATAACTTCTTAAAGCTCCAAAAGGGTGTTTCTTACCAAAACGACTCCATTTAAAACTAGACATTTCTCCTTCTGTACCTCATAAACAAACGACCCTCTTCAGAGGGAGTTAGTCAATAAAATCCTCTTCATTTAATACTATTTAACGATGGCAATTATTTTTGTCGAGCCATGTCATCCATTCATGAGACAAAAGGTCTTGGAGCAGGAGTCATTTGTTTTTTACATTTGAATGCTTTGTTTTATTCTTTGTCTAAATTTTGATGTTATTTATTTTATTGTTGCTGTTCTAGCTACAGAAATATGTAAGGAGTTAAGATTAACTATGTTAGTCTGTTTCATGAAGTGTCTGAAAAAGTTTCTGTAGTTGCATGGAACCTGTTTGCATCCACGTGTTTATTAATGGCAACAGGTTGCTTCTTAGACTCAATATCTGAATATAGGAGTTTTGTCAGATTAGTCCACCATGATATTTATTTGCGGTTTTACTTTTCAGGTGACAATATATCTTGTTCAGCCTATAGCATTACACTACTGGACTTAGCCATTCAGCCACTCTCATCCATTGTGACATCATGTGTCAAGTGGAAAAATATCCAAGTTACAATCCAACATCATTCGCATAGCAGTCATAAATAGACACCAACTAATAACTCCACTTGGATTAAAACGACACATAAATTAGACAGCTAACAGAAAATTACGCATGCAAATTGCTTTGACGCTAAACTAGGACTTTCCGTCACAAATAGTTTTCCCAGAACTCTGGAATCCAGTTAACAATGAGAGGAACAAAACTGTAACCGTCTCTGTCACTCTCCTTAACTTAGACAGCTACAGTTATCGCTGTTTCGTTCGCACTATATAATTTGGTGGAGAGATCGAGGTCAATTTTGCGTACCTAATAGATAGAATTGACGTGGTAATCCGAAGCTTAGTTAAATACTGAGGAACATCAGTCTAAATAACGGTAGCTTTGCGCACATTGAGCGAGCTTAAAATAAAACACTATTGATTTTAGGAATAGATTTGGCTGAGTGGAGAGTTTATTTGGTTTCGATATTGTTATGTTTGTCTTTAAATATTGAGTGTTTTAATGGGCTAGCATTCTGCATGTTTGTTCCATTGATTAACAAGTTATATACGGGTTTATTTTTATAAACGATGATTAAAGTTAAGCGACTTTCAAACGTCAAAAATTTATGGTTAAAAGTCGCTAAGCACTACTAAATTTTAAGCAACGTTGGGCAAGGGGATGTTAGGCTAAAATGAATTAAAAGATCATCTTTATCATATTGGGAATAATTTTCGTTCAAAGCCGATAGCATCCATCACTTTTTCTTAGGCACTGATATTTTTGGTAGTATACTTATGGCTATTATTATTGTTGATCCTAGTGAGAGATAATATAAAAAATGGCGGTTTATTTTCTCAATGTATAACTCCAAAAAAATCACTTGGCACTCCCAAAAATTACGGCTTCGATATCCTACTCCAATCTTCTATTAGGAAAAGAAAAACAAACGCCGAAGTTAGACCCTTCTCCGGTTTTATGCCGGAATATTTATTACCAACTTAATAGATTAAATATTTTACTGGCACTTTTAAGTGGCTTCGCAGTCATTCGATATGCGTTAAGCCAATAGCTACTGTTTGTTTGAATATATAACAGAATGAAACAGAAAATCTAGTTCGTACAGTGACAATATTTGAACGTAACGGTTTCAGAAGTCGCTGTCTGAATGTCTTCTTTCCGTTCATTGTGTAGACCAACATAATCAGCACAGATGTTATAATATGCGCTTTTATAAATTCTAACGTGACGATTTTATCGTGGACGTCCATAAATTGTATCGAAATAAGTGCAGGTTATAACGTTATCATGGACGGAAATTTAAAAGCGTCTTCATATATATTCATACATTTTACTTCCCCGTATTATCGTGATGCAGTGACGTGGTCGTGGACGTCCACAATAATATCGCCGCGTTAGAAATTATAAAAGCGTACATTGGTGATTACTACATTTCCCTTGACATTTTCAATATCTTTGTCGGATCCTTTAATGACGCCTAGTAAAGTTGTAGCTTTATTCCTTTCTATAAATATCCCAGATTTTCCATTCGCCTCTCATAATACAGTGAATATTAGTGTCTATTGTTCTCTTTCATATAAGAAGTCAACCTTCTGAAATTCCTCACTTCTGAGGCGCTAAACGTCAAAATGAAATATGTCCGTAGTGGCTATTGTATGAAATGTAACACTTATTTCCCTTCGCCCTGTAGCTCGTAAATCATCTTTGAGGTTTTAGATTTTGTTTTGAGTAGTTTGATTCCTTCGGGGTTTTTTTTTTTTTGTAGGATCTGATCTGGAATGTGGCTTTGAACCTATGTTGTAAGTTTATTATTTCTCGTTTCTATGTTAAGAACATATAAATATATTAGCATACACAGGTCTGACTGACTATCGGTATCTTGGAATTTGTATTACATTGAAATAGTTAAACATATGAACGTAAACGAGGTAAAATAAGTATGTAGAGATAGTACGATAGATGAGATAGGACGTAAGTAGCAGGTGGCGTTCTGTAGTTCCTGCTGACCCCATAGGAAGAAGGCGTGAGTTTGTGTATGTACCATCGAGGAAACGCATCTATACACCGTAAGGGCTATTCTTGCTTGCAGCGCTCGGCCGCTATAGTAACGCTTGTTAACAGATGTGGTCGTCGTGTGCACGGAATTTTGTTTTCAAATTGGGCAGATGTAAGTTTCCTGGATGGTACATACATACATACACAATCTCACGCCTCATGTATGACATAGGTATTTCCCAGCATTTTCCCGCACCCTAATTGCGTACCACACTATTACTCTCAATTTGAATCATTTTGAAACATATTGCTAACCCATTGCTTCTTATGTTCAAAAAATGTGTCTGCTCAACAACATAAATAACGCAATGAATATTGTTGAACTGTCAAAATGAAACCCATTGCTACTGATAGTATGTTACGCAATTATTATTACCCTGCAGTTCGTAGTCATTAGTTTTAAAACTCAACTATGTTTTTCATAATTTAAACACTCCTACGTGATAAAACAGAAGCCAACATAAAATTACAACTGTATATTTCAATCCCCAATCATTGATGTATCACATAAAAGCCAAATATCCATTACCCAACAAGGATATTCACATTTCAATCAGCTCCCTTTTCAAAATCAAGTGTCAAAGCGAACTAACGACACTGAATATAAGTGGATATAGGCAGCTAAATCCGGTTTAAACCGGACTGGGCGCGAACATTCGTTGACGCTACATTCAAACTGAGTTTGACTAAATGCCTGACAATTCAGGTGTCGACAGCTGAACCAATTAGCACTTTCTGTCCAATTTACATGTCAAAAGAATCACCTTTTTAAATTAACTTTGACTTAATGAAGTTTGAAAAAGGGAAAATTAACGTTACTGTGTAATTGACGGTAATTGGTTGATTTGTCGAGTTGAACATTTGCCTTATCAGTTTTGGTCGATGGTCTTTGCTTAGGCTATTAGAACTATGTAAGTGTAATAGGTAGTTCTTACCTTATTGAGCGTACACTTATGAACAGTAAAACATAACTGGTGCAATGTGGGTGTAAACCTCTGCCTACCCGGCCTTCAGGGATTCCACGCATGATCTTATGTGTACTATTGAAGAGTAAACTTAAATGTCTTTAGAGTGAAGGGTACTTCTTAGTCTGTGTTAGAGTGTTAGAATGTTTTTTGGTTTACCATGTCTCATACACATGGAATTCTCTTAAACTAAATTGAAGTCGTTCTGTTATTTTTTATTAGCTTTAAATATTTCACAAAAATATACAATACTTATAATATAATCAATTTTTTATTTGCTATGCCTATTTTGTGTCCCACTGCTGGGCAAAGGCCCCCCTGTTTTCTTCCACACCTCCCTGTCTTGAGCGATCTCTGGCCATGTTGGCCCTAAAAATGATATTAGATCGTCACACCACCTTCGCCTTGGTCTACCTCGACGGCGATGTCCTGCCTCAGGCTCAGGGTTCTGTTAAATAATTATAATCAATCTTCTTTCATTATTTTTCACCAAACTGCTAGTTAGCTAATTTTATTATTAAATAAAATTGTATCGAATGTATTTATATTCAAATTCAACGCAATGCAAACTACACCTCATTAAACTGTATTTGTTCATGATATTTACACAAAGTAAATCATGAACACACAGATATACTAAAACTAAAAATCACAATTGAACCAGCGTTGAACACTTAACATTTATTAGTTTCCAATCAACTAAACAAATAAAACTAACCACAAACGTTTATTTACCATCGTTTACATAGCCCATAAAAACTATATCCAATGATTTTGATTTCATACCCCGGCACACACTAGCTTTTCATAAATTCGAACTGTAACGCGAGAATGGCGTGTTATATTTGCTATATTGTCTGTTGATACTCGTAAAGTTGATATGTTATAGCATGGTAACCTTCAACTGTTGGTGTATGATAATGCACTAGAAATGCCCTTTGATATTGTTAAGATTCTTATCTGAAATGTTTAACATACGATAGTTTATGAATGGATCTTGTCACTTGTATCAGATAATGCAAAAAAAAATAATTTACTAAATATTTTCTTTATTTGTTTCAGGTATGTCCACAAAAAACGCTTATAAAACGACCACAGATCAAAATCACAAAACAGGTTTTTATAAAAAAGTTTCTAAACAACGTGAATAACAAAGAAGTGACATTACACCATTGCCCCGACTTGATACTGCTCCACTTTTAACATTCCAAAGATTTCAAACAGAAGATGAACAGCTAAACCCCTCTACCTATAACGGTCACTACACATATAAGCAAACAGGCGAAATAACCAACAAATCCAGGGGAAGAGGCGAAATGTCAAATGCCGTTCGAAAGGCACCACAAGATTAATGCGCCATTACAGGCGGAGCGAAATAAATATATGATATAAATCCGCTACCCCAGCCGAGTGTATTCGAGTCTGACTACCGCAATAATGTGGTGGAATATGAAATCCGAATTTGCTTCAACTATCGCGAAGGATTTTTGGAATAACTTTAGATATTAAACTGGCATTCTTGATGTGGATGGTTTAAAAAAGGATGCAGTTGGTAAATATACTAGATTTAGGGACGTACGTTGCTACTAAAGCCTTGGTCGGCAAAATAAACAATTGAGATAACCCCAAGCCAAGCCCAAGACCAAGCCCTTGAGACTCGCTTTGTCTTTGACGACAATTTATTTAACAAATGTTTTGCAGAAAATAAGAAATCTAGATCCCAAGATGCCATCTAGTGAACAAGCAATCCCTCCAGACAGATGACAAAACCTTGCCGACAGAAACTAATAGGATCCTGTCTTGGCTATTGCAACTTTAAAATAAAATGGCAGACACAAGAGAACCTGAAATAGTTTTCTTGGTGCAGCCATAAAAATTATGAGAGGGGAAAATAGATATACTGGTTATATCAACGGCAGACGCAAGCTTTTCTGTGAGACTACAATCATAATAATTATCATCATCAAAGTTAGATAAAAAATTAGAAATATGACATACTTGCGTCGTAGGATGATTGGAAAAATGGAATCTACGAACACTACTATATATTAATAGCGAAAGATAGGGATCTGATCGGTTTTTTCATTACATATTTAGATTACGTAACATTAATCATGATAACCCTCAAAATAAATTAAATAATCTTATACAAAAGAAGTCCACAAAGTCGTAACTCGGAATATAAAGAATTTGCATACTTAGCTGGAAACTCAAAAGCTGTGAATCTCTTCATTAAAGCAAGAGCGAGCAAAGCGGACTCCAAGAGATCCATTTCACAGACTCAGAAGAGAGAAGTTTATTTACACTTTTTCTTTAACACCGACATAAAAGTTGATGTTAGCTTGTGAAAGTATTCTTAAATATGAAAGGGTTGAGGATAATACGAATTTATTTTACTGAAATTGTAAACTGAGTGATGTTAATTGAAAATGGTCTCTTTAAATGTATAGTTTTGGATTCAAAACAAGGCTTTGATCAAAACAAGTGCGCAAATATTCGTTAATGGAAAATTGAATCCTGCATTAAATATTAGGATTTTGGTAAAGCGTTATATTTAATTCAGGATCTCTCTCTTCTTCGTTTTAACCGAAATATTGTTAAAATACAATAAAACATTGATTTATATAGATTATATATTCATTATTAGTTTTTATAATAACAAACTGTAAATATTATTACATTTTAAATTCCAACCCCATTATATGTCCCAAGTTTCCAAGGAGCAATTCTTAATAAACAATAACCCTTTACCAAAATGGCAAAATCAAGAAACCAGTCATTCGCAACCTTGAGCCCTTGCAATAAAAGCAAATACAGCTTTGGCAGCCGCATCACTAACTTTGTATGAGCAGCTACCAAAGCACAGAGTCATTGTATGGTGAAAATTTAAATCAGTTTAGCTGAGTTTCGGATTATGACAGTGTGAAGCCCCAGGCCGTCGCTTCGGCGCCATCTCCATGCAAATTGGGCCTCGGATATGTAGGCCGCATTTCCAGGCCGGATATTCCGGGGTGGATTTAAAAATTGTTTTTTGCTGCCTTAGCATAATTCGCAATTTGTTAGCTTTATCACTATACGTATTTGGGTCCGTTGTTTTGTTTGTTTATTTGATTTGATTGCCTTTTGCGAGAGACTTCTCTGGTTTTATACCAAGGGATATCGTGTTACCAAGTAACTGGGTTCTGGAGATCAGATAGGCATTCGCTCCATTATGGCTGGTGGTTAGACTGTAAGCCAACCCCACCATATTTGAGAAAAGGCTAGGTAGATGATGATGATGACGCACGTCCGCTTTTTCAACGCGCATTGCAGGATTGGCTTTGCGTACAAATGTATCGTGTCCAGTTGTTTTATTGAACGCACGTTAAAAAAGTGCCGATGTGAAAGAGTCCTTAAACCTACATCATTTATACCAAGGTCGCAACAAGCTCAGACAGTCCGCAAAAAAGTCGCAGTAGCAAAAACATTTCCACATTTCATTCCTCCGCAAATATTTTCATAGCACTATAAAAAATATGAATCTTTACTTTACTGTCACTAGCAGAGAACTAACAAACACTCCTAAAAGCTGAATAAACATCGTTGTCTGGTCGCAGTATCCCCCTATTTATTTTTAATGTTCCATGCCTTTTGAACTCAGATTTATGTCTAAATCTTTGCTGTCACTACCAGACATGGCGAATTATATTTCCTTCTGATTCTGTGTGTTTTAGATGTTGATTGAGCTTTAGTCGATCAAGCCTGTCATTGGTTTGTGGAATTGATTTCTGAACAAGTAATTGAAACGGTGTTAGCTTTGAGCTTAGTCGTGAATGAAAGCGGCAATTAATTTGAATGAGTTTTCTTTGAGAAAAATGACTGGCCGTCTTTGCCATTCTATTTTGGTTGACGTAACGCCCCTGCTAAACAAAAACAAATCAATCAATCCCAAGAAAATATCGTATTTCCAGATTGATGGAGGAACAGCAAATCAAATCCCATCTCTTACGACAATTAGCCTCTACTTGGCCAAATTATTCCAAAAACATCGTTGGCCCAAAAACTAAATCGATTAGGCTTACAACACAAGAAGTTTCCTACATTGATGTTTTCTCATAAATCAAATGTAATTTCGAGAAAATCTACCGACTAAACTTGTTTCCACGGACTATTATGGCGGTAAATGTAGGAATAGTGTATAACAAGGAACATTTTACGTAGTAGGAAACAGCAAGTGTGATTGGGAAAGTTTTTTATGTATATATCTGGGGTGTTGCGGGTGGAGCTGTTCAGCTATGATTTATTTTAGTGTAGTGTAAATTGGTTTTGGATAGCAACTGTGTTGTTCATTATCTGCTCTTAGATCTGTTGCTGCATGTATGTTGTTAATGAGTTCATCTACTTGAAGAGAGCAGTGGTGGTGGTCACGGCCGCGACTTACGAGTTTGTAGGTCATAGGTTCGAACCCAGACAGACGCTTTACTTTGTGTAAATTATGTCATCACCACTGCTCTCAAAACGGTGAAGGAAAACATCGTGAGGAAACCGGCATGTCCTAGAACTAAAAATTCAACAAAGACATGTGTGACATCTACCAATCCGCACTGAACACGCGTGGTAGATTCCGGCCCACTCTCTCTCATAGAGAGGAGGCCTGTGTCTCAGCTGTGGGAACATTATAGGCTGACGATTTGGTAGGTATGTATAGATTCAACAATACTTCTAAATTTCGACGGTTACTAATCCTTGGTCATTAGTGTATTGACAGAATTACAATTCTCAATATCTAATTAGCAAATTGGCCTTAGCATCAAAATGTTACATTACAAAAAGCTCGACTTTCAGGTTTCAAGAGCCTTTCGCAAATTGTTCAAAGAATTATTTGTAACCTTATTACTTTTTCCTTGAAGTTATCAAAGCTGTTATAATTGGTTCGTTTTAATGTGAAACGGAATATAATAATTTATCTTAAATTGCTGCCTTATTTGTTTTGACCTGGCCTGACCTGGCCCGGTAATGTTTTCATTCTTTGAATAACTGTGCTATCAAAAGTACAAATTCTAGCCATTTTTATTTTCTTAAGACATGTGAGTGTTTATTAGGTCAGGTCTATAATCCCATAAATAATCTGAGCTTACGGTTTTCAACAATACGTGGAAAAACGTACCTAAATGAAGAAGTAATAGCTCAGGCAGCCGATACGATGCGACGATGGGTCTTTGGAACAAGCTAGTAATTTATCGGTCAGCCGAAGATTCATATTCATATCTTTCTTTGCATCCCATAATGGTAACAAGATCTTAAAATGCCTTATAGCTAAGGTACAGATAGGGACGACTACAATTATCTAGAGCAGTGGTAGCAAAGTGGTAACGTCCGCGACTTACGAGTTGTACGTCATAGGTTCGAACCATAGATATATGTTTTACATTTCTATGGTTCGAACTCAGACAGGCGCTTTACTTTGTGTAAATTATTTCATCACCACTGCTCTCAAAACGGTGAAAGAAAACATCGTGAGGAAACCGGCATGTCCCAGAACTAAAAATTTGAAGACATGTGACATCTGCTAACCCGCACTGGGCCCGCGTGGTGGATTACGGCCCACTCCCTCTCACAGAGAGGAGGCCTGTGTCCCAGCAGTGGGAACATTATAGGCTGATTATGTACTATTATCTACATTTGACTACAATAGGTATAGAAATCATTTTCGGAGAGAGAGTCTCTCTCTCCGAAAATGTTTGATGTGTGACTAGAGAATTAGTATCTAAAAAAAAGGCCAAATATACAAAGGTACCACAAACATTAGTTGTTTATTTTGCCTGAAAATGGACCTTCCACAGAATTACCTTTACCCACCATTAGAGTAACTATATTCAAATTCAAGCAACTTTATAGCTTTGAAAAAGAAATAACGACACTCGTTATAGTCGCACAATGTGCACAGATCGAGTTCCATTCAAACAAGAAGTCTGTGCTGAAACTTTGTGCTGTGTTGTGCTTGTACTTCTTGTACTCTTTGTACTTGGACTATAGCAAACTGAAAGCTAACACCAATGTCTGGGACCGCCTTTTTGTGATGTCTGCTGGGAAAGTTGCCCTGTTTAGTGTGCGTTAGAATATTTTTGCTGGATATGTCTGTTTTGATGTTGTTTTAGATTGTATCGTTGTTTGTAAGAACGCAGATATTTTCCTTATACGATTTAATTTCAAATGGAGCGCCACTTTCAGATCCACAGTCAACATTTTAACGTCATTCTAATTTCAAACATCAAATTCAACATTAAGTTGAATTATATCAAACGAGCTGAACTTCGCAATGCCTTATAATGTATGAGAAAATGAATTATCTTCATTTTTTTTCGTATATTTTTCCCATGTTTTAATAGGTATTCTGCTATTCGGGGCGGAGAAAATTCAACAAATCATAAAAAAAAAAATATCATAAAAATCATAAGATCATAAAAATCGGGCCCGCCGCGTTCTTGAGATATAAATGGTGTAACTAACCCGACTTTGTTTTATTTATAAACTAGCTGGCCCGGTGAACTTCGTACCGCCTCAGAATTAATTAATCTTGAAATGGTTATCATCATTTTTTATCGTGAGTTCTTCACATGTTTTAATAGTTATTCTGCTATTCCGGGTGGAGACAAATCCAACAAATCAAAGATAATAAGAATCGGTCCAGCCGTTCCCCATTACAGGTGTAACTAACCCGAATTTCTTTTATTAATATAGATATAGACTAGCTGACCCGGCGAGCTTCATACTGCCTCTGAATCAATAAGTTGAAATGAATTATCAAAAAAAAAAAAAAACATGAGTTTTTCCCATGTTTTAATAGTTATTCGAGGCGGAGAAAAATTTAACAAAGCAAAGATCATTAAAATCGGTCCAGCCGTTCTTGAGCTATAGGTAATGGTGTAACTAACCCGACTTTCTTTAATTTATAAAAATATATAAAAGAGATAACAATCTGAAAAGAGGCTCGAGTGTACTAGAACGTTTATCAATAGCTATGTAACCTACCCTTCGTGGATTACAGATTACAGGCGCGATGTTTCGTGTAACCATAGCTAATGAAGTAAACTTAATCCTAACCAAAGCAAATGAATGAAGGCGCTGTAAATAAAATAAACTGCTCTAGTCGATACACAGAGCAGTGGTGGCCCAGTGGTAACGGTCGCGACATGAGTTTTAGGTCGTAGGTTCGAACCTAGACAGGCGCATTACTTTGTGTAGATTATTCCATCACCACTGCTCTCAAAACGGTGAAAGAACACATCGTAAGGCAACCGGCATGTCCTAGAATAACAAATTTGAAGACATGTGACATCTACCAACCCGCACTGGGCCCACGTGGTGGATTACAACCCACTCCCTCTCACAGAGAGAAGGCCTGTGTTCCAGCAGTGGGAACATTATAGGCTGACTATGCTAGTCGATACACTAATATAACTAGATCGATCAGTAAAGTTGAAAAAATATAGCCATAATAATTATTGAATTGAAAATACACCTCACAATTAAGTTTTCAATTAAAATATAACACAAACAGCTCGATAACCAAACAAAATCCTTATTGATTATAGTCGACATCATTAATCAACGTGTGTTCGCACCAATGGTTACAGCAACCAACATCAACCAACCCCTTGTTTGCTTTCCACGTTGGTTGCCTTGCTAATTGCGATGTAGTCTTGGGTATGTTTAAGTTTGGTGGACTATTTACTTACATAACGAATTAGGGTAAATATGAGACGTGTTGCTAAGACAGTAACGTTTCAGAGAAGATGAAATTCTGGAGGAAGCTAGATAGGTAACAATCAATGAAAGCCAATTTTTACCCGACTACGGCGAAGTTAAAAGGAGGGTTATGATTTTGACCGGTATGTATGTATGTTCATGTGTTCCCTCATAACTCCAAAAGTCCTTACTTATAATAATTTGACAAATGAGGTATCGTTAGAAACGTCTTGCCCGTCCGCTGGTTACAGGCTATGTGACGTCACACTAAATACAATAATGGCGCCCTCTAGAGGACATAAAATAATGAATTTAAAAATAAATATTTTGGGATGGTGCCATGTTGGGTATCAAACGAAAAGGGCTTAATTAGCACATTTCAAAAATATAAATATTACTGAAATTAGCCCCAAAATAATTAAATAAAAAATAAGTTTAAAAACTAAAACCCGACTACTGAAAAAGATGAAACAAGAAAGTACCTTCCCGCGGTCGCATGCTGCCACAGCTTATAAGTATGTTGGTACATGGACGCATATCAAAGTCATCATAGCTTGCATAATGGCCGTTAGGTTATAGGTAAAGAGACATTTAAACGAATATTGAGGATAGGGGAGGAGGAAAATATTAAAAATGTCTGACCTCCTTACATAAATTTCTAGCACTTTTGAAAGACCTCATCCATCGCTTTCCATGAGGCGTGATCGACGTCAAGAGCAGGCCCATTCAGCAATAAAAAAAACACTCCGGGAGTGCCGACAGAAGTGAAAACAAAACACAAACAGAATACTTTGCCATCACTTACCGACATATCGGATATACATCGAGTACATCCCGAGGATAGCCGAACACATCCGAAGCGGTGTCGGTTACGGTAACAGTGGCGCGAATTCAATGGTTTTTTCCCATCTCAAAAAATGCCCAACGCGCCTAAAGAAGTTTTCACTTCAAAAACTGGCAAGGAATGGTGCATAGTCGATTAATAGCTCAAAAAATATTTTGAAAAAAATATTGATATTTATCCCGTATTTATTTTGATTAATCCCAAACCGTCATTATTATTTTTTGAAATTTTATTTTATTAAATATTCATAATGTAGATTTCCCATAAAAAAAAAAAAAAAAAAAAACCACCACGTTCTTAACTTTGCTTACCCTTTTGATTGACACTGGTGGTTTAATAATCGATAAACAATTCATTAATTAAGCATGACAATCAATAAACACAACAACCAACTCTCAATGGAATCACAATACAATGTTATCACAATGACACAAAGGCCGATTGGAGTCATAGCCTGTCAACCACAGAAGCTGTACATAATAACAAATACTTTATTGTATATACAATACCAGTAATATATTGTATATGTAGTCATGATTGTTGTGCCCACCGGTAATTGCACTATGGATGCTGGTAATGGCAGTGTGGAGCTACTACTCGTAGATGCAGGCTCCATGTATGGGGTGTCATTCGAATTCAATGATAGATCGATCGTCTTTTATTTTTCTTTGTTTCCTCAATCTGTGAATTATTTGAAACAGTGTATCTGCCAAGAAAAGGCAATTCTGAAATCAAAGCTAATGCGGGCTTTAGACAGGTGACTGCCTGTCTAAATGGTAATTCGGCTAGGCCGCAGGTGACTAAAATCACAAGTTCCAAAGTAGAGTAGGTTTCGACTTTTGTCGTGCAGCGACAGGTCGCATGCTTCGGGTGACAGAAATCGACTGTGAAAATGCTTCGCAGGCGATCGCCCGCCGCATGAAGGTCGACATTTTGATGCAAAATGAATTACTAACCTGCGATATGTATCGAACTTTGTTAATACGGTGGCGACTCGGTTTGTCAAGCGATTTGGTAAGCAATCAGCCGCACGACGGAAATCGACCTAGTGTATATCCCCCAGTAATTTGCTAAGCAATTCTTCGCGGACTAGACGTCATCGTCATTACTAAGACTAAGTTTATAAAAGCAACAGATTTTCTTATGAAACCCACGAAATTAACGAAAAACATTTTAACAAAAATTTAACACAGGGAAAACTTATTTGAATTCCAAAATTTGCGACAGCCAAATATACACACGTATTTACGAAAGTCCCTCGACTTATTTCGTTCACAATTGCCAGTGGTTCACATAAAGAGATCTCATTCCAGGATCGGGCTCGTCATTTCTAAGAGATACCCAAATAGGGTATTTTGTGAGGTCGCCTCGTCCCTGAACATCAAGAGAACCCCGCCGAAGTTTTGCTTCTGTCAATTTTTGAGTTTATTTTGGCTTTTGCAAATATACCTAAAAATAGTCTTATTAGTACCCAGTAACCTGGGATGTGGAGGTCGGATAGGCAGTCGCTCCATGTAAAATCTGCATCATGCATCTGGTTAGACTGGAAGCCGACCCTAACATAGTTGGGAAAAGGCTACGCAGATCATGATGAGACTTCAGGCTTATCTTGCAATATTTTGTTTACCTCTTATCTGTCTGTAAAACACTTACCTACTATTATGCAACAGTTTCTTAGTTTCTTTATAGACAAGCATATTTTCATATACCATTTTGTGTCTTCTACATCTGGGCCATCATTAATAATATTGAAGAACAAACATTTAAGTTCATCAATCTTTTCAAATAATCAATAACTGCATCTGCTTTACCTCTGTAATGTACAGACGCCAGCACATCAACCTACACCTAACTGTCAAATTTTCCCAATCAACATTGAACCTTATGCTTTAGCGATAAAGTTGAAAATCTATTACAGAAATCTGACAGATTGTAGTAGGTTGATGTGCTGGCGTCTGTACTACACATCTTGCAAATAAAAATTTCCTATTTTTTATTTCATTCCTTACATTTTTACACGTTATTCCTTCTTTTTCTGCGCTTCGAAAAATGTTGCATAACATGTTTACAACGCAAACTGAAACTCATGAACATACAACATTGCATATATGTCTGATACTGGAAGCTTAAAGTCTTAGAGCTTATCAGTAAACATTACGTACTTTGTATATTTTGGGCGTGTCATTACCTTCGCATATCGACTTCATTCATTAGTTGTGGGACAAGACACAGGCTGAAGCTACGGAGGCTTAAGCCGGTAATATCTTCCAATGGAAGACAAACGACTATAGGCCGACCGCTTAACTGAGACGTTGTCTGAAGCAGCTGCGCGGTGCGCGAGGGGTGATAGTTGTCACAAGTTGACGAATCACTGAGCTCTCGCATCACGTCACCAGACGCCTCCCGCACCGCTCTGCTACCTCAGGCAACGTTTCAGTTAAGCGGTCGGCCTATACCTTTGTAGTTATATGATTTTAGTCTTCTGCAAGAAATTGGCAATTAAATAAATAATTCAAAATAAGTTATGGTAATTACACAAAATTATACCTAAACCAACAACCGAGTAGGTCTCCAAGTTCGAAATATAGAAATGCTTGAAACCCTCAAATTTAAGGATTTCAAGGATTTTAAAATAACTATTACGTCGTTTAGTCTCTTTTTAAAACGCCTTCTAATCCATTACTGCTTGCAACAGCTACTAAAGCCTCGATACTTGTGTCGATCATCCGCCAATTTCCAATTTTTACACCACGCACCTAATATCTACATTCAGTAACTAGGTCGCGATGTTCCCTTGCTATCTTATCATCAACGTTATACGTGACAACGCAACCTACATACATAATGTGAACATATAAGTACATATAGCATTTAAAAACCACTTATGCTCTAAATATTTTTCATGAAGAGTACATATAAGGTCAATCCGTAAAGGGACTATATAATATTTTATGACCAAAAAACATAGTCCCAACATTGACATGAGAGGTAAGCTTGTAAATGATTGTATTGCATTGGGGTACTAGAATTTGTTGTAACACGAAGGAAACCTGGCAGTTACACTTCAATTAGGTGCCGTGGTTTCACGCAAACGGATTATAGTCTGGCTACCAAAATTCTCAGGAAAGGTGAACTCCTCTTTGCTCTTACGAGTATATGAACCCAACTCTATGTATTTGTTCATTTGGGTAAATATTATCTCAGTGCCTCTACACCCATATGCATATTTCAATATAGTAGACCGAGATATCATCAAAATTATTATTATTAGTCTTTACCTTACCTTCATTTCCCTCCGCCCTCTTTAACTAAAGCCAACTCAGGACTTTCAAAACCTTCATATTTTCCTCCAAGTTACTAAAGGTTAATTTAATAAGGGTTCAAAATTATAACTAATTATCCCAGATTAAGGTTGGAAGTTGAGTCCCAGTGCAGCCCCAAACAAACAAAGTTAAGCTGACTTTCAAAGCATTATCACGGATTTTGCAGGTATTTGCAAAAATTTGCCGCCACTGCAAGCGGTACGTGACTCCGCATCTGAGTTGAAATTTTCGCTGCGTGCAAATTTCCTATGATTATTCTGTTGGACCGAACCCTTTAAGGCCATGGTTTTTAAATATTTAACGGTAATTAGGACGGGATTGACTTGTTACTTTTGTTGGGAGAGTTAATAGGGTGTTTGAATGGCATGTTTTTAATGGGTCTTCTTTAATAATTAATGTCGCACCAAGTTTTATGTGTTCTACTTCGATTTTATTTTAACCATCTACAAATATTTGTGTCATCGTGTATATCACACGTATGACTATTATTCTTGTAAAATGTTACGATAAATTTTCTTTTTTTTTAATTCCCTTTTCTTTGACTATAGAAACTTTCTTATGTCTATGGAACCATTACTTTTACGAGCTTTCCTTTTTTATTCCAAATAACCGGCACAACAAACACCACACCGCTTGGAATTTGTACTTCTATATTATCATATCAAGTGTTTCCAAGTGCCCTTAACATCACAATAGCCATTCCCTTTGTTAGCCTTCGTGTTATTGCATTAATGTCCAATTCCTATTGCAAGCACTCTGGACTTACATTTGTGTTTATATTGCCAAGAGTCAACAGGTCTTTTTATTGCGTTTTCATTTGTATTGCTATTATTATTGAAATTGGAAGAGAGAATGGGAATAAAATGTTACTTTATTATTTTTCTTATCACCTGCTTGTTCATAAAGTGATTTGTTATCCTTTATCGGGAATCTGAGCTTATTTTAAATCACATTCTGTCTTTGTTTCAATTCTATCTAGCATGTTATCTTTGCCACTTTGAGCGGTGTCAAAAATTCCTCCGCATCGCTGTCGACTGGTAATGTACCCAAGAGACTAGCGGCATTGCCACGTTGACATATTTTAGTTTGTTAGGTATTAGTTTTAGTTAAGTTAGGATACTATTTTTTTTTTATTATTAATTAATTAGGTTCAGTGCGGGTTGGTGATCAAGCTCAATCCTTCTCTATATGAGAAGAGGCCTTAGCCCGAAACCCGGGACATTACAGGCAAACAAAACAAAACAAAAAAATTAATTAGGTATAATATGTTATTTAAGTACATGATTTCCTTTCGAATTCTAAATAACCACTCTTTTTGTGAGAGGGGTGTCCCTCTCACCGAGAGGAGGCCTGTGTCTCAGCAGTGGGAACATTATAGGCTGATTATGCATGTATGTACCCATTTTTTGTGGTTTGTTTATTAACTGTCACGTCATTGAGGTGGGTAGCGGGATCGTCCGAAAGGGTTACCGCTGCCCCGGAACATAAAAGGCTAAGGAAGGAACACGGGTGGGTTTTGGTTCGTAAGAGTCTGACACTCCCTTCTGCTCCACCCAGAGCGGGAGGATTCATTAGATGACTTCCCATTCAAAAAAAAAAAAATGTCATTCAGGTATAACTACCTGCATATACATATAATCTTTTTCGTCTAAACAATTTCCAAACTTTATTTCGTATTTGATTAAATCCTTGAAAATGTCCTTTATGTTTACCTACTACATAAAATGTTTATATCTAGTTTACACAGAATTGATGCAACTAATCAAACTGCTGCAGCAGCAGTTACACTTGCAATTAATTTCACCACCTTAGGTGATTTACATTTCAAACGTCACCAATGCATTTAGTTTTGAAATTGTTGTACTAGAATCTGAACGACAGTTGGTAAGATAACCAGCCAATGATTTTAGCAAACACCTGACGGTAACGTTACCAATGCAGGAGGAATTTTTGGCACAGTAGTGTACTTCTTTGTCCTTTGGGATCCTGGTACTGAGAACATAATTAGGTTCTTCATTTATATAGATTTTTTGGTATCTATCTCTATTGTGGTCTAGCCTTTAGTCAGGTTGATAAGGCACACAGAGTTTTAGAAACAGTTCTGCTTTGTAAAACTACGATTTTCCCGAAGAGCGGTGGCCGCGTATAGCGTCCGCTATTTAGCGGTGAATGACGTCATTGAAACTTTATTTATGGAAATAAGTTGGTGTGTGTTCTTAGAGAGCGTTTTTTGACACCATAAAGTCAAACTTCAGTCGTCATTTGCATGACCACCGCACTTTTAGGGAACCGTAACATTTTAAGTGTCGTCTTTATCACAGTGTGGCAGTCTGTGTCAAGAACTCCACGTCGTGCCATATGAACAGCAGCGAACACATAAGAAACTATCCAAATAGGCGAAAAACGCCATAATATTTATTTAACAGTTCATCGATCGTTCTATTTACCATTAACTTATACAAGAACATCAACTATCATCATTGTCTCCGTAACAGTGGCTTTACGTAAAAAATGTCGTCCCATAAGAAATTTCTTACCATCCAATAACCATAAAGACAATTTTTTCGCCCGTCTACCGGTAAGCACCCTGGTCGGAAAGAGATAGGAGATAAAATGTATGGGGGTGAAGGAGAGGGGAGTATAGAATTTTCGCTTCAGCTCTCAACACTCGTTGTTGGTTATTTATGATGACCTTCGCGGCTGAGTTTAAATACTGGAGCATTTAGAGCATCCTGCTTACATTATGATTTTAGGGACGACTTTATTTTGTTTTCGAAATGTTTTTCTTGATATTTAATTTCCCAGTGATCCAAGAGAACCTTTATATTAAATCTGTTGAGGTTGTTGTAAGCCCTGGGAATCCTCATGATAATCCAGTTATGCTCAAAGTGATAAATATCTTAAACGTAAATTATCTTCATTTAGTTGCAGTAAAGTAAGTAAAACCCTATTAAATACACTTTCTCATTCCCGACCTAAAACATAACAAATAAAAACTTCTACTACCTTTATCAAACCAACATACGACTCCAATAAATATTTTAGAACAATCTCCAACACGACGTTCTATACGAAATTAATTTACGACGGAAACTTGAAAATTCGCTACAACTTGCATCTAGGAGTAAAAGCGTCAAGTCGTAATTCTGTCGAGACATCTTGAACGTCGACCAGACGGGCGGAAGTACCCTTGTCACTAAATATAGCACTTTTTGTTATATAAAAGTGCTGCACTTTTTTATATAAAACTGCTGCACTTTTTGACACTTTTTTGTTATTTTAAATCTTGGAAAGTGGTTGAGGTTAATAGTTTTCACTCTGACTTTTACTTTTATGAGTCCTAAAACCTGTGTTGCTATTTCTCGTCACTTAACTTTTATGTCTCTGCAAGTTCGTTTGAAGGTGACTCTGACTGTACCTTTTATACTTGTATAACATATCATTTTGCTTGTTTTCTCCTATAGGTAAGGCAGCGGTGTATAGACATTAGACATACTACAGCCACATTTCGCTAGTCGCCGTTGATAGTCCAATTCCGCGTAACTAACGTTGTTAAATACCGCGTATGTACACTCCCGCTAGTTTTACTTTAGAGTCAAAAAACTTAAGTTTCAAAAAAACTAATAGGCCAAATTTTGAATTAAGTTCGTACAAAATTCGGAATATAAGTTTTTTAGAAACTTAGTTTTTTGACCCTCTTGTAAAACTAGAGGAAATGTATGTACTTACGCGGTATTTAACAACGTTAGTTACGCGGAATTGGACTATCAACGACGTAGTGTAATAGGGAGCGAGCCTATTGCCTTCAACCAGGCTATACTTTAATTAATACTTATAGGTACAAAGTGGAAACGACAATAAATGAAAATACTGCCAATATTTTGGAACTATCGAGTTAATCCGAAATAACAAAACGATTTTTTTAAACAAACGAAATAGTAGTGATGGGCCAACTATGGGTTTGGCCAATCTTTGACTACCTATAGTGACTAAATTATTGGATATATTTGCTTGAATTTTTGCATGCAGACTGGGCACGTCATTAGTTATACGCAGTTTAATTTATTGTAGTTTTGTGGTCTCCACCTTGTACAACCTACAAAATTAATAGGCTGTTTTATTCGGTAGGTTTTCTACAGCTTTAGTTGATCAAACATTTTTGTAATGCCCACAACAGCACGGTTCTCTCCTTGACCCAACACTTTAACGAGATGAATACTCCAATTAAAATCATAACATCACAAAGCCACTATTTATAACTACCCTCAAACATTCACAAATCTGTTTCACACTCACCCCATAATTTGTTGTGGACACTAATTTGACAGGCGGTGTCGGGCGCAAAACAATAGGTTTTCTGCACACGTCACCGGCAGACGCCATGATGGGGCTTGTATCATATTATTTGCTTGCCCATGCATACGTATTTTGGTACTGATTGTGATATTGACGGCTTATAGGATTGTGGGTGAGGAGAGAGTTGGGTAGTAGTGTTTAATATCTAGTTATTTTTTTCAAAATTGCACATTACGAATTTCTAACTTTTATAACATCTATAATGGACGGATGGATGACCAGGTTTTTCCTAGTATTTGCGTCATTGATCTTTTATTTTGTACTTGGCTATTTGCACGCTTAATAAGTAACTACGTTTTTAAATAAAAAATAATTTAATGGAATTTCATTGATGTTATTATGTGGAACGTTATTACAATAAAGTATAAAGTGGTTTTAATGAATTAAGTAGCGAATCGAGACAGCGTATCCTTATAAAAAGAAATAAAATTACAGTTTGGGCACATTGTTATGGTGACTCTAATACATAAAAGTTACAAAAAAAAAAAAAAAAAAAGTACCTCCCAAAAGGTGACAAATAAGAACCAAAGTAGCCATGTCACAAAGGTTTACAACCAAAACCATTTACCCACTCTATCTATTGTTTTTTTAATAACAAAACATCATTTAAAAGCTGACATTTCTGAAACAATGTGCGGACGATGAACCCGGAGGCCGAAAGCCGAATGCCGAACGCCGAATTTACGAGCGAGCTTATCGTTTGGCCCTTCCCTAATTCGATGATTCGCAATTTTACTGTCTTCGCCTCCGGTGTCCATGTGTAGAAACATTGGATTTATATTAAGGAATGGAAAACGTTATATTGAAGGTGCAGTTCTGGATTTTTGGGGTTTTGTGTTACAAGTGATGTTTGGATATAAAAATCGGAGGGTATGAGCTTTGATTTTTTGTTCAAGGCGATGCAATGTTGGCTATTTGTATAGGGCCACGGACAAGAGTCAATATATTTTATTTTGATAATGTTATTTGGATATTAAAGCTTCCTCCAATTTATTTTCTTGCACACAACATGGAGAACGCAGAGGACTTTATTATAAAAACATGTTTGTACCAACTACACATATTTGCAAAGAAATAAATGATTTGATTGAATTATTCTAGTCTGATCCCCTGAAGCCCAAATCGATCCCCTGCTAGTTCGTCTTCGGTTTTAAACGTTGTCTTATCCACTATAAACTTTCTCATTCCGGTCTGATCCAGTTTATTTGTGAGTAAACTAAAAATCAGCCTTTGATTCAAATTTTCCCCTAAAGTACACCGTATAGACTGCTCATGTGGTTATTTACTTTCACTACCACAAACAAACTACGCCTTGCACCCTGCACAAAGCTAACACTGAAATGCGCAGCCATTTTCACACCTGAATAAAATCTCGATCTGCCCTTCAACAAATTCGTTCTCAAATCCCTGAATACCCTCAAAGTCGCCACAAATTGGCAAAACATATCGGCTTTGCCAGACGGACTGGCGGTCTGGCAAAGAAATCGATTGAAGTATTGGTGCCATACAATCTAGCTGAACTGTTGAAGACTGCAGCCTGGAGCAACAGTTCCTAACGGCTGTGCCTCTATGGTTGGTTGGCTAAGCAGAACGCGAATTGGAAATGGATAAAAGAATATGAGAGGAGAAAGAGAATGGAATTTCAATATTTGTTTATAATTTCACGCGTTTAGGACAGTAAGGGACACTAAATAATACTATAAGCTCTAGGTAGGAACATTGTTTGAACTACAAAAGCCATTTTAGCAAAGTTTGTATGGATATCAAGTTATTGGTAGGAGAAATTAACAATACGGACAATCCACAAAAGAAGACTGTGATAAAATGGGTGTCCTTTTCAAGATTAGATTCTGGAAGAAAATAGAAAATAAATTACCTAATTTAAAAAAAAATGCACGTGTTGCACCATTCATATGAAAATTGAGATTTAGTGTGATAGACAGAGAGAGTTATATCTTTCTTCTCTCTCATGTTCGTGTCTCATCCTGAGAATAAATTTTGATTTTTTGACAGTTTTTCCATAATTAGAACTGTTAGACGTCATTTTTATTCCAGGGATAAAAGACCTGAGACTTTAAAAAAATACCTACGTATAAAACACGCTAATTACCACCTCCAACCAATAAAACCGCTTATAAACCCCCGCTCACCTAATAGCCATAGCACCAAAGCTAGAGCGGTCGCGGCTTCAGATAAAGGCTTTCAGTGTTTTACAGAGGCGCGCGGCGAGCGCAGTGAGCGAAGTGAGCGGTGTGAGCGAAGTAAGCGGTTAGAGCAGACGTCTGATACAAATGGCCCGATAAATACTTTATTTATTTTATGTCTGTGTTCAATGTGGTGGCAATGTTTGGTATTGGAAACATGTGTGAAGTCTGGGTGGAGTGATTAGAGAACAATTTTTATTATTATTGCTGTTGATTTTCTCTAGATACAACTGTTAATTTTGATTCTACCGTGCCTTTATTTACAAAAACTTAATTAAAATCATAACAATAAGCTCCTATAATGTTCCCACTGTTGTAGATGTCACATGTCTTCGAATTTTTGGTTCTAGGACATGTGTTCTCATGATGTTTTCCTTCACCGTTTTGAGAGCAGTGGTGATGAAATAATTTGCACAAAGTAAAGCGCCTGTTAGGGTTCGAACCTGCGACCTACAACTCGTAAGTCGCGGCCGTTACCACTGGGCCACCACAGCTCACTATTGAGACTGTTGAAAATAACACAGATGCTCATCCCTATTACTATTCAACCCGTCCAACTGAACGTGGAATGACATGACAGCTATTGAAACTGACATCCAATGGCGCAATGACAGCAAATATCGAGGATACATCACGAATCATGACCACTGAATAATGAATAGAGATAAATTAATTAACGCATGATCACTCCCATAACAATAGCGAAGGGCTGTGATTGGTAATTAATAGGGTATTTATATTTTAACAGATCATCATCAGTAGCATGGGGTCAAAATTATACTTAATGGTGTAAAACTTTAAGCTTGTAATACAGCATTGATGTGATCGAAAAAAAATATTATGTTGGTATATTTCGAACTAGAGCTTTTCGATGTCGATAATATTATTTTTGTTATTATTATTTATATTTGAGTCCGGTTGATGATAATTGGCTCGTTCAACTATTACATGGGACTTAAACATAAGTTGTGAAATGTGGATGTACAGACGCCAGCTACCAGAAACTGTAAAATTTTCCCAATCGACTTTGAACCTTATGCTTTAGTGATAAAATTGAAAATCTATTAAAGAAATTTGACAGATTGTAGTAGTATGATGTGCTGGCATCTGTACTGTATATCTCTGCCTTACCCTTTGGGAACACAGGCGTGATATGTTTTTTTTTCAACCCATTTTAATTTCCCTCGATGCGATGCATAAGTGAGCTCCCAGAAGTAATACTAGCAATGCCCCGCGGTTTCACCCGCGTTAATTTGAGGAAAAACCCTACTAAAATATATTCAATTACTTTAAGAGTATTACCTAATACATGACTTTAAGAAGCTATTTTAGGTACAGACGCCAGACATCAAGCTACTACAATCTGTCAAATTTATTTAATAGAATTTCAACTTTATCGCTAAAGCATAAGGTTCAAAATTGATTGGGAAAATTTGACAGATTGTAGTAGCTTGATGTGGTGGCGTCTGTACATAACGCTATAATCAGTAATAAGAGTGGAACTATAAAAATGGAACATTGTGAGGTATTTGACTTTAGGTATTAAAGCATTGGTATTTGTAGAAATAATTGATAAAATTGGAAATTTAAAATCTCAATTTTCTTTCAAAGCATATTTCTTGTACTTACTGATAGCACAAAGTTATTAAGTTATTATGAAGTTGCAGTCAGTTTTATCAAAACCAGATGCTCAATCATAAGTTTTATTCGTATTAGAAACTTCCAATAGCTTGCTAGATTTGTTCTATCAGCTCTATATAGATATTATTATTGTAATATTTGTAAAAAATCCATCTATTTTTCCTCGAAAGTCACGAACTTAAGAGATCCAAAGAGCAGCTATATTTCACGTGCAATTTGAAACGTAGTCAGTCTTTAATTTAGATCTCGAGGATCCAAATTACATTGGCAAAATTCAACACGAAGACGAAGCAGAGGAGTTACTGGCATTGTGTCGGTAATTACGACATGTACCTACAAGTACTCGTGTTCAGTATGTCTCCAACACTACAATATGCTTGCAGATAAATATTGACTGTCACATTAGAACTCACGGCTGTGGTGTTCGGCGAGCAATTTTGTTGCGAGTTAAAGAAAATAAAAGGAGTCATTAAAACTAAGCTATAAGTTTTTTGAGTGGGGGGTTGCCTTTGCTCAGAAGTGGGACAGCGTAGGCTAGTAAAAAAAAAGTGTTTTGAAAAAGCAGATCGGGATTTCAGACTTTATATAGGTAACTGACAATGCGACATATTGGTAAAAAAATTACAAAATAGTCACATTTTCATAACAGAGAATCTTGTGAAAGAAACTTGTAAAATTTACAGATTGAAGTGGGTTTTATTAACTAGGCACCTGGTTGTACGCATAGTACTGTTTCTTCAAGAAAGGCTTGCAGGTATCTAAGTATGACTGATGAACTTTCTGGTTTGTTTGACTGACTATCTCATAATTTTTCGTCCATTACAAATCAGATGCATTAATGGCGACTATCAATTGACCATGCGATTAAGACATCGTCATCAAATTATTCATGTACATGTCTAAGTGTTCATAGCAAATTATTCAACTCCACGATCACGTGTTTATTCAGCCCGTGATCCAACAACCCTGTGTATCCCAACACTAGGCAGCAGCAGATGTGCGAACTGTAGGCTCGTCTCCGCAAACATTAGTCACAGAGCGCAACGTGTGCACAACACTACTCGACCGCAGACTGTTGTAATTATTGTAGCTACAACACTATCGGATTAATAGCTCAGGTTTGAATCAATATGTCTGGAGAACAGGTGATGGTGGGTCTTATAAATGGGACATAATGATGTTCTTTTGTTAGACTCTTTGTGTAATTTGCATCTAACCTTTTAGCGAATAAAAGTTTTACGAATTGTAAAGTCTTCAAAGTTCAAAGTTACTCTAACTGGAGAAAATTGGCAGCTTAACTTCTGTAAATGGGTAACTTCATTATTTGCATAGCTTTTTACTGTTACATTTTAGAGGTTCATTTGGTCAACATTGGTGGATGTCTATTTGGAAAGTATCATTTCTTATATGTACTTGATTGCTCACAATAATTATTCGCAATTGTTGAAGTGGAGGTTTGATGAGCTTGAATCAGACATATTATTAATGGCACCATTTTCCAATGTGAGAGAGAGACAGAGCTATAGAAGGCCGATAGCACCATCTCTTTTTTGCAATGAAATAAGTACAATAATAATGGCATTCTTCATACGGCCCCAGAATTGAGTTTACTAACAGCAAATCTTTAACATTGAGAACAGATTTAAATATACAACTTCTTAGACTATTACACACATTATTTTAAAGCATGAACACATCTATTCCTAAAAAATCCCTAGGTATACACAAATCAGTCTTATCAATCCTCATTTCTCCAAAACTCGAACCTTTCACCTTCGGAATCCTGGAAAATCTAATAAAACCGAAAGATACGGGAGATAGGTCCGAAATTACGAGGTCACTCGGGTCCGAGATCCGTAAATCTGTCGCCGGGTCCGTTTAGGGTCCTATCGTACGATAAGAACTCCGTGCCGCAGATGTAGACCTGCCTTTTGTCCGTGTTTATACGTTTATGGCCGTAAGTGTGATTATGGGTGGGAAAGATAAAAAAAAATGAATGAAATTACTTAAAATGAGAGAGGAATAAAATGTGATACATGTAATTGAACCAGCAGACGATGAAACTCCGGCTGAAGCTATAGTGGATAAAACAAAGAAATGATATGAAATCAATGATTTTATTGGAGCCAAACAGATTAATGTTAATTTTGCTCTTATGGATAGATACGTCTGAACTCCTCCCTTTTCCGATCAGGCTCTCAATAAGATAAATTCTCGCCAAGAAATAAGAAGACTCTAAAACACGATTCCAATAAAATCTAGTAACAAATTGCTATAGTGTTCATCTTAAAGTTTTTATTTGCTTTCAAATGAAACCCTTTCCTACACTGGTTACCGTTTGGAGTGCCGCCAACCGCGTAATGAAAAGCCGAGATCAATACAAGTTCATGGCCAAGTCTTAAGCCAACTTTAAGACTTAATATTCATTCGGTTTTAGTGAAAACGCGATGAACGAAACTAGAACAAGAAGAAAATGTACTTTGTGACGGGCACGCTAAGTTAATGTTCATAATTGTTTCATAAGAAGCTTATTTAGCCCAATGATATAGTTATTTTTGGAGCCACTATGAATTTTAACAAAATTTATCGAATGAACTAGAGACTCTACAGTTATTGGATTAACAACTATGATTTTCTGACTATCCGTTAGTTTCTTGATACTGACACAATTTATCAAAGAATGAACACAAAAGACTGACGTTTCCCTTTTTTTATATTTACTCTCATATCTGTAGTCAAAATAATCTATATATATAAAATTCAAAGTCCTGACTGACTGATATATCAACGCACAGGAGTCTTTGGTCAACTGGACCCACACGAACTGAACCCGCGGGTCCAGTTGACTAAATCAAATTTTGAATAGGTCGACTGGACCCACCTAAACCGCTGGTCCTAGAGACATGAATTTTTAAAGGTGTGTTCTTTGTGAAGAGTAGGTATCCACTAAGAAAGGGTTTTTCGAATTTCCATCCCTAAGAGGGTGAATGGGGGTAGGGTAAAATTTCACGCGGACGAAGTCGCGGCAGAAGCTATTATAGTATTTCATAAATCACAAACTCTGGTTCAAAACAAGACTTACGGGATCTCGGTTAACGATATACCCCTGAACAGATTAGCGAATCCTCCCTCGAGACGATTCCACACCATCGCACCGTTTATCGCCTATCTGCTTACCCCTGTACAGTGATTTAAAAAAAATATTAGAAGACATAGATGGTTTTGGTGAAAATATTGAGTTGGTTATCTTGTTTTATGGTTCATAATGGGTATTATCTTCTGGTGTTAGATATTAGACCTACAATAGTAGGGACAAATGATAGAATATAATATTCATGACTTCGAATGCTTTGAGTAATATAGAAATGGTAATTAAGTACCTACCTCATCATCTGCCTTTTCTCAAATATGTTGGGGTCAGCTTCCAGTCTAACCGGATGCATCTGAATCCCAGTATTTTACATGGAGCGACTGCCTATCTGACCTCCAAAACCCATTTACTGGGTCATACAAAGCATCTTGGTAAGACTGGTTAACGACTGTCAAATATCCACGAAAGACAGCCGGGACCAACGGCTTAACGTACTTTCCGAGGCACGGAGGGGTCTTGGTATGTAAAGATGGTCACCCATCTACGGACCCACCGCTGCAACCGTAGCTTAACCTGATCGATCGACCCGTGCGGCTGTTATTACTTAGTCACAAGCCCTTCTTTAATTAAGTACCTACCCATGTTGAATTTCAAAGCAAGATTATATATAAGTCAAAATAAATCGTTGCGTTACTCTGAAGTAATAATAGAAGTTGTACTTGTCCTTTACGCGTAACTTGAATATTGAAAATATTCACTCCACTCGTGAAATAACACAAATATTTATCAATAAATTGTCTAGATACAAATTCTTTCCTCTAACGTTACTAGTCTCGAGGCAGACGTCGCAATTTCCTATCAGACCCCGTTCAGCACAGTCGGGATTGCTTCCTTATCTCGAATCAATTTCTAAATTATATCCATGTCCTTTTCCTCAAATATATTTTCTAAACTAGCTATCTAGACCACTGCAGCTTTACTGTTGTAGCTTTTATAGGTGTGAGCATTTACAGCACATCAAGTTCACGAAAAGTCAACTCCGCAGAGCATTTTCGTCACTCTCGCTCTTTTTTTTTATTGCTGAATGGGTCCGCTCTTGATCTCGACCACGTCTGATGGAAAGCGATGGATGAGGTCTATGATGGAACGAGCGTGCCCAGAAGATGCCTAAGGCACTGGAACTCCCACGCATCGACGAAACTCAGCAGGCTGCTTGACGCCGGACTCCGGTGGGAGGGTGGTCGCAAACTAGGCGGGCTTTAGGCCTACCACGGGAAGGGGAGAATTAGCCAGTCAAATAAGGTGTTAGGTGTAACTGTCCAGGATGCGCAGACCGCTCGGTTCAGTTGAGTAACTGGCGGAACAAACTGCGCTACACGAAGAGCCTTCTTCATGCATCCCAAAAGCTCTAAACCACGGTTTGTCAAATTAATGCCAAGGTACTTTAACTATACAACTAGTATAATTTTCCAATTCTGAATTATATTATCAACTGTTACACAAACCATTAATTACAATATTAATTCCAAATTGAATACCGATATCTATTCTCTAGCGTGAGCCATATCAAAATAGTAATTAGACTATGTTAATATTATTACTTCGCCATTAGAACTAGGATTGAATGGAGTTATCACAGAACTAGATACTACTAAAAATATAATTAATTTTAAGTTTTTATCATCACAACTATATTCAGCAGTCAATAAACACTGAATCAATTTGGAGAAAAATCTGCTGTTAGGATTATTTTTATCAAACGTATATTTTCACTAAATATGTAACTGTAGTAAACAAACATATTTTTTCATTATTAATAAAAACCCATATAACCTAATAAACCTAAAACCATACCATAATCACTCGAATTAAATATTCAAAGAAAATTACGAACCGTAGAAAATTTTCCATTTCCCCCACTTTCCCAGCGAATTGTTTTACTATGTATACCGGTCGGGCAATAAAAAAGTATACGCTATAAGTGCTCCAGCTTTGTCGTTTATAGCGCAACTTTTTATTGGCGTCGTTTAAGACGTAATATAAAGTTGGTTGGCTCGTAAATCAGGCTTTTCTACCAACTGATGGATGGAAAGTAATGGGACCTAGAAATTACCTTGGGGGACCACGTAACACTTAGTTACGGATAACCTAGGTCATATAAGTTTAAGGTTGCCTTGAACTGTTAAAGTCGCAACAGTTTTCTCTTAGCAACAAAATAAATATGAAACAGCGATAGAAAACTATATAGTAACAAGAAACAAATGAACTTGATGATGTGATAATGTCGCTCAAACGCTTCACCAAAATTAGGCACCCAATGTTGAATACATTACCAAATCAAATCTCAACAATACGACAACGTATTCTGCTGCACATTTTTACTGCAACGTCCACGAACACCGAACACATCACTGCACTCTGCATGCATGGGATGGCCTGATGTGGTCCCACTGCATCCATTGTTTACGTCACATCTCTCAACAAAACAAAAAAGGATCGCAAGTCTGCTGCAAAAACTCTTACATTCATAGTATCAGACCATCTGTTTGGTCGGCCATCACGTACGACGCGCGTGCTTCCCCCCTTCTACCAGGAAATGAATTAATTCGACCACCGAACTGATTTACACGATGCTGAGATTTCAAGGTTTGCTTTTATTTGATTTTCCTTTTTGTGGTAATGTAGCTGGAGTGGGATTTTTTATTGTTTTGTTAGGCGCGTTGGGAGTGCGTGTTTTATTGGATTTATTTGTGTGCGAGAATTGTCGTGAAGTGCTTCGTAAATAATATTATGCCTTGTGTCGAAAATGTCTCTCATGTATTTTGTTTATTGGTACTATAGGGATCGTAGCTAAGATGTGTGCTTTGGATATATAATTAAAAAGCATTAAGCTTTAAACAGCATATATTTTATGTTAACCTTTCGTTACAACGTTAAAACTAGCACTGCTTCTAAGACAAGAAAAAAACACTAACAGAATATTTGACACACGCTTGAACGTTCGAATGGAACACGCCCTCAATTTTAACCAGCCTGTCCCAAAAAGAGGTAAGGCTTCATAGATAGCCTCTACAGTACAATCACACCTTCCTATCTAAACAGAATCAAAAATATATCTCTATTAAATTATACCATACCTAATTCAAGTGTTTTATCATCATTATCTTCATTAACTGCTTTAATATTTTATTCTTTGCCATCAAGTGTCTTTACTTTTAAATCAGCCATTACCACTATAACAAAAGCGTTCCAATACTTGAAAGTTTTACATACTCGCTAACACAGAGATAACCTAACCTAACCCACTTGGCACTTGGTGTAACTAGCTCGGGATAGGAAAAAGCGGATTGCCACTTAAGGTGCTAATTAACTCGTGCAGTTCAAAGTGCCGTCAAGCGTCGAGTGTGTCTGGCCTTCAGGGTCCTCATGGAGATTTGCTACGTTGAACCGGCTATGGATGCTCGGTTGTGAGTCTAAAAAGTGATTATATATTTGGATTTAAAGATAAGTCGTGATAATTTGAAACAATCTATATGCCTAAGCTTTTCACAACTATGTTAGGGTCGGCTTCCCGTCTAACCGTATGCAGCTTAATACCAGTTTTTTTTTTTGTGATATTTTGAAACTGGTCTTAAGCAATTGCCTGCTCGTGCTATGTGCTGGCATTTACAAGAACTTAAATAACAGCACATCATAGTACGAAGAAAATTAACTACCCCAACGTCATTTAAAAACCTAATATGTGTATTATAATTTGGTTTCCATTGCTGGTCACTTATTTATTTGGATGACAAATTCTATCACAGTTTAGAGATTAGTCTGATCTTACGATCAGCACCTAATTCTACGGTGACTTTCAATAGCTATTAGAGAATCTCTCTTTTTTGTATTTTTCATTGCATTAACATCTAGACAAAATCAAACTGGTCGCTAATTTAATTTATATTTTTTTATGACATTATTTTTACATTTTGTGACTACAGTAACTCACACACTTTTTAAAATTATATAAAAATCATCTACTTTTACTATATTTGTAAATATGTGAGCACCATGTATCTATCACATAATTGATTTACCTGTCATTGCTTTATTTTTAATTATTTTAACCTTTTGTTGGTAGACTAATTTTTATTCTAGATGCATCGTCTTCACATATAATTATATAATGAATGTACACAAAAACTTGCAAAACATTTTAAAAGAGTAACGGTGGAGTTTCTTGCCCATTCTTCTCCATACGAAAACTACCTTTTGGAAGTAGCGACTAGAATCAATTTCGTTTTATTATAATTTTTGACGTTCAAAAGTGCCTTTAGTGTGCCTATTTGAAATAAATGATTTGACTTTGACATCCATACTAACACCATTTTCAAGCAAAAACACACGGCACCCAAAATTTCACAAAATACCTATAAAATTAAATCAACTCTATCAGCTCTACTCCCGTCCTGTGCACTAGACGTAGAGCTCGTCGCGTCGGTTTCAATTACAAACTCCATGCAGTAGTTATTTCGTAATTATCATGGAGAGCGAGCTCTATGTAAAGCTTAATTTCACTCGCTACAAGAGGCACATGTACGCTGCTTGCTCTATTGTTAAACGTTATTTTATTCTATTTGATACTATTAATATTGTGCTCTATATTAGTTTGAGTAGAGTCTGGTTTAGTATAGGTTATGGGATTTCAATGTTGGTTATTTTAGGAATTTAGATTTATACAGCAAGATTGTGGTTTCCAAGAAAAATGCCAACATTATTGACACACGCGAAAATTCTACTTATTGGTTTCTATATTGAAACCAAAATCGAATACTTAGTAAAGTAGACCATTATCTTTTTACCATCGTCAAACTGTATCAATTCGTAATCTAAATGTAACAATTCCTTCACAATACCTATTCCACAGGAAATCCTTTTGTACTTATCTAATAATCACCCACTCAACACACAATATGCAAAAGCATCATCAAAAATTAAAAGCTATTGTAACATCCATTATAAAATCCACGCAGTAATTAATACAAGCAAGCAACATTACACAACATGACTAATTAATATGCTCCACTCCGATTCAAACCCAAATTCCACCAAAATCGGCTCAAATGAAGCTCCACCATCATTCAGACATAATGCTAATGCTACTTATTTATTGACGGTAATCCATTATGCGTCAACCAAACCCAAAGACCTCTATAACCTTCTATATTACTACCACTTGCAGGTCTAGCAGAACTGGTTATATAAAATTCGCAAACCATTTCTACAAGATTGCATCAAGAGAAACATTTGCATCAAGAGAAGGGTCTTGTATAAATGGCTACTGCTTGAGTTTCAAATAAGGTTCGTTCAAGTGGTCATGTCTTCGATACAGCCAGTATGAGTTGGTCTTCCTTTCCTCCCTTATCAAGTTAATTTAGTTAAGGCTTCATGGAGATTGTTCGGCGGAGATGGGTCTAGTTATAATGGTTCGTCTCAAGTTGGGTGTGCCGTGACCGCAGCTCTGCTGAACGTCTTAGCGTTGTCTTCTAGTGTATCAATATTAGCTTATGTATCGTGTGTAATACATGCTTCTTACATGAGTTACGACCTTGTGTTCATATTTACTATGGGTGCTTTTACGCTATCAATCTTAATATGATGTTTTGGCTCGTGTCCAATTTCCTAAAACGCTGCTGAAAATGGAGGCCTTGTAACTAACGAAGACATATTTGTTACTTCCGTGGTAAACAAAATTGTTAGATGTTTCTGATCATAACAATCTGTTATTTTAATATTATTACTGATCTGACACTATGCCACTGCAAAGCAAGGGCTTCTAAATTCTTCCAATTATTGCGTAATTGTGTAACACATAAAATGACAATTGATCGCATTTTCGTTGATGTTGACAGTTCGGCCACATTCTTTGCGTTATTTAAATTGTTGAGCAGACGAATTTATTAAACCTATGAAGGAATGGATTAGAAATATCCTTCAAAACTCTCGAATTGTGATTGAAAATGTGTTACGGAATTAGGGCGCTGCCTGGTCGTCTCGCCAGCACTTCCATTTTAATTATTACCTACTTACTATTGAGTTATTCCGGTCTGATCTCTTGAACCCGCCCTCCTCGATCCCCTGCTAGTTCGTCTTCTGTTTTAAACTTTGTCTTCTCCACTATTTTGTCTATCTTGTGTCACGTGACTGTAAAAAGATTACCTTTTTTCATTTTGATCTAGAACAAACTAATCCTATCTCGAAGCATCTTTCTCCTTAACCAAGTAATAACTATAGCTACTCAATTTACCCCAAAAAATAGTACCAAATACTTCTTTTACGACTCTGCTAGTTGCCCCACCATCACAATAGACGAGCGTATCTCCAAAACACTCGATCGAAAGTACTCCCCGCCCTTTCCGTGTCCATTGCCCCCAGAATTACGTACATTTAATGTTGTGGATGATCTGCGTGAGACATTAGGAACGTCTTGGACTTAAGAGGAGTACTTACGGACTGTGGTCATTAAAACGGTTGGTGGATTACGATTTCCGATGTTTTTCAAGTGGATGTGTAGAGGTAGTGCCTTTTATGTTGGGGGTTCTAACGGTATGTTGCCTGAAGCCTTGCCTTTATTTTTTGGTTAGTTCTTAATTGTCAAAGACAAATCTGTAAAATTAAACTCACCTAATATGAAAACCATAATTTATAATGCCATCGAAATCTTTCTGTAACATTTCCAAAGGAATTTAAGAATCCAGATACAGATATCGAAACCAACAATTGATAACAACGTGTTCATAAAATCAATGGCATCGAACACTTGTAACACATGATTTTATAATACAGAACCGAGAGCCAAAAGTGCTCTCAACTATTAACATGCAGTGTTTACAATTTTGTACCGACGTTCACAAAAAACGACCCATTTGAATAATTTCCACTCATCCATACATTGGAAAGTCTATCAAAAATCCCAACTATCCCAAATGAACTGAAATCACGCGCCAAAAAACAGAAACGAAAGAATTTAATTTAACATACGAGAATCCGGTGAATCATCATCCACTCCAGTTCACATTATTTACGATTCCATTCCAGACGAATACACTGGCGAGCATAAAATTAACCCCATTCAAAAGGAAATAGAATTAAAAAATATATAAATGAAGCACTTTATCGTGAAGCGAGGCGACTCAAATTGGGTTTTTTACTATTCCCTCACTTCAGAAATACATGTGTTGGTCGGAAACAATGCTGTAATCTAGTTGGACAAATTAAATCTTTGCCTGTGAAGTGAACAAGTGCCTTACATTCAACTTAAAACCCTATGTTGTTCCCTTTAAGGTTGAAGTTGCCGTGTCTGTAAGCCATGTGTGTTCCATTTGACGGTGTCTTTTAAAAATAGACGCTCGTGAATTTATCTGTAAAGCTGGCCTTTTCATTCAGGTTCACGCTTGGGTAGACAAATGTCACTTCCACGCTGATGCGGGTGTAAAAGTTAATGCACAGATACGTTTTATAATTTAGGGAATCTAGGTTTGCTTAAACACTTTTTTACATAACTTTCAGTAAGTAACTATAATAGATATTCATTCCATTTGGAAATCACATCATACTTTAAAAACTTAAAACAAGAAATGCTAAAGATATTAAAATCAACTACTTGAAGATCTGAAATTAGTATTAATATTGATAGATCCGGGAAGATCTTTAACGAAATAACAATATGAGGTTAACAATCGTTATTGAGAATGGAGGATTCCCAAATGAGCTTTATTATCCTGTAACATTTTCGGAAGAATATACTTCGACGTAATTTTTCCAATAATACTTCAAATAGGCTCATTATCAACGATTGCCCGTATTACGTCGTCTCATAAAAGATTTCCCTTCGTTACAGTACTTATTACGGTAAATTGGTAGCGTCTTACATACGTAGGTCGATGTTTGACGGTTTAACATTGTTTCGATGTATCTAGGATTTTTTTTTATATAGACTTTTTTTTGTTCCATGAAAAGTATGCTGTCAGCCTCCTTTGAGCTGTAATGTAAGACGATAATTATTAATTGGTAGAATATTAAAATGAATGTAATAAAATAAATAATAAGTAAGATACTAAGGAGTTTATTTATAAACGTTGCTTAAAGTTAAGAGACGTTTTTAAAACGTCAAAATTTTATAGTTACAACAACAAGTCGCTAATCACTACCAACGTTTATATATTAAGGGGTTTGTGTATGAGAAGTGAGTGAGTAGTGAACTTTTTAGGAATCCTTGTCTTTTGAGACACATACAAGCGTCTCAATCAAACAGTGGTGTGAACCTAACATCAATTGACAACACTCTTTCTTGCTTCGTTCATTATACTTTTTCATCAGAATAATCTAAAAAAAAACACAAAAGACAGACAAAGAAAATTTTAATAAGACACAACCCATCACGCAGCGGATACAAAATATTTTACTCAACTTATTTCCTTCTTTCTTGAAGCCATTTTCTTCAATAGCGCTTTGCAGAATTTCATTCAGTGCAAAAAATATTTCAAAGACAACTTCAATTTACTACTCTGTGTCTCAAGTTATAGAGTTGATTGTTGAGTGATGGGATGTTGATCTTAAAATGAGTTTTTTCTGTGTAGTTCGGATACATCTTAAACATGAATATCTTGTACATTTTCTTACGCAGTTATTTGGAGTTCTTTTCTCTTTATTCTCTTGGAAATGTTTTTGTTGTATGATCATAATTTCCTTCGATGTTTATCCTAATGATGTGTTTTGTGTGTCTTTTGATACACAGTCTAATCTCTATTAAAATAACAAATAAAAAAACACACATACGGAATACAGTTTTATGTATTTTTTTTTTCAGTTTTTTATTAATTTGTATAGTAAGTTAGTTAGTATCTAGTGTACTTATATAGTTACATTGCAATTATAGTTAATACAATTTTTAGCATTGGATATAAGAGCCGTTTTATCTTGGTTTATTTCATAAAAAAATATTGTAGGTACTTATATTGAATGGCCTGAGGTAGGCCCAGAAAGCGGTGGCGAGATGACGTGGTCGCGTACTGCGAGGGCTGGTTCGAGGTGGCGCGGGAAAATAGTTCCTGGAAGGACTTAGGGGGGGGGGGGCTTTGCCCAGCAGTGGGACAGTATAGGCTAATCAAAAATAAAAATTGAATGGCATCGTCATAGGGACGACTTAATTAATCATGTGATGATATGCTTTACATCAAAAACAATACTTACCTTACTTACCTACATTTATTGTACCTATTTTTTGTCCGTCATGTGGTTATCCATTTCCTCCTCAGGCAATATCTTAATGTAGGTACCAAACGTTCTAAAAGTATGCTTTTGCAAAATTGTTAAAAATACAAAAAGCACTTAAATCATTACACAACATAGGTAGTATCCACAAAATACACTTCAAAACAAAAACAAAAAAAAAATCTCCATACCCTCAAATTCCAACCCCCGCGCCCGCCTGCGGCGCCCTTAAGATATAGCGAAAAAACTGACGACTTCGCGAAAAACACCGGCATGGGAGTCGAAACGCCATGAAGCCCCATATCTGAGAAGTTTGACATGTTACAATATTATGGGTATTAGATAACTGTGATATTGTTACATTCCGCCCTCAGGCAGTTTCTTGTTTTCCTCTGCTCAAGAATTTTTAATATTTTTCGCATAGCTTCTGGCAATGTTTTGGGTATCATTATAAGATTTACAATGGATTTGGAGTTTTTTTTTTATGGTATGTGTTTGCTTTGTTGCTACTTTTAATTGCGTAACTTTAGAATTTTCGGATTCTGGAGTTTCCTGGTTTTTGAAAAGAATATTTTAACTTTTTTATGGGATTTTTCGTTGTCGTAGCCATTGTGTCTCTTTAAAGTATTTTAACGTCAAGTGGAAATTAAATTTGCAGGTTTTTTGTTTGTTATTTATATTAATCAGAAACACCCATATGTGGTAAAAGGAGTAATTAACCCTTACATTCTTGGGGTAAACAAAAAAGGAGTAAAACTACAGATAAATTTAAAAAATAGCGCGTACAGCATCGCACACGTCGTAAAAGTGAAACTTCTTAAAAAAAATAAAGAATAAGAGATATTTATTTAGAGTTATATCTTTCTTCTCTCTCATGTAACGAAATGAGCCGAAACGTGACGGTTCCTTGAAATTTCACTCTCAAGTTTCGTTCAATTATCGAATCGCCGCCTAAGAAATTCCGTTCAAAAATATGAAAAACATTTTATCAAATCTAATAATCATATTCTTTTGTTACAGGTATGTTCCATGATCAATTAACTGCAGCCCATACAACGATTCGTAAGTCCCTCCATCGGTACTAATCTCCTGTTTCCATTACATTGCGTGTTTACCAGTGCCTCGTTTTACGATTATTGCAGCATAGACGGCAATATCCACCACACCGTCGGTTTGCCATCGTTTCCCATTGATGGTGGTGGGTTAGGGCTGTCAAATTGTTTGGTTTTAGAGTAAAGCGTCATTTATTCGTTTGATGATTTGTTACAAGAAATATAACGCGGTATTGTATTTGGAAGGCGAATTAATTAAAATGTTTGGATAACAAATGTTTTTTTTTAATACTGAGAGATTAAATATTTAATTTCAGAATGCTTTCTGATGGAGTAGTTAATCACAGTTGTGTTGAAATAGGTGACAACATATCGTATGACTACCACATCTCCTTTTTTTTTTTTTAAAGTGAATTAAAATTAAACCAAGCACTACTTTCTAAACAATTTCAATGCTTCCATCCCTATACCATCGTTTCGTTATCACAATTCCGCGTGGTTGACGCCGATGTCCCCCGAACTCCCCCGAACATCCCCGATGTCTTTATTGGACGATTTTTGTTTATGTGATATAAAGCCAGTCTTTTATTGTCATCGCTGATTTATTGCTTCGTGATAACGGTGTCTGTGGTAAATCTTAAGCAGGATAATAATATTTATTATTAAAACATATTATTAAAACATAAAAAGATTGTTCACTGTTATGATAAGTACAATCTAAAACGAACGAAAAAAATATCCAAAATATCTTGACTATCATAAAATACCTTTGATATCATGTTACGTAGGTACGCAGACGACAGACGTCCATATAAACGGAGCCTAATGGGTAAAACTAAAGACGCACATACACGAAGACATGGAAAATAAAAAACATAAGGTAAGTAGCAAATAAACTCGAATGTCCGGGTGTTATTCAAACTCATTCCGTCGTAACCCTAAAATGACGAGTGCAGAACCAACATTACAAGACAATTCATCCCGCACTGGCAAAAACTAAGCAGGTCTAAAGCACCCCCGCACTTTACCGACGGCGTTATATGGCGAAGATGCTCCCCACAAGTCCCCAACTTGCTATCTTTGTGAACAAGTCCAGTTTGGCCCATTAACCCTCTGCCTGCAGATAATGGCTCGATTGTCCCGGTTCGCTTCATACTTAATATATGGTGGAGCATGGCTTTAAGGTTTTTGTAGGCATTTTGTCACTTGAAGGTTCGGGGGTGTCTTATTTTAAAATTTAAAAAATCCGATAAGAAAAACCAAACATAGTTTTTAGCTCTATCACTTTTGCTCTTTACTCAATATTCCTTGTAAATTTAAACAGCACTTTTCAATAATTAATCGCGACAACACCTAACTCATAAGGTTTCGTGAACTACCATTCCTTTATTAACAGTTCAAATATAAAATATTTTATTTCACATAAACCTACATGGACGTCGTCACCGAGGCAGGCCTAAAAAACGCTGGCGTGATGATTTAGACTCATTCCTAACCGACTGGACGGAGAAGGCACAACACAAGGAAATGTGGAAGAAAATGGCGGAGGCCTTTGCCCAGCAGTGGGACAGCATAGACTAACGGAAAAAAAAAACCTACATGGGCACTTATGAAACGTCAGAAGCTAAGTGCACGGTTCCAATTGGTAGTTTCCTGTGGAGGAGAACCGGCAAGAAACACCACCAGTTGCAAACACTGAACATATCCAAATCACAACATTTATTAAATAAAACACACACACACACACACACACCACCACTATTCTTCCCTCGAGTTCTCACACACACACACGCTGCCAACACACCTCTAATTTACTGCCAACACAACAACAACGATGCTCACCTCACGTGATGACTGGCCGAAAGGCACGAATCAGCTCGATCCATTACCCCGATGAGAGAAGGTATTTTATACTACAACTTGCGCATTGCGACGCTCCTAATTACGACAAAGTGTGGGTGAAAAATAGTGGCGGTCGTTAGTCGGCGCAAAATGGTGGCTGGTTTCATTTGTCTTAAGTTTTTTTTACTTTTTTATGCTTTGGATGCGGCGCGGATATGTAAGTTTGATGTATTTTTGAAGTGAAAACTTCTTTAGGCGCCTTGGGCATTTTTTGAGATGGGAAAAAACCATTGAATTCGCGCCACTGTTATCGTAACGACACCGCTTCGGATGTGTTCGGCTGTCCTCGGGATGTACTCGGTTTTAATTTATATACGATATGTCAGTGAATGATGGCAAAGTATTCTGTTTGTGTTTTGTTTTCACTTCTGTCGGCACTCCCGGATTGCCACTGTTTTTTTTTACTGTCTTTTAAAACGTTCCGTTTGCAATACAACAATGATTTTATTCCTATATCTTCTAAATACTTCACTCGCTCCATGTAAAATACTGGTATTCAGCTGCATCCGGTTAGACTGGAAGCCGACCCCAACATAGTTGGGAAAAGGCTAGGCAGATGATGATGATCTTCTAAATACTTAGATTTAAAGCCAAAAAATTTCTTAAAAATGTCAAAATTTCTAATTACGTCAAAACCTACAGCCTCAAGTATTTTTCGCTGCATATAAATATCAATCAGAATATCCGATGCAAGCACTGCTTAGTTAATAACAAACCTGCATCAAATAGGTAATTGATTACCCTGCATTGGTCACACGCACTATTTCCGGTCACACCAATTCTACCAACCCTCACGCGCCATTCGTTTCCGGAAGACAATGGCCAGCCAACCCGTTCCGATAGCAGATTTCCCGTCACTTCCGTTCCGTCGGGCTCGAAATTCGAATCTGAATTTCGAAAATATATTTTTGCATTCGAAATGTCCAATCCATTTTTATACCCGCCATTCATTTTAGGGTTATTTATTCTGTGCCATCATGTGTCATCGAAGGATGCTGACTTTTGTTCGTCGAAATGTTCAATTATTAATACGTAGTACACAATTTCATGAAAGTTTCAGGCAAAAATAACCTAAAAACCCTTCGCAAATATTTTAAATTCACGCCTAAACGCGCAGAACACTTATTGGAATGTTCATTTAAAAAAATTCAAACTCAAGTTTGGACCGATAAAGTTTTTTTCATCGCATCGCCGCAATCGGAACCGCTACGAAATGGAATTGCAGGAAATATTGACGATAGAATGACACTCGATGCATTCAAAGGTAAAGTTTCGACTGTAAAAAGCCATTTTCTTACTACTCGTGAAACGCTTTTGAAGTGAAATATTTTCAATATTTTTGAATCTATTCGTGAGTATATTTTTAGTTGCGATGGTCTTTTTTCTCAAACACTTTTGCGAATGTGTAAATAAGTGTTAGGCTTAACGCATTCGACTAGTAATTTGCTGACAAAAGTAAATGATGAATGATATTTATTTTATTCTGTAAATTGGTTGGAAAAACACTTCTAAGGTCCTGCGTTTCCAAATTTACCAAAGATGTAAACAAGAAAATTTATTTTGAGTAATGTTCTTGTATATCGATTTTATTCAATTTCGAGCGGCCATTGTTGTTTACATCTTTGGCAAATTTAGAAACGGCCGGACCTTACACGTCAAAAATAAAACATGTTTTAAAACTATTATAGGAGTTCGGTATTTCCTAACTGACTATTCTGAGAAGAAAGACCCAAACAAACTCAGAGGTCACAGACTCTTTTAAAGTTCAGATCATAAACTTGGTCAGACTATGTGAGAACCATGCCTGAGATGGTATTTTAAGGAAAAAAGAAGACACAAAGAATGGACCTGTCCAGTCAGTGCACGCAACTCAAAACTTAAGGAACTCAACGACTAGAGAGTAGATTGTTTCTATGATTTGTAGCCAAAATCAGAAATTAAATTTGACACTAATCTGACAACAACTGAAAGATAAAACTTATCTGGTCCCTATTTCATTCGGTTGCCCAAATGTTTCAACGTCCCTTCCATCTTTATTTCGTGAAATACTCAGCCCGATTATTTTCCCGCCGACTGCTAAACTGGGTCACTGAATCGCTAAAACGTTAACAAAAAAATAAAGCAACACAACAGAAATCTGTAAAAGTTAAGGAAAAATAAACTGGAGTACTTCTCTTTCGGAATATTTACACTGTTTTCAATAAAACACTGGCACAGTGCACGAGTCGGCAATGAAACCCAATTTCAAAGAAATTATGTCATTGGTGCCCGACGAACTTTTAACATAACAATAAAAATGTCTGCGTTATCGTGCATAGTAGAGTTCAAGCCAAGTTCACTGTGAATTTTTGAACCAAGTTCGAAGTTTGGAACCAACAAGAACAATTAGCATTTTTTACATTGCTTTCGCTTTGGTATTTGGAAAATGAGTTGCGAATTTTTCGTCGTAATAAAAATTTGTTTACCGTTCCGGAATTAAGCTGATATTTAATACTAAAGTCTATTCAAATGTATGTTACTTCAAGTTAAACAAATATCAACTTTATTGTAATGTTAATTAAGTTGATTTCAGTGACTAACACTTTTGAAAAAATTATAAAAATGTTTGATGTTGTAGCGTAAACTGCTCTTTATTGTGTATAAATTAAAGTTACCTTTCCATAAACACATATTTGTTCACATTTTTGGCAAATAAGTCGCGAATACAGATTAGGTACTCTGTAAAAGAAATTCGTCCTTAAAAATATAATTGCTTTTGTAAAATGTAAATTGTTTTTCTCATATTTTTATTTATCAAAGTTTCTTTCATGCTGAGCGCTTGCACATTCTTTCTTTCACTTTTCTCTAATAGATAACGAGTTGTATTTTTAAAATCCTTTCTTTTAGCCAATCACTACAACAAAATACTATTACGTAACTTCCTGTTCGACTCCTGAAAACAAAAGAAAAGGACCATACATCTTAATACAGCCTCCCTTTCCCCCATTTCACTATCTCAGAACTTTGCCGCATCAATTTATGTGCATATCAAATCGCTATTAGAACTTGGCTGTGCGCATAACTCGAAGAATCCAATTGATTCTTATCCATTCATGAATTTTTCGTTTTCATTTCACAATTCATGGGAATATGAAATGTTAAAGTTTACTTAATTACGCGTTTAACTGAGTAATTGCGTATGCTTGTAAGTAATTAACCACGAGCCCCTATATTGTAACATCCCATATAATTATAGTGGCTCGTGGCTAAACAATAACAGCCGCACGGGTCGATCAAAGTTTAAGCTACGCTTGCCGCAGTCAGTTCATGGATGGGTAACATAACATAATGATTGATAACATATCAAGGTGCCTCGGAAAGCACGTTAAGCCGTTGGACCCAGCTGTCATTCGTAGATCTTTGACAATCGTGGCGGGAAGTCAGAAGACCAGAAGTCTCACAACCAGTTTTACCAAGAGAAACGTGTTACCCAGTAACTGGGTTGTGGAGGTCAGTCGTTCTATTCAGCTGCATCCGCAAAAGGCAAAGGCTAGGCAGATCGATTTGGGATGTTACTATTATCTACTATTATATCTGTGGTGTCTAGGAGAAACCTTTTAAGTCCAAAAACGTAATTTTTCAGGTTAAGACTTTTAAGGTTCAAGTTTAATTTATAAATCAGTTAGGTAAAGTAGAAAAAGCCAACCACCGCTACGATTCTCCCACTCCTATGATAGTTACACTTATCAGCAATAGACCAAAATAAAATATGTTTTTTTTAATAAAAACATAGTACCAAACTAAAAAATGACGAAAATGGAGTTATCAGGTTTCTCCCAGACACCACAGATATTATCTCTATATTTTTGGATACGCATAAAATATTTTTTACCTATGTAAAGCGTAGTATGACTTTGCGAAACTCCAAAAGAAAAAATCTTAAGCCTCCTTTTTCTGTAACTCGAGTTCTGTTTGTAAGTTCCAACGGAGCAGGAAAGAAAAAAATGTTCTAGAACTATTTATTGCTCAGTTCTCCAGATTCTTTCGAATTCTAGCTTTTTATTTACTCTTTTTAATACTTAAATACTTTCGTAGTTTTCTACCAGATAAATCTATATATTATACTTTAATATGTACCTGCAGCGTTTGTTTGTTTGAACGCCCTAATCTCTGGAACTACTAGTTGGATTTGAAAAAAAAAATTTGCATTTGGTAACCCAATTCTTAAGGAAGCCTATTCTAGAACTCTTTGGAGCCGAGCAAAAATAAAAAAGTCAGAATAAACGGTTTGCGAAAACGAAGTAAAAACGTAGACAGGCGATGCGATGCGATGTGACGCAGTGTGTCGAGGGCTGAGGGAGTTTTATAAAACTGTGGCTGTTATTTCACTATATTGTGTATCTCACGACTTCCACGCTAACGAAGTCGCGAGCAGAAGCTAGACTTTTATAATTGTAGCACATACAATTGCTTGAAAATTCTATCTAAAATACACTAAAACGATACAAACTTTTTAAAACACGTTAAAAGGAGACAAACCCTAATAGAGACGAAACTAACGCCAGACAAACTGCAAACATTTGCCATTGAGACCCGAGATCCCGGGAGCCGGGAGCCGAAAGACGAGAGCCAGCTTTAAATGCTTCGACACAAAACTGTGGAAACTGAACTTATTTTCAGTATCGCATGCCGATGGTGCCGCCCGATGGCCTCAGGGCTTTGTAGGGTGACCAAAATTATGCTGGATTATACAGGATATCAACCAAGGAATACATTACTAAACTGTTTGTTGCTTAAAATTTCAAAGTGGTGTGAGTTTTCAAAAAATCAACAACATAAGCTCTACTGTCACCAATGAGACACAATTACTTTATCTATTGTTACCGAAAATATTTAATATATTTATTCAAAACTTTTACAAGGCATAAAAATTAGTACATTATAATTCAAAAACTTACGTGCCTGAACTAGGCAATCTTGTGTAACAGCACAACTGTATATAACATAGGTATTCTTAGCACATCTATATAAATAAAAATGAATTGCTAAAATGTATGTACGCACATAACTTCCGAACGACTGCACCAAATTGGATAATTATTTTCTTGTTGTGTTCGTTATTGCCAGGACAAGGTTTGTACGAAAGAAAATATCGGAAATTCGAAAAAAAAAAAATGCACCCGTGTGAATCTGGGGCGGGCCGCTATTTTTGAATAAAAATCAATATTGAATCAATTATAAATACCTACGTTTAGGCAATCAGCAAATACAGATTTTACCTAATTGCGACAAAAAAGATAACGGCGAGAGAACACAAAATAACGGGTTGTTAGAACGAACAACGAATAACTTAGATAGATAAATCAATAATTGAGTAAAACACGAAAAAAATAGTACAACACACAAAAGCACAATAACATAATATCTTTCAAAAGAAGCCAAGATGTAGATCCACACATTCAGCTGATCTTTGATCGTTTAATCTTAAAAGCCAACTCCAGTCCTGAAACGTCAAAAAGACAGTCCCAACTCCGCCACACAGCATGGTATCCCAGAGGCAGATTCCCTACATTACTGCGGACTAAGATCTCGGATTGCGCAACAATCTAAGTTGGATTCCGCCCCCGTTGCCGAAGGCCCGGCCTTCATGGCTCGGAGAACAATCACTACTTGGATAAGACATACATTCATAAAATTACCTCTTCGTGTCCTTCCACACTGGTATTAGACTTTAAGGGACATGCCAGTTTCCTACTGACCAAAAATCACACTAATATTATAAAGGCGAAAGTTTGTGAGTGTGTGTGTGTGTGTGTTTATATGATTTTTACTTCTTCACGCTCAAACGGCTGGACCAATTTTGATAAAATTTTGTATGGAGGTAGCTGACATCCTGGATTAACATATAGGTTACTTTTTATCCTGATGTTCCCACGGGATCGACATTTACGGGGCGCAGCTAGTTTTAAATAAATGCTGCTTGATATATGATGTCCATGTAGTATTTGTATTTATATGTTTCGGGTAGCTTGATGTGCTGGTGTCTGTACAAAGGGCCTAAGTGTCCTAACGGAGAAAATGATGAGGCAGTACCTACCATACCTAAATTATTTTGACGATTTATTTTATGTCTCTTTCAAAACTCAAGCGATAAACTGCGTAATTGCACTAGAAAACTAAACATGTTAGAATTTTAAGCAAGTATCATAGACAACATTTTAAAATAAGGCACATCCACACTTATAGACAATCTTGTATCGCGAAGTTCACCCGCATCGCTAAAGGCAACACGATTGGGATTTAAATTACGAGAATTGGCCTTCTGAGCTCAATATAGCTCATGTCAGAAAATAATCATTATTACCTTTTAATAAAAATAAAATAAGTAGTAAAAACTTTATTGTTCAAGATATCATTACAAATTCAAATAGGACTACACTCGTAAATGAATGAATGAATTGAATAGTAGTCTGTATTAGGAAAAAAGAAACCTTAACTACAGATGCACGCTAATAATTCTATACAAAAATGCTACCTTTTCAAAGTAAATATAACCCCGACCAAACAGCTAATTTCCAACTTTTCCTTTCTAATTTAATCAGCAAATAGATCTGTCACCAATAAATCTTGAAAGCCTTTGTAACACAAACTAGGAGACATAACTCATTTGTGCTGAAAAACATCCTGAAACTGGGTGCTGACCTAGAAAGATATCACAATGTATAGGTAGGGGTGGTAAACGTGGTGTGTTTTGTGACTTTTACTACATCAGATGGGACTATTCTTGACAGTGGATGTTTATAGTCTAATGAGAAAGAGGGATGATTCCATTATGACTAGGAATCTAAAAGCCGTTTCTACTTTTTCGAACAAAAGTGGAAAAAATACACACAATGTTTCAAATCTTCCCGGTCTAAGAAATAATACGTAACATATACTATTTTTGTACAATAGTATAAAAAGGTATTCTCGTCAAAGCATGCTCCCAGAATAACAAAAGAATTACTTACCTACATGATAGAATAATTATAGGATCTGAGTAGAAAGTTTTTTTTTTCGTTATGTGTCCTAACAACCAGAATCTTTATTTATTTTGATTTTGGAATAATTTTTTGGCAGGACGATGATGAGACTAGAAGGTTGTGTTTTTTTTTACTTCACTGTTCTATATTTTAAAATAATATAGTTTTATTTAGTTGAACGCTGAACTTTATTTGCCCTACCATTTCCACATAAATATCCTGTAAACAGGACATAAAGAAATATGCCAACAATTAGCCGAATCATTTATTAATATATACAAATTTCTCCCTGCTGATTAATATATTTTATTTAAGTGTCCCCCTGAACTAGTTATTCACTTGTTTTTATTTCACAAAATGGCGCCTGTCGTGATGTTTGTTTTCTAAATAGGCCGGTAATGTTAATTATTGCGACGGGATTATACTTGTTTGACACGAATGTCCCGAAGGATATGTTACCATTTTGAATAGTAACACTTTTAATATGAATATGATTTTAATTGAGGTCATCGCTGTATCGTGTTTGCCGACTGTTTATATTCTTCTGATGTAAAACAGCTGATTAGGTGGAGTAAATAATGCTAGTTCAGAAAACCGTAAAGGAAAACGTGAGGAAACTGGCATGTCTTAGAAAAAAAAAATTAAGACATGTGACATCTAGCAATTTGCACACTCATCCACCGTATTATAAAGTAACGCTAATAATTATTTCTATATCTGTGGTTATGAATTCCATAAAGTGTAAAGAAGTCTGGCATCTTTACCGCCCCTTAAATAAAGGAAGTATCTTCTGTAAACAGGTCTTAAATATTCTCTTTCCATTAACTATTTATCTACTCACAAATAAACCTAAAAATCAGCCAGTCCTTACTATTTGACCTACATAGGGCAAGGCGCAATGACCTTTCATTCCCGAATTTTCAAGCAAGCATTATTTTAAGGCCCAGCCCGAATTCCCACGTCCCCAACACGCGGCATTACGTCATAACACCATAAAAATAAAGTCCAAAATAAATTGCGTGTCCAAAAAATTTAATTTACAAATTTATCTAACGGAATCATACAAATATAAACTACATAGAGTTGCCAAGTAAATTAGTTTTTGACGTTCACGTGTCGTTTAGATATATTTTTATGGCAACATTGTCGTAAACCGTTAATGAACTAATCGCAATGTTTGTTTTGACGTTTCTTTTTTTAAATTATAATACGTATCTATGTGTTGCCATTAATTAGGTCAATGCATGTAGTATTTTATGACAGTAGTTTAGTTAATTATACAATGTTATTTTCTTTCCTTGTGTTGGCGAACTTTCTTTGTGTTGTCGAACGGAATGAGAAGAAAAGAAAAGTCGTGTTAGTGTTAATTGCTTTCCCTTTTCTTGTACCCAATCGGCGTAAATCTGTCTTTGTATGAAAGGGCCATTAGTATTTCTTGGAAAAACAAAAGCTTCGCGGAAAATAAATTGACAAACAGTTTTTTTGCCTTCCCGAATTTACGTAAATATGGAACAGAAACTAGGTCTGTGCATAAAGTTGATAAATAATCAATCCTGGCTTTAGTCACCAGAATCGCCACTGTTACGTTAAGGTCGGGTTTGTGATGGAATCTTGATTATGATTATGATATCAGATACTTAGAGCTGATTTTTGAATTGCCAGTCTTTAATCTGAGGAATAAATATGACGGTTTGACAGCTTTTGTATCTATAGAAAATATGTCAAACCGCCTTATTTATTCTTAAGATAAAAGTTGACTGACGATTGAAAAATTCGCCCTTAGTTTGATATGGTAAATTAACAATTATTACTTAAGGAACGAAATTCTCTGATTGATTTGAAAAACCTCAACAAAACTAATGGTTTCAGAAGTATTCAAATACATAGGTAATACGAATATTTACGTAATTATATCCTTGCGCAAACATTAAAAAAAACTTACGGTCCGACTAAAAAGTCGTCCTAAGTGAAATAGTTCCGCGTTTGGTCGAATCTAATGAGATCGAGTAGAATTAGACGTCGTCAGCGCGTCACATAAATTGTCGCCATTGCGACTGCTATCCCGGACTGGGGTGGCCAGGGCTGCTCGAAATATGGAAGGGAAATTGAAAGATTTTAGTTTTGTTCGTGAAGAAATCTTGTCAGTTGTAATTTTTTTTTTTTTTTTTGTTAAATAATTAAGTCGGATCGATTCAAATTATGAACCATTTTTACAAAATAGTTCAATGCTTATTAACATGTTTCTTAAGTAGACCATATAAAGACCGCCAACACCTCTGTTTTCTCATTCTTCAAACTAGAAGGCTAATTCTCGTAATTTAAAACGTTCAAAATCTAGTCGCAGTCTCATCTCGGCGACAAACAAACGTCAAAAACTTGTCAAAATGTAAGGAAATTAGACGTACGAGTATTTTTGACAGATTGATATTGAGATCAAGACTGTGAACGTTCTTAAAATTACAAGAATTGCCCCTCTGATAGTTTCTATAAAATCACCAAAAATAACTTAACAAACATATTAAACTTGAAAGACTGCATAATAGACTTTCTTAGTACCTAAATAGGGTAAGTATCGTGCCTCAACGATATCAATTATATAAAACCTATACTTTATATCTTATAACACAACATCATACAGCTTAATAACAAACTCTTTAAAAAAAAAACCGTCTTGCCAAAATCTTCATAATTAAAAAACTTCTTAAAGGAATAATCCCCCGATCCGGCACAACCCTACAAAGGGACAAAGACAAAGGGTCCAGTAAAAAGTCGTTTGGAAAGTCGCAACGAGCTATAAGGGACTTTCGATGCTTTAGCCGACTTTTTTTGATTGCGAGCGTCTCGACTTCTGAAGGAAAATCGCTTTCCATTCGTAGATATACAGTTAGCTATTTATTTATGGATACATAGATAAATGTAGAGTATAGGTTACTGTTACGGTGAAGGAAAATATTGTGAGGAAACCGGCATAAATCCTAGAACCAAAAAATCGAAGATAAGTGACATCTACCAACCTGCACTGGGCCCGCATGGTGGATTACGGCCCACTCCCTCTCACAGAGAGGAGGCCTGTGTCCCAGCAGTGGGAACATTATGGGCTGATTATGCTTCTGCTAGGTAAGTAAGGTCTTGATTTGGGAAAGAATAATATTTTGAAGGAAAAATCTAAGGTGTAAGGAGAAAAATTTAAAAGAATATGCGGAGATGGTTTGGTCATGTAGAAAAGATTAATGAACGACTAACAAAAGATATATACAAGACAGTGACACAGACGTGTTTATAATATACTAGCTGCGCTCCGCGGTTTCACCCGCGTAAATGTCGATCCCGTGGGAATATCGGGATACTCCACGCAAAATTTTATCAAAATTGATCCAGCCGTTTGAGTGTGAAGAAGTAAAAAACATATAAATAAACACACACACACAGACACACCCTCACAAACTTTCGCTTTTATAATATTAGTGTGATATAAGTATTGTAAAATCTAAAACCATAGTAGTAGTAAGTATATAATAATGCATTCAGGGTGCTGGTGGGGCTGCCCCGATTCTGTAGCGCATCAGGTATGTTCGCGGAGTCGCAAGTAGACTGTTTTTATTCTACTATGCGAAAACGATGCACATCCCTGGTGCGCAGGATTCGGGCTAGCTCCAGCGGCATCCTGAGGGCATTCACCCAGAAGTTCGGTTGCCAGTACCTGAACCATTGCTGTATGGTTCACATACTGGGCAATCGAAGTATGTAATATGTTTATGGTTTATTGTCTTTCTTTTAATATTGTATGTGTTTTTATTGATTTTTTTTTTAATTATGCCATTTTTTTGTGCCTACTATGATCCTGTGTTGTCGAAATAAATGATTTATTATTATAAGTATAGTAGAACCATGTACCATTTTGATACTTGTTTCTCTAATTTGAGGTAATCTATAATATTATCATTATATAAGTACTAATAATAAAGCTTAAAAGTGTTTGTTTGAACGCGCTAAACTCTGGAACCACCAGTTGTACTTGAAATTCTTTATGCATTTGTTAGCCCAATCCTTGAGGAAGGCTATAGGCTATTTAACATCACGCTAGGGCCCTTAAGTACCGATCAAAAAGATAAAAGACAGAAATAACGCTAAGTGAAATGAAGTAACATCGCGAGCTGGCGATGCGGGCCGACGGGGTTGGTCGGGAGAGCAAGCAAATTTGAGTTAAACCTTAAAATACATTATCTATGATAACCTAATGAATCAGCGAAAGCTGTAGCAAACGATATCCAAATCCTGAAAAGCCATTCAAAAACATTCCAGCATTCAAAATCTTCCCTAAAAGCACCAATTCACGCCGCGCCACAAACCTACATCTATCCGAAACTTTAGAACAATACAAGAAAACAAAGATGTTGGTAAACAATACAGAAAATTGGGCTTCCATTAACATTCCAAGTCAGTCAGGTACAGATTGAAACAAAAACCATTTCTGTAGATGAATATTCAGAGGAATGGAAATGATTTATCATGTTAAACAAACCAATGGTTTTGTGCTCCTTCGTTTTGTTGTGCTTGTGATGTATTTCAATAAATTATGTCTGTGTTATTAACAATTTGGATGGAATCCGGTGATTGAAAATGAAATATAATAATTATGAATAATTTAATAATTTTGCAGTGTTTCGTTATTGATTAATAATATGTATTAGTCATCATCGTCTTCTGCATAGCCTTTTCCCAACTATGTTGGGGTCAGCTTCCAGACTAACCGGACGCAGCTGAGTACCAGTCTTTTAAATGGAGCGACTACCTATTCAGATAAGTTAGCCTCAAAACACAGTTACTGGGTAATACGAAACCCCTTGGTAAGACTGGTTGTCAAACTTTCGGGCTTCTGATGACCCGTAAAAACTGTCAAATATCCACGAATGACAGCCGAGACCAACAACTTAACGTACTTTCCGAGACACGGAGGGGTCTTGGTATGTAAAGATGATCACCCATCCACGAAGCAACCGCGGCAAGCGTAGCTTAACCTGATCGATCGAGCCGTGGCGTGCGGCTGTTATTACTTAGTCACAATCCCGTGGTTAGTATTAATCACAAAGGTCTTAAAACCCAAAAACATGAAGTGATTCAAATGAATAACACTCAAATACCTACACGCGCGTTATTTATACATTATTAATATTATTATACTCATAAGTATAGTATACAAGCATTTTAGCTATGAGCACTTAATTCCCTTTAGTTGCTATTTATACCGCTAAATAACAAATACTGAATATAGCCCTCTCACCTCTACTAAGTATAACTTAATAAATAGAACAGGGACAACCCTAGTCTGTCCTTGTAGCTCTGTAACTTGTCCAAAGAAAACTCTGTGAAAGCTCCCACAACATACAAATGCACTAGAAATCCAGTACGCTAGATCCAGTAGCTCATAAAGCGAGTGATACAGCCCCTCATCCTGGGTTATATTTAAATCAGTCGTCAGTAAGCCGCGTCCAAATCCTGGCGCGACCTATATTTGGGAGCCGCCTAATACCGCCCGGGAAACTTCCGTGAGCGAGGTCATACTGATAGCGGTGGAGAATTGGTATAAGGCTATCCTATACTGAAATTACTTCTGAGCATGCAAAAAAAAATCAGCTGTTTCATACATTTTGGTCAAATAGTTATTGAACTTTTGTATTAAACAGCTGATTTTTTTTCGTGATTTCTGAGTTGATCCCATAGTGAAAGTTGTTCATATTCATGGGTAGAACACCCTGTAAAAATTTGGATGTTGATAAAAAAATCTTCCTGTATAGTAGCTATATTTTAAAAGCCGTCGGTACATGTATCTGAGGGACGTCTCAAGTTTCCCAGTAAAAGCTAGACTATCTGAAAGTTTTATGGTTACAGCATCCATGTGTTAATTGTCCAAGTTTTCAAGCTATGTGCGTATGGTCATCTTATACAGAGGTTTTTTCTTGTTTGTATCTGGTTCGTGGCCGTGGTGGCCACCTGGCTTACGTACATCAAAAAATTATTCTCCTGTCAAGCGAAAGATACCCCCCCCCCCCCCAACCCCCCTGACATCGTCGCGAATGAACCAGAACACTTTTCGGCACGCCACGGGGCGCCTCGCCACTACTCGTATCAAAGATAGCACAGATTGCCTAGTTGTTTGTCATCAGTCCCTAATTAAGATGCAACCCGCCAATCGCTAGCAGTAGCACCTCAAAACCCAGCATCAGTTACGTAATACTCTACTCGACTGTAAAAAAAAATAATAACACTTTGCATAAGCATTTTTTCGTCGCTCTGCTTGAAATGGAGCCATTTTACATTCAAATGTACTAAAGTAGACCAACAATTGTGCGAGAAAATAGGTTAAGTGGGTACAGACGCCAGCACATCAACCTACTACAATCTGTCAAATTTCTTTAAGAGATTTTCAACTTTATCGCCAGAGCATAAGGTTCAAAGTGTATTGGGAAAATTTGGCAGTTTCGGATAGGTTGATGTGCTGGCGTCTGTACATGCATTGTGTGGGAATCTTTTCACTGCATTGCGAAGTTATTTTCGCGGTATGTGTATGGGTTATAATCATTTTTGTTGTGCTTTAAGCACGTGGGAAAATGTGGTGATGTGGGAAATTCTGATTTTATACTTTTAGTAGTGTTTTTACGAGGATGTTCTACTTGAAAAGGTTTCCAAACTATGTGGTTTTCAGTCAGGTAATTTGAAATTACGTGCAGTGGTCGCCTTAGGCATAGCAGGAATCTTATGTAGCGAAACTTCAAGTAACAAAAACATCTCTACTTTAAAACCCTCTCTACCTGACAGCTGCTCTTGCCGATTGGGCCACATCATTAAAATAGTTGACACATGCAGGTAATATAGTATTTATGCTGCTGAATAATGTCAGCACGACTGAAATATACATGACTCTGTACATTATTTTTGATAAGACAAGTTGTTAAAACTTTGGATAGTAAAATTTTTATCTAGGGCCATGTTAGTGCCCCCGCCAAGACGAGCCAAAACACTATTTCTTTATAAGTTTATTCTAGATTATTTCAATTACGTTAATTTTCAATTTCCACCTAAATTTCAGCAGATCTCGAACACAAATCCCCGTACGAACACAGTGGAACATGGCGCATATAAACAAAGATTCACTTTCACTAGATGAGCAATATCATGAATAAACATACAAGCGATGGCGGAAGGTCGCTGGCGCCGCGCTCTGATTTACTGCTGCGTTCCGCTGGCTTTTAGAGCTTAGGACAGAAGGGACAAGCGGTAGCGGGAGCGGGAAGCGAGTTACGTGTTAATTATTGCACAATTTTGTGTAGGTTTGGTAAAAAAAAGGGATATTTTTGCACAACTTTTGTGTCAGAATCCGAAAACAAATGACTATTTTATATGTATGTGTGAAAAGTTGTGTAAGTACTTGTTGGTACCTACTATGCTTTGGAATGGGCAACTACAGTCCAGCCGTCGAGAGAATCCGTTCCTGAATCCTATTAGTTTCATACAAATGAATGCGTGTTTCGCGAATTTGATCTTTATTAGCAACTAGAACTGTCGCAATGACAGATGTCAGGATCGGATTCTCTCGAAGGCCGGACTGTAGTTTAATCTTTCTGGCTGCCCGACTCCTTGACAATTCTAAAGTGCTTGTAAATGGTTTAAGAACTTGAAATAAATGCTTTGAGTTTGAATAACAGGCTCTTTCCTGATTGTAATTCCACTCAAGAAAATGTGACACTCCGGGAGTGCCGACAGAAGTGAAAACTTGAACAATTACCTGTGTATTTTTTGAATTGTCATATAAACAAAACACAAACAGAATACTTTGCCATCACTCACTGACATATCGGAAATACATTAAAACCGAGTACATCCCGAGGACAGCCGAAGACATCCGAATTTAGCGCGGTGTCGGTAACAGTGTCGCAAGTTCAATGGTTTTTCCCATCTCAAAAAATGCCCAACGCGCCTAAAGAAGTTTTCACTTCAATAAAAATAAACTAGAAATAAGTGATTCCCTGCTTGTATTGCATGCCTCTCGTCGTCGCTTCATCTTACAACTTACCCATCGTAAATCTCTGTACATAAAACTGAGCTGGTATGAGTAGACACAATTCGTTCTGTACTCATTGTACAAACGGCGCTGTTAGGATGCTCACACACGACAACCTACTACTATGCACTTGTACGTATGTTGGACGCTACGTACATCCGTACTTGTGTCGACTTCCTTATTGTTGGGCGAACTTGAATACATTTGTTTTATTTCGCAATTTATGTACGGAATATAAAGCATTGTTTGTAAGTTTGTTTTTGCTTGATTATAGAGTTTCTTAGATCAATGCGAAGCTGCGCACTTTCATCATATTTTAAATTGAGTTTTCGTATTTGACAAAGTTGATATCTGAAAAAAATACTATAAGCTATAGCAGGTTTTCTATGCTTACATAAAGCTATTTGTTTAGATCATGTCGGAGACACCTTTTTGTTTTTTTTTTTGGATGGGAAATCTTCTTACACAGTGATGGGTGATGACCAGTCACACAGAATGAACTACATCACGTGACCACCAATAAGGTTGCGCCTAGGATAAACGATATATACTCATCCCAGAACACAAAAACAGCTGATAAATAAAATTATATTCCCATTAAAAGAAAAGAAAATTTTAATTCCTTCAACCTCCACCGCCCACAAAATTCATTAAAAAATAAAACTCAAAACTTTAACTTATCTACATTATTCAGTAACTCTCGTTGCTGTCTGCGCATTCGAACCGCCGTCTAATTGAATCACACCGTCTTATAAAATATTCATGCGATATGATAATCTGTCTAGCCTAGCCCCTGCCATAGAATAAGAAAACTGTGTAGAAGCGAGATTTGTGTAGGTACAGACGCCAGCATATTAAGCTACCCGAAATTGACAAATTTTCCCAATCAACTTTGAACCTTATTGTTTGGCGATAAAGTTGAAAATCTATTAAAGAAATATGACAGATTGTAGTAGCTTGATGTGCTGGCGTCTGTACTTTCCTTTGTCCGTGCACCAACGCCGCCGAAATCATCACCCCTCTTTACTAAAAACCTAATACGAATGTGCTATGACCCTGTAACTGTTCTGCTAGCACTGCTAAGACTATGCTACGAACGTGCTACGTCCCAGCTACGACTTTGCTACGACCCTATAACTATTTTGCTAGGGCAATGCTACGTCCTTTCTCTGGACCTGCTACGGACATCTTACTATCATGCTACGACAGTGCTAGACCTCCGCTACGACCCATCTAAGGCCTACGACCCTGCTATGACAATCCAACGACCTTGCTACGAACTATACTCGCCGAAGCAAAAGCCTAAACTCAACGATATATGTAACGAATACAACCAGCGCGGCAATTGCGTAACACATTATCAATCGGAATCGGTTTCATTTTGACAGTTCAACAACATTCATTGCGTTATTTACGTGTTAAGCAGACAAATTTTTCGAACTTATGAAGCAATGGATTAGCAATTTGCTTAAAAATGATTCAGATTCCGATTGATAGTGTGTTACGCAATTAGGTTTCTGCCCTATTAAACCGTTCGTAAGCCCCAGAACTGTAGGCATTTGTAATGCATTTAAAGCATGAATCTCGCATCTACAAATTCTTATTCTATGCTCCTGCCCACCAGATTATGGTTGACGGATTCATAGTTTAGGCAAATGGTGAAGTTTAGTGTGTATGAGCAAATACATGCGGAAGGGTGAGGGATGAATGCTTTGCATATTGGGGAAAGCAATTGATTTGAATTTAGGTACTTACTGATAATTTGATTTGGGAGCTGAAGTTGAGGCGCTGACTGATTAGTTTATTGTGGAAGGAGACGTATTGTTACGAGTAGATTGGTATTTGTTATAAAATATACATATAGTAATATTATATTTTAAAAGGATTTCTTTCTTTTTTTTAGGGTTCCGTACCAAGAGGGTGCCAACGGACCCCTTTTCCCCGCTGACCGTCCGTCCGTCTTTCCAGCGGGCTCATGAAATACATCTCATGAGCCGTATTAGGTAGACAGTTGATATTTTCACAGAATGTGTATTTCTATTGCCGCTATAATATTAAATAATAAAAATGAAATAAAGTTAAAAATTAAAGGGTGCCCATATACGGAACGTGTTATTATTTTTAAACATGTAGTGTTATACAGGGTGATTGGAAGATGGGTGCAAAGCTTTAAGGCGAAGATAGCACAGACAATTTAGAACCATTTAAACCATGGTTGTCTTAGACAAAATTTTCCCATTTTTTTTTTACCTAATTTTTATGTTTTTTTGTCTAACGACAGAGAGGCCTAAAACAAGTTTTGCTAGATTGCTTACACATTACTTTAATTAAATCAAATAAAAATGAATTCATTTATCATTCAATTTGGCCATAAATTAGCAGTTTACATAAAAATTTGGGAATTTGTATGACTAATTAAAAAAAAATGATAAGACTTCGTCTAAGACAACCATGGCTTAAATGGTTTTAAATTGTATGTACTATCTTCGCCTTAAAGCTTTGCACCCATCTTCCAATCACCCTGTATATTATACGGTGGTACGTAACCCCTCGTGTGCGAATCCGACTCGCTCTTGGCCGTTTTTTTATTTTATTTATTTATTTAATGTATTATGTATTTATGTTATATACAGCGTTTTACTTTATACAAAATCTGCTAAACTGCAAAGCAATTTATCGGGAGTAGGTTCTCGTGGATTTTTGCACGAATCTTTGCTTAACTCAACATAATTTAAAAAGGCAACGACTCCGTATATGGACACAGATTAGTTACCCACACAACCACAGATCAAAGATATTTTCTAAAGGTATTCAATAAAAAGTACATAGTTTTGTGACGTCATCTTTTAGTAGATATCACGATATAGCTCTCAATAACGGACAATTTAAATCGCGTACTTGAAATATTTCCTGACATTCTCTTCTGAGGATGTTATACATCAAACAATATGGCATATCAAACAAAGGGGCATCAAAAACAATTCCACGTTCAAATATTTCTTCCCCCGCGTTTTTCACAATAGACAAATATGAACCTAAGTAGCTTACCCTCTTAAGAAGTTAAAAAGAGAACGCAAGTCAAAGACAAAAAACATTCAGCCTATAGAAAAAAGTACGTAACACCGCACTGGCGCTTTCAAATTCGTTATCCTTCAATTCCTCGTTCATAAAACGTAATCTTGTTAAAAAAAAACTTATTTCATAAAGTCAGAGGGAACTGGGGTAGAAATTAAAAGAAAGGAGCTGAAATTTCAGTGGAGGAAGGACAAAAAATATATTTAATGTTCTTTGTAGTAATGGAGGACACGATTGTAACTGCTTTGTAGGTTTAACAATTATTTGGCGCGGCTCAGATGGGAAGTTTCCGGTTTCATTGTTAAAAAAAACTTTTTTTTATTTCCCTCCTGTGTTTGGGAATTTTTTCTTTGTGTGTGTTAGGTTTTATGTGAGGAAAACTTGATATTTTTCCGTTTATCGTTTTAATTTGTGCTAAGCTCCTTTATTTAAATACAAATACAAAGCCTTAATTACAATATACAAGCCAACACTAAAATATAATATATACTAGCTGACCCGGCGAACTTCGTACCGCCTCAGAATTAAATAATGTGACAAAGTTCAATAGACACGTGGCGCCATCTATTATCATAATAACATTATTGTTGTTTTCCTCGGGACTAGCACTTTTTTTCGTGATGAAAGGTACCCTATGTCCGTTTCTGTACACCTGACAACGTATATACAATATTTCAGGATGATCGGTTCAGTGGTTTAGGCGTGAAGAGGTAACAAACAAACTTACTTTCGCATTTATCATATTATAGTTAGGATTATGTACAAATATATAAGAGAGCTCATTGGGCAACAAAAAATTCGTCCGCATCGCTGTCAATGGTATACCTAAGTTCTCAAAAGGCTGGCAGCATTATCACGTTGGACGGCAATGGTGATTCTTTAGGCTAAAAATAGGCCCTCTGGTCACGCGGAAAAGTCATGTGCTTGTTGATTTTTTCGTGAGAATTTCAAGTTGTTTGTTTTCGTTATCAAAATTGGGGCAACCCAAAAAGTGTTATCGTGGCCAAATATGTTGGATATTTACTCGACAACAAGGTTTGTTTACTGAATTATATTTTACCTGGAAATTGTTGTTTTCATTTAAATTGTTCAGTGGAACATAAATAAAATTGTTGGCAGATAGATATTTAATTGAAATATAGTTTACAAATAATGAGCGTATGTAACACAATGTAGCGATTATGTTATCACATTAATTTAAAACCACGTATTCTACATTACGTATTATAAATATACACATTTAAAAGAATTGTTAACAATTAACATTGTAGCCCTGGGACCTTTTTTTTTCGTTTTTAGTATTTAACAATAATAAACTTAATTTGTGATAATACTATAAAGTTTGTGTTGAATTGTTTATACTATCGCCCCGCGCATGTCTAGTGCCTTATTATCAAGGGTGGTTTATTCATGCCAATTTTTACACTATTTTTTAGTTTGTAAATTTCAGTTTTTAACCAAATCGCCACTCTGCATAATGTAGCAACTCGAAGCTTTCTGCAATAAACACACGCTTATTTACTAAAATATATTTACGAAAACATTTTCAGACTGCATTCTCCAAACGAAAAGCCAAGATTAAACGTCAAAATCACTTCTCATTTGCCTCCCATACATTTAAGTACACACAAAGTATCGAAACGCCATCACGTCATAAACAAATAAGTACAGTACTACCCCCCCCAGCGAAAGAAAATTTAATAACACTGAGACGCAACAAAATAATCGAATTGCAAGATCTTGTTTGAGAAAATTAAAAAAAATATCGCTCCCAAGTCCTCCCGACTCCGCCCGATTCCGCCCGACGACGGCCGAACGTCAACTCAATTTTTATCTTAATCTGTATTATGAAGAAAGTGAGTGTGCTAGGTTTAATAAAATTTTCGCCGACCATATAAAAGAGACGCGAAATTACTACGAGCCGTATCTGAAGGATGGGGAAGAATATGTTTGGGAGAGTTTTTAAATTTTAATTTCGTGTTTGCTTTTTGAAGTTTGGCTGCGTGTTATTAAATTAAAATACTCCCTGTATTTTAGATTTTATTATTATGGTGAAATAATAAAAAAAAAAATGTTATTGTTGACGCATGCCTTCTCTTTGGCAATAATAATGACAAATCGATTTCTGTTGCGTTCATATTATGACATCTTTTTCCAATTCTTTTATACTTTATGTATAACATAACATAACATCACGCCTGTAATCCTCAAAGGGTTGAGCAGAGATGTACCTATAGTCCACCCACATTTCGCCAGTAATGTTTAAGTCCCATGTAATAGGGGGCGAGCTTTTTGCCACCAACCGGGCACAAATCCAGACTCCATCGTCCACTTTGCCCGACCCGGCAATCAAACCCACGACCTCATGTTCAGCAGTAGAACTTGCGACCACAAGACCATCGAGGCAGTCATGTGTGTATCCAATCCGATTTTAAATCGGGTTTGTCTAATAAAATACCCAAATGAAATAAAAATAGGATCCACTTATGGAAGCAGGATTGAACTGCATCGAAAAGGATGGTAAAGGAAATATAAATTAAAACGATTTCAATAATTAATTGGTCCTAAGCAAACGTTGCTTCAAACGTTTCCAAAGGGTTACATTTGCACTTAAACTTGGATGTCGGACTGTTGGTGGACTCACGTTGATGACAGCGTATTGGATACCATCTGTGCTTTACGCAAAATACGCGCATTGACGTAGAGTTGCGGACTCCAGCCCGTATTACTTATTACCTATTTACCATCTGTGTCATATCTCGATAGTTGTTTTTTTAATAAAAGATAAAAGATCTTTTTCATAATCTTTCGTAACGAGTGTTTGCTACCCCTTTAACAATCAAGTTTAAATTACATCGTTTCATTTTATCGGAACTATTATCATCTGAATACTGCAACCGTTTATCGGGCAGGTCAACGTGACATTAATTGTTGTATCGCATATGGTTCAAAATCGCTCTTCACTTCGCTTGACCCCTCACTTTAAATATTGGCCTGCTACAGGAGTTCTTGGTAAGCCTTTTGAAACCACAATGCTCCCTGCAAATGTGATGTTTATACTCAGTGTATAAGAGAGGATTCTAAAATACTTGTCTAAACATGATATTTCAAATTGAATTCAAAGAATTTCACATAAAATCACAAATCTCCACTGAAACTGAAATTTGCTTAGTATCAAACGCGCCATCAGTACCCAGACTCGCACACGCCTCGTAGGTGTTTTTCCCCGCTCGGACGCTTCCTAGTTTGCTTTGAGCGGTCTCGCAGGATATTGCTAGCCCCCAGCCATGCAGGAATGGATTCTAGTCTAGCAAAAATGAAGACTAAAGATAATATCCAGTGTTATTTCTTTTTATGGAAGTGAAAACAATGAGTTTTTGTGATATTACAATTGCTATGATACAAACATATTTCTCACAACCCATTCTTCAAGTCTGTACTCTCAATTTTACATTTAAGCTTCAGATATGGGACTTGGGTACCTACCTAAACTTTCTGGGGTCAGTTTAATTTACTTATCACTTTTTGTGCTTCTTATTTCCAATAATAAGTATATCATGGCGATTTGGTCGGTTTTTCTCTTATCATTTATTTTTTCTTATTGGTTTCTTATTTTCTATATACAATGATTACCTGACTTTCATATATAAAACACTATTAGTATTTGTGGTAGTGATCGGATATCTATGGGTAGTGACGATTCGTGTAAGTATTAAAATCGAAACAGCGATCACAACCGAATGCATTCCGAACACCCGAAGATGCTCCAAATTTTTATTTCATATTTCATCAAAGCATAAAATCATTGCCATTTAAAAAAAAACGTTACACAATTTCATTAGAGCCAACCAATACAGGCAGCTTAACAAAAGTTAAAAAAAAGAATCCGTAATAAGCGTATACCATCCGATTTATATCCAATCAAATCGCATGCATCAGGGATCGTACACCTACACCAATAAAATCGACTACCATACAAATAAAAGACGTCCAGCATGGTCTGTATCAAAGAGTCCTATACACACAACTTGGGAGCCATTTAATTGGGTACCAATGTCTATTTGGACGTTCGTAACTTCGCCCGGATTATTATCGTTGTTTGCGACCCCTGCAACGTTCCGGTTTGGATTTGCTCCTGTAAAAGGTCGAAGGGTAATATTTGTTTGGAGAAAGTACTTATTGGTTGAAGGATGGATGGGTTTGTAAGTACGTTATGGATTTGAGTAAGTATAGTGTATACAGGGTTTCTTATAAGAAACTTGAAAGAGACTGTTTCAGCACAAGCACGTTGTTGGATTTTCAACTTTTGGCGCTGAGCTGAGCGTTCAAAATGCAACAGCGCGCATTCATTTAGGTGTCGTCTATTGTTAGTGATAACGGACATTTATGATTGTATCTCCTTAGGATATGTTTTTAGTGAATCGATCCTTGTGAACAACCACGCTAGTTATTAAAATAGTAGGTTACTTAGATTCGGTAACACAATTTTAGTAGCTTACTAACAACATACCTAAACTAAAGAATAAAAATGCCGTGAATCTGGTTTTTTGTTTAAATTTGATAATTACTCTACCTTGATATATCTACCTACCTGCTTTATATTCGACAGGTTTTAATCGAAGATTGATACTCTGGTACACACATAGTCAGTCACATATTTTCATTACAACGCTCGCAGTTGCGTCAATTTACAAACAACTCTACAGCCCAACAAGACATAACCACATTACATAACAGAAAAACATCACTGAAAATATATAACAACAAACCACATATAAATATCTTACCCATTCCTTATGGAATGACCGCTTAGAAACCGGGGAAGTCACACAAGCACATACACATACATGAATGTATATATTCGCTCGTAAAAACATACCAACTTCGCCTTACAAACATTAAGTATCCGAATGTTTTTCATGCAATATTGTTAGTATAATATGCGGTAGTTTTGACAGTTCAACTGACAGCACTAAATTTTTATAGATATAGGTCAGTTAGGAACATCGCTTTGGTCGATAATGCGTTGGTTTTATTAACCACGAATGCTATGATATTTTTTTATTTATGTTGGTTGTTAACATTTGAATAAATAACACGCTGTTAACCTACCTAAATGAATATTTTAACATCCCACAAACCTGTGTTATGCTAATAAATTAATTTGATTTGAAGTGGTTGGTGCACTTAAAGTGAATGAAAAATTAAAATGTAGTTTTATTGCAACACAAATTCAGTTTATTCCACTTTTTAGAGTGACAGAGAATTTGACAACTGAAGGCGTGATAATCAGGACCTTATCACAAGGAAGCTCGATCAGATGTCCATAAACGTGTATATAAGCTACATAACTGTGCTAGAAGAACAAATGAAGCCTTTGCCCTGCAGTGGGAAATCATTTAGGCTACAACGAGCGTATGTCCGTTCGGCTGTGCTAAATTTGCCAAAGATGTAAACAACAATGGCCGCTCGAAATTGAATAAAATCGATATACAAGAACATTTATTTTAAGTAATGTTTGTTTTCGTCTAGTTAACTCGGAGATTTAGACGAAAACAAACATTACTTAAAATAATGCTTAAAATAAATGTTCTTGTATATCGATTTTATTAAATTTCGAGCGGCCATTGTTGTTTATGTCTTTGGCAAATTTAGAACCGCCGGACTATACGTAATATAACTATGTATAAGAAAGAAGTCACACTAACGTTTTGGAAATAATTAGGACAATAAGAAACCAACCATTTCAGTCCACAATCCCTCAAGGAAAACCTAAACCCCTTTACATAAACGTAAGCTCATATAAAAAAGCCTAAAAAAACAAATAAATATCCACAAGAGCACCATACATTAGTATATCCGTAAGTAGTTTATCCAACAAACATTATCCTTGCCCGCTTAACGTATTTACGTTATTTATATGGAACCCAGATATACACAGATATGCGGAGGATTCCGTTACTTTGCTAAGACTGCTCTACTTATGAAAGTTTTCCTTGTTCAGGCGTATGTAAAAGTTGGCTCGGCACACGAGGTAGGATATAACCTAGATGCGAAATTAGGCTGTGTTGCAAAACTGATTCCTGGCACACTGCTTCCGATTTGCCCTAGTTTGGCAACAAGACAAAACAATAAAATATGGAACTCGCTATAAAGAATTCGAAGACACAATCTTTCTAGCAAAAGGAGTATGTTAGGATCGGATTTATTCTACGTTCACTCTGAAGTTTTGTCCCACATTCCAAAAAATTCTTAGTTTGTCCCATATCACTATTGAAGTTGTACTTCGTCCCAAATTACAAGGACTTTAAAGGTACAGTCAACAAAACGAATAATGTACAGACGCCAGCACATCAAGCTACCCGAAACTGTCAAATTTTCCCAATCAACTTTGAAACTTAAGATTTAGCAATAAAGTTGAAAATCTATTTAAGAATTTTGACAGATTGTAGTAGCTTGATGTGCTGGCGTCTGTACTTATTAGAAATTCAGTTGGCGTTCTGTAGTTAGCGCCTACCACTATTGGAAGAAGTTGTGTGTTTATGTATGTGTACCTATGTGTATCTTTCTAGAAATGTATTTACTTAAATAATAACATGACACACTGGAGGTCGTGTTTCATGCTTATTGAAAAACACAGATTTGGCTTTGTCAAACTTCAAAAGTCCACTAAAAAGTATCTAAGCAAGCATCTAATTCGATTCTGAATTTGGAATTTAACTTGTAATGAATTCGAGGATACTATAAGCGCAAAAGTGTTACTAATTAATCTAATCCAAAAAAATTTCCTCATAAAAAAACCAGACATATTCAAGATAACCCCTAAACAACTAATAAGAAAATAAAACCTAATTCCATATAATTCAGCACAAATTAGCTTTTGAAACGTCCAAAAGGAAAGCGAAAGGTTCTCGGCCGTTTCGTGAAGACCCCCTTTCACCCCCACTGGACCCCAAACACAAATATGAGTATAATTACCCCTCTAATGTGATATTACGCTTAGGGGAGCATCCTTGGCAGGGGATGCTATTTGGAATCAGGATGCATGAAATTAAATTGCCTGCTTTTAAGATAGCTAAGAAATTTCTGGATGATATTTTGGTCTGTGAGACCTAGGGGTGTATTGTAGGGTTGAATACAGGAATGGTTATTGCTATTTTTGTTTACGATACTGCTCACAGTGGTTTCTTAAGAGGATAAGCGGTCGGAGAGACTTGAAAAAGTTTAAGTAAAAAGTCGTGATTCGAGGTTTGGCTCTCGCCTATTTCCTCCTCCAATATTGGAATTTAAAATATATTATTATTTCATAAACTAAAGAAGAAGGATAGGTATATACTGTGTCTCTATGTTTTTCTTTTTTCATTAATAGTTGTCAAATTTGTACACTAGGCCTCTGCTGACAGCGGTTTAAATCGACATTTTGAGGGTTCTAGTACTTATAAAAATAATGTATCATCAAAAAGGAAAAATAGGGACATACAAGTAGTTAATATTTATTATTCTGTAAAAAATCATTGCTTTATGGTCATTAACCAGAAAGAAAACAGGCGAGAGCGTTTCTATGGAGAAACGACCACCCGCATTTCCTCTTAAGTGTATTGTTTAGTTAGTTTATTCCTATTGGCATTTTCTTTACACCTAAAAGTTGACGACGTTGGAAATCAAGCGCTTTTAAAGCTGTTTCGACATCAAACCAGAAAAGTCTTGCACAGAAAATAAAAGTATCGGAAGGGTGCCATGATGTAGTGACATCACATTTTAGTAGCCAATTTTGCACGATTGAGTTAAATCTATCTTCTATAGATATAAAATTCAAAATCCTGACTGACTGATATACTTATCAACGCACAGCCTAAAACGCTGGTCCTAGAGACATGAAATTTGAAGAGTGTGTTCTTTGTGAAGAGTAGGTATTCACTAAGAAAGGGTTTTTCAAAATTCCCCCCCTAAGAAGGTGTGAATTTCACGCGGAAGAAGTCGCGGGCAGAAGCTAGTACTCATTAGAATAAGATGCTGAAACTGTCTGTATTTTTCTTGAGTATAGTCATGAACGATTCAAGAAATGGACACACTTTTACTCGAGTCAGTGTGAATCCACCATATCTACCTCCCCAAATTAGTTATTCAAAATATGCCTAATAAAAAAATCCTCACTGAATAATGACAGTCACGTACCTCGATTTACGCGCACATTTGTCACGCGAGCGCACAAGGGTTATAATTGTGACAGACAATGAGGAAAAGGGTTGATAATCATATTCTAAACGTCACTCTATTAATTTGAGATTACTTTTTTGACGTTGTGGGTTGGTTAATTTACTGAGTTTAGTGTTTTATTGATTGTGAAAAACACTTCGTCAGCCTTTTGTGTGTAAAAAACGAACTGCGGTAATTCTTCGTTTGGAACCAATTGTAGCAAAGTTACATATTTACACAGTTACGTTACATCAACCAAACGATCATTAAGAAACGTAACCAACCATTATCAAAATCCCATTTAATATTTCTAAACAAAATCGAACTCCCTCTCAATATTTTAATACTAAAATACATGATGAAATTCGTCAGAAGACAAACTCCGCAGCTTCTGGCATAGTTTCCTAAGTCCCTGAACATTCTTACAGCGGAGTTTAGCAAACAAATCATGAATATTGAAGTGTGTCTAAATAAGCTGCTAATCTCCCTAGAGAGATTCGAAAGCGGTTTAAGTTATAAACTTATTTTAGAATGTAAAGAGGTAGGTGAAATATGAATTAAAAATGTTGAACTACTTTTTTCGATAACCCAATTTTATCGTTAATTATTATTAGGTTTTTGTCAAACTGTCAAATTTTCCCAATCGACTTTGAACCTTATGCTATAGCTATAAAGTTGAAAATATATTAAAGAAATTTGACAGATTGTATTAGCTTGATGTCTGTAGGTACAAAACATAGCATAACATCACGCCTGTGTTTCCCGAAGGGTTAGGCAGAGATGTACCTATAGTACACCCACATTTCGTCAGTTATATTCAAGTCCCATGTAATAGGGGGCGAGTCTATTGCCATCAACCGGGCATAAATCCAGACTCCGGGCTACGAACTCCGGCTACTAAAAACTTCCAGATGGAAAAACCCAATAACACTTACAGGTGTATAAATAAACGTTTAAAACCTATCAGAATCTAGATTTTGTTTATCTACTTACATCATATTTTTCTGATAAAAAGTTCATCTCACAACTCGGTAAGCATACATACACAAATCCATTGTATACAAAAATTTAACTACGAAATAGCAAAAAAAAAAACGTTTTTATTCAGCCTATTTTCCTATAAAAGGTAGTCGCTTAAAATGACAAGTTTCACCACAGGCGAACAAATCAAAAACTCCTTTAAATATACAGCATAATCTTAATATTTAGGCAAAACGGTTTATACGTCGTCAAATGGCTTAATGGCTAAATAAACCGAATTTTAATAGGAAACTTTGTGAACTAATTATTTTCCCATGGGCCACCCTCTCTGGAGGGAAGATGGTAAACACAGGAGACGCAAAACTGCTTCTTTTTTATAATTTAATAAGGATGCTTTCCAATACTTTAGTAGCTTTAAATGGAGGAAATTGTTTGCTAAAGAGGGCTTCAAGATTCTTATTTAATTTTACAAATTGGACGTTGCTTTTTGGGATTTTTTTGAATGAATACATTTTTCGAGGGTTTCTTATGTAGAGATTTTATTAAGGAAATCTCTTTTTTATTTAAATATGAAGAATTGTGAAGTAATTATAAGGTTATAAGCACATAAGAGATCTTCATCCGACATAGCTGTTTTATGGCTTCGTAGTACAGTCATGTAAAATTATTTGAGACACTACGTCATTTTGCCGTCTTAAAACCATTTAATACAACTGTTAAAGAATCACTGTTGTGATTCGAATATACGGCCAATTGAAGTAGGTAGTCATCTTGATAACCAATGATTTCATAGTCCTTAGTACTCTATGGTTGTGTTGCCTAGCAATACTTACTGTTGATGAAAGTCATTCGATTCATTCGTTTTTATACTATGATATCAATATACTTTTTCTAGTTTCTCTTATTAACTGTTTTTCTATATCCTCGCCATCTAACTTTAACATATAGATACATATAAGTCGCCCTATACCATCACTTAGTTTTGTTAATTCAATATGAAAGCGTGATCAACATTGCATTGATAGATCAAGTAATATTTAGGAGCGTATGTCTAATAGGTCTATCTCTTCTTCTTCTTCTTCGTCATTTCCAGAATGCTGAGGTCCGCGACCACATACGACGCGTCTCTAAGTTATGCGGTCTTCTCCAGTGTGGACCGCTCGGTGAATGTTGCCTCCAACAGCCTTCTTGATCGCGTCTGACCATCGTGCCGGTGACCGTCAAGGCCTTGAGCTCGTTTTCCTTCCACCCGGTCCAGTATCATAAGCCTTTCTAAGATTACAGGGCCTAAACGCAAAAAACGCGAGTTTTATAATGCCTAAAAGTATATGATCGACTACAGTAAACAAAAGCGGAAAAATATATATGATATTCTTCAGGATATATGCTAGGTAGATATTGTGTTGAAAACATAATACAACTAATTTGATACGATAGAAAAAATCATGAAGATACCTCTAAAAACATTATTTTAAAAATAAAAACCATACTAATATACGAGTACATATAATCATTCTGATTGTTTGTCTGACTATTCTACAAGCAACATACTAAAGCACTAGTGTTTTAATTTTTTTGTCAAAACAATAGATTTCTTGTTAAAAGATAATTGCTTCATATTTTGCAATAAATTACCAGCGTTGTGTCATCGCGCTTCTCTTTCTTTTCTTACAGACCGACAGGTAATATGTCCAAAAAAGCTGAGGGCACGCATATCGTAGAGTATGTCTATACCTCGTCAGTTATACGATTACTATTCTTTTAAGCGTTGGTAAATAAAAAAAAACAACATAATTTAGTATATTATTTGGCTCATAATTATTAACACAGATATTAAAATGCACAGCATCACTGCATAAAATAAGATAAAAAAGCTACACAACATCGAGCATTGTATAACTTTGTTCATAACATTTAATTAATACATCTTTCATGTCATAATAAAATGTCAACGTAACAAAAATGCCTTTCAATAACGCCTGCCGATGTAACACGTAAATTTGACCAGGATAACCAGACCTCCCCTGCCCCTCCTCCACTCATACTGAAGTAAGGACTAAACGGATATTGTTTGAAACTCACAGGTCTACGCAAACTGGTCAACACCTGAGCAGTCATTATAATTTTGATTGGCTCCCGTTTGATTTCGCACAAATGCTGGATAATTTTCTATTCGAAGTTCGGCTGGAGACTGTGGAGCGACAGGAAATTAAATTTCTTGATAGCAGCTCAAATTGAAAGTTATTAACAGTTTGTCAATCGAATTTGTAAAGTTTTGATAAGAAGTTTTTTTTTTTGCTGACATATGGCTATATGCTAATAAGTTTTCATTATTTGTTACAGGTAATATAACAATGCAGTTTGCAGGCGGAAAATCTGAGGTAAAGACAGCTTAACCAAAAGATATTGATGTATTGTCTAACCGTTAAACAATACATGATTGAAAGTATCCATACTATCCATACTAATAATATTATAAATTCGAAAGTAACTGTCTGTCTGTCTGTATGTTACCCTTTCACGCCTAAACCGCTGAACCGATTTAGATGAAATTTGGTATAGAGATAGCTTGAGTCCCGGGAAAGGACATAGGATAATTTTTATCCCGATATTCCCATGGGTTCGAGACTTATGCGGGTGAAACCGCGGGGCGCAGCTAGTAGTATATACTTTGGCCCCCAATAAGATGGTTGTGTTTTAGGGTTCCGACCTTAAGGGAAAGCGGAACCTTTATAAGATCACTTTTTAGGGTTCCGTACCAAACGGGAGCCAACGGGACCCTATTATTAAGCCTCCGCTGTCCGTCCGATCTTGCCGCTATGACAACAAATAATAAAAATAAAATAAAGTTAAAAATTAAAGGGAGGTCTCCATTCAAGAAACGTGTTTTTTTCGACGTTTTTGCCTTGTGATACGGGACTCTTTGTGTGCGAGTCCTACTCGCACTTGGTCATTTTTTTTGACCTGCTGTCACTTTTGTCGGTTTTATTAAGAAAGTCACTTATTTAAAACCAAATATTACTACTTTAATCACAACCAAGTCAAAAACAATAGGAAAGGAATCTATTCAAATCTTTCCTTTGGTTGTGATTTAATAAGTTTTAGAAAAATATTTAATCTTCATTGACAGTTTTTTAGTTTAAAACAAGGTAGGTTTATTGGATAGCCCATTTTATGGTTCACGCATTTGCCCATAGTCCCATGAACCCGCAAACATAATTTACGTTCCCTTCAAGAAGTACTAGGCGCTCATAAAATGATAGAACGCAAGATCCTTCACAATTTGGGCGCAAGATTTATCGGCCGGTGTAGCGCCGGCGCTGTGATTAAATATGGCCGCTCCTTGCAGGATGGCTGTGATGAGATCGTGTTTATTAACACGTGAAACAACGCTTTTCTTTGCATGCAAATGGTAATCTTACAAAATCTACATGCATAGGAAAACAGGGATTTTTTTCTTTATGAAAATTCAGTTTTTGGGTGCGGTTTCTCGTTTAATGAAGTCAGAAGGCTTAACTTGCGATGTGAACCTGGACGAAGTGAAAGTTTATTAACGACAACGATATTGAAAATGTCAAAAATGTATTTGCCACCGAAAAGCTTATGTCAATCTTTTCATTTCAGATTCGATTTCAATTGCTTTTTTGTTAAACAAAAAGGTTACTTTGAATTTGAAATTCAATTTGATTGAGAGTCTGTTCAGACGGTTCAAATCGCTATCGACTTCGCAGTTGATCAACTAAAATTGAACCATGTGAAACCTATAAGACCTATTTTCTAGGCCCTCTTTTTAGCATAGGTGTTTTGAAAACTTTCCCAGATTCTTTCGTTAATAGGAAAAAATATGGACCACTTACATTCATAACTATAGCTACATATATTACTATATACTCACAACAATCTCCCACTCACAAAAATCCAAAATTTTAATCAAGAAATTTCATCAAGAACTTTGTCCCCATTTCGAGCTAAAATATACCCTTACCTTAAGCAAACCCTTCTTGAAGGCAAATAGGCTGTAAGAAATTATCTTTGCCCCACTACAGCGGTACAACTAGAAGTGTTGTCGTTAAGCCCCTTAAAACCGGAGGGTAGCTTCGGCTAACTTCGAGGAACTTCGGAAGTTCCGAAGTATAAAACCCTTTGTCCACCGTTTCGTTACAACCAAATGAAATCCTTTTAAGTTTCTTTGTTGAAATTTATTAACAGTAAAAATGTTAATCTGCGCCGTTTTGTCTTATGTTTTTGTTTTTTCCTTTTTTTTCTGTTTTGTTTCGTGACAATGTTATCGGGAATGTGTAGAAGTTGGGTTTTAAAAAGTTCTTGATGGCCGGGCAAAGGATCTTCCTAGTAAGTCTGATGGCAGTAAAACCAGAGAGTCGTCCAGTAAGTCAAAGTTTGATGAACTGTTGCTTAACTTCTTTGTGATTGTTGCATTACTTTTCATCTGGGATTGTCTATGGAGAGAACTTCTTTTGCAATTAAAACTGAATCCTCTCTCCCCATCAAGGATTCTTGGAAATAATTTGGAATAAGGGTCTTGCGAAATAGCCAAAAAATTATTTAATTTCTCTATTCATCAATAAAAATGTAATCACGCCCATCAAATTAAAAAGTCCTCTACTTTCCTGATCCAACCGGAAAAACGACAAAACCGATTAATATTTAACGTAATAACTCATAGTAAAGCCACCCCTTTCTGCCATTAAATCTTTTTTTTTTTCTTAACCCGTCGCAAATCTTGGGTTCTTCCTTCAAGGAGAAATTAAAAGTCGGCCCGTGAGCACCCTAAAGCTCTGCCTACCTCTTTGTGTTGTTAATCAGATGAAATATTTAATTACTTGTTCCTGATGCTGCAGCTGTCAGTTTAGACAACCCTTTTAGGGAGTTTGAGTTAGGAGATGAAGCGAGAGCGGGGTGATACTTACAAGATGTAGACTTTATTTTAATAATACTTGCAAATACCGTTCTTCGTAGATGCATAATTTGTAAATTGAATATTGAAAGCGACTAAACGCATTTCGCATTCTTATTCGCATTTTTATTTTTTAAAAGCTCCAAGTTCACGTTTTTGTATCATGCCACTGCAGATAAAACATCAATAACTACAATACCTTGGATGACTGATAGAGAATGCCTACGTGAAAAGGCTTTTTAAACTTTTTTAAGATAGAAAAAAAAACATTTTTTTAACTAACACATAGAAACTTTTAATGATATTATGCAAACAAAATAATGGTTTAATATCTATGTATATCTAATACTAAAAATAACAAAATTAAATCCTAACTTAACTAAAACTATACAGAAACTAAAATATAGCGTCGAAAAATTCATCCGCATCGCTGTCGACTGGTAATGTTCCCAAGAGACTGGCGGCATTGCCACGTTGTATGGCAATGCTTAGCCTTTGGCCAAGGTAAAAGCCAGCCCTTGGGTCACGGGAAGTGTCAACCAGCCGTTTCGAAATTTACACATAGAACAAATCTTTTCAAAACGGTCTTCTCCTATATTTTGTACCACACCATAAATCATCCAGCGCAACTAAATATTTCATTCCATACACAACCACCTTCCTTTATTATTAAACGTACTTTTTTTACCAAATTTCCGCGTCCCAAGATTAAGGGTAGGACTCAAGGGTTCAATTAATTCCCGATTTTTTTCAATTCAATTGAATTCTGAATCAATTGGCAGCGGTTAGGGGGACTAGCTTTAATTTGAATAATCTAATGATTGCAGTGATGCGGTTTAGTTAATTAGCTCGGTGAAGATGCTTCTAATTTGTGTAATTGATTTTGCATGTTAGGAGTTGATGTGTCTGATGTTATTTGTGTTAGTTGTTTGAGGTTTTCGAGTTAATGTATAATATCAGTTGGCATTTTACGAGTAGGTATATTTTTCTATGGTGTTAGTTTCAAAATATTTTGTGTTTTAGAAGAGGCGTTTGCCCTGTAGTGGGACAATAATAGGCTGGTACCTATTACTTATTACAAAATTAATCGAACGAAGCTTGACTTTGGATTCACTACATTTGTGAGCTCTCAAAAACAAAGGAACACATCCTTGCGGCAAACGAGTTGGTGGAAATTTTTAATGATGAGACAGTTAGAGTGGACCTGGTGACTCTCACTCTGACACTTGAAATAAATGCTTCAGTTTGAGTCAAAAGAAAATGTAGGTATCTAAAAATACTATAAAAAAAATAATTGTTAATCAGTTTCAATATTCCCATTTTCACTTCTGCGTCGGCTGGTTCAAAAAATCCAATTACAAAAAGTTCAACATCAAAATCATAATCATCATAATTTCCATTCTCACAAAGTTATGGAGATTCGCTAATCACATTACTACACGTAATACATCAGAACACAGCCTCGTCTTGAACAAATCTCTTTACTTCCCAACGTAATCTGTCTAACTACGTAAACGAATTACCTTCTGGAGAGATGCCATCAATCTGGTATAATGTAGGACCCGTCTTCGGGTAGTTTTGAAGACTTTCGATGTTATTGGGTACAAAACTATTGGTAACATTGTTGTTTTGTAAGATTGGATTATAATAGATTAAATGCTTTTAATGATTAGTTATAACTAATCTATTTTTACGATAAATGCCGTCAATTTATTTTTTAAATGTTGCAACATCATGCTGAGATAGGAGCCTTTTGGCCTCGTATAGGACTTTTTATTTTATTTTTCTTTTTATTAGTTTGTTTTATATAACTTGGATTTTTTATTTATATTTTTTACTGTGTTTAGTTCAGTTTGTGATCATCCTATACGAGTCGCAATAAATACTTTTTCTTTCTTTCTTTCTTTCTTTAAATATCTTGAGTGATTACTCAACATATTTTGAACAATGTTTAAAACAGTTTTTGTAAAGGACTCACTAAATCCTGTATAAAGTTTTACTTAAGAAATAACATGAACGTTAAGAGGGAGTTTCCAATGAATTTTTACACCTTTTACATACAAAATCCTAACAATATTCACAATAATTACAAAAACATCACATAAATGTGAGAAAAACTTGAATGATATTATTAAAACTCTTTCCGCGCCAGTCCTGTCCTCAACAAATTCATGTCTACCCTCACTTTGACGCGAAATTCGTAACGTTGTCGGAGAAGAACCGTCGTCGGCTTGATGTATAACATTAATTAGAATACTCTCGGAGAGGACATTCTTCCCCGTTCTCCTCAGCTTATCTCTAATAAAGTTGAATGGAAAATTTACTCTGTGAACGTTTTATAAGGAAGAAATGTGAAGTTTGTCTGAATAAGCAGGTATTTTAAAAAGCTTGCTTGGCAAAAAATGCCATTTATTTTGTTGGAAACTATAGAAATATAACTTGGAACAAGACGTGGGTCTGTTTATAAATAGAAAACACCGACTTGCGGTATTTAGCACGCTAAGGGTTGATTTCACTAAAGTCAATCTTTTATCCATGGAATAAAATTGACGTCTGACATTTCTAGTATGGCAAAACTGTCAACATTCAAATTCTCAGGATAAGACTTATTCTAGGTATAAAAGTTTGGTGGAATTCGCCCTTAGTTCGTAACACATTATCAATTACAATTTGAATCATTTTGAAGGATATTGCTAATACATTGCTTCATATGTTCGAAAAATTTGTCTGCTCATCAACGTAAATAACGCAATGGATGTTGTTGAACTGTCAAAATGAAAGCCATTGCTACTGTTAGCGCGTTACGCAATTACCCCGCAGTTCAGCCTCCAAGCAATGAAACATGTCACATACAAACAAATCCAGTTTGACCATAATAATGACTCGTAAAACTTACACAAGTCCCGTCCTCTGGGTTTTCTCGTAAACCTCATAAATTCACATTTATCACATTCACACAGAAGTCTAATTTATGCCAGTTAAGAGTTCAGTTTATCTCTTTAAGCCCCCAAATGTAATGGTCGAGGTGATAAACCTCTCGGAACATAAATCTTTTGACCAACCATCCACTGGTTTATGAAGTGGGAGAAAGAGATGGAGGTATGGAGGATGAGTGCTGTCTTTCTCTGGCTTAAAATGTGAAGTGGCTTGATAACTCAATTAATGTTTGAGAATTTTATGTTGGTAATGAATATATGTCGTTTTTGATGGACAAGATTTTAATGTTATAAAAATATGGTCGGACTTCACAAGCTACAAAGTTATACTCGCGTTTTAGATAAAGTAAAATGTTGGTCTTTCTAAAGTAAAATCTGTCATTTATCCAAATAATTTTTCTTGCTGCTTGACTGCGTAACTTTGAAGTTATCTTGAAATTATATTTTGTTTGACGTTTACGGTATGTCGGATCTATATCCATGGTTGAAACTTCCACCTTAGAGCCTGGACAGGGTTATATTCTATCGACGATAGCGATGATGAAAAAGTCTCCAAAACTGTCGAAAGCTTTTGTCAATCAGGCCGTAATTCTGTATGACACAATGAACGAAACCGCGCGATATCAATGCGAAATTAGTGGGATTAGCTATGAAATTGGCGTAGTTTCGAAGTAAAGAATCGTTAAGAGCAAATGCGGGTGGCCGTTTCTACATAAAAACGCTCTCACGTGTTTTCTTTCTGGTTAATAACCATACAGCAATGATTTTTACAGAATAATAAATATTAACTACTTGTATGTCCCTATGTTTTCGCTTTTGATGATACATTATTTTTATAAGCACTAGAACCCTTAAAAAATGCTCAAAATTGCTGATTTATACCAAGGTCAACAGAGGCCTAGTGTACAAATTTGACAACTATTAATGAAAAAATAAAAACATAGGGACACAGTATATATCCTTCTTATTCAGTTTATGAAATATCTTTTAAATTGGTCCAATATTGGAGGAGGAAATAGGCGAGAGCCAAACCTCGAATTATGACTTTTTACTTAGTCATTTGCTCGTAAGTGGTCATTATGAATTAGGGCCCTTTTGAAAGTCGTAGATATACGAAACACTATGCCACTTGTCTAGGGCTTCTGTAGTTTTTGACGGCTCCTATATCTTTCTATAGCCATAACGCATTCATAAACTCCATAAATCATTACAATTACTTCCAAAATCACTCAAATTAACCCCCAGAAGCGAATTTCAATACTTTATAAACATTCGGTTAGCGTGTCGATCGACATATCTGCGACACGAAGCTCCGTCCGAATGTTTATGAGTTAATCGCAGCTTTGAAGTTTGACGAAATGCTAGTATTTATAGCTTTGGGCACGACATGGGTGCGTGGGTTTATGGGGATGGTAGGATGGCTATTGGTTTGAAATTGGTGGGGAGGGAATGTCTGTTGTTGTGGGATAATATGAATAATGATTTTCAGTTGTTATTTTTCACTGCGCTTTCTAAATAATAGTACCTAATCGCTTTTCATACACTTCAAAAGAGTATAAATCACCACAGTTACTTATTTTGGCAAGTTCGCGACTCCAAACAAGCGCAAGTCTCCTCTCGATGATATTTCTTACATTTGTTATAGTCATAGATATATTTATATGGTTATAGTACTTTTTAAAGCTACAATACAGGTTAAAATTGAAAACCTGCGACAAATCGAAATGGGAGATTGTAGTATCTATTCATCATTATTACTATGTGAACAAACCTGAAATCGCGAAAAAAAAATCAGCTGTACCCTACATTTTGACGAGTTATACGAACATAAATGTAGGGAACAGCTGATTTTTTTCGCGATGTCAGGTTTGGTCCCATAGTAAAAGTTGTTCATAATGATGAGTACAATCTCCCATTTCGATTTGTCGCATGTTTTCAATTGCAACCTGTATAAATATTCTACAATAGGGAGTAGTGTTTTTTGCTATTAAAATAACTAAAGACTTTTAAATCTGTCAAAAACATCTTCCACTTACAAAAATTATATTTTCACTTCTCATGCTCTAAGAATTCGTGTTTATGTTGTGCGTAGGCGACATAAAGTCGCCTTTTATGTTCTAGTGCACAAAGTATTTTTTTTTTCTAAGACTAACATAATCAGGCCCAACAGCCACACACGCACAATAAAATGTCGCAGATTAAAGTCTTTGTTTTTTTTTTCATTTGCTTTAATTTACATCACTTCCGTATTTTCTATCGTTAATTTAATAAAACCAGATAAAATAGTTCAATCTGTCAAAAACATCTTCCACTTACAATAATGATATTTTATGACCACTTTCAACACCAAAAAAGAAACATAATACCCTTTTTCATAAAATACCTCAGTGACACTTCCACAAACAGTAAATCCGGATGGTCTACATAACATACGACCCACATAACATCGCCCTAAAAGATGATACCACAACACATATACTAAATAAATGCCTTAATTCTCATAAAATTCAATGCGACACCAAACGTTGCGTTCCGTTTTACGAGCCCGTCGATGGTACAAAAATAGTTGATGTCGTGCCTGCTGCCAAATGAAAGTGACATAAAAACGGAACGCATAATAACATCCAGTGTAAGTCACTGGATTGACTCATAAACCTTCTACATAAATATCTGGGTGGAGAACCAATGGCAGCGATTTGTTAAGAAATGGTATCTGAAAATAGTAAAATACTGTAACTTTCTGGCGGAATAAGCAAGGAGTTTGTAATAAAAAATACGGGCTTCATTGAATAATAAAGTCTCTTTTCAGCAATAAGGGTTTCCACCTAACCTGCATTCGCAATTTACTTGCCAAAATGTAAACAAATATGAGTTTATGGAAAAATAACTTTAATTTCTACACAATAAAGTTCAGTTTACGCTACAACTTCAAAATTTTTTATAACTTGTTCAATAGTGCCAGTCACTTTGAAATCAACTTAATTACCATTGAAATAAAGTTGATATTTGTTTAACTTAAAATAATATTAATTTGGAACATAAGTTTGAATAGACTTTACATGTATTTTGGGTATACCGCCTTATTTAAAGTTAAGTTATATGGTAAAATTGATTATTTATTCAATATAATCTAAACTAATATTATAAAGAGAAAAGATTTGATTTATTGTATGTTTGTTTGCTAAGCTTTCATGCTAAAACGGCTGAACAGATTTGGTTGAAATTTGATAGACGGTTAGACCATGACCTGGATCAATGATGAAAAGAAGCCTATTTTTCATCCAGGATCACAGACAAAATCGCGGGCAACAGCTAGTAAAAACAAAACCTCTACAACTGCGACCCCACACATCACGAACGCGTGAAGTCGTCAGAGATTTATAACCACATAAAGCATAAAGGAAAATACGCTGAATAATCAACTAGAACGTTTGCCGGTAACAGATCGATAACCAAATGTTTATACTGTACATTTATATTTATTTATGTGTACCTATATTGTACTGGCTGCTTCATAGGTCTAGTGATCCTAAGTGCGACTGCGGGGCTTTGAATCCTGGATTTGATACGTCGGTTTTAAATCGAGTTTAGGTTAGGCAAAGTGTAATTTATTTATTTATTTTTATAGGGAAAACAAACAGTAATATAATTATTTAAAATATACAAAGTGTCTGAAACATAATTATGACTTAACAAATATACTAACCACTACATTTTCCACAGATTATTAAATCAAATCAAATCAATTTATTTGTGAAACATAGGATAGATGGATCTTAAGAACTAAATAGTGCGCTATGTCTTATCAATTTTGACATACAAATATTTTTAGAGGAAACATGCGTAGTCAATTATCAATTATTAAAGAAAAAAAATTACTTACTTTTCATAATTAATGGTCCTTCCATGAGGAATTTTTCAGTAGTAGACCGGGTGTTTGGATTTGGTAAGCTAGCCCTATTACATAGGGCTTAAACGTAACGGGCGAAATTTAGGTGTACTATATAGGTCATAAGTCATCCATACTTAATATTATAAATGGGAAAGTGTGTCTGTCTGTCTGTTACCTCTTCACGCTTAAACCGCTGAACCGATTTAGATGAAATTTGATATAGAGATAGTTTGAGTCCCGGGATAGGACATAGGATAGTTTTTATCCCGATACTCCCACGGGAATGAAACTTATGCGGGTGAACCCGTGGGGCGCTGCTAGTAACTCATAAGTACTCACAACTAATGTCATAAGTCATTTATTTCTTAACAAAATACATTGTGTAGAAAGTCATACATTATAAAATAACTTAAAATTACATTAATAATGATTAAATAGTGATAATAAAAAATAAGGAAAAAAATTACAATAACTAATTTTTTACAATAATAAAATTAATAGCCACTCAATTACCTAAAGAGTAGAATGTAAACGATTAACACAGTTAAAATAATAACAAAAGTCAATAATAGCAAGTATCTCATAAATACATTATTAAACACGTTTGCCTATCCCCTATGTAGAATACAGTTATAATATATTTATAATCTACAATTCAAACCATTTAGCATTGCCATTCAATGTGGCAATGCTGCCAGTCTTCTGGGCACGTTTCCGAACGACAGCGATGCGGACGAGTACTTCGACGCCTAAGTGTCCTTTTTTTTGTATTTATTTGTATAGTAAGTTAGTCAGTCAATTAATTTAGTATCTAGTGTAAATACACACATCAAAAGTGTCTAGGGATCAACATATATTTTTGCAATAACTTTTCTCCTGATTGATATTAATTAAAATTTTCTTTAAGGATTCATCAAATAAAGTGTTTTCGTTTGTCACAGTAACGATAAACCAAGTCACCTTTGCATTAATAAAGAAATTTGCCATTTTCCTAATAAAGGGATTTTTGACATTTGAACCACTAACACAAAAGTTCGAAAAAAAGACTGAAATAACAGTTTTCTTTAAAATTTTATTGGGTAACTTAAACAATTAATAATCCGTGTTTCTACCGCGAACACTAACAACACAAGAACATCGGTTTGGCATACTCAAAATGAGTTCATCCAAATCACGCTGTGGAATGGCAGCCCATGTTCGTTGCAACAACAAAAAAAGGTCTTCTTGCGACTGGATACCCTCCATATTCGGCAGAGCTCTTCTCTGTAGCATATCCCATGCTTGCTCAATCGGGTTCAAGTCTGGCGACTGAGCAGGCCAGGGCAGGACATTGATGTTAGCTGCGGCGAGAGTCTGTCTTACAACTCTTGCGGTGTGCGGTCGTGCATTATCATGCATTAACTGAAATAAGGGACCGATTTGCACTTGTAGAGGAACGATGACGTCTGATACAATCGTCTCAGCATAAATTTGAGCGTTGAGGTTGCCTCTGATCCAAATCAACTCAGTTCTTCCGCCGATCCAAATACCCGCCCATACCATGATGGTTCCACCACTATAAGGATGGACTTCCTGGCAGGATTTTAATCGCTGTTGGCGTCCAGGGGTTCTCCAGTGTCGTATACGTCTTGTATCCGGTCTCATACCAAAACGAGACTCATCAGAAAAGCACACGAAACGCCATTGTTCTTCTGCCCAATTTCTGTGTTCAAGAGCCCATTGATATCGAATCCTACGATTGTGCATTGCTATAGGTGGTACCCGTAGCGGTCTTCGGGAATGAAGGTTCACTTCATGCAAGCGGTTTCTGACTGTTTGGTCGCTAATTAAGTTCCCTGAAGAGTGATGAAGCCTCACGGCTAACATCATGGCGGTTATTGTTGGAGCTCTTCGAGTTAAGATTTGAATGTATCGGTCTTGTCTCCGTGTGGTGCAGCGATACCGTCCTCCATGGCGCTCAGCCACGGTACCAGTGCTTCGGTAACGTGTCCAAAGTCGACTGATAACACTCTGACTTGTATTCAGAGCTAAAGCCACAGTACGTTGCCGGGAACCAGCTTCTATCATTCCCACGGCTCTGAGCATTTCTTCCCTGCTTAAATGACGTCGCCGCTTCATAATAACGTTGGTTTTAATCAGTAGTAGGGAAACAGTAGCACTAATAATGTCTTCAATGCGTTGTATGTTTTTATAGGGAAAATATTGACAGCTGATTTTCATCTTTTACTCGAATTTGATTCACAGTTCCTGATTCAAATTATGAAATGCACCAAAAAGGATCCATATAAATTTATAAAATCATAAATTTATTACAAAGCCACATCTCAATCTCAAGAAATCCGCATAAAAATGCTTGATCCCTAGACACTTTTGATGTGTGTAGTTAAATTTTCTCTAAATAAACGTTATTCAAACCAAAAATGTGTATTCGTTAAAAGCAAAGGACACGTGTTTCAGTTAGTTTCTGCCTGAAAAAAACACGATGAAAAATTTTTACTTTATTTATCACAATTTTACTCGCAAGAAATGTTCTCGATTTTTAAAATACTGCCTAGCCTGTACAAATGAAATTCTTTTTGTTTGTTAACGGTGGCATGCGAAACAATTTGTTTTTTACGTGTTTTCTCTTATATCATAATAAAATACGTGAATTTTTGATTGGCAGACGAAACATAAATTGTGACAGGAAATATTTTTTATAATTTTCAGGAGACATGAATATTTTACGGTTGTCACACACATGCTTTTTTTCGGGTTTACCCGACTACAATAGATTCGACCTTCAACGGGATCTCAGTTCGAGGTCAAAACTAATCTGGCAAACCATTTATCTATAATCTATAATAATCTTTATAAAACAAAGTCGGGTTAGTTACACCATTATAACTCAAGAACGGCTGGACCGATTTTTATGATCTTTGATTTGTTGGATTATTCTCCGCCCCGAATAGCAGAATAACTATTAAAACAGGGAAAATATTCAAGAAAAAAAAAATAATGAATATAATTCATTTTCTCATACATTCGTTCTTATTGATTCTGAGGCGCTACGAAGTTCGCTGGGTCAGCTAATAATAGTAATGATAAAATATGGTCTTGAAGTAACACGCACGCATGATGTCCTGGGTTCGATTCCGAGGTCGGGCAAGGTAGTATTGGGTTTTTCTATGTGGAATTTCTCAGTAGCAGCCTGGAGTCTGGATTTGTGCCCGGTTGATGGCAATAGGCTCGCCCCCTATTACATGGGACTTAAACATAACTGACGAAATGTGGGTGTACTATAGGTACAGCTCTGCCCAACCTTTGGGGAAACATGGCGTGATATTGAAGAAAATCTGAATTGAAAGAACGTACTAAGACTAACCGATTGAACTTAAGAGCGTTTACGACGTACGGCATTTCATACTAACTTTCAAGCCCTTGTTTTTCGAAATGAATAAACCGATTTTCATGAAACTTCGTACGCATAAGCAGGATACAAAGGTCTAAAAAGATAGTTTAGAACATTTTCGAAAAATAGTGTTACAGCCAAATTAGACCGATTTTAAATTTTCCATAGAAACAGAGATTTCCAGTTATCTTTTTTTAAATAAGACATTTCGAAAATGTTCTTTACTGACTTTTTAGATGTTTCGCGTCAGAATAATAAATGGACGTCGAAATAAATGTCTATACAGACGGGGGGAGGTTTCAGAATCTGTGTATGTGTGACGGAACTGTTAAGCTTGTAGAATGGAGAAGGCAACTGTGTGTATGCTTAAAAAGATCGAGTAGAAATAGTTGAAAACTAAAATCTCGCTGGCCAGAAAGTGACTATTACATGCTATAATCTTGAATGTTGGTAAATTAAATGACGAAATGTATATCTACTTAAATCGTTAAATTCGATTATCAACATTAAATTTAAAAATTATTTTAGTAAACACCACATTCGAAACATTGCTATCTTACCAATCAATCATCTCCAAAGCAAGAGTGAACAGGCATCTTCTTGGATTACTCGTTTCGTCGTAGACTTCATCCATCCCTTCTCACCAGGCGAGATCGAGAACAAGAGCAGGCCTATTTCGCAAAAAGAAATAAAAAAAAACATTGGCACTCCCGGAGTGCTGACTAAAAGTGAAAACAAAACAGAATACTTTGCCATCATTCACTGACATATCGGAAATACATTAAAACCGAGTACATCCCGAGGACAGCAGAACACATCCGAAGCGGTGTCGGGTAAAATAATGCCCAACGCGCCTAAAAAAGTTTTCACTTCAAAAAAATAATTGAAAAAAAAAACATTTTTAGCACATACCTTATCGTAATAAATACACATACTAAAAGTGCCACATCTAACTCTTCCAACGTTCTGCACCCCCTAAATGATTGGCGGCAGTGATATATTATCATGTACCTGAGGGGACTGAATACTGACAGACGCTGAAACACCTTAATGACGAGCCGCGCACGAAAATGATCGCCAAATTGATCTCATCGGGGTATTGAGGATGAAGATAAAAATGTTTGGAGAAATTGTGTTTTTGGGTTGTGGATGTGACAAATTGAAGGGGATTGTTTGTGTAATGTTCTTTTATTGGTAGATATTAATTAGAACGGAACAAGTTTCACTTTCGCATTTTTTTGTGTGTTCACATTTTTTGCAGGTTTTATGCGTAGACATATTTTTTTACTAGGGGTTAAGGTCGCTCATTGAGTTGAAAGGATACTAACCTGCTATAGATATTTATGTAAAAATTGCTGCTTTTACTAATCACAGTCAAGTTTTTAATGAAATTGCGTAAAAATATTACCTACCTGCGTAAGAGATATTTCAGAAACATCATCATTTCTAGAAACTAATATCAATCAGGGTCTCCTGACAAATGTCATGCACAGTGGTCATGCGGTTCACTGAGTTCTACGCAACTGACCCAGTCAACCGTAGCGCTAGCCTTGCTACGACGTAGCAAATGCTACGAGTTTCGTAGACAGCTACGGAGCTACGGCGTAGGCATATTCGGTGCGTGGAAATATCAATTTTGATTTATGCGTGTGTAGTCAAGCTTAATAGTGGAAATTAGCACAAAGGGCTTACAGGCTACCTGAAAGGCTCGTAAATAAGTTTTATAAATGTCACTGCCTACAAACAAATTCGATCTATTAAAAAATCTGCTTATAACGACATAACTTTTACTATTTATTAATTCTTCATGCCAACAAAACAACCACATTTCACCCATTACCTATAAGTAAAACACACCTATAAATATAATACAATAAAATGTTTTAATTAATTCACCTCAAAATAATAGAAAATTGACCATTATCCTTTAAGATTGTCTCGATAGTGCAATAAACAATATTTTCATCCAATCCCATAATTCCCAGTTTCTATCCATGTAGAAATCTTCATCTTTTCTCCCGTACACTGAGCAACATCTCATCGCCCACTTAGCTCCTAAAGCCAAAGATTTCTTACAACTACTCGATGTCAGAACAATGACCCTCAGGGTCGTAGTTCTGACAAAGGCGGTCTGACCTCAATCTATTGTTGTCAATGGCCGATAAAAATGCCTTTGTGGGTCTGAAGAGCGGATATAACGGTCTTGTGTTTCTTTTTTTAGAAGATTTCGTAATTAGGTTGTGTTTTGTATTGTTAAAATGAAGATACACATAGGTATGTAGATATTTACATGTAGCTTTGTATAATTGAAAATGTAATAGGTCATCATCATCATCATCTGCCTAACCTTTTCCCAACTACGTTGGGGTCGGCCTCCAGTCTAACTGGATGCAGCTGAGTACCAGTATTTTACATGGAGCGACTGCCTATCTGACCTCCACAACCCAGATACTGGGTAATACGAAACCCCTTAGTAATACTGGTTGTCAGACTTTCGGACTTCTGACGACCCGTAACGACTGTCAAAGATCCACAAATGACAGCCGGGACCAACGGCTTAACGTGCTTTCCGAGGCACGGAGGGGTCTTAGTACGTAAAGATATTCACCCATCCACGGACCAAGCACAGCAAACGTAGCTTAACCTGATCGATCGACCCGTGCGGCTGTTATTGCATAGCCACAAGCTCCCTCTGAAAATGTAATAAGTATTATTATAAAATCGAGACTGTATATTCTGTAAGTTCTTCTTTTATCAAAACATTTTAATGAAATCAGGCAGTCTTACCTACACAACGTCATTATTTTTTTTTTTATTTAAAAAATTTAAAAAAAGAGTAAAATAAAAGCCAATGAAAAACTCAGCTAAGTTAATATAAAACAAAATCCTTACACCACACGCTAACTTCGATAACCGGGTATACAGACATATCTACCTATTGCAGGCAGGTATCTCAAACTGTCCACACGCATTTTCCCACCATCATTTCATCCTGATGCTGCAACCTGCCAAGCTGATAGACAGCTGATGATTAATGAGAACAGACGAGACAAGGGGAGGAAGAGGCAAGGGGGTAGGGAGGGGGGTTGCAATCTCCATAAACGACGTCTAATGGCTGCCCGTCTAAGACTGACGGTAATCTAATCCAGCTTGAATCGATGGATGGAAGATGCAGCTAGGTAACTGAGATGTTTTTCTCACTTTAGTAGGTTGGGTTGGTAAGATGCAAATACTTGTATAACTAACTACTTGACCTGGCCAACTTCCTACTGCCTCCGAATCAATAAGAACGAATTTATGAGGAAATTAATTATGTTCATTATTTTTTTAAGTGAAAACTTCTTTAGGCGCGTTGGGCATTTTTTGAGATGAGAAAAAACTATTGAACTCGCGCCACTGTTACCGTAATCGACACCGCTTCGGATGTGTTCAGCTGTCCTCGGGATGTACTCGGTTTTAATGTATATCCGATATGTCAGTGAGTGATGGCAATTTATGTTTTGTTTTCACTTCTGTCGGCACTCCTGGAGTGCCACTGTTTTTTTTTTCCTTGAATTTTTCCCGTGTTTTAATAGTTATTATGCTATCATTGAGGCAGAGACAAATCCAACAAATAAAAGATCATAAAAATCGGTCCAGCCGTTCTTTTGTTATAAATTGTGTAATTAACCCAACTTTGCTTTATTTATATAATAGTTGCAGTGCCCCGCGGTTGCACCCGCATAAGTTTCCCGTGGGAATATCGGGATAAAAACTATCCTATGTCCTTTCCCGGGACTCAAAACCATATACTAAGTTTCATCTAAATCGGTTCAGCCGTTTAAGCGTGAAGAGGTAACAGACAGACACACTTTCGCATTTATAATATTAGTATGGATGGATAATGTTTATGGTGTCATAATAGTAAATGTTACGTGCTATATATATACAGGGTGTGTCGTAAATAGTGGTCCAACGTTAAGGTTTCGATATACCAGATAATTTACTATAACATATTATAATTTTAACCATTTTAGTAGGATTTTTTTTTTTACAAAATCGCTCCTGAATTGGCATGATTATGCTAAAAATTAGGGTTAAAATAGAGAAGAGCTAACTTTTTCTTCAAAAGCTCTAAATTTACATAAAAAACTATAACTTTACACGATAGCTCTAGTTTTCAACAGGAATTAACAGAAATCAAAATGAAAAAATAATGGTTTTTGTTGAAACTACAACCATATTTGTAACAAAAGGTTGAAATTTCATAAATAAAAAACAAAAAAAAAATATTTTCGGAACCCTTGGGTAAAAATGGTTAAAATTGTAATATGTTATAGTAAATTATCTGGTATATCGAATCCGTAACGGTGGACCACTATTTACGACACAACCTGTATATGGCTAATATGGCTATTGCTAATTAAGTATTATTATAGGTTTGGTTGTGCCAATTGTGCTTGGTTGTCAAAGTGTTGTTAGTTGTCAGAATTAAAGTTATATTTTCCTATTAATATCTCCAACTGAGCTCAATATTGTCAGATAAGTTTTAGGTGAACTAATGATCCAGACTTCTTCTAAATCAAACCAAGAAAGCCTTATTATTCTATTAACTAATAACGCAACGCGCCATCATAAAAAAGGCACTAAACCCTTTCAAATCACATTCTCTTTTACCATTAAAATATAAATCGTAGATCCACCGGTTACGTAATATCACCATAACAATAACTCCATGAAACTTTTTCAAGTCAATTTCCATATGAAAAGTGGAGGATTCAAGATGGCGCCGCTAATCTCTGGCGGCATTCAGTCGACGTCACATCCGGATGTCGGGATGGCTCGTTTCCGCTCCCACGACTTCCGGTTTGCGACAACCTTGAGGGAAAAAAGTGATAAAATGACACTATAATGATTTAAAGGTGATGGTTTACTGTGTCATAAAATGAGACGTGACAGTGTTGTTGATTGTTTAAAGAAATGGGTCAGTGTAATAAGACGAATGTGTAACTTCTGTGTCGCCTTTTTATCTGCCCTTATCCCAATTTCTTTGAGGTCGACGCAACCTTGTATTCCCGTTGTCCCCGTGATCCGTGTCCCCGTTAACGGGGACAACGGGAATGCACGGACGCACCATGTATTTTTCTTCCATACTTCACTATTAGCCGTCATAGAAGAAAGAAAGAAAATACATTTATTTAGCACAGACTAAACGACACACAGAACACCAGAGACATACATCAGATAAAAACAATTAAAAAAGTGTAAAGTCCTATGTACGATATTAGCAGGAAAGTGTACCTCACGGCTGCGCCAAAAAGGCCCAGGAGGCCTACCGCAAGCTCTTAACGCGATCCGTTTTAGGACCTAAACTGAACAGTTCTTCTAATTCGTACCATGACGTCAGTTTAACGATTCAATTTAGGCCGTGCCATCTGCTGACAGCGATTGTCCCAAACTGAGTCACAAGTTTTGGTTTCATTCATACTTGTTTGGTACCATGACGTCCATAGAGCAGCTCAAGCGATGCAGTTTAGGAACCTAAACTGAAATGTCTTGTTTATTGAATCGTTTTCAATTAGATCATGGTAGGCCACCAGTTCAGCAAAAATGCCAGACAACTAGTGCCTGACGCTGGTTTTCAACTGGACCTGGTGTGTAAAGTGACGGATGTAAATCAGTTTTATACTGCAACGTGACGTGTGTATGCATACTTAAATAAATAAAATAAATTTGTGCAAGATAAATACAGTAATGAATATGTATAAATAGATGGATATTGAGTAACAATGCATGTAAACAAACAAATTCTTCGAAACGAGTCAAAACAACAACCTGTTTTAAACGCTGTCTGACTTCCACGTTCCAAGACATTGTCATAATAATTTATTAATCCGTGCACTGTAATTTCATGTCGGTAGTCACCCCTTTCTAACCATATCATCATTCACACAGTCCATCCATCGTTTCTTTGGTCTTCCCCTACTCTTATATAAATATATTTCTTTCTTTCTTTCTTTCTTTATAGCCATCGATATTCTCATACTCAAAACTTTAATATTAGATGGCGAAACAGAATTATGAAAAAGATTTCCCGGTAAAAAAATGTATCACAATACTCTCTGAATCATTGATAAAATCTAGAACTAAATCTGAAGAGTGTCCATGGAGTTTCTTGCCCGTTCTTCTCCATAAGTACCTACGCTTTGGAAAGGGCAACTAGCTTCATAGTTTCTGACTGACTGACTTCTTGACAATTCAAAAGTGCCTATAAATTCTTTAATTGAAATAAATGCTTTGAGTTTGAGTTGAGTTTTGAGTTTGAACTAAAACTAAACAAATTATGATGAATACAATATTCATGACTATAGAACGCCATCTGCTCTGCGATCCTTACATACTCCATTTGCTTTTTGTCTTATGCTGAATTTAACTGCATTGTGTTATACTATGTTCCCAAAACAAATCAATGTAAATTGAGATAAATGCTAGTCTGAATCATTTCATCAAATAGCCCTCCCCTTAAAACATGATTACACCTTTCTTCCGCAGAACAATGAGACAAACTCCAAAATCCTGAACGTTACATTAAACTTAAGAACGTGTCACTTGAACTTTGAACGTAACGGTGATGAATGTGGAGGAATTCTTCTCACTAATTCACATTTAGTTAAACGCTTGAAGGGGACGTGTTTTGTTTCTTCTCCATACAAAATGATTTCTCAAATATTGTAGAGGCTAGAGTAAAAGGAAATTCTTCAAAATAAAAACATGATTTGCATGGAATACCGTAATTATAGTTGGAAAAGATTAACATTTTTACAAACTAACGTAATTTGAGTGTAAATGTTGTTTGCAAGAACTGATCTTACTAATTTACAAACAATATTTTTGCTGTCTTTAAATTAATCATAACAGATCGTTCACAAAAAAATCTCATGATTTTATTGTAATTTTAAAAACATTTCTTTGTATGAAAAGCTCAACACACATCTTTAACGCTCAACATTACACAAACAGCACTCATTACCAAAGCAATCTTTCGCGAACTTTCTTCAAGATGGCGGCCGCTTTAATTCCCGCGCTTTCTATGAGCACTGACAAACGGCACACGCGCTGTCGTGCGTAATAATATCAGTCACGAAAATGTGACGCGATCGAGGCTTTTTAAAGGTCGAATGTGAGTAATTAAAGTGAAATGCAGGGTAGCGAAAATAAATTAGATTTAAGCCTCGTTGGGGATAAAATTTCGTGAGAGAGAGGATTAAAGGTGTTAGATGCACGCAACGTTTTGTAATTTCTTGGTTTTACGTACCTCTGAAGTATTACGCTGAGGTACATAATTCCACATACAATTTCCAAGCTAAATATTACAATAATTCATTAATTAATTTGGTAATATTTTAGTGAAATCGTCACAATTTCGATGTTAAAGTAGCGACGTTTTAACGAGTGAAAGTAATTAGTAGTTATCTATGCTTTTACTTGGATCTTAATCTATTATAGGTGCGATATTCAAACACTAAACTCTATTTTGAGTACCTGAGGAAGGTAGGAAAATCCCAAATAATAAAAATAAATAAATTTGGTAAGATTACTTGTCAACCTAAGCAACAAATTATATTTTCTTAAAATCTTCTAACAGTGTGTCGCCTCTCTTAATCGGTACAATAAAACATATTACCGTGGAACCGTACGTGCTCCGTTTAATAAGTTGAAGGCAACTCTAATCTCATTGTTACGGTAATGTGTGACAAAAACGAAAGGTTCAAGTTAAACTGTCAGTTACTTTTATTGAAGCGATCAAACAGAACGTTTGTACCTGAGATGGTGTAGAGTTTAATAAGAAGTGTCGTTTCTGCGTCTTATTGAATCTTTGATGGACAATAAAATTGGTGATATGAGAGCAGATGGGATTTATTAGTTGGTTGTCTTCTTGTTTGATTAAATAAAAGTTTATCCTGTCTCATTCAACACCATCCATACTAATATTATAAATGCGAAAGTGTGTCTGTCTGTGTGTCACCTCTGTACGCTTAAACCACTGAACCGATTTAGATGAAATTTGGTATAGAGATAGTTTGAGTCCCGGGAAAGGGCATAGGATAGTTTTTATCCCGATATTCCCACGGGATCGAAACTTATGCGGGTCAAACTGCGGGGCGCTGCTAGTAATTCAATATTAATAAAATAGTCTAAAGAAGTGTCAAGAGGAATTTAAAAAAAAACTCGAAGTTTACTGTTGCTGTTAGCCTGCATCATCCATGGTTGTTTCTTTTCTTCAGCTCGTCCCGCCATCTTCTACGGGGTCTGCTCGAAGTTTATTCATTTTAAACCTTTTTTTATTATAAAAAAACACACATCAAAAGTGTCTAGGGATCAACATATATTTTTGCAATAACTTTTCTCCTGATTGATATTAATTAAAATTTTCTTTAAGGATTCATCAAATAAAGTGTTTTCGTTTGTCACAGTAACGATAAACCAAGTCACCTTTGCATTAATAAAGAAATTTGCCATTTTCCTAATAAAGGGATTTTTGACATTTGAACCACTAACACAAAAGTTCGAAAAAAAGACTGAAATAACAGTTTTCTTTAAAATTTTATTGGGTAACTTAAACAATTAATAATCCGTGTTTCTACCGCGAACACTAACAACACAAGAACATCGGTTTGGCATACTCAAAATGAGTTCATCCAAATCACGCTGTGGAATGGCAGCCGATGTTCGTTGCAACAACAAAAAAAGGTCTTCTTGCGACTGGATACCCTCCATATTCGGCAGAGCTCTTCTCTGTAGCATATCCCATGCATGCTCAATCGGGTTCAAGTCTGGCGACTGAGCAGGCCAGGGCAGGACATTGATGTTAGCTGCGGCGAGAGTCTGTCTTACAACTCTTGCGGTGTGCGGTCGTGCATTATCATGCATTAACTGAAATAAGGGACCGATTTGCACTTGTAGAGGAACGATGACGTCTGATATAATCGTCTCAGCATAAATTTGAGCGTTGAGGTTGCCTCTGATCCAAATCAACTCAGTTCTTCCGCCGATCCAAATACCCGCCCATACCATGATGGTTCCACCACTATAAGGATGGACTTCCTGGCAGGATTTTAATCGCTGTTGGCGTCCAGGGGTTCTCCAGTGTCGTATACGTCTTGTATCCAGTCTCATACCAAAACGAGACTCATCAGAAAAGCACACGAAACGCCATTGTTCTTCTGCCCAATTTCTGTGTTCAAGAGCCCATTGATATCGAATCCTACGATTGTGCATTGCTATAGGTGGTACCCGTAGCGGTCTTCGGGAATGAAGGTTCACTTCATGCAAGCGGTTTCTGACTGTTTGGTCGCTAATTAAGTTCCCTGAAGAGTGATGAAGCCTCACGGCTAACATTATGGCGGTTATTGTTGGAGCTCTTCGAGTTAAGATTTGAATGTATCGGTCTTGTCTCCGTGTGGTGCAGCGATACCGTCCTCCATGGCGCTCAGCCACGGTACCAGTGCTTCGGTAACGTGTCCAAAGTCGACTGATAACACTCTGACTTGTATTCAGAGCTAAAGCCACAGTACGTTGCCGGGAACCAGCTTCTATCATTCCCACGGCTCTGAGCATTTCTTCCCTGCTTAAATGACGTCGCCGCTCCATAATAACGTTGGTTTTAATCAGTAGTAGGGAAACAGTAGCACTAATAATGTCTTCAATGCGTTGTATGTTTTTATAGGGAAAATATTGACAGCTGATTTTCATCTTTTACTCGAATTTGATTCACAGTTCCTGATTCAAATTATGAAATGCACCAAAAAGGATCCATATAAATTTATAAAATCATAAATTTATTACAAAGCCACATCTCAATCTCAAGAAATCCGCATAAAAATGCTTGATCCCTAGACACTTTTGATGTGTGTATTTATGATTTTGAAGAGTTTGCACGTGAATCACATCAAAATTAGGTATAATACTAAGCTCATTAGTACCTGCAGTAACATACTAAAAACGGCTGACTAACCCAAAATCCATACTACCTTCCAATTCAAACAGTTCCACGGCTACAATTGAATGGGAGTACATAAATCAGGCTGACCTCTTAACTGACCGATAAGTCAATCCGCTATGGAAATGTTGGTGCTGAGTGGAAGCCCGTGTTCTGTATTCCAGGGTAAGTTATGTGCTGTATCGAGGGGGGAAAGGGGGGAAGAAACGGGTATAGCGGACTTGGAATTGTAGCGGAAAGGGTTGTTGGACGATGGTAAAGTTAAGAGGAACCGGGTGGTCTTTTCTCCATAGAAACACTCTCGCCTTTTTTCTTTCTGGTTAATGACCATAAAGCAATGATTTTTTACAGAATAATAAATATTAACTACTTGTATGTCCCTGAGTTTTCCTTTTTAATGAAACATTATTTTTATAAGCACTAGAACCGTCAAAAATGCCGATTTAAACCGCTGTCAACAAAGGCCTAGAGTATAAATGATATGGACAAAAAAGTACATTCCATTTACACATACATAGTAAATAATATTGGATATTAAAAATAGAAAAATGAATTGATTCGTAGTTTTTAACCTCTCTGGACTCGTCAGTTTTTATTTCAAAATAATTAGTAATGAAAGATGAATTCAAAGTATCATTTGTCAACGTCTGCCATAATGGACCATAGAGAAAGATAAATATAATAATGGGCGTTCCACACCATGCATACTACTTGTAGACATGTGATATGGACGACAAAATGTTTTTATTAGGAACATTTTATTCATACAAAACTGGCTTCATCGGTATTTGTCGCATTTAATAAACTTATCTTTCCATAATGTTGATGCGTAAGATAGTTTTTTTTATATTTCACACAAAAAAAAACTTAAAACGGAACGCGTTTACTTGTTTGACAATGTGTCATTGTCTATGTCAATGTAATGTTATTGCAGATTCTTCATTGCGTATTTATTGTGTTTGTTTCTGCGATTATTTTCTAATATTTTTTACCCCTGCTTATTTCTACGGACTGATACCGTCTACCACTCGATTACCTTGCTATTAACACTGGACTCTGATTTGCATTGCGTTTTGGATTTGTTTTGTGGATCAATATGAGGTGCATCAACTGCGGAATAGCTTTCAGTATATTATAGTGTACTCTGTGGGAATAGCCATGCAAAGGTTGCAGAGGCATCTCATAACCTCGCTTTCTGCACACCATCAAACAAGACTTTTGCGTTGGATAACCAATGCTCAAACCCAGGTAAGAAGTTGGACTAGAAAAAACTTCTGATTTATTTTTATACATTGAGGTAATTTATGTAAGTACATATTATGACCTCAATGTTTTTATATAATTCTGGTATGCGAAATTAACTTACAGTGTATCTTATTTTCAGTTGCCTATGGATACATTTATTTGGCATCCATGCTTATTATTATTAAATACCGAAGCTGGTGAACACGAGAGACTACTGGGGAATAACATGGTTTGCCTTGGTTGTGGCAAATCTGTGAGGAAAATAAGACACCATACTGTCAGTATGGAGTGTCCATTGCTGGCTGTCCTTATCACAAAATACTAATTATGTGATAAGCATTTTGTTTTTCATTATTATAAATACCTAGTTGTATTAATCTATAAAAAAAGGAGTTTTCATACTATGTTTCTGTGATTGTAATATCTGCGTTTTATATATTTTCCATCTTTAACATATACTTGCCTAAAGAAGGCATGTGTAACAATAACATAATACTTGAAAACATAAAGAGATGTATACAAAAGATACTCTTGTTACTAAAAATTATATAAACATAAGCATTTATCTGTGTTTATTCTAACTGGTTTACTTTCAGCCCTCAAGAAACAACTATGTTTGCCATGTGAGTTGGATGCGAGCAAATAGACAGGCAGTGCATGACTCATCACGAGACATGCAGGAATTGGCTTTGAACAATGATGCAGCAGCCCCTAATGTTCAAGTTGTTAGCCCACCAGAGCCATCACCATTGCCGCCTGTTCAAAGAGGGCCACTTCAATGGGATAGTAATACGATATCATTACCTAATTATAAGCCAGCTTCAATCACATCTGTTCACTGTATATTTCAACAATGCAGAAACAGATTGTTACATTTGTTATTTATGTAATTACTGAAGCCCTATACTTATAGCGGGATCGTCCGAAAGGGTTACCGCTGCCCCGGAACATAAAGGGCTAAGGAAGGAATACGGGTGGGTTTTAGTCAGTAAGACTCTGACACTCCCTTCCGCTCCACCTAGAGCGGGAGGAGTCATTAGATGATTTCCCATCCTAAAAAAAAGCCCTATACTTACACTTTATCCAGGTTAGTGTATTTGTGAAATAAAAATGCTCTGTTTTATCAAAGCTGGTTGATTGACCTCCCTCGGTCTCTTTATTAACACTATTGCTGCATTGCTGTAATGTATGTTACCTAGGTAGGCATTTAAGATATAATAATTATAATATAGCAAAATATTTTTATTTAATAAATAAATATTTTTTTTAACTCTTTTGTTTTATTTTGTGCTTCCCTTGTTTATTGTTAATTGAACTATTTAAAAAAATATAAGAGCACCCTGTAAAAATGTACTTTAAAGAAAAATATTAGTTTTGAATATGCTTTGTTAATATTGTTATTATGACTGCCTCGTTGGTTTACTGTCCTGAGTTCGATTCCCAGGTCGAGCAAAGTGATATTGGGGTTATTCATCAGGAATTTCTCAGTAGGAGCCCGGAGTCTGGATTTGTGCCCGGTTGATGGCAATAGACTCGCCCCCTAATACATGGGACTTAAACATAACTGGTGAAATGTGGGTGTACTATAGGTACACCTCTGCCCATGCCTTCGGGGAATACAGGCGCGATGTTATGTTTGTTATTATTGTCACATTTTTTGAGACTATTACCCAGTTTAATAAATGTAAATCAATACACAGTTTAAAATCCTTCATTTAGGTGGCCATTACTTTGTTTAAATGCTTAATAATCACCAACCATACCATATCAGTTATACGTAATAATTCACAACTGTTCGCTACTTTAAAGCGTCTTTAAGTTTTTTAATAGCGAAATTATAATCTATATAAGTATATACCTTATTGCTAGCGTTTTGATTAAAAGATTTAATGAAATTGTTTTTTGTCTAGTATGTTGTGATGACAAGTTCTCAGAGTTTTTTATTTATAGCAATTTAATAGGCCAATATTCACGAATATAAAACACCAAAAATCATTGGTGTACTTTAAAGTTGATAACTATGCCGACGTCCTTATAAAAACTGGCCATGTTCTTTGACAACTATTAATGAAAAAAGCAAAACGTAGGGACGCATTATATATCCTTCTTATTCAGTTTATGAAATATCTTTTAAATTGGTCCAATATTGGAGGAGAAAATAGGTGAGAGCCAAACCTCGAATTATGACTTTTTACTTGGGGTTTTTTTAAAAGTCTCTCAGACGAAAGATTATGCGATTTAAAAAAATATGATTTCAAATAAAAGGGATAATTGGAAATGATAAAATAAGGCTAAACAAAAAGGTTATTTATGTAGAACGATGTCAACAAGCCTGCATCTTATTTGAATTTAGAACTTATTAAAAAGTATTCGTGCTAACTCGACAGTTCTAAACAACCTACCGCGATTTTTACTTTACAAATCAAGTATGATTAAGAGTCTTTCTAGCATTGCAACTTTCATCTTCAACACATCTTCACCAAAAAAACACCAAAACCTAACCCCCTTTTCACCACCTTCCTCCAAACTTATGACACTAATACCCATCGCAATACCATAAATTGGCCACTAATTCATAGTCCGGCTATTTATGTTCATGGGCTATTACTACGGCTATTAGGCTACTAATCGCCGGTGATTCCCGTGATCCGAAGTGGCCGGTGACTATAGATTATGCGGCAGATGTGCCAAACAGGTGGGGACTTATGGGATATCATTTAATGGCTATTGGATCTTGCTTGATTTGTTAGGGCAGAATCGGGGTGGTGGATTTTGGCGGTAAGGATGAAAAAAAATGGTGGTGGTGAAAAAATTAATATATTATGACCTTTGAGGAGTTGCCATTTTTTCTGGGATCTTGTGTGTAAGTTGCTGATTTCTAAGAACCGTAACAAGAAATTAATTAATATTTGAATAATGAGATAGAAGGGTCTCGTTTACAACATCATCCGATGTTTTTCTGGGAAATATCACCAATTAGCGATAAGCCAATTCGAAAGTTTATTTTTTGTATCTTGTTAATTTCGGATTTTGGTATGAACATAAAAAAGGCCATCGGGCTATGAGAGTGAGTGAAGAGGGAGTGCACCTGTGTCTGCGCGCACACATGTGCACTATAATATCTCCCGCGCCGAAGCCTAGTCTCAGTTGAGATTGGCCGCCGTGGCCGAAATACGGTCTACGGTGGTAGGACTTTAAACTCAAAAACTCAAACTCAAAGCATTTTATTTCAATTAAACCATGTACAGGCACTTTTGAATTGTCAAAATTAAATAGTCAGTCAGTTAGTCAGAAAGTTGAAGCAAACGAGGCAAGACATACTCCTTGTATGTAATAGTCGTAGCAGGTGGCATTCTGTAGTTTCTGCCTGCTTCTATAGAAAGAAGGCGTGAGTTTATGTATGTACGTGCATACATACATACATAATCAGCCTATATTGTTCCCACTGCTGGGACACAGGCCTCCCCTCTGTGAGAGGGAGTGGGCCGTAATCCACCACGCGGGCCCAGTGCGGGTTGGTAGATGTCACATGTCTTCGAATTTTTGGTTCTAGGACATGCCGGTTTCCTTACGATGTTTTCCTTCACCGTTTTGAGAGCAGTGGTGATGAAATAATTTACACAAAGTAAAGCGCCTGTCTGGGTTCGAACCTACGACCTACAACTCATAAGTCGCGGCCTTAACCACTGGAAATTACATTAACAACATAACATCCAACTTAGAAACATGTTAGGTTAGGCATATCCTTACTTAATATTATAAATGCGAAAGTGTGTCTGTCTGTCTGTCTGTTACCACTTCACGCTTAAACCGCTGAACCGATTTAGATGAAATTTGGTATAGAGATAGTTTGAGTCCCGGGAAAGGACATACGATAGTTTTTATCCCGATATTCCCACGGGATCGACACTTATGCGGGGTGAAACCGCGGGGCGCTGCTAGTACACTATATGGTTAACATGCAATACCTTTAGTAAACCCTTATTGAAAATAATAATTTCAAAATTATGAATACGGTTCCAATAACACTTCGTATACGTATTGAATAAAATTGATTCCATTGTCGAAATTAAATTGATTTCAGTATCTGAAACCAGTTAACGTAAACCTCTGAAGCTGAAGAAATCTCATTGTATTTGAACAAATCAATGAGCTGTTACAGATCTTATGAGAATGGTGGCTACACTTCATTGGTTCGCTTTGTAGCCAACGATAGCTTACAAAGAGGTTGAAGGAAAAGGTTATGGAGACTTCAATATTAATATGAAGTTATTGAAAATAAGACATTCATTCATTAATGGCTGATATTTCCAATGCCAGATAATTTTATCGCAGGAATAATTTTGAATTTTTGACAATTCTTCCATACAAAATCTGTCAGACGTAAATTTTATTCCACGAATAAAAATTATCTCTCGATTGAAAAATCAGCCCTACGTCATTAATTTTCATATCATTCGGTATTACCGAAATTCGGCAGCTGCTAACCGCGCATGAGTTGATTAGAATAAATAAAGCTTTAGCATGTTAGGTTAGGTTACCTTTCAATGTAGAGGCAAACTGGTGGATTAGTGTGTTTCTAATGCATAGTTTAAAAAAAAATGAGTTCAGATGTAAAAATGCGTTACGTACATGAGATTAGAGGGGTAATTCCCGTAATTTTAAGCACGTTCACAGTCTGATCTCAGTCTGAATATGACAAAAATACCTCTAAATTCCCAAAATTTTTGACAAGTTTTGTGCATTGGTTGTCGCTGAGATGAGATTGCGACTAGATTTTGAACGTTTTTAAGTCCGGGAATTGGTCTTCAGTTTTTCTCTACCTGTATTTAAGTTCACGTTTATGCAATAGTAACACATTGATGTCACCCTAACTCCCAATTCGAGACAACAAGGGAGAGAATTGACAGTTAGTTTACAGATCAAAAACTTGATCAGGATTTCAAAACCTGGGTGCAAGCAAGAAGGATGTATTAAATGTTATACATTTTCGAATAAAAATATCTGTTACAGTAACACAAACAACTTCCTCAGCTATCTCATGTTGCCAACCCACAACATAGCTAAGATTTACGATGACATGCCTACAGCCTACAAGCTACACCATATTCACATATTGTGTACAAAAACTCATTTACAGGTGTTGTTAAAAGTGGCACATGTGCGGCTCATAAAACGCTTATCGCTTACATCAATATCCAAGCCGAGTCAGCGCTAGTCTAAGGGCTAAGGATGCGGTTTTAGGCATAGGTGACAGCGATTTTCATAAGATCTCTAAATAGATTTCTAACCCAAGTCCGTAGCAAAGACAATCTCCATAGATGGGGGTTCACGGACGGCTAACATAAGAAGGCCAATTTTCGTAATTTAAAACGTTCAAAATCTAGTAGCAGTCTCATCTCGACGACAAGCAAATGTCAAAAACTTGTCAAACATGTAGGGAAATTAGAGGTATTTTTGACAGATTGAGACTGAGATCAGACTGTTAACGTTCTTAAAATTACGAGAATTGCCCCTCTGATCTCAACTGAGTTGTAGCACCTTCTGACCTTATCACAGATAATGGCTCACCTTCCATCCAGCGACGCATGCCCTGTCACCTGTGATGATCTTATGACTGCGTCAGTGAACGGAGTTCATGCCGCTAAATTTTGGGCCAAAGATGTTTGAAATTTTTGTCATCGACACGCTACGAAGAATAAGCGTTTTAATAGCTGATGGCGGAAAACTTCTTGTTTATATTGAACGACATTTGGAACGTATGTATGTCGGTTCTCTGCAAGTCTCAGTTGTTGTAGTTATAAAGCTAACATATAAGTCACAATGTGGGTTGTAAAAACCATTTTGAGTATTGAGGCATTCAGCATAAAATTTTAATCGAATTTATACCTGTAAAAACCGTTAGGAATAGAATAGGACGCTCTTTATTATATACAACATATAAATTACAGAAATTTTATAAAGGGCATTCGTATCGCTAAGAGCGAGGAAGTTCTCAGGTTTAGGTTTCAAACGCAAACTAGACATGTATTACGGTTATGGAGTAAATCCGAATGTGACCAGAGGGGCAATTCTCGTAATTTTAAGAACGTTCACAGTCTGATCTCAGTCTCAATCTGTCAAAAAATACCTCTAATTTCCCTACATTTTGATAAGTTTTTGACATTTGTTTGTCGCTGAGATGAGACTGAGACTAGATCTTGAACGATTTAAATTACGAAAATTGGCCTTCTGTTCACCATAGGAATATTTTTCCCTAAAATTAACTGTCGATAAAAAAAATCCAGCTAAGCGACCACACCCCGTAAACTCTCAAGCTCGGTGCGACTAAAAGCGTGCTCCACAAAACGAAATGGGCTTACACCCGGTGGCATTGTGCTCACACATTGTTCCGTCAATGCAGGCTTTAATAGCGACCGTGTTACACGGCCACCGGTTTGTAAACGCCTTTTCAGCTTTGTTACTAAAGAAGTGTTTAACCGTGGAAATTGTTAAGGAATTAATGCTTTATTTAATTGGTACTTGGGTGTGTTTTTGCTTGTCGTGGAACTGGAAAGTAGAGGCCAATAGTCATGTACAGACGCCAGCACATCAAGCTACCCGAAACTGTCAAATTTTTCCAATCAACTTTGAACCTTGTACTTTAGCAATAAAGTTGAAAATCTATTAAAGAAATTTGACAGATTGTAGTAGCTTTATGTGCTGGCGTCTGTACACTTGGTTACCACACATAAAGCACGCTCTCGTCCACTATTATTATTTCTACCAACAAGCTGTGTTGCAGCTAATTACGAATAGCGGCGGCCGCCACATAACGGTCGCAGTGACGGGTTTTCATGAAGATGATGGCAGCGGGATTTGACTTAACGGCGTCAAAAAACGCTTTGAAGGAAAAAACACAAACTTACTTTCACAAATAACGTTTCAATGATAACGGTCGCCGGTAAATTGTGGACGCTATGTGGCGGCCACCGCTCTTCTAGGATACTATAGCTTTACAAATGTCCATAGGTGGCGGTTATGACTTAGCTCCAGTTATGTTGCTACACATTAACGTAGTATAATCTACGCTGCGTATAAAATACGTCCACATTAACACAATTTCAGTGAACTGCTAACGATTCACTAAATGCTAAGCCTTGACCCCTTGATATTTGCCTGACATTCTGTTTGTTCGACCTACAAACCTTACTGCTGAAGTATTACAACATCATTGAAGTTCAGGAAGAGGTAAGGAGTTTCAATTGTATCATTTATTATACAACAAAATCATGAAATCATGCAAAGTAGTTAGAAAAATTCTAAATACCAAAAACATTAAGACGATCCCCAAAAAATATCTGGCTATAGGAATTTTATCTTATAAGCAGCGATCCCATTGACATCATTAACGACGACAAAGCAAAACCCCGAAAAACACTAATTCAAATTTTATTAGATCCGGAAATCGATCCTAGGACTCCTAGGCCCATTAACTCCGCTCTTCTGCAGGCGCACTTTCTATTACTAGGATGGTCTGTTGGGATACTTCTAAATATACGAGTTCTTATAAACTTGAAAAATGGCCGTACATCAACACAGGGAATAGATAGCCTTCAGTTATTCATGACGAGAGAAAAGGGTAAGAATATTGTATTTTTAATCCGCTTTTAAGACGTTTAGTTTTCGTCTGATGGGAAATTAAAAGGAGAGACGTCTCTTGAGGTAAATATTTTAGCAGCGCAGCTAGTATCCTGTTTATTTAGTCAGGCAGAATATTTAGTCAGAGGCACAGAGTAAAAGTTGTTCATAATGATGAGTAAGTACAATGACTTCTTAAGAGGTTGTTAGTGTTTTTCCAATAACCCTGTATAATTATAAGGTATTTTGTTAAAGTTCCTATTACTTTTTAGATTATTAGTTTTAGTTCTTTATATTATATTTAAATTGTAAATGATAAGTTACGTAGTATTGATTTGTAAAATGGCCGCACTGTTGCATTGAGTACACACACCTGTAATTATAGTTGTAAGGGAGATTTTAATAAATAAATAAATAATATTTATATTAACATTCACTTAGACCCGCAATAAAAAGATTTCTATATTGAGTCAACTTTAAAACAGCAGGTTGTAACCTACAAATAAAATGAGAAACTATTCACACAGTCAACTTCTCTGACCCAAATAATGTCGGCTGTAACAAAAGCACTAATAAGGGAAAGTACCCTACATACTAATTCCTAGACCTACCAGCCGTGCGTAATCGCAACAAAAGGTCTTCATAATCCCTAGACCTTTGACCTTTGACCTCTCGTTATCGCAACCCGCTCTAATTGGGTGTCGCAGAAAGAAATATTGCGACCGGCCATTATGTATTGAGCAGAGAAATACTGCTGACCACCTTATGTGGGCATTGAGGGGTTGTGCTGAAATTGTGGCATTTGTAGGGTTTCTCGCAAGCCTCGATGTGAGGAGTAAGCAATTATGAGGAGGTAGGAGAGGAAATATTAAGAGAATCCAATTTTGCGCGTAACTAACTATTTTTTTTTTGTACTGTTATCTGCAATCAGCCTTTCGGCTATAAGCAAATGTGTTGTTGGTTCATGGCGTGGCTATGCAGGGCTCCAGTGAGCACCGCACATATGGTGCTTAATTATTTGTTCAGCTCGAGGATGTGGTGCCTTTTGAGGCGCTTGGTGATATTTGCATGAAGCAGGTCTACAGCCAACTGAATGGATGCTTTTTTAGTCTATCCTTGTATGCATTTTCTGCCATCAGTATATTCTCCTTCACTGAGTTTACTTTTAATAGCTCGTGGATTTCTAACTATTTGGTCTCATTTTTTGTTGTTGTTGTATTTAAGTACCTATGTGTATAACCTCATATACCTACCAGTACAATACAACATGTATTGGTACAGAAAATCGCATCGTTTCCAAGTAAACATAGGAAAATACAAAGCAAGAAAAAATCTAATTCATGAGGAACATTAAAGAATTCTAGTTCATGCGGTCCTAAAGCTACGGTTTCTTAGAAGAGCGTTTCCGTCATATTTTAACGCCCGCCATGAAAATCTGTCATCTCCTCCAGTATTTGACATGAAGGTGTCAAAAAACGCTCTGTGTTTGGACATTACGGCCGCATATGACGGTCCACCACTTGCTTTGGCAACCAAAACCTTCATACGCATCGTTTTTCATTGTCATCATTACTTGCTACTTACTCGAATGGTTACTTGAATACTTTCAACCCAAAAAACTTCCTCAACGTAACATTTTACAAACTCCCCCAAAAGACTGGGTGTCGCTGTCAAAAAAATATAACTGTCGATACACATCAGCCCCTAGACAGGTGCGTCAGCTACTTGCGTTTGCGTTTTATTAAAAATTTACATCCATCGCTCGCACTAAGGCATATCGTCGGTAAAACTCCTGCCTACGGGCACATAATAGATAGGTACAGAAGGTCAGCTCCATGTAACAAGAATGAAAACGCACACATCAATAATCTGGGGAGAGTGTTGGTTGAGCTTAAAAATGTTACGTTTAAAATAAGAACTGATATACAGACGCCAGCACATCAAACTACTACAGCCTGTCAAATTTCTTTAATAGATTTTCAACTTTATCGCTAAAACATAAGGTTCAAAATGATTGGGACATTTTGACATTTTCGGGCAGCTTGATGTGCTGGCGCCTGAAATATATGTTTATTTTTACACTAATGTGAAGTTGACATTTTGAAGTGCAATTAACATCAATTTTTATTGCTGAATTCTCTTGACCTCGATCTCGCCTGATGGAAAGCGATTGATGAGGTATATGATGGAACGAGCCCAGAAGATGCCTGTTCACTATAGACACGCGACTCGTCCAGCGAGTAAAACTTCTATTCAATCGAGACAGCCGCACAACGAGGACGTGCTATGTATGCGTGTGCCTGTTTTCGCTGGTTGTATGGAACTGACCTTCTACAGTATCCTGTGCTCCTCGCATACCAAGGCGTAAATTATGCGAACAACAAGTCGTTTCTCAAAGTGAATTCTGAGGCTTAAAAATGAGGTTGAATATTTAAGAAGTATCTTGACGATGATGATGAACTTCGTGGGTTTGCTTTTCATATTAATAAGCTGATGTAGTATCGTCGCTTTACGTAAATTATGGACGGATTAGCTTGCGTCTACTTACGTAATCTCATATTGATGAGGGCCTTTGCTTCTCTTTTATAAAAAAATCTTGTTCAATCGAAGTCCGAGTTTTCGAACGAAGTTCCTTAACGTGGCTTTCGGTAGGAGTTGGCTTATAGAAATCATCACGTAAGGAAAAAGCGTTATGACACGTTAAGACGCTCTCTCTCTGTCATTTCTTTTATAAACGAGTGTTTGTGTGTGCGTGCGAGTATCGCGTACGAATCCTCGTTCCTGACTGGGGGAGGGGGGGTAAAGGCACACGTTATCAGACCGGAATGACAAAGCTTATAGTGGATAAGACAAAGTTTAAAACAAGACGAACTTGCAGGGGATCGAGGAGAGGGGGTGAAGGGGGTGTTCAGGGGATCAGACCGGAATAACTCATTTCTTTTAATATTATTTTTTTATTTGTTTTAATATAATTTTTTTATATACAGTTTCAGTCTCAGGTCAACTTTGGCAATACATGGTGCATATAGATAAAATGCACTAAAACACGAATATTCATCCAACTCTGATAAGACGAATAGCCCATCACAAAAAGGCAGTAGAAGTTTGAAAGTAATTGATCGAACGTTTTCACAACAATGTTGGGTTCCGGATTTCACTTATCCTGTGGGATCTAGAATATGTATCATTGTTTTATACTGAAGGAAGTTAGATAAACTTGGCTGAAGTTTATTACAAAATATAATAATGATAAAAAGGATTTTAACTCTAGATACTGCTGAATTTTGATTAGTGAAACTTGGTGAAAATAGCTATTAAACTGAGACAAGAGTACTAAAACCTCTTTCCTCGAAAGTTTACTGAAACAAATACCAACTTGAAGATCTTTCTTACAAACTTCTGTATAATTTCAGACAATTCTTAGGTACTTAGGTCTATTATACCCACGCACAACAGAGGTCCTAAAGCCTTTAGGTTTTGGAGTACAGGAATTATAAAGATGACACCTCAAGCCTTCAAAACTGTAGAAAGATTATTTTACTGTAAATCTTCAGACTGCCATAATTTGTACTGGGTCCCATCTATGCATATTTTCTCTACCGTAATTTTAAAATAATTTTTCATGCGTGCATTTTAATATCCCTCTGCCATTTTTACAAATATTTGCTCATGCCTCCCACTCACCAATGATTCGAATATCATGCAAATGCCACAGTCTAACTGATATACAATGAGTAATTACTTCGGCATTAGCAGTGTGCCCAGTACACTGTGGCGCGTTGACGACAACGCGAAGAGCGTGGCTTGAATGTAATCCTCGCGTTTAGGCAAATACATCGATATGGGGGAGCGGTGGTCTATGTAAGGGCGAGAAGCGATTTATGATATGGAAAAGTGTCCGTATTAATGGAAATGAAAGGAAGTATGTATTTTGGTACAGTTGGTTTAAGAGGAATGGTCAATTTTATTATGAAATAAACTTGGCACTACTAAGGCGACTGCGATTTCGTGAAAACAATCTCATATAGACATATGTCGGTGGCCGCACTGCAGAAACGACAAGCGAATTTTTTTTGTTCATATCGTCGCCACCGCGTCGCTGTCGCCATACCAGTGCGGCCCCGGCCTAAAACACTATTTGCTATTACCATGTTTGAAGTAATTGGTTTACTTGTAGATGAACAACTCGATATGTAAACTGAAGGCACTTTTGTGAAGCGGATTTTATTTATTTTATCTTTATCGACGAGTTTCTAGCACATTGTACAGACGCCAGCACATCAACCTACTACAACCTGTCAAATTTCTTTAATAGATTTTCAACTTTGTCACTAAAGCACAAGGTTCAAAGTTGATTGGGAAAATTTGACAGTTTCGGGTAGGTTGATGTGCTGGCGTCTGTACTAACACAGCTTGCCTTTCCGTTTAATATCTCTAGAACTTTAATTTATCTAGCAGGGAACATAAATGATAGCAAACTGATACTCTATGAACGTTACTACCGCATATCGCTATATTCCTCTGCCTTGTACCTCACCACAGTACCTACCGACACAGGTTTTAATAGATAAGATTTACGAGCTCTCATCTGGTCAAGGGTTGAATGCGACGTAATTTGTCGCGGCAGGGGCGGCCAGGGGACGCAGCCGCCATGTTTGGCTAGCTTGGTAAAAAATGGTAATTGTTTACCGTGGTTTTAATACTCCTTTTTTGGATTTTCGTAGTAAAAAGACCGTTTAGGATTCAACAGCAGTGATTTTGTCCGAGTGCCTTTTTGTACTGACATTCCGTTTTGTATTGTTTTGATTGCTCTTCTCTCTTTCATGCAACACAATTTTACGAATAGTACCTACCTATACCAATACTTGTATATAGGTACCTACAAAACTATCATCCCCAAGCAATTTTCCGAAAATACCTCCACGAAAACAAATTCCTTTTCTACCCGCAAACCATGTGGGTATTAATCAAAAATAGGAACACACCCCGGTCGATACTGCCGTGACTGGCCGCAGTAAAACATTGCCAGCGTAAAAAAAAAACACCGTCGAAAAAAAAACAAAACATTAAATTACAGTGTAATAAGGCTCGGTATAAGGTAATCGACCCCCGAACCGACCAACTAGATACGCCACGTGGGAAATACGCAAAAAAGGTTCAATTGCTGCCCCAGAAATTAATTTTTGGATGATTAATTTTGTTTAAGTTTAACTTTAGCTTTGTGATTTGGTAACTTTTGATTGTAGATACCTAATAATAATTTGCATTCATGTTAGGGGTATGAAGCGGGCACCTGGCTGTTGCATATTATATCAGGTTAACAAGTCTCATTAGATGGAGGGCCTGACTTTTTGTATTCAATCTGTTTGTTACAGCAAAATTTTGTTCTAAAATTACTACATCATTGTTACAAATCGTTGATGTTTAGAGGGGTTGAAAAATAATCAATTTCTGAAAGACATTTTCAGCATTCAGTATACCTACTGATATTTCCGCAATAAATGTTTACATAGCTTCAGGAATTATGCAAAACGCTAACATTTCATCAAACCAAGCGCAAAAACATTAAAAATCGAATCGAACACAACCACAAGGAACTTTAAAATTCTAATCAAAGAATCCTGTTGCCAGTTTGAAAAAAAAAGTGAATAATTTCTTACAGCGGGTGGAGAGAACTCGTTCTATTCAGAGTTATTGAAAAAGTTCCATTATTCAGTATCTGTGCAATGGATTCCGTTGCCAGCTTTATAATAAAAGGATTCATTATGGAACGAGTTAATAATGGAGTGGTATCCAAGCGCGGATTGTCCCAATTCTTCAGTTGCAAGGAGGAAGGATTCATGTATTTTCAACGGCTGATGTTGCAAAACCTATTCTGATCAGTTCTTCTTGATTATGCCTTCAACTGTAAGAGAAAACTATTGTAGACATGTTAAAATTCTTCTTGAAAATTGGGACTTCTTTAGGACAACATGGTTACAGCGCCATCTCTTGTACAAATATCGTAAACCCGTCGCCGCCGCGTCGCATCGCCATCGTGTCATATCGTATCGTCGTTGTTGTATCGTATCGTCCTTCGTATCGTGTCGTTATCGTATCATGTCGTCGTCTCGTGTCGTATCGTGTTCGTATAATTATCGTTGTTGTCATATATCTCTTTAGCTCTGAAAGAATGCCATCAACATAAAGGACTTCTTATCAGTCCAGTTTCATCAGAATTTTGATACCTATCAATCTACATGCTGTCAGGGACATCGAAGCGTAACCTGTTCCCATGTATTCAGTACTTATATGACTCTGAACCCCCCTGAGTTGATATTGTTTGTCGGTTATTTTTATTTTTAACAAGCTGCCCCGTGGTTTCACCCGCATAAGTTTCAATCCCGTTGGAATTTCGAAATAAAAAGTAGCCTATATGTTAATCCAGGGTGTCAGCTACCTCCATACAAAATTTTACCAAAATTGGTCCAGCCGTTTGAGCGTGAAGAAGTAACAAACACACTCACAAACTTTCGCCTTTATAATATTAGTGTGATTGCTGTTCCATACATTTTGACCTCCTTGGTTTTGTACTTTTCTATGAAACAGAAGTTTTTTTTTTTTTTCGATAGTCGATGTCTATGTCTGGAATCTTGTGCTAAATTCATGGATACAGTTTGAACGTCAACATCCTTGCCACTCTGTATGGTTACAGGACCATATCTTTGTCTTTTTTGCTCGAAGAAGTCCTACTTATCTCTAAGTGCAATAAAAGTGGCCTCTTAACAGTCCAGTCCCATCAAAACTTTGATATCCATCTAGAAGAGGAGTTCCACAAACTGTAAAAACCAATCACTCATCAACGCAGCTATAGTAAAGTTTTAATTGACGCTCAAATTATATTAATTAACCAAATCTTCCGGACAATACCATCTCCATTTGCGCAGCAATTTGACCGGTTTTTTCCAGTTACTAAACGTAATATTAGTGTTACCTCTTAATACCCTTTACGTCCCTTAATACTGTAATCTTGGCCCTCAACGGTGTATTAATAATTAAAAGAGGGTAAAATAATCATTTCGAGGGGTTTTTGTTTCAGGCATTATCTCCTAAGAAGGCTCTCAAGGCCTTTTGTGATGTAAAACCTTAATACAGCTTCGACAGAATTAAGTATTAAAATTGCAACGCAACGTTGATTAATTTCTGAGATTAAAACAGTGGCATTGTGGCTTCGAGATGAGCGTTTTCATAATTCAGGTTGTTTATGTTCATTTAAAACGGGTTTAGGAAATCCGATTACGCTTCTTGTTTACTTTGGAAATGTTTTGGAGAACGAAAATGAAAGAGTTCAGACAGTTTGACCTAAAAAGGAGGTTGGACAAGCAAGTAGACCACAACTAAGTTTTCAAGCAGGAGAAATGTAACCAAAAATATTGAAAACTCACCGTCTTCTATAAAAAAATAAAAATTCAAATGACTTCTATATTTATATAAATCATATGTATCTATATACATAAAACAAAGTCGGGTTAGTTACACCATTTATAACTCAAGAACAGCTGGACCGATTTTTATGATCTTTGATTTGTTTTTATTTGTCTCCGCCCCGAATAGCAGAATAACTATTAAAACATGAGAAAATTTTACGAGAAAAAAAAAAGATAATTAATTTTCTCATACATTTTGTATGTAACGGCTTTTTTGATGATATCTTGAGAACGGATTGTCTGATTTCGATAGATGGCGGTACGAAGTTCGCCGGGTCAGTTAGTTATAAATAAAAGTCGCTTTTCGTCTGTGTGTACCCCGTTCTTCTTCTAAACTCCGCTACGAATTTTGGTACGGTTTTCACCACCATTTAGAGAATTCAGTCCAGAAGGTTTATGTGAACTCACATAATACAGATATCCCCTCGTCTTATAGGCTAGCTTATTAAGATTGGTAACAATAGAAAAAGTACGTAATTGTGTCTCATTAGTGACAGTTGAGCTCATAAGTCGTCGCTAATCTAACTAAGTGACGTAACTGATTCGAAGCATATTTTACAGTACAGTATTACTACTATTGTCATCGTGTTAATATTGTTTTAATAATAAATATTTTAAAAGATACGTCACTTCGTGAGATCTTTGTTGTTATTTTTTTCGGAATACATGATCAGATATCAGATTCGACTTGGAAAATGTATCAAATTACTATAGTTAGGTCGGCTCAGTCCAAAATGTCAGATACTTCAGTTAGTTAGATTAGCGACGAAGTATCCTTGTCAACTCGTTAGAAGCGTGCGAAGTAGGGGCGGGTTGCTAGTATTATCCAAAATAGCAACACAAAAAAGAAACAAGTCCCATATTTCTTCACTTAGCCCTCATTTGACGTTGATGCGCTCTCGCGAACGGACGTCTCCCGCTAATGAAGTCCCGAAATGCGTCAAGTGCACTTCTTTCATCTCTTTCTTACTTTTAAGGAACGTCTTTTGTCCCGCTCTGTCTCAGAGCATGCAAATCTTCAGCTCGCCAGTTTGTTGCATATCAGCATAATGAAGTGTTTTGTAAGATCGTTTGGCTTCTTTTGTTTTTGATCTGTTCTGTCTTCGGTGTAATTTTCTTGATGAAACACACAGTAGGTATGTCAAAGCAAAATAAAATAATGATTTTTGAGCTAGGTTTGAAATAGAACGAAGTGTAAGATATTAGATACTATATGAACTATTGACAACTAATCACTTCTACCAGTTTCTTCATCTTGAAATCTACTTCTTGGAGATTTGGTTCGTGTCTTCTTGTTGAATGATTAAACAGCTGATCTAATCTGTCAAAATCTCACTGTGAAAACTTAGGTGAAGTGAGCTATCACTAGTGTCATGACAAGTAACTTCAAGCTCATTTCATTTCACATAAGTTTTCAAATACCTAAACTAATTAAATCGTTTGGAAACTTATTTTAACCACTGAACACGATCAAAATCAACTAAATACCGATAATTCAACAAATAAGATAGTAAATAAAACTGACCCTGATGACCGTTTTCACTAACACTAAGAAACATATTACTGCACTTTTGGATTTTCAACCCTCGGCTTAGCGCCGAAAGTTGAAAATCCAACTGCGAAATATTTAGGCGTTCATTTAGGTGTCGCCTATTCACGATATATATACCTAATATATTGCGAGCACGTGCGACAATTTGCCAGACTTGCCCAATACTGGGCTTGAGTGTTTCATACGGCCGTTATCTGAAACTTATGTTCACTTGGAGTGATACTCAGTCATGAAGTTACCTCGTTTATAAACCGTAATACATACCATCTTGTGAAATACCAACGAAGTTATAGAATTCGCGCTATTCGCGTAATTTTTTCAGAAATTATTTTTCATATGTTTTAATGTTGTATTATTGCAGAATAAACCATATTTCTTTCTTTGGTATTGTTTGGTGCTAAGTACTCAAAAAATAATAGGGTTAATATAGGTAGTGGGCTTGTCTATCCCAGTTCCACCAGGGATAATTCGAAGTGTGGAGCCCTTGTATAAAAATGTCGTCCTTTTTTCGCAAACTAATTTAAACTGCATTCGCGATTTATTTGCCAAAAATGTAAACAAATATGAGTTTATGGAAAAATATCTTTAATTCCGACACAATAAAGTTCAGTTTCCGCTACAACTTCAAACATTTTTTATAACTTTTTCAATAGTGCTGGTCACTCTGAAATTAACTTAATAATCATTAAAATAAAGTTGATACCTATTTCTTTAACTTGAAATGACATCAACTTGAAACATAAATTTAAATATACCTTAGGATCCTTAAGAAGGTGGCTGGGGTAGACTGGATGCGGAAGGCGGAGGACAGGGTGCTGTGGCGCAGTCTGGGAGAGACCTATGTCCAGCAATGGACTGCGATTGGGAAAACCCAAAAACACTTTGCCCGACCTGGGAGTCGAACCCAGGAACTCCTGTTCAACAGTAGCGCTTGCGTCTGCTTTTAAGACATCACTAATAAATATTTTTCTCTTTGTTGCAGGATGGAGGAGACAGTGCGATCGCTGCTGCAATACAAGAGCCGCGTGGAAACTCTGAAGCAGGAGAAGGCGTCCTTATCATCAGCACTAGAGGTAAGAAACCTCCTTTATCTTGTCTTATATAAAGATTATGATTAAAGAAGTCAATTTTATGCTAGTATACAGTTTACGACAGCGAAGAATCCGTGTTTTGCACAGTCCCAAATGCTGTAGGTATGTATTTCATTTGCAAAAATGATAATAGTGAACTAGCTTTTGCCACAGGCTTCGCCACGGGAACGTGCTACCGGGATTAATAGGATCCTATGTCCTAACCCAGGTCATGATCTACTTATATGCCAAATTTCATTGAAGTCCGTTCAGCCGTAAAGGAGTGTCTGTTAAGACAGATACACATACTGGCCGACAGACAGAGTTGCTTTTGCATTTATAACATTACTAGCAGCGCCCCGCGGTTTCAGACGCTTAAAGTTTCGATTCCGTGGGAATAACGGGATAAAAACTATCCTATGTCCTTTCCCGGGACTCAAACTATCTTTATATCAAATTTCATCTAAATCGGTTCAGTGGTTTAAGCGTGAAGAGGTAACTAACGGACAGACAAACTTTCGCTTTTATAATATTAGTAGGTATGGATACTGAAATCCATATATTTAATTAATTAGTCCTATTGAATTTAGTAACAATTGCTGTGCATCGAAAGCGTCAATCGTTGATAGGACCATGTGCCAATGTAACAAAAGATCCAATATACATCAAAATCGATTCTTCGGCCACAGCATTCTGTAGCCAGACAAGCAAACTTTACGATTCCTATCGAGACGGGGTGCCCACGTATATGAGACCATAAAATACGTATAAAAACTTATCTTCATAGCGCAAATTCCTGAGCAAATATCCTCTAAACTGTAGAATTAAAAATTCAGGAAAGACCTCTGGATCTCCCCTGTCCAGGCTAAAATGGACCTTGCTTTCCCCAGACTGTTATTAACAAAGTTTTTTTCGGGAGATCTAGTAAGGCTGGTGTTCAAATATAGACTTTTAAGAGGAATCAAATACAAATATTCAAAATATTTCATTATGGCTGGCTGCATTGTTCTCTCCCCCATTTTTCGATAAAAAGTTAGGGGAGAAGCGAGTAAGATGGACTCACAATGGACTCTACCAACCGTTATGTTTGTTTCCGATCAGATTTCAACCGTAACCGTGTTTTTGTTTTGTTTATAAAATGTTATATTAATATTTAAGAGAAAGAGGTAAAAATTTGTGAGTTTGTATGTGTAAGGGTAATCTCCGAAACTGCTAATCCGATATCAAAAATTCCTTCACTAATAGAAAGCTAAGCTATTGCCAAGTGTCCTAGGATATTTTATGGTATATTTGGTTTCCACGCGGACGTAGTCGCGGACAGAAGCTAGTAAACTAATAATTTGATGACATTTCGGCCAATAAGAAAAAACTCAGAGGTGCATAGACCTTGTTTTTCTTTACTCTCACATATTTTATTTTAATTAATTTTACAGCTTAAAAACATTTTCACCTGAACTTTTCCGCTTCAAAATTCCATTCAATTTCGTATTTAAAAAAGTGTATAAAAAATCCCCGGGTTATTCCTGTTTCGCTACACCGTTGGTCATTGTGCGCTTCCCTCCCTTCCGCGTCACAGCTATCTGTTTTGAATGGCGGATGAGAATTTTGATTTTTCCATTTCCCGTCACTTTTTGAATGATATTCGTGCATTTCGTACCTGTTCGCCATTGTGTAACAACCCCTATGCTTTAATATCATCGTCTTTTAACGTTTCACGGTACGGTCAGACGTTGAAATGGGAGGGAATTTTTATATTTGCTGAAAATGTGTGCGGAATCCCGTTTCATTTTATTTTCAGACACGTGTTCAGTTGAATGAACAGAGAGGAATTTCCATATTTTGCTGTCTGAGATTATATCGTTCATTCACATACGATTAGTCTTTAACAGCGTCTAATAATTTGTGAATCCTGCAACATAATTGCGTAAAACACTCTCAAGGATATTGCTAATCCATTGCTTCATATGTTCGAAAAATGTGTCTGCTCAACAACGTAGATAACGCAATGAATGTTGTTGAACTGTCAACATGAAATCCATTGCTACTGATAGTGTGTTTCGCAATTATCACGCTGTAGGTAAGTAGCGTACACTGTCGTACTCTCAACAGCTTATTTTGTCTCCTCTGCCGCTTTTAAAGTAATCCTCTTACATAATATCCATTACCACCCACACTGCACCGAAGTGGCACTTATCAAGAAACCCAGTTGCACCACTAATTACGCAAAAACGTCTCATCCCCCTCACAAACACGTTCCGTCCATAATCCCTCAAAGAACGTCCAGTTATGACCGGCGCAAACCAGCCATAACCAGTTAGAGCCGGTTTGAGCCGCCTCGCCCCGCGGCGATCAAAGAATAATGATAAAATTAAAGGGGACTCTTAAAGTGACAGGGATCTAGATGTATTGGTTTTTGTCGTTAATTAATTCGTCTATCTGGAGCGGTTATAATACAAAAATGATCGCGTCCCCCTCCGGTCGATAAATGCTCTTTAATGTCGCTAAACGGCCGTCCAACCGGGGGACAAGCGTTGTTTGTTGTGGTTATCTTGCTAAACGCTTTTTGGTTTCCTAAACATTCAGTTTTATGGTATAATTTTGAATGAAAATAAACTTACAAGTACGGTCCGCAACAAAAGTCAATTAACACTTCAGTACTTTTAATCTTAGTTAGTGAGCAAAATATTTTTTTCAAAATTGCAGCAGAAGAAAATTTTTTAGAATATAAACTGCTATTATGTGAAAAGCTAAAAAGCAGTTTATTGAAAAAAAATGTTGTCAATTTAATAACATGTAAAAATGACAGTGTTAATCGACTTTTTTTGCTAACTGTACCTACCTGTCTATTATAGAAATTATAATTTTACTATCGACCCGCCACTGCTTCGTACGGTCGAGATTACTAGTAATTTAAGTTGAATATCAATGTAATATACACATAAATCTTCCGGAATAAATTATCTAAATCATGGTGTAAACCATATCTAGAAAACGTTGCGCAGTTTAGCAGGAAGACGCGATCACACTAACTTTATAATATTTAATATACAGAGTGTTAAACAGTTAACCTTACAAACATGAAATCACAAAAAAAATCAGCTGTTTCATACATTTTGGTCAAGTAGGTATTGAACTTTTGTATGAAACAGCAGATTTTTTTTTTTGTGATTTCAGAGTTGGTCCCATAGTGAAAATAGTTCAGTTCGATGGTCTAAAGCACCTCTTAAGGTTTGTAAGGTTAATTTTTTAACACCTTATGTATTTAGGTAAAGTATTTTCAAATAGGTACAGTACAGTAATTATTCCTATACTCACTGGTAGGTTTAATTAGACGAACAGTATTACACAGTTGGCGTCTTGTTTGTTTCTATAACTACATATATGAAATTGGTATTTCAGGACTGATCCAAATACACACATCAAAAGTGTCTAGGGATCAAGCATTTTTATGCGGATTTCTTGAGATTGAGATGTGGCTTTGTAATAAATTTATGATTTTATAAATTTATATGGATCCTTTTTGGTGCATTTCATAATTTGAATCAGGAACTGTGAATCAAATTCGAGTAAAAGATGAAAATCAGCTGTCAATATTTTCCCTATAAAAACATACAACGCATTGAAGACATTATTAGTGCTACTGTTTCCCTACTACTGATTAAAACCAACGTTATTATGGAGCGGCGACGTCATTTAAGCAGGGAAGAAATGCTCAGAGCCGTGGGAATGATAGAAGCTGGTTCCCGGCAACGTACTGTGGCTTTAGCTCTGAATACAAGTCAGAGTGTTATCAGTCGACTTTGGACACGTTACCGAAGCACTGGTACCGTGGCTGAGCGCCATGGAGGACGGTATCGCTGCACCACACGGAGACAAGACCGATACATTCAAATCTTAACTCGAAGAGCTCCAACAATAACCGCCATGATGTTAGCCGTGAGGCTTCATCACTCTTCAGGGAACTTAATTAGCGACCAAACAGTCAGAAACCGCTTGCATGAAGTGAACCTTCATTCCCGAAGACCGCTACGGGTACCACCTATAGCAATGCACAATCGTAGGATTCGATATCAATGGGCTCTTGAACACAGAAATTGGGCAGAAGAACAATGGCGTTTCGTGTGCTTTTCTGATGAGTCTCGTTTTGGTATGAGACCGGATACAAGACGTATACGACACTGGAGAACCCCTGGACGCCAACAGCGATTAAAATCCTGCCAGGAAGTCCATCCTTATAGTGGTGGAACCATCATGGTATGGGCGGGTATTTGGATCGGCGGAAGAACTGAGTTGATTTGGATCAGAGGCAACCTCAACGCTCAAATTTATGCTGAGACGATTGTATCAGACGTCATCGTTCCTCTACAAGTGCAAATCGGTCCCTTATTTCAGTTAATGCATGATAATGCACGACCGCACACCGCAAGAGTTGTAAGACAGACTCTCGCCGCAGCTAACATCAATGTCCTGCCCTGGCCTGCTCAGTCGCCAGACTTGAACCCGATTGAGCATGCATGGGATATGCTACAGAGAAGAGCTCTGCCGAATATGGAGGGTATCCAGTCGCAAGAAGACCTTTTTTTGTTGTTGCAACGAACATGGGCTGCCATTTCACAGCGTGATTTGGATGAACTCATTTTGAGTATGCCAAACCGATGTTCTTGTGTTGTTAGTGTTCGCGGTAGAAACACGGATTATTAATTGTTTAAGTTACCCAATAAAATTTTAAAGAAAACTGTTATTTCAGTCTATTTTTCGAACTTTTGTGTTAGTGGTTCAAATGTCAAAAATCCCTTTATTAGGAAAATGGCAAATTTCTTTATTAATGCAAAGGTGACTTGGTTTATCGTTACTGTGACAAACGAAAACACTTTATTTGATGAATCCTTAAAGAAAATTTTAATTAATATCAATCAGGAGAAAAGTTATTGCAAAAATATATGTTGATCCCTAGACACTTTTGATGTGTGTAGTTTAAACTACTTAGATTAGTTTCGGGACCTAAGCACACTTTCAAATAGTATTTGGTTTGAGAGTTTCATTTAAGTAAATACACTATTCTAGTTTCAGTTTCAAATCCCAGTTTCGTACCCGAAACATTTAAATTGGTGCCGTGTAAATATCGAGCAGAGGTGGCCAAGTGGTAACGGCCGCGACTTACGAGTTGTAGGTCGTAGGTTCGAACCCAGACAGGCGCTTTACTTTGTGTAAATTATTTCATCACCACTGCTCTCAAAACGGTGAAGGAAAACATCGTGAAGAAACCGGCATGTCCTAGAACCAAAAATTCAAAGACATGTGACATCTGCCAACTCGCACTGGGCCCGCGTGGTGGATTACGGCCCACTCCTTCTCACCGGGAGGCGGCCTGTGTCCCAGCAGTGGGAACATTATGGGCTGATTATGATTATGAAATATCGGAGAAGGTATGTGTGTCTCGTTATTATCAGCCATATTTTAACTACTGTGGGTAACGTACTATGGGTAGTGTTGGTTATTGCGCAATAGAAAAACCGTTTTCAGTTCAAATCAGATTATAATGTCACGAGCAAATTAATCACACCAGCGAATCGCACACTGTAGGTACACGTCACAACCATATACGGAACGCGGAACAGTTTCTGAGCACATGTTGTCCGTACGATGTCCAATGTCCAAGAGCTCCACATCGTTCTGTCGCGCTGTCGTCGACCCCCCACGAGCTCAGGCTAGACTCTGTCAGCGCCACCAGATGGCGCTCGCGTTCCGAAAAGTCAAACGAATGACCGGATATGACATATAGTTTAATTTATCAGATAGTTTACCAAATGAGATCATATTGTAATGACCTTACTGAGTACTCGTATATGACCAAATGTATGCATCAGCACCCTAATTATGTAACATATTATCAATCACAATTTGAACCATTTTGAAGGATATTGCTAATCCATTGCTTCATGTGTTCGAAAAATTTTGTCTGCTCAACAACGTAAATAACGCAATGAATGTTGTTGAACTGTCAAAATGAAACCCATTGCTACTGATAGTGTGTTACGCAATTACCCCGCCGCTGGTCATATACGCATGCCGTTGCGGTTGAACGTAAATAAACCAAAGGAGCAAGAGTGCTATTGCGTTTAAACTAGGATCAAAGAAATTTAATTTATTAATCATTATTATCGTGCCAACTTTTTGATCAGTTTAACCCCGCTGTACACCAAGGTATCACAACTTATATATTGAAGTAAGGGATAATGCTGTGCGCAGACCTAGACTAATCAATCTAAAAACAGTTATGTCTATCGCTGTCAAAAATGTTTTTCACTACATTTTCACAGCACTGTTTTGTTGTAGTGTGCGACGGACTTGATAGTTTACTCCACGTTATTCCACATAGGCTCAATCCAAAATATAACAACAAAGATACTCTACCAAAGGTTTGAGAGTCCTCCGCGAAGATTACAGAGCTCACCCTCGTAATAACTGCTAAATGACGGACTGACAGACCCCTGATAGTTTAATATGCTTTAAGTATCACATACTGCCTTATATCTACATGTAGGCGTTGCATTTTCAACTTGGTCTGTCAAAAATTAAGCTTTTAGTGTCGTCATATACCTCTATAATAATTCTGTTCGTATTTCCGTACGTATAATGCATTTTTTTGACAAAATTTGCTTGATTTGTCCTGTATTTAGTAGCTTTTATGTCCAACAAGGATTTTACTTTAAACTTCACTAGTTCATTCTTGATTATGATCCTTATACTTGGATGATTTCAAATCGGGAAAAAACTGACTTTTGTCTGATAAGTAAATCTTTCGATTGCGTTAATAATTTTAATTTAAAGTACTACACGGAACTTGGTGTTAACTAACAAATTGCGTTTAATTGACATACTCGTAGATATCCAATCTTCAGGAAATAAATACTACCACACACAAAACTTTACTCTCCTTTTTAAAAAAATCAAGATATCGTAATTTCCTTTAACTAAAACATCAAGTAAAGCCCACTCGGGTATCAAAAAGGCACTTAGAAAAGAGCAGTGCTATGCTCTAAATATGACACAGGGTTGCCGCGTAGGGCGGACATGACGACAATAGAAAAATACAGAGAACAGTAATAAACGTTGTGGAGTGATCACACACACGACGGTGCGTTCATACCTTAATGTTAAACACACTGAAAAATTATGCGTGGCGCAAGTGAAACGCTAACAGCGATTGGGACCAGAAAACTTGCAATGTCCAAACTGATATCAGCATAATATTCCCCATTGGTGTGTACCTGCACCCTTATTGCGTAACATTTTCAATTTCAATCGAAGGATCGAGGTTTTTGAAGGAAATTCATAGTCAAATTGCTTCGTAGGGTTGAAAAACTCGTCTGCTCAACAACGTAACTAACGCCATGAAAGTGACTGAACTGTTAAAATGAAAGGAATTGCCATCGATTGCCATTTTACGTGGGTTACACAAATACCCGCTCGGCAATCTCCCGAACTCCCGAGTATAAAACGCCAAAAATGATGATAGATTTTCCGCCATCCACTACACATTCTTACCCACTATCCCACTACTGGACAATTACTTTTCTACCCGTGAAAGCCCACTTAGGGCATTTTGAAAGAGTTCTCTTGGATACTGGTGTACAATGCGTGCCACGAAAGATGAGACTTGACACACCACGTGGTTTGACTTGCGCAGTACACGATTTTCAGGTCTGAGCGCGGGACGGGACCGGACGCCATAGGGGCGGCGGAAAGAGCGCGGGAGGCGGGGTCAAGTCTCATCTTTCGTGGCGCTAACTATGCCTAATCTGTAACAATAGAGTTACCAATCTACTAATCTAATCGCTACCTCTCAACACTTACACCACATCACCCACACACATACAAAGAAAACCCGCGCTGGAAGGACATTAAAATGGCGGATAGCGGGAAATCGGCTATGCACAATAGCTGGGGTTTCCCGCTTTAAAAGGCCACCCCCTCTAAACAATAATTCAGCTACACCCCAGCGAAGTGCAAGGGCGCAGTTACTGAGGGCATTCGGATAGGGTTGCGGTTCAAAAATCGATAGTTTAAGCTGACTAATAAATGAGTAGAGGTTTCATACCGAGGTGGAAACTTTTGTGGTAATATGTAGTAACTTTCTATGGAATTACGTCGCATGTAATCAAAGAAGCATTAAATCTTTTGAAGAGATTTTAATTTTTTTTATGTTTTTGTTTGGCAACATTCTTCTAATGGCTCTTATAGAATCTCTCATAACACACTCTCACTCTCTCTTATTAACTAAAGTTAAAGAAAGAAAGAAAGAAAAAGTATTTATTGCGACTCGTACAGGAAGATCACAAACTAAACTAAACACAGTCATAAATAAAAAACCAAATATATTTTAAAAAAGTAACAAAAAGAAAAATGAAACAGAAAGTCCTATACGAGGCCAATAGGCTCCTATCTCAGCGTGATGGTAGTTACGGTTTCCTAGAAGAGTATATCCGTCGTATTTATAGTGGAAGTCATAAAAATTTGTAATTTTCACCAGTAGGTATTTGACATTTTAAAAGGTGTCAAAAAGCGCTCGGTATTTCGAAATTGCGTCCCCATTTGGCGATCTCCGCTCTTATAAAAAACCGTACCTTTAAGGAACAACAACTAAGATTTTTAATCTCCTCACATAAAATCTTCACATAATAGTTTCTTGCTCTCTGAATAAAAAGCGCCAAGATTTTCTTTCTGCTTCCTTATTCAGCCAGTGGTTGTAAACTCGTAAACTTTCGAAGTTGTTTTTTAAAAACATATGTGTCTGTAAACACGGGCCTCCGAAAGAATGATCAAAAAGCAAATTGCAATTTATTCCTATTAGCAGGCAGAAGAATTGCCAGTTGCAATAACAGCCATTGATCTACATATATTATCATCTCCCTAGCCTTTTCCCAACTATGTTGGGGTCGGCTTCCAGTCTAACCGGATGCAGCTGAATACCAGTATTTTACATGGAGCGACTGCCTATCTGACCTCCACAACCCAGTTACTGGGTAATACGATACCCCTTGGTAAGACTGGTTGTCAGACTTGCGGGCTCCTGACGACCCATAACGACTGTCAAAGATCCACGAATGGCAGCCGGGACCTTCCGAGGCACGGAGGGGTCTCGATATGTAAAGATGGTCACCCATCCACAGACCAACCACGGCAAGCGTACCTTAACCCGATCGATCGACCTGTCCGGCTGTTATTATTTTAGCTACGATTGATCTACATAACCAAAGATAATAAAGTCCTCCCAGACATTAATAGAAAATATATAACCACTAGGTTAACAGCGTGGTAACTATTACAAAGAGAAAGTTAACTATTAATCGTGGATGTATCACACTGTCCAGTAATTGGTGGATATATAGCTATTAACGTCACGATTGCCGCCAATATAGGGTAATTAAGCTCTGACCTTGCTTTCTATGGAGAAAAAGTATAGGATTTACTTACATGGTACGTATTTTGTTGCCATTATCCGAGAACGGTTTCTTATTAGTACTGCTATTTAAAGTTAATAGTTGGAGAGATAATTTCCATGCCTTTATACAATTTGGGGGTGAAAATACGACAATAAATGAAATCACTGGCAATAAATGCATAGGAGTATTTAGGAACTCATAGATATCCAAAAAAATCCCAATACAAAATAAATAATATAATTATATCTTTTATAAATATTTTCAATTTTTTTTTCACTGTTATTGCACTGCTGTGAATTGTCTCTGCATCACCCAGGTAGACTGGTAGAAAGTGTCCAAGGCATTAAGACCGCCTTTGTACAGTTTTTTACTTGTGCATAAAGTTTTAACAAATAATAAATAAATAAATAAAACCAATCCATCATCCATTAATTTTATCAAATAAATCGAAAAACCGAGCAGAGCAGTGCCAGCCTCGAGGTCGGACTCGCGATGAATATGACGAAGACCAAGGTGATGACCAACAGCACCAAGCGCAACATAGGAATTGGGGGTGTGAGGATTGAATATGTCCATGAGTACATATACCTCGGCCAAATAGTCTCCTTCCAGGCAAGACACGAAAAAGAAGTTGCTCGACGCACCGAGAACGCCTGGAAGAGCTATTGGTCGATGAAACAAATAATGAAGGGAACTCTCCCTCTCTCACTAAAGAGAAAACTCATGGACATGTGCATTCTTCCTACCCTCACCTATGGAGCGCAGACATGGTCATTAACTAATCGTCAAAAGTCCGCACTCGGGGTCTGTCAGCGAGCAATGGAGCGCAGTATCCTTGGAGTTAAACTTACTGATCGTATAAGGAACTCGATACTGCGTTCAAAAACTCAAATTGCCGATGTAGGTCACACGGCTGCCAAGCTAAAATGGAACTGGGCTGGTCACATCTGTCGCATGCCGGAGGAGCTATGGGCTAAAGCAACCACAGAATGGGTCCCAAATAGCAGCAAACGGCAACGCGGCAGGCCCAGAATCAGATGGCGGGACGAACTCGACTCTTACCAAAAGGATTGGCGCATAACAGCACAGGATAGAGACAAGTGGAAGGAGGGAAGGGAGGCCTTTGCCCTGCAGTGGGACAGAAATGGCTGATAATAATAAAAAAATCGAAATTAAAAAGGGACTTTTTCAAAAAAACTAAATAGTAGTCATGGGCCGACTATGGATTTTGCCATTCTTTGACTAGGTACTAAACTATTGGATCTATTTGATTAAATTTTCGGACGCAGATTGAACGCTCTTAGATATATATAAGCAGCTTTATTTATTGTAGTATTATAGTCCCCACCTTGTATAGTTACTCTATCTGCCTTTTAATATGTAAAACCAATATAATGAATGGTCTAAAATTTTCAACACCCGTAGGCATAAACCTTGTAAAAAGCGCGTCTGAAGAGGGCTTATGCCTTTACTGATGAAATGCATAATTATATAGGTACAGATTTGAATGTTTTATTGAAGGATTCCTAACAACAATATGCCTTAGAAAAACCCAATAGATACGCCTTTTTACCTGACAAAATCTTGTAAAAACGTGACTGAAACACGACTTCAAATCCAAACTGAGTTCCCTGTCCCCAAAAACTTACCGTACTCTGTATAAATTACATCAATTTCATAACATAGTGCCTATCTCTCTATCTGTGAACATAATTTTAAAATGGATGCACCCCTACGGATCACAGTCAGGGGTCTAGGGTGCATGCTGCCCCCCGGCGCCGCCCGCGCCACGATTTTACACTGACATACTAATTGTGTTTGTCTGTTACCTGGTTACGTTGTTTGTAAACGAACGTTTTTGGGAATTAGTGGACGTAGGGATATAGGTTTGGGTGTGAATGATGTGGGAATTGGGTGTGTTTTTTTTAGTTTTAGTAAGAAAGTTATTGATTTCGATGACACCTTTGGCTCAGTTCCTGAACGGTTGGATACTGCGCTACGTATCACGATTCTTATTCCCACATCGTTACATTGGTTTGGATGTTTGTGTATGGATTCTACACTCAAGACGGAAATATAGTGAAAAGATTTTTCAGTAATGCTGCGGCCACATTGTCGCGATAAGGTGGACGCGAGCTCTTTCTCTCACAATTAGTGTAGTTCGCTTTATCGCGATAATGTAGCCGTAGCATCAGTGACGTCGGAACCGGGACTGACAAACCCAGAGTGCCGGTAGGCTCTTTTAAACGTACAAAGTTCAACCAGAAACCAACAACCAACTATTTCTAGAATCACCCATGACAATCACACTAATATTATACTTAAAGGCGAAAGTTTGTGAGTGTGTGTATGTGTTTATATGTTTGTTACTTCTTCACGCTCAAACAGCTGGACCAACTTTGATAAAATTTTGTATGGAGGTAGCCGACACCCTGGATTAACATATAGGCTACTTTTTATCCCGAGATTCCCACGGGATCGACACTTATGCGTGTGAAACCGCGGGGCGCAGCTAGTATTTACTATAACTAAAGCAACAAAAAACCCTGCAATTTCCCTTACAAATGTCGTTTTATATCTCGTCCGTGACTACTAAAATGTTGTCATAATGACACAGTTTGTTAGAGCGGGCGCCATGTCGCCGGCGACTGGCGAATTAACTTATATAAAGAGAAAAAGAGGAAAATGGAAGAACATCTAAAGATAAACAAAGTACATGAGTAGGTTGGGTTCATGCTCCATTTACGAGATGACCCAGTAAATATGTGCATCAGTTATTTAGATAAAGTGCTGTTTTTTCTATAAGACGAACTAGCAGGGGATCTTACTTCTTGTCGCTTTCGCTTGCATGCAAATATACAGGAAGATTTTTTCATCCATATTTTTACAGGGTTTTCTACCCATGACTATGAAAAACTTTCACTATGAGACCAACTCTGAAATCACGAAAAAAACATCAGCTGTTTCATACATTTTGGTCAAGTAGGTATTGAACTTTTGTATTAAACAGCTGATTTTTTTTTCGTGATTTCAGAGTTGGTCCCATAGTGAAAGTTGTTCATAATCATGGGTAAAGCAACCTGTAAAAATTTGGATGGTGATAAAAAATCTTCCTGTATTAATTACAGATGACACATTATAATTGATTACTGAGCTACAGTTTAGTTTAGTGGTTTAGGTTTTTTTTTAATTTACTACATCATGGCTTTTGAGCCTTGCCACTAGAACCAGGAAAAGGCTTAAGGAAGAATATTGTATTTATTTATTTAAACTTTTCCCATACATAAAAGGTGCAATGGCGGACTTATGTAATGCCTCATTATAAAAAACAACGATGCTTGATGTATTATTAATTTCCTTTCGGGTTAAAGATATGTATAGTTATTGAACGAATATGGAAAATATATAGGTAATTAACTATTGGATTGACATAATAGACTGCTGCATAGGGCTGGGTGATTTTTCTGGTCCAATTTGGAAACCTCGAAAGAATTTTTGGAGCACAGTGGGATTAAAAAAAAGCAGAAAATGAAAAAAAAAATGACGCCAGATAATGAATTTTTACACTAATTATAAATGAATGATGTAGATAATTATGTGACAAGTATGAATCTTCTTACCTTTAACGTACTTTAACTTTGAGACTAATAAATATGTCAATCAATATAATCTACGATCCGCTCATTGCGGCTTAATTCAGACGATATCATTTTATCAACCAACACCTAATACATAATATTATAATCATACATTAATCAGCCTATAATGTTCCCACTGCTGGGACACAGGCCTCCTCACAGTGAGAGGGAGTGGGCCGTAATCCACTACGCGGACCCAGTGCGGGTTGGCAGATGTCACATGTCTTCGAATTTTTGGTTCTAGGACATATGCCGGTTTCCTCGCGATGTTTTCCTTCACCGTTTTGAGAGCAGTGGTGATGAAATAATTTACACAAAGTAAAGCGCCTGTCTGGATTCGAACCTACGACCTACAACTCGTAAGTCGCGGCCGTTACCACTGGGCCACCACTGCTCTCCACATAATATACATAATAATGACCCCCTAATTAGAAACTTATCGAACCACAAACCCACCACGGCCACCTCAATCCGTAATACCAGCTAAAACCTCCCACTAATTAGCCACGCCTAAACCAAAATACTAAAATAATTAACGTCCACTATCTATATTCACTGAACGTTAAACCACTGCATTTTAAACTGCAAGCAGGCAAGTTATTCATTACTGTATCCGGGTAGGCAGTGGCTGAGGTATCTTCATAATTACGTTAGCGAAACTCCGGCCCGCCATAGTTGTGCGCTAACGAAACCAATTAGTATGTGCCCATTCGTGTGTACGACACGATATTTTTAGTATAGTCATTGTTTATCAGCTGTCTTTGTCACTCGTGATTGTTTAAGTTAAAAAGCTATTTACAAAGCTAAACAGATGAAATGTTAGTGTACGTACAGACTCCAGCACATCAAGCTACTACAATCTGTCAAATTTATTTAATACATTTTAAACTTTATCGCTAAACTATAGTTTAATAAGGTTCAAAGTTGATTGGGATTATTTGACAGTCGGGTAGCTTGATGTGCTGGCGTCTGTACTATAGATCACCTCTGCCTAACCCTACGGGAAAACAGTCGTGTTGTTATGTGTTCTACGTTATCTTACAGAGCTCTTTCAAATAATGCCAATATTTGTGATGTCTTTTATTTATCAACATCAGCAGTTGAATACTTCCTCTCCTAGGTAGCTCAAATTCAAGTTTCTAATAAGTTACGTGGCGACGCATCTATGGCTGCCGTGGACGCATGTGGACGGCTGCAGTCGCCTCTGTCGTTGACAACGTGCCGCTCGTGTATAATTATGATCACTTATCGTCATCGGTCCTTCTACGTAAATAGACCAACGCCAAAGTCAAAGCATTTATTTAAAAGAGGGACATAAAACGCACTTTACAATAAAATAGAATTTATTCTAGTCGCCCCTTATGGTAAGTGACATTTGAAGCTTCAGTAAATATTTTCTAGCTCAGAAATCCTTAAAAACCCGTCCAACAATGGAAACACGACTATAAGGTAGCTATTACAGGCACAGGATGCCAAACTAACTCTGAGCATATTCCGCGATAAGATAATCCGACTAAATTGGGAAATGGCGCCATCTATTAACCGACCGGATGTTATGAATTATTGATAGAATAATAAATGGTTGGCATACCAACATGGGTTCCTTAATCTGTTTAGTCATAACAATTTAGTTTTCGATTTTGTAACTTGTAAACGACATAGTTGTGTTTTCTTGACCTAGTTTCGGGTTTCCTTGACCTATGAGTAAAAGGCTAAAATACCACGACAAATCCACCATCACTCACTAGAAAGAGAATCACAGGAAAACGGGAGGAATAAGGCATCCGAAAAACACTATCAGTTATTACCGACAAGTATCTATATTTATGCAAATAGGTATATAGGGTTGTTGGAAAAACACCAACAACTTTTACTATGGGACAAAACCTCTTAAGAGGTTGTTTGTGTTTTTCCAATAACCCAGTAAATAGCTTACATAACATCAAAATATCAGAGGGGCAATTCTCATAAATTTAAGAACGTTCCCAGTCTGATCTCAGTCTCAATCTGTCAAAAATACCTCTTAATATCCCGGGAATTGTGGCCTTCAGTTCAACTATTTATTAAAAATCGACAATCAGTGTCAAAAACTTGTCAAAAATGAAGGGATTTTAGAGGTATTTTGACAGAGATTAGACTGCGAACTTAAAAATGAAAAAAGTTTTTAAAAATATCCCCCTCAGATATTTCGTATTGATGTTGTCAAACTCTTGTTTTCTTTGATTTTCAAGCAGTTTCTATATATCGAAAACACTTTTCCCGGCGCTAGATTTAGTTACTTATATGTCCTTCATTCCAGCAGTACCTACATTACAAGCCATTCCATACCCGATTAGTGAAAGAAATACATCAGTAACGTGTGCCCCAATATTTGTGACGCGTGACCGAACAAACCTAATGATGTCTACACTGCAGGCCATGATTAATGACCCCCCGGTTTAATTCTAGTTATTGCCGTAAGGGAAGGTGCTCACGAGCAACTTAGTTGCCCAGCAACTTTTTTGTCTCTGTCTTTGTCTTCTCACCAAGATTTGGACGCGCACACGGGAGCGACAGCAACGTTACTTTTTGTTAAATTTTCAGTTGAGCGGCAACTGGCTAGCCGGCAACTTTTTTGTCGCCGTGCGCGCACTTGTATTGCAACCAACAGACGGGCGACAGTTGCGTCCAAACCCGCGTACAAAAATTTCTCCCAGCTGTCGCATCGCTACATGCGCGCACTTTTATACAAACGTAGACTTGATGTGGGAGACAAATTAGCTGCGGAGACAAAAGTTGCTCGTGGGCGCCCTCCCTACATGTAATCACTTCGTTGAAAGCCCCAGTCGTTTCATACGAAACAATGACTATTTTCGGCATCAACGCGATTCTGATTTCTAACCATTAATCTTATGATTCGACTGTTTTCGCAAAACTATGATGTTACGTAATTGTTCATTAGTGGTTTTACGTGTCATGGCGTATGGATAATTGGATAATTTAATTAGCTGAAGTAATTAACGTGTTTATAGCTAGTCGCTCGTCTGTATTTTCATGTGATCAACGTGCAGAAAAACAATACATGCTTTCTAATCAATATTTAGTGCTTCTTATTGGAGCTTTTAAATGATTGTAGGAGTGAATAAGCCCTATTATGAATAGTTCAAAAATCAAACTACCTAGCCTTTTCCCAACATGTTGGGGTCGGCTTCCAGTCTAGCTGAATACCAGTATTTTACATGAAGCGACTGCCTATCTGACCTCCACAACCCAGCTACTGGGTAACACGATACCCCTTGGTAAGACTAAACCATATGAACAACTTTTTGCCCGCGACTTCGGCCGTGAAAAATTTCTTCTTTTCCCGTCCTACCCTGTCGCATCGCATCGCATCGCCCTCCCGCGCTATTACTTCGTTTTCGCTTGGCGTTCTTTCAGACTTTTTTCTATTTGCTTCGTTCCTAAGGGCTGTAGTGTGATGTTCAACAGTCTAAACCCTTCCTCAAGAATTGGACTATCAAATGCAAAAGATTTTTTCAATAACGACTGGTGGTTCCAAAAATTAGCGCGCTTAAACAAACTCGTGAGCTTTATTATTACTATTGAAGATTGGTAAAAATAAATCACTTGACATAACAAAGTGCTAGGTGACCTAATCCCTATACAAAACGACATATCGCTATTACAAGCAACACAAAGAAAACGACAGTTGACAAATCGATGGCTGCTTTGCAAAGGGTTGTGATTTATGCTCAAACTTGCGCTGTTATTACCAAACATAAAACTAAGGAAGGCGTAATAGCCAGTCGGTGATTGATATCATAAATCAGTTTTATAAATGGTCAAGTTTTTTTGAACTGACGTGTATAGTTTTTATTTTTTGTATTTTACTGAAAAATGTTTGATGGCCTTAGAAAGTATTTAGCGGATTCAAGGTTTTCATAGAAGCAAAACTATGAATATTCATATAAATATTGAAAAAAAAATATATATATTTTATGAAAATGTTATATACAACCCCTGCCCGCGACTTCGTCCGCGTAAAATTCTTGTTCCCCCGACCCATCCCGTTGCATCGCTCCGTCTGCCCGCGCTATTAGTTCGTTTTCGCGTTCTTTCTTACTTTTTTTTATTTTTGCTGGGCTCCTAAGCGTCCTAACGTGATGTTTATAACCTATAGCCTTCTTCAAGAATTCGACTATCAAATGCAAAAATATTTTTTCTAATCTGACTGGTAGGTAGTTCACAGAGATTAACGCGTTCAAATAAACAAAGAACAAACTCTTCAGCTTGTTATTATTATAGACTAGCTTTTGCTAGCGACATCGCCCGCGTGGGAGTCGAAAATTATCCCACGGGAACGTACTACAGGGATAAAAAGTATTCTATGTGTTAATCCAGGTTATAAATTATCTGTGTGTCCGTTTAGTAATTTTTGCGTGAAAGAGTAACAAACATCCATCCATCCTTCCTCACAAACTTTCGCGTTTATAATATTAGTAGGAAGTAGGATAGATGAATATTGACATTGTAATCTTTTAGCATTTTGGCTGTATGCCAGTAGAAAATTACACGTCAAATATGTCAACACATAAAAAAAAATACGTCATTCAGATGGCGTCGATCCGTCGTTTCATAGGCGCGAAAACATGGCAACAAAACAAATAAAAGCGAATTAATAAATGGAGTCCTATAACACTCCACGATTCGATGGAAAAGCAATCAAACAGGCTCTTCACTTTAATTACCTGATCTCGTGAAACATCTGCGGTTTCATTCGGATTCAAAATATAAATTAAAATCACTAAATTAAGTGCGCAGACGGCAAAATGGCGGGTTGATAAATAATTAAATCATGAAATAAACGCACATTTGACTTGCCCGTCAATCACGCGGAATTTTAATTAAATTGTTTGAATTGTTATATTATCGTATCGCAAACGGTGTGGTTGCATTGTTGTAGCTATTTAATTGCAGACTTAAATAATTGAGGTCTATCATCTGCTTCTGTATTATTAAACACAAATTCCAAGGAGATTAGAAATAAGAAGACTCTTTAGCAGAAAGATATTAAAACTTTTTGCGGTAGGTATATTATTAAAAACAAAAACTATAGCATTTGACATTTTGTGAGTTTGACACTGATAGATGGCGTCCAATGTGTATCAAACAAAGTAATAAAAGTTCTATGGTATCAAAATCAAAATTATTATCTGAATATTATAATAATATTTGCATATCGTGATTTTGGCAAAATTGCAGTGATTTTTCCATAAAAGCCACAGATCAAGAGTTGAAGTTGAATTATTTTATATTTTTGAAGGTATCCAATTAATTAATTTGCATTTTCCATGTAAGTAAAACTCCACTTCCATGCAATTCATAAAATGGTAGAAAGTCTAGACTTTTCCCATCTAAAACTATGCAGTTATAATTATAAGCATGTCCAAATTGAAAGGCCTCGCCATTCAAACCTAACCCTTTCATTGCTTATCAACCGCGTGTTGTTGCAGACACACAGACAAACAGATTCGTTGTCTCGCCCTCACTCGATGACTAATGAAAACCTCACACCGCATAAATACTACTTTAATAATACACTTTACGGTCCAGTCATTAAGATTCAAAGTCCGTTAAGTTGTGTAGAATTTGAAAACGGCAAATATCAGTAGACCCGTGACTCGGAATAGAAATGCCCCTGAGTGATGTCGTGTTTGAAGGGCAAGAGGGGCCGAGTGGATCAATTAACACTGGTTTCGTTTGTTGTGAGAACTCCGGCTTAATTAAGAGTGTGAACGATGGTCCCTTTTCGGGGGTATTTTTTTAGTGAACCAGTATACCGACGACAGGAGTGGCCCTGACGTTTTGATGAGTGAGACTGATAAAATATTGCTGTGGGCGATAGAAAAGCTTGTTTTTCTTCTTTTTCGGCCTTCAAGTTATTATTAAACTGCTTTATTTTTACGCCCTATTTGTTGAGAGATAAACAGAAGGAAAACAAAATTTGAATAACCAAACTGACACATAATAAATTAGATTTGTACATAAACAATCTTGTTTACTCAACCCACTGAAGATATCCACCAATCGGGTGACAATTCCCTCGCTTTTCGCCCAACGTCGCCTTCACCGTCAGTGCTTGTTGCAGGCGTCTGCGGCGCACTATCAGAGCCAGCTGTCCTCCCTAGGCTCTGAGAACGATCGGCTGCGCAGTCAACTGTCCACATTATCAGCCGGGCTGGGCGCGGGCGACCAAGAACGTCGGCTCGACGATGTGGCGCAGCAGGTCGTGCGAGCGCTTCTGTCGCAGAAGGTGAGGATTTTGAGCAGAATCTTGCAGCAATGACTGTAGTTCTGTCTTTTTCACTCTGATAAAGCACTGGCACTGTCGTAATGTAGGAGCAAACACCTTAAGTTGTTTTTCTTGCTTAAGGTGAACACAGCACTTTCAAGGTTACGGAAACTGTTACTTTCTTTCCTGAAGCACAGGGTTTTGTTTCTGGATATAATGTAGATGCTTCTGGTCTCGTATTGGTTTAAACTTTTGCCCACATCCTTACTCTGTAGAACTTATACACATATTTAAAAAAAATATCGTCGTTGATATTTACAGGCCGTGCATTTTAAAAGCACTCGTTGATACAAGTAGGTGCTAGCCAGAAGTCGACGAGTCCTTTAAAAGATTAAAACAAAGAAACACAGTCGGCAATGTTAATCCGCAAAAAAAGGGAATGTCTACCGTAATCCCGGCTGGCATTAAGATGCATCCCGGAAATTGTTTTCTCATAATTATAGTCGCCCTTGTATCCGGGTCCGTGGATTATGTGGTGCCTACATTCGCACATAAATCGCCCGAAATGGGACACTTCGGCCTTAGCTAGCACCGTAATAATTTCAGAAGGCCTGGCCCACTATAATCTGGGCATAATCTGTCCGATAATGCGACCGTTTGTGTTTAAATCCAGTTTGTAAATGTCCGCCATGTTGCTGTAGTTTTGGCGCCAACTTTCCTGATAAAGATGGCGCCGGTTGCAAGCGACGACCGCTTTTGATTGTTTTTCAAAGTTTGACGCTCCTGTTTTCACATGGCTGGAAAATGCTAATGACAAACTTTGGTCGTTAAATATTCATTCAGCGTGAAGTATTTTACTATCGTATACTTAAAAATTTTGATATGACACTTCGTAAATGTTGCCAGATATTAAAACTAAGTGATATGCTAATAAATCCATGATACTTTGAAGAACGAATGGAGAAGGAATGATTACATTCTGCCTAATAAAACAATTAACTTCTACAGTTACTTGAAAGATTAAAGTCACAAAATGATTCCTAAATTGTTTTATCACCGCAAATGGTCAAGTTGGAGCTATACCTAAACTTAATTTACGAGGAAACTTCGTGCACTTTATCTTCATCAATATGCTAAATCTATCTACCTGCTCTGCCTGCTCAGCCGTGTAACTTCTGAGATGACATTTATGATATTATCAGGCAATTAACGTCACGTGGTGATTAGAAATGATGAATGCCTGTCTCCTGAGTTTATTGATAACATAATATAGAGTAGGTGTATAGACAAACTCCTTCTGAAGTAATTAGAGGCTACAGTCTTCGCGTGTGTGATGTGATGAAAGACGACAGGGAAGATTATTAGTTTACGTACGGGTAATTTGAGTGAGTTGGTAGGTACAGACGCCAGCACATCAACCTACACCTAACTGTCAAATTTTCACAATCAACATTGAACCTTATGCTTTAGCGATAAAGTTGAAAATCTATTACAGAAATCTGACAGATTGTAGTAGATTGATGTGCTGGCGTCTGTACTTTGAAGGAGATGATGTCGGAATTACCAAAATAACGCAAATGTTTGTGTGTGTGTATAATGATGATTAATTTATGACGTTACAGATTAAATTCGTATAAGGGCTGATTTTTCCAACGCCAGATAATTTTATCCGAGGAATAATTTTGAATTTTTGACAGTTCTTCCATACAAAAATTGTCAGACGTCAATTTAATTCGACAAATAAAAAATATCTTTCGATTGAAAAATCAGCCCTAAGTATTATAGAAATATTTATACGAATAGTATTAGACAAATCACTTTGCATTTAATATTGAATTTAATAAATTGTCCTTTTCGTTCCTAAACTTCACCTAAAAATGATTATTCTGTTTGTTACTACATACCTACTTCATTAAATATTTGCATGTCATTATTTCATGACGAAATGTGTCTTTGCGCTGAAATTTTATATAACACTAGCTTATGCCCGCGGCTTCGCTCGCGTTAAGTATTATTATTAATTAGGTATATTTTTTGCGGCTGTACTGATAGTTCAAACTAATACATTTACATCCTCCATCATCCCTTATTTTATCCCCATGGGGGTTGAATTTATCAAAATCTTATTTAAGCGGACGTTTTCATCATAGTAGCTCCAATCTTTAATTTCAGTTCAAACATTCGAAAATCTAAGAAGATTTATACAAACTTTCATCCCCTATTTTATCCCCTTAGGGGTGGAATGTATCAAAATCCTTTCTTAGAGGATGCCTACGTCACAGTAGCTATATGCATGCAAAGTCTCAGCCCGATCGGTTTAAAATTGACAAAGTTTCATACAAACTTTCATCCCCTATTTTATCCCCTTGGGGGTAGAATTTATCAAAATCCTTTCGTAGGGGATGCCTACGTCATAGTAGCTATATGCATGCAAAGTCTCAGCCCGATGGGTTTAAAATTGACAAAGTTTCATACAAACTTTCATCCCCTATTTTATCCCCTTGGGGGTCGAATTTATCAAAATCCTTTCTTAGCGGATGCCTACGTCATAACATCTACCTGCATGCCAAATTTCAGCCCGATCCCTCCAGTGGTTTGGGCTGTGCGTTGATAGATCACTATGTCAGTCAGTCAGTCAGTCACCTTTGAGTTTTATATAAGTATTTAGATCTTTTGTACCTACCACATTTTATGGAAATAAAGAATTTTGATTTTGCTTTTTTAAAATATCTATTTGTAAATTAAAATAATGAAAAAAAGAAGACGTATTAAATTTTAACATAATATAATCAATATCGACGTAGCGACTTCTAATAAGACAGAGAGACCAAAACAAACAATCAATTCCACTCCTTAAAATAATTAAATCAGCTCTAATTAAAACAGCAGTCTCCCAAATACATCTAAACGTCTTAACTTCAAAGAAACTTATCTCCTCCCCCTCGACATGACATTACTTACGTTACATTTAAATCCTTTCTGTCTTAACGAAAATCACTTAAAATTTATAACTCTACTCCATTAATATTATTTTCGGTTTATTAAATTTATTAAAACTGTTGCTGAAGTTCGTGGAGATGTTTAATTACTTAAACAAACTTGGTTTGTGCATTATGCTTGCCGAGGTCCTTCAAATTTATAAGGCGGGAGGCACTTAGTAGCAAAAATGGTTGGGTATGAGAATTTCGTAACTCACACGATTCATCCATGTAGGATATATCCGAAATTCTACTCATTCTTCTACTTATACATAGGTAATCTGTACAATACCTAGTGTTCTATGATCTATGTTAAGTTCTATGTAGAACATAACATACCTAGTGGTTTTAGAATATGAATGGTTTTAAAGTAAAAGGTTGATGGACTTACTCAAAGAAATCATTTTGAGCACTTCTTTGTAAGTGTCCGTCGAGTGTCTTGCCCGTTCTTCTCCATAGGTACCTACTACGCTTTGGAATGGGCAACTATGTAGCTTCATCTTTCTGACTGACCGACCCCTTGACAATTCAAAAGTGCCTGTAATTGGATTGAATTTGAGTTTGCACACGAAATCGCATTGCTGCTATTATATATACAAACATCATCTAACCAAGGCTTCCCATAGCTAAGCTGCCACCAAAACTTCGTGTAAGCTGCTCAGAGTTCCAAACTAAACCTATCCTCCAAGTTATGAGCGCTCTAAACCCGCTAATAAATCTTCCTCAGCAAGGTCCGACAGTGTCCCGAAACATCCTTATTTCGTATCCGAGTATCCGAAATCCCCCTATAATTACCCCCACTCGAATTTAATTTAACTAATGAAGTATAATTAAAATGTACGCGTTTATTTCGAAGACGTTTTGACGAGATCCTGTGAGGGGGGAAGATTCGGTGAAGTTTTCTACGTTGATGTTAATAGCTGTTGGGGAAGACGTAATAGATGTTTTAGCATTTCAAAGGTATTTTTGGTAAATATGGGAGATATTTGTAGGACTGTTTATGTTTTAGGTGTGAAGTAAAACGCTATTTAAAATTCTGATTATTTCGTCTTTGTATTTACTTCGTTTAGGTATGTAAATGCGTAATTCAAAACAACTGCATTTCTGATTTTTCATATAGAGTTTTCAAAGATTGATTCAACTGAAACGATGTGATTCAACGTTAATAATCGAGTAATTAAGATCCGATTAGTCGATCCAAAAGGTTCGATTGCACACATCCTATCCGCTCCGTCCAGTATGACTTCGTTCCAACCAAATTTACTAACAATAATATCGTTGTCTTTCCTCCAGAGCGTACGCGAGGAATTGGGATGCGCGCGCGCCCGTATCCGCGAGCTGGAGGCACAGAACCGCGCGTTGAGCTCTCTGTTGGTGCGGCAGCTGCGACCTCAGCCGCGGCCATCGCCTGCTACGCCTCATACGCCCCTCACGCCTCATTCACCAAGGGACTTACAAGGTAAGCACCTAAGCAGTGTTAATTCGTAGATCGTTGTGTGACTAGTGAGTGACTCGCTGAAAAACTCTCCGCTTCTTTCGACTTATAACACTCTGTGTAGTGCCCAGAGCGATTGCCACAGCACGTTGCCGAGAACCAGCTTCCAACATTCCCACGGCTCTGATAATTTCTTCTCAGCTCAATTGACGTCTTCTCTCCATAATAACGATCTTTTGTATTGATTCCACTCAGAAGTATGGCATAAATTTTACTTATTTGGCCTCAACCCAGTTGCAGGATGATATAGGAATACGACTTGAACAAAGATTTTCATCTTAAAAACCCTTTTCAAATGACGAAATGACTAAAAAGTATACATAGGAGTTAAAAAGAAAACTAGCAAAACGTGCTTGCTCCCTAGGCACTTTTGATGTGTATATAGAACAGCAAATTATAGCTATGTCATCTAAGTGTTTTTCATGGCATTTCAGCACAGTCTTAAAATCTTTAGGGATTAAGACTGGATTGAGATTAGTCAAAAGTCGTATCAATTTCTGTTCAAATTTCAGTGCACTTGGTAGACGTCGGTTCGTGTGGGTCTCTGGTGTCGTTCAGGGACTCCCCGCCCCCCGCGCCACCAGTGCCCCACCCGCACCCCCTCAGCCACGACGACAAGCGACGCCACCAGATACTGGCTGATATCTGGACTGAATTGAAGGTTGGTCCAAACTTAGTTTTATTTTTTTACTAAAGAAGGAAAACGGTGTAAATAAACTTGTCACTATTGTAGGCATTTCCTCGAAGACTAATGTAAAATGTTATCAAACGTCGCAACTGAAACCATCATAATTATTATTAGACAGGTGATACCCATAGCTGCATTATTGTTAAATCTATGAAGTTTCCAAATCTTACCACAGATTTTATACCCTCCAGCAGCTATCAATATCAAGTTTTTCCTGTAACGTTCCAGGGTCTGGAGGTGACTCCAGCAAACCTGGCGCGCGCGCTGTCCGCAGTGGACCCGACGCTGTGGGCGGCGCCCGCGCGCCCGCACACGCTCTCCCTCAGCATGCCGCAGCCCACCACCGACCCAGTTAGAGGTAAAAATATCCTAAAACCAAATTGTAAGTAACTCCATTGGTCGAACAGCGTGAATAACTCCCGGTTTCTGAAAGCCAGTCAATTTCTTGGTCATTGATCTACTTGTCTTATTTCTCATGTTATGAAGATGATTGCTTGATCAAAGAACAACATCCAATTACCGTGACATTTGACAGCAGGTAGTAGGTGAAAACAAGCTTCTAGAAACATGGATTTAGATAACTGAAAAAACTGACAATGACGCCTCATAAATTCTCAAGGTTTTTAAAACCTTCTTTTCTTGAATATAAACAATACATAATTGTGAAGATTGATTGCCCTCAAACACGGAAATCGGTAGCAAATCTTCAATTAATTGGGTTATTGCAAACGAATACTATTTTGATTTCTATATGCTCAAACATATATTTTCCTTTACAGGGGCAAGTGGAGAAAAAGTAACAGAAGAAGAAAGCGGCGAGGTCGGCGAAGCAGGCGCCGAGTCCCCTGAGAGTGGCGCCAAGGACGAGGGCTACTCCACCATGTCTAGTGATGTGCAAGCCGACGCCTCCAGACAGAGCGACCACGCGGCCGACAGAGCCCTGCCAGACCTCAACGAAGCATCAGACGAAACAGACAATCAAACCATCGTCTCCATCAACCCTAGAGAATCTCGAAGACATGCAAGACTCCTAGCAACGGATGCAGACTACATCTATTTTCCAATAGGAGTCGCGTTCGCTGGCGTCAGAGGCAGCTACCCTCCCTCGCGACCAGTGCTTCCTTTCCAGCACGTAGTGCGAAGCTTCTCCGATTCTCATCTGTGTTTAAAGCTAATCGCTGGAACAACTTGCCCGACCAGTTGCCTAGACACTCCAACGCCTAGCTCTGGTGTTTTAGTACTAGATCTGAAACCTGCCCCCGAAAGACCGCTGAGGAGAGCGGCTATCGCTTCTACAACAAGCTCTGAAAGGGTCTCCTGGGGTAGCACACTAGATGATCGAGCTGATGGCTCTCAATACGATGCTGATTACGTCCAACATTGGCTAGAACTAGATGATGCAAGATCAGCGTTACAACAAAGACATAGGGATCTAGCCGATTTAGAATACGATAGGGCTGAACTGGAAGACTGGAGCTTATCACTATCCTGCGAAGATCTCAGGGACAGACAGTCTCCCTTTGCCGAAATAACGACGCCTGGACAAATATCCTTGTCAACGTTACCCAGCATCAGGGAAGATGATGCGTTAGAATTAGAAGAAGATGTCGGGGATTGCCTTTGGAATGATTGTGGATTTGCAACGATAGAAATAGATGAATGCAGAATACAAGATGATCCTGATACGTCGGAGAAAAGGTGGGACTGCAATGGTACACATTCACCCGGTGGTTCGTGGTCCAGTGCATCAGACGCGCCTGATAAAAGATCCAGTACAGCACTGAGCGAAGACGGTGACTGTGCAAATGTCGGCCTAGATTTCACAAGAGATTTCTATCGTCTCGTTAAATATGAAAGCACAAAGAGCTTAGCATCAAATTCGTCCAGAGGTATTCCTGCGCAGGATACGAGCAGTCATTTAAGGATCCACGATGTACAAGCGATGGCTTTGCAGGACAGAGAGGTGGCGTTGCAGAACGTCCTGCATTTTATTGCCGAGCAGCAGAAATATTGTAGAGATAGGGAAGAGTCTGATTCTGTATCATCGCGGCCCCTATCGGAGATAAGGGAGTTACCACCTCCGTATGCCGCGGCAGATTTCGACGATGACTCGGTTGGTCCTCGGAGTGAAGTGTCAGAAGACAGACAGAGACCTGACTCCTTCGGCAGCTTCTCTGAAAACGATTCTTGTGACGTCCTCCACGGCGACCGGCCTAGGGTTGCCTTCTGTGATACTGTATCCGAGCCACGGTCCACGCCGAGATTCATCGAACGCGAAGACCCTTACACTGAATCAGAAGATTTCTTCGACGAATTTTCCAGAGTTGAAAACGCAGAGAACGAAATAGATGAGAGGCATCTCATAAAAGTACAGAGAAAGAATGAAATTAATAAAAGCATTGATGTGATTGAAACTGTCGAAGTTGAAGACCAGCCTTTCGCTGCTGTGAAGGAAGAAAGGCCGAGTGATATCGAATCTAGTCGAAGTTTAGACCACAACTCAGCACTGAAAGAGAATACTGTGAATATAATGTTGAACAAGCAATCACCGCTCGAAAGGGAAGTGGAGCCTTGTCTAACGAAATCGTCCAGTTTTCCGTACACCAGCAACGAAGAGATATCCTTAGTAGAAGAGGTTTTAAGCGCTTGTCGAAGAAGCACAGGGGCTTTAGTCCCTGTCCCTGAAGAGGAAGAAGGCTCGTCCCCAGAGACTGGTTCCCCACAAATGACTGAATCCAATACAACTAGCACGTCTACGGCTGAAACTGTGATAGTAAGTAATAAGAACGATGCAATTAAAGATGGGAAACTGCGGGAGAGAAGCCGGATCCCGACGCTGATGGGGGGGAAGAGGCCGCCGTCTTCTCCCAGCAGGAACAGGTCGAAGATCCCCGTGGTGGATAGGAATAAGCCCGGGACTGCGCAAGCGTCGGTTCCGGAGCCGATCATTGTGAAGCAAGAACATACGTTGAGTTTTCATGAGGCTGCAACTTCGAAAGATGTTATTGAGGAACTTAACAGGTGAGTGTTCGTTTGTATAGGAAAGTTTCATCAAAATACCTTAGATATCTTCGAAAATGAACACGTAAGCATGGCCTGGGTGTTCTAGTTAAATTATTGGTTTTTATGACGTTATATTATTTTTGTTTTGACGATATTCATCGTATCAATACAAAGATACGACCGCCCTATTAAAGTGTTGCCAAACTGATTACGATAAGTGGTTGCAAGTCACGATCAGACGTATAGTGACTTTTATGTCATTGACTTAAGATTTAAATTGCAATATGCTCGTGATATACATGAACTATATAGCGTTATTTCCCTATATCGCAATAGATAAGTGATATCTAATAATAATATTGTGCATAGATAATTAAGATAATGTTTTTTTTTTATATTTTTTTATTTATAGTAGAAAATGGAGATCAGTTTATTATAATTCATTTCGTTTTCATTATTACTAAAATATATTATGGACAAGTTATTTTCTTGGTATGTATCAAAATCGTACTTTTTATACTTACCTTAATTTCGGTCTATAACAGCTGTTTTATTTTTATCAATTCTTGTGTTATCAATTTGTCATAGCTTTATCTTCTTCAAAATTAATAATAACTTGACTTATGTATTCAGAATGATTCGTCAAAGCGAGGGCGCGACGGGCGCGGCGCCGGGCGCGGCGGAGCAGCGCGAGGCGCGGGCGGCTGCGCACGCGCAGCGCGACGCGGCGCTGTGGGCGCACACGGGCTGGGTGCATGTGGAGAAGGACATCGATTTTAGTGATCCTAAGGTAATTATTGTTTTTGATGTTGTGTACTTACTTCGATTTTTGTCATGTAGACTCGTCATTTGATATAGTTGGGTCTATTACTCATGCGTTTTACGTCGTTGACGCGATATTTTTGACGTCTCTCCTTCCTTGTATTATTTGATTATTTTTAGTGATCCCAACAATGCATGGTTGCAATAGTTTAGGCAAACCATAACTCACATTAATTTAGACTATTCTTTGATTATATGTATACTATATACTACTACTATTGAGGGGCTTGTGGCTAAGTAATAACAGCCGCACGGGTCGATCGATCAGGTCAAGCTACGCTTGCCGCGGTTGGTCCGTGGATGAGTGACCATCTTCATATACCAAGACACCTCCGTGTCTCGGAAAGCACATTAAGCCGTTGGTCCCGGCTGTCATTCCTGGATGTTTGACAGCCGTTATTGGTCGTCAGAAGCTCGAATGTCTGACAACCAGTCTTACCAAGGGGTGTCGTATTACCCAGTAACTGGGTTATGGAGGTCAGAGAGGCAGTCACTGTGTAAAATACTGATATTCAGCTGCATCAATAAAGTTGGGAAAATGCTAGGTAGATGATGATACTACTACAATTTTTTTTTCAGCTGATATGATGACGATTCTCTGATTTTCTTGAAGTAGTCATAGACTAATGACTTTATCGACCTGTTCCAGGCCCGAGCCAACCTACTAGACGTGATGCTAGCGTCGAGCGACTCCTCGCCCTCGTCGTGCGGCTCCTCGCCCGCGGAGCCGCCGCCACCCTACTCGCGGCTACATCGACTGCACAGGTCTAGGAGGCAGAAGACAGGTGAATATGGCACCTTTATGTTGTGATTATATTGCTGTTTATGATAACAGCTAAAAACATGGTCAAGTTATATTAGCTAGCGAAACTTCATAGACGTTTGTTATTTTTATAAGAAAAAAAAAGGATTTATCGCGCATGATGATAATTACACAAACTAACTACGACACATAGAAACATATTAGGTAAACGCACACTTTCTTCCCATGGTACAACATGGTAGAAAGTACAGAACGCCACCTGCTACGATCCTTGCATACTCCGATTGCTTCGTTTACTAAGTATAACACAAACACAGAAATATAAAATACAAATTTTAATATAGTGATTACTATAAATTAACGAAATTTTGAATAAATGAATAAATAATTACGCTCGTGTGTGTACCTGGCATAAATTCATTACTTTAGATTTTGTATGGATATTCATCGCGTCTGTAAAGTTTCGCTCGTTAATTTAATTTGACCCCGTAGCAAGACTGACAGGCCTCTCGCATTGTCAATATATTTAAAAACAGATATTGAAACTGATGTAAATGAAAAACGGTTGTTTTTTTTTATTTAGACAGTTTATTTATTATTTATTGGAAAGAATTTTATTCAGTCAAATCCAACGATATATTTAGATTTGACTTGATTCTTCTTCTAATTAAGCTCAGATAACTTATAAATACTTATTGTTGTTATTGTATTGACAGCGAGAGTTCACTCCCAGAAAGACAAATGGCCGATTCATAAAACAATCCCCATTCTGAATTTGATATTGTTTTCTAGCCTAAGCTCATCTATAAAGGGAGTGATCAATTTCCTAACTCTACTTAGCCATAATAGAATCTCTGCCCTCGCAAAATCTTCATGCATTCTCGTGAATCGGCCATTTTGCCGTCAACTATAGTATTTATTTACACAACAGCTCTAGTACAAATTGACCTACTTGGATTTATTGACAATAAGTTTTTCTATATTTGAATGTTTTTTAAAGCCTGATTACACTGTGCGATTTCATTGTCTGTGCTATAGCATACCTTAAGTTAAATTTTACTGTACATACGCCAGCACATCAAGCTACCCGAAACTGTCAAATTTTCCCAATCAACCTTGACCCTTATACTATAGCAATAAAGTTGAAAATCTATTAAAAAAATTGACAGATTGTAGTAGCTTGATGTGCTGGCGTCTGTACGTCATGCCACACATAGACAAGAAACTTGCGTTGAATGGGAGTTTAATTTTGTCAAGACAGTCCAGACACGATTGTGTCAATTTGTACATGAGCTACTTATAACGCAGGTTTAGGCTGGCCTTATACAGTCTGAATTTATATCTGAATTCATATCCAGAACTAATAGTTAATTAAAATTTCGGCAATATTTAAATCGTAATGTTACAAAAAAATTATTGTATGTGTAGAAATTAATTAAATCGCTAGGTACTGGTTACGAATTCAGATACTGTCATATTCCATCTGTACAACGCCAGCCTTACTTCCGATATCTTGATGATCTGAATGGAATCGTTGAATAAATCTTATCAAGTTTAATTTGACACTTATTGTCAAAACAGAACAACCGAAGAACTGTGAAGCTTCTAGTGATGTGCTAGTGTATCATTCGATTCAGATATCGAAAATGTCGGAGAGTGCCTGATGATCTGTTTTTTTTAACATTTTGAATAAAACTTTTCTAGTCTTAATTCTGTTCTCTATTCAATTATTTTATTATTATTTCACAAACTCAAGCATTAAAAATGCTCTTTCATTTCTGAATTCAATTCAGTTACATTATCCATTTGTTTTTAATTTTGCTTTTTTTGTCAAACGTTAAATGTTGATAATATCATATTATTTGCATTTTATACTATTTCTTTTGAAAGTACCTACTTAGTTCTAAATGTAATATTTTCATTTAACTTATAGCTCAAATATTATTGCACGTGAATTTCTGAAATCTCAATGTCTACATTTAACGTTTCTCTCAAGTCCGCACAGATCTTGACTTGCATGATTTAATCTTCATTGATTACATTATTTTATAAATACATACTCAGTTTATTCTTGAGAGATGTTTAATAAATATATGACGAATTTCCATAATAGTAAAAATAGGTTAGGACCTGCTTGCATGACAGATCACTAAATATAATAAGCACTAAAATATATGAAATTTTACGTTTTAACGTTTAGCTTAAATTGTATTAAGTGAACTGCCTTGCAGGATAAGTCTCAAGGACAAACCACCAAAGATCTGTGCCGACGTATATGTGTCATGTCATTTCATGTTGTCTGTCGTCACGACCAGCCACGTCACTCGTTTCCGCTCTCACTCACACGCACCATCTCACTCTCTCGCCTCATTCCGAGTAGACCGTCATCAGCAGGCAACGCCACGCTCATTACTCTGTCAATCTATCAAACAAGGGGTTCATTTTTCTATTTGGTGGAGTAAAAACAAAATCAGTAAAGATTTAAAGAGAGACATGTATCGAGGTTAAAAATATCGATTTTTCTGCAATCATATCCCGAAGTTACACATTAAACTCGGGGTGTAAATTATTTGAGAACTAAAGAAAACTAAATTAAGCTAAAGAATATAAGATTTTGGAATATTTCGTGTGTTCTGAAAATGCCGAGTCCTAAGTTGTAGCAAATGTTTTTATTTCCGAACATTTATTGTAACGTAAAATTTGAGGCTACTGCTTTCCGCTCGCTTCTTGTCTGCTCTCTATGTACCTTTTGTGGGGAGAGTATTACTTCGGGATATGACTACACTAAGTGTGAGCGTGGTGTGGCTTGCGCCGCGTGTGTGTGCGAGCGGTGCTGGACGACGGGGCGCGTGGCTCACGCGTGTTGTCTCGTCCAGAGGGCGCTCGCTTGTAGAGTAGGCTCGTGCTGACGCTCGTGTTGGTGCAGCGGCCGCGCTGCGCGTGCGCGGGCCGGGCGGGCTGCGCGGCCGGTTCCGGCGGCCCTCCATCCTCGGGCGCGAGGGCTTCTTCGTCCGCTACGGCGAGCCGGAGCGCGCCGCCGTCGCCACCTTCGACTTCCTCGATGACTTCTCCGGAGGATCCTCCCCGGAGGCACCCAAAGACTGTACCTAAATTTTTAGCAATAAAACGCGTCCCAGATCGTTATATTTTTCTATGTCGTTGTGATAAACCGCGGCGGTGTGCCGACGGTGTGACGTCACCGTCCGACGCGTGTCGGCCGATTATGTTTGTAGTGCAGCGTCGACGACGACTGCGCGATCCGCCGGCTGCAGCTTTTTAGATACTTCTGCTTCGAAAATTAGATCTCGTAGGTGTCGTAGTACTCACTTTGGATTAGTAGGTCTATGACGAGGCACCTAGTCTTTTAAAAGAAATAAAGTTCTTCCTAGATATTCGTTAGTAGGTGTGGGAAGACTAACGCATTAAAGGCACGGATGCGATGATAATTGTATAATTGGAAATTGTTTAGTTTATACGCGACTGACTCGTTCAGCAATAATGTTAAAGTTACTGATGTATCTCGCGAGCCATCTAGCTATTGAGTGATTTGCGCTTAGCAAAAGAAGGCTTCCGGCGAGCGAAGACAGCTTCAAAAACAATATAATGTTAATTTGAATCGATTACTTCCTGCGTTAACTTGCTTACGCTTCGTACCAACGACCGACAACTTAGGTAAGAAGACGAAATAATTAATTGACTAAGTGATTGAAAGCTGCGGCCTCGAAGTAATGTGATATTTTTGTATATACTGTAAGTCCCACTTATTTTCATATACATTTAAATGGATTCCTTTCTAACCGAACGAAGCGTTAACGTTGGAACTAGGGTGGAGATCTGTTTAGCAGTCTGTGCACCTGGCACGTAAACTCGATCGCGCGAATTGATCACTGCTGCCCTCTCTTTTGCACAAACGTGTTAAGTAAGAAATCAGAAAGGGACGGATGATCTAATCGCGCGATCGCAGCGTAATAATCATAATAATAGGTACTTATGTAAATATCGATTACAATTTACTTATCGAACTAGAAACTACTTATCGGTTAAAGAATAGTCATCTATAACAATCGAATAACCATTTATAAAGATCCATTAAAATCGAAGGGTACTAAAGTATGTTAAGTGTATGTATATAATTATTGTGACGTCATCGATATGCTATTTATTTTGTATCATTTGCGAATTGTCGATCTTTTCTGTGTATACTTAGGTACATATCATGAATTTGTATTATTTATTAAGGCAACGATACACTATAATTTTAATGATTGATAAAAGTAGCAAACAATGATGGTGATTGCGATAAAAACTGTTTGATAAACTATTTTTTCTATCGATATCGATAATTCTATTGATATTGTTTCGTACAACCATAGGGTTGTATAGACAAAATGACGAGAAATGACTACAAAACCAGCCACAAAGTTCAAAACTGGGTACCAATAAGGAAACTGAAAAAAGTAAACTTGCATTAATATCTTGAAAATTACCATCCGCTTGTTATTTTTATCACGACAATGGCTTCTCGCTATTATATGCTATCTGTAAAATTATCCTCTTTGGACACGGTTATAAACCTTGGCAGAAATGTACACTTTAATTATATTGTTATTTTAATGGCTGAACCAAAGCGATTTTACACAAAACAATTTTTCGCCGCCACTTGTTACGCAACAACACTGTTTCTTGTTTTTTTTAATTGGCAATTATTTCATACCCAGCTTTTTTTTTTAATGGTGAAGAATGAAGACAATAAAGGAAGATTTATACCTATTATTAATTAATGTAAACGAAGCGACGACTCGATCGATATTATCTAAAATATTAACTTATTTAGTGTAAGCTACTAATGGCTACGATGTAATGCCTAATTTGAAATTTAAAAGACGTCCCCTTAGTTGTTTTGGATACACACACTGATGTATGAAGTTTTTGCTAAAAAAAACATGTAAAGAACGAATATCTAAATGATTATCTAATGTTTTAATATTAATGTTTATATTCAAATTCCTCTTATATTATTAAAGTAACGAATTTATACAATTGTAAACAATGTGTACCTATTATGTAAACGTGATGCAGTGTTTGTATCCAAACAAGAAGTGTAAAATCCTTATTCTAGTAAGTTACTACAAGTAAAACTCTTGGATCTTATCAGAATAATATGAATAACAACCGTAGTTGTATTTAAATCTGTTCAAAAATCAAAACGAATATTTTTTTCAAACGACCAACCTGTTTACCCTGTCATACATTAGTGTCATGTCATAAAATAAAAAAAAATGTCGACTTACATTTGTCATGGCAAATGTGTTTAATCGTAGGATCCAAATGGTACTGTGATTGGTAGCTACCATTGAATTTTGGAGCACAATTGGAAATTTAAAAGATTAATTAAAAATGTGGTAATTGCTCGGTATTGGGTGCATTTGTCGGTACATTTTAACCTAAGAGATAGGAATACTTGACATAGGTAGGTACTTTGAACAGTACAAAATGTGTAGAGTAACAGTATAATTTAATTATCTACTATTACAAATGGGTTCAATAAACGATTCCGTTCCCAAATTATATATTTTGTTTTAATTGACACCCTATCCTTTGTCCTATCCTCTCCCTTAGCCCGCGTCCTTTTTAAAAGCGATCGTCGCGTGCACAGAACAGTAAAAGTATCTGTTCTGTGCTCGCGTGGATATGCGATTGTTGTAACTTTAATGTTCGGAAAACCGAAAAGCGTTTGGACCCTATGCTTTTCCCATCAGGTACCTCGTCTTAAATAATGTGGGTTGTTTTAATAGGGTTTAAATATCCATTTAGTTACTTATCTATGCAGGTGAGAATGTATAGTCTATGGTTGAGAATTTGTCACACTGTACTTTACTTGTAGCCCGCGAAATTTAAAATTTATTTGCAATAATCGTAAAGCGTTTTGAACCCTGCGCAAAATACGCGCGCTTGGACGTGGAACGGACACCAGCCCGAAATATACTATACTAATAAGATATTTTGAATTTCGTAGGCCACATTGAAGGTGCTCAAAAAGGAGTTTACAAGTTCTAATGAAAGTTTAGGCTCTTTAGCGATGTTCTCAACACACTCACAGAAATCCCTTGATGCGAAATGTAAATCTATAATTGTTTTACAAAAGTGAAAGTACCGTCAATGTCAAAAGTCAACGCACACACATCCCAGGGAGTGTTATACAGGGGGGGGATGAACATTTCATTATTTAAATGGGCCAAAGACGTCACTGAATGGTATCCGAGATAGGGGAAGAGGAAAAGGAGAACGGCGCTTCAGTGGGAGGATGACCGGAGATCGACAGCAGATGCGACATGAAGAAGAAAAGCTTACGATCGAAAACTGTGGAACAGCGAAAGAGGTAAGCCTTGAAAGCAGTACAAACTCTCTACCAATCAATCTGCCTAGCCTTTTCCCAACTACGTTGAGGTCGGCTTCCAATTTAACCGGATGCTACTGAATACCAGTATTTTACATGGAACGAGAATATCTCGAAGACTGTTCAATTTCGGCCATACATATGCGGGATTCAATTTGTTGCATTTTGGCCCCCCTATCAGCTCCTGACGGATATACGTCGAATTACAAGTAACCCTGTATAATGTAACCGGGGGCGAACCTATTGCCATCAACCTGAACCGGGCACAAACCCAGACAAACATTTCAAAATGTAGACCAATTATTATACAAATCAATATCCGACAAGGTTGCATTCTAACATTTCTAACTACCCGTCTACCCGCATGCTAGCCTATTTTAGCCACACAACCATTAACTAAACATTGATAAAAAGGTGATAAGAAACATACCTACCTATGTATTGTAGCTATGTGTAACAATTAGCTTGAACTGACGTTGATTGCACGTTATGTGGTGTGGGTTTTACGTACCTATCAATATATAAATATAATGACGGGTTATAATTATAGTTATTTTTTCTGTTAATTGCTGTGTGACGTCAATTAAAACTGACATCAGATTGATAAAAATATGCTACGTATTTGATTAATGGTCTTCACCATCATCTGCCTAGCCTTTTCCCAATTATGTTGGGGTCGGCATCCAGTCTAACCGGGTGCAGCTTAATACAAGGTACTTTATATGGAGCAACTCCCAATCTGACCTCCTCAAGCAAAGACTATATTACCACTCTCTTTGTCCTCAACCCAGTTGGAGAATCCTCCGACTAGACGGGTGTTGTGTCTGGCGGGCAACTGCCCAATGATTCATGTCGGGTCGTTGTATCTATGCTAGTTGCGCGGTAAACTCTGCTTGCGAGATGCAGGATTTCGTGACGTCAGTGTGACGCGTTGTTCGTATGTGGTGTTGTAAATACCGCTACAATAACATAAACATCATGCCTGTAATCAACGAAGGGTTAGTAACATCTGTACCTGTAGTACCTACCTACAACCTTTTACCAGTTATGTTTATGTCCGGGGGCGATCCTGTATTGCTATCAACCGGGCCAAACTCTAGACTCCGGACTGCTACTGGAAAAGTCCTTAATGAAAACAACCAATAACACTTAACCTGTGGGAAAGTCCTAATGGAAAAACCCAATAACCACATAGCCTGACCCGGGAATCGAACCCGCAGCTCGTGCTTAGCAGTAGCGCTTGCGACTACTAGAGCAACGAGGCAGTCTTTTACGTAATAAGCTATCTAAACCGTCTAAAGTCGTTACATACATACCTATATTTTAAGTAATGTTTGTTTTCATCTAAATCTCAGAGCTAACTAGACGAAAACAAACATTGTTCTTGTATAACGATTTTATTCAATTTCGAGCATATTGTTGTTTACATCTTTGGCAAATTTAGAAATGCCGAACTATAACTAAATTATCCAGACCAGTGACGGTCAGTAGTGTTCCGGAGCTCGCCAGTTTGTCGGATACCTCTCATGTATACGCTTACCTACCTACGAAACATCAGCCAAACAACAGACACAATAGCAAATCAGTTCACGACAACTCGTGACTTGCAGATATGCGCGGTCAATGACCATAATCAGCACTTCAGCAGTACAATGACTTGATACCTGCATCGATGTTAGTGTCTTTACATTTAGTAAGCAGGCCTCGACGGTAACCAAGCGGACATTTGCAGTAGGTACTTATATTATATAAGGTGTTAAAAAATTAACCTTACAAACTTTAAGAGGTGCTTTAGACCATCGAACTGAACAACTTTCACTATGGGACCAACTCTGAAATCACGAACAAAAAATCAGCTGTTTCATACATTTTGATCAAGTAAGTAGGTAAGTATTGAACTTTTGTATGAAACAGTAGATTTTTTTTTTTCGTGATTTCAGAGTTTTATGGCTTATGGGTCTTTCCCAAATGGCGTCACAACACCCGAATCAAGGTCACAGCTCATTAGAGCCACCCGGCACCCACTCCGCACCGCCTAGCCTCCTGCGGCTAGTATTCTTTATATGGACTTGTATGGGTATGCGCTCACTATGTCAACTCCGTAGCGTCACCGGATCGCCTCGGTCGTGAGCCCTCCACGCGCGGACGGCGGGTGGACCACTCGGTGACAACTCGCGGCTCGCATGCTTGCCTTGCGTTGACTGCGCATTGCCACTGACTCCTCCACCACTCCACTGGTTGACCGCGCGGCGTTTATTGGTGATAACGCGGCGTCCACCCGTGGACCACCTGTCGACAACGAGTGGACGCCGTGCGACGAGGCGGTGCGGGGTGGGTGCCGGGTGGCTCTAATGAGCTGTGACCTTCATTCATCAAGTCGGTCACAACTGCCTCTTAGTAGGTCGTCGTTCTATCTAGCTGGCGCAGGTCCTACCTTTACTGATGGTCGCTTGATTGATGATTAAAGTCCATAGTTTTTAAACATAAAACCTACTTAGGTATTACATACTTTCTGTTACATTTCTAAGGTGTTATAAGAAATAAATAGGTGACTAGGTACTCTGTATTACGGTAGGACAGTCCTCTTATTCCACTGATACTAAAATTTAGCTTAGACTTATATTATTACATACAGTCAAAAAAAAGAGAAAAAGTATGCAGGATCGTCGGATATAGTTGAAGTTTAGTAAGAAACCGATGGATGTTCTCGAAGAAAATTTAATTTAATTAATAGAAAACAAACAGCTCATTTTTTATCAAATTAAATTTCAGTCGACAACATCCATCGGTTTGTTACTAAACATCAACTAAGTACATATATCCGACGATCCTGCATACTTTTTCTCTTTTGTTGACTGTACATAATCACTTACTTGCACGAAATACTTCATAAATTTTACTAGCTCTACCAAAATTCCCATTCGGATGGACATTAATAAAAAAGTGTTCGGCGATGGCTACTTCTATTTTGATAGTATAGCATAATCAGCCTATAATGTTCCCACTGCTGGGACACAGGCCTCCTCTCTTCGAGAGGGAGTGGACTGTGAATCTTCCATGCAGGCCCAGTGCGGGTTGGTAGATGTCACGTATGTCTTCGAATTTTTGATCCAAGCATATGCCGGTTTCCTCACGATGTTTTCCTTTACCGGTTTGAGAGCATTGGTGATGAAATTATTTACAAAAATTAGGTAAATCGCCTGCCTGGGTCGACCTAAAACTCGTAAGTCGCGGCCGTTACCACTGGGCCACCACTGCTCAACTTTTGGCAGTATATATTTTCTGCAAATAAATTATTCTTATTCTTATCAATACCTAATTCAAGGTGCAGCGTCTGTGGTCATTGCATCACGCGTCATTTCTACTCTAATGGGGTAAACAAACAATCAATACCTAAGGGCGCACTTGTCGACATTCACGTACACTCCATGACGCATAACAAATTGCATTTCTGATAAGTGTTATAATACGCATTACCTATGTAGCTGCAGTGACTCCCCGGATTAGTCAGCTCATGCTGAATGCGACTGCCGGCACGCAGACAGGGTGACGACGTAGTATCCTTCAGATAATTATATGAGTGTTGTTTGACCACTCAATGCCGGTAACACAGGTGTTTGTACAAGTCCCGTCACGTGGGTTGCAGCTGAAAATCAGCGTCAGATGATACAACTTGTGTTGTCATCTGACATTATGCTGAGCTGAGGCCCTTTTGGCATTATAATGTTTGTTTTCTGTTTTTACAGTTTTAAGGTGTATTTATTTTGCTGTAATGCCAATAAACGCATTTTTCTTTCTAAAAAGAACGCTGGCGTGTACCTGCGCACTGAGCGATTAAACGATCAAACCGGTCAAGCAATGTAACTATTATGATTCTACAATAAAACAATTATTCTTATATATAATATCAAACAATAGCCTAGTACTTTAGGACACGACTGTACCCGTGCGCAGATCAGATACACCCCCTCCACTGTCGCTCAGCGTTCGTTTTACGTGACGACAACTGTACACTGAGTTAATGAAACAGTTGGTATGGTTTTCACTTAAATTCATGCAAGACTGCAAGAACTTTCTAATGCCAGCTAAAACTCCTCTTATGCACGATGTTTTCCTTGACCATTTTGAGAGCCTGTCTGGGTTTGAACCTTCAGGCAGCCAGTGTGGCGTATTGGTAACGACTACTACTGGTTGCCCAGTAGATAGTAACGGTCGCGACTGACCTACGCGTTGTATGTCGAAGGTTCGAAACCAGACAGGCTCTCAAAACGATAAAAAATAAACGTCGTCAGCAAAACAGTGGTGGCCCACCACTGCTGAGGACGTTTATAAGGGATGTTGGCAAACTCAAAACGTTGCCACACTGAGAAAATTTTTCTAGAACCACCGACATCGCGACAGTAAACGTTTGAATTACAGCTGTCGTCACGTAAAAAGAACGCTGAGCGACAGTGGAGGGGGGTGTCTGCGCACGGGTACAGTCTTGTCCCAAAGTATTAGGCTATTGTTTCATATATAACGTGTAATTGTTTTATTGTAGAATCATAATAGTTAGGTACTTTACTAACGTCGCACTCGATTCATACCACCAATTTGATCGTTAAATCGCTCAGTGCGCAGGTAAACGCTAGCGTTCTTTTTACATGACGGGACCAATACCAAGTTTTTTCTACTCCTCGGTTTGTGGTTTTTGTGTTTTACGTTATTCCATGATATTTTCAAATGACACAGTAGACATCATTGATACTGTTTTTATATTACCTACTCTAGCATCGTTCAAATCTAGTATTAGGCTGTCATTACGACATCCAGGCCGGAATTTACAAAGTGCAATAGCTTCTAAGGAAAATAATAAGTACAACAAACAATACCTAAGTATTTAATGTGTGTATTTACCTTATTGCTGAAAATAAACCTTAATTAGTGAAGTTGTTTTTATTATTTTGGAAAGGAAAACTGCAGTAGGTACCTACCTAGCTAAATAATACAGTTACGTAGTTTTACAATGTGACATATTTCAATTCAATTAATCAAAATTAAGACTAGGCAGGTCCATTCAATTCTGTGTGAGACAGTGTGGTACTTTCCTCAAAAGACCATTTCAGACACTAGTCTACATGGCCTGACCAAAACGATGTCTGGAGACATGACTGACCTCTCGAGTTTGTTTCGGCCGCTTTTCTCAGAGTACCTGGATAAGAAATGCCGACCTCTATCTAGTTTTTAAAATATGATTGACGTACGAGTGTTTTTACTTTACTTACAGAAATAAAAAATAAATAGTCATACTCATATCGCCAGTCCCATGTAACGGGGGCCAAATTCACCAAAAGCCATCACATTACTCTATCCAAAGACTAAGAGCATAAAGGCTTATATCTAGGTCACAATAATTTTCACATTCTTGACTCCTAAACTAGGTGTAGGTGCCTGTGTCTTAGGAGTCAGAATTCTAGACTCCGAGCTGCTACTGAGAAATTCCAGATAGACAAACCCAATAACACTTTGCCTGACCCGGGAATCGAACCCCGGACCTCATTCTCAGCAGTAACGCTTGCTACCACCAACAAGGCAGTCAACATAGTCACCAACCTAAAATAACTGAAAAACGGTAAATAGGCTGTAAAGTATATTAAGTGACTGGGTGAAAATTATAAAACGTGTCTTTAAATAAACTAATAGTAAAATGCTCCGCCATCATGCCGGTCCCTTTGCGCATGTCAGAAATACTGGGCTATCGAAGAGAGACCTGAAAAACCAAATCGATTTAAATTCAAATTGCCGTTGACTCTCTAAGCATTCTTAAAATTGTGTTAGTGCGAAAATCGGCGAACACACACACTAGCTGTTATATTTTTGAAATTGTTAACACAGAAATCATTTTGGTCACACTAAGCCACCGTTTGTGCTCCATTTTGTTTTAGGAACAGGAAAATGGATTAAAAAGGAATAAAAAAACAAAAAAAAATAAGTTAACACATTTATTTATTTAAAAATAAAATAAAAATGAAATTGTCATGATACATTTGAATCTAAAATCACAGACATTAATATTTATAATGAGTTTACTCTATTTCTTATTCCTTGTAACGATACAGCATTCAATTATAACTATTGCGATCGTAAATCGACCGGTCGGGTGGATTTTATTGTACCTATCGATAAAAATTAATTAAACGTAACAATCGTTAAATGGAATGCAAATGGCTTTGAAGTCAATTTTCAAAGGCGATTTAGCTAAATAATAAAATAGGTAAAACGATTATCCAGTATTATTTCTTCGTTGTGTAAATGAGTGATAAGTCGTCACACAGATTTAATATTTTATTGTTATATTTGCTATACATAAAATAAATAGCACCTGCGCCCTAATTACGTAACACGGTTTCTCTCTAATCCATTGCTTCATAGGTTTAATGAATTCGTCTGCTCAACAACGTAAATAACGCAATGGACGTAGCTTCGGCCGCCCTCAATTTGCCAAAGATTTAAACAACAATAATGGCTGCTCGAAATTGAATAAAATCGATATCGACATTTATTTTAAGTAGTTTGTTTTCGTCTAAATCTCCGAGACAACCAGTCGAGCGGCCATTGTTGTTTACATCTTTGGGAAATTTAGGGCGGCCGGACTTTAGTTGGACTGTCAAAATGAAAGAAAACGCGACCTTGCCATTTTGTGTGTCACGTAATTACCCCGCAGTTTTGTTTAGGTAAGATTCCATTGTTTGCATAAAAACGGAAATTAAAAAAAATGTTTTATCAAAAATATGACCCGAAAGATCTTTAAAGGTAATTAAAATTAATACCTTAGGGGCTGTCTCCACAAGTGAGAGAATCGCGGCGATATTATCGTCGTGCCACGTATTTCTATACTCTCTTAGAACGTGTCTCCACACGGCAATAAATCATCGCGGCGAAAATTTGATGGCACGGCGAGACTATCGCCGCGATTCTCTCGCTCGTGGAGACGGCCCCTTAGAGTTTAACAAACAGTTGGCATAAATTATTTAATTAACGAAAACAAAAGACTGCTGTAAATGTTAACTAAGTATAAGTAAGATGCCTATAATAATAAATATTCTAGACAAAAATAAATAAAAACAAATAAGTATAAAAAATAAAAAATGGCTTAATCTTTATCTTTACAGCTCTTACAGTGGACAAATTGCTCCAATATCTGATTGGACGCACATTACTTCGAATAATTCGAATAAAACAATCCAAGCGTGTCCACTACGAGCCAGTTACAGAAGCGATCACAAATAACTGCGAAAAGAACTATATTATTGAAGTGTTGCCAGAACAGATATTATTATTTTATATCTAATAATACTTAATAATGTACCAATCTGTTTGTGACCAAATTAACTAAGTAGTAAGGTATATAAAAATAAAATTTCAACAATTTATTATACTATGAGGACTGCTTTTGAATAAACATAGGCTTTGCACACTAGAAAACATGAATAGCACTTGCTTCACACATAAATTTCGTTCAAACTATAAAGTAAAAATACATAGGTAATAATTTTGTACACAAATCGTCAATATTTCAGTAATGGCAATATTATCATCGTCCACCATCTAAATGGTTCTGAGTATGAAAAGTCACGATGAAAAAACTATCATTAAAATCTCTATGGTATGTGCATGTAGATCAACAGTAAGTATTGTATTTTACTGATAACGCTCAAATACAATGGCTTTTGGTTAATTTTGTTTTTGGGTAGCGGCCAATTACTGTTGGGATTGTATCAAGCTGGCTTCAACCTTGACTAAAAGATAATTACCGACCCTGAAAATGACCGCACTGATGAACATAATGGTAGGATACAGATTATCCTAATGACCATAGACAATACACGAATCGGTATCTTTTTAATGCTCAATGTCAATGAAACCTCTTTTCAAAATTTAAAGTAAAATTCAAGTGCGTGTAATTGGTTTACTTGAAATAAATGTTTTGAGTTTGAGTTTACTGAAAATATTAGGATGTGCAGTAAAATTTATGGAAATCATGGAAAAGATCTAGAATTCAGAGTTTATGGAAAACAATAAAACCTATCGTTCGTTTCATGTTAAAATAAATGGTAAAGTTTAAAATGGAGGGTAGAAGCTATTGCACGTACGTTTCAAATTCACCATACATGACTAGAGAAATATTATGAGTTTTAAAGTATGAAATGTCAAATTCTATACTAATTCGACACAAAAATTTCATTTTTAAGTATTGAAACATTCACTCGTCTTTTAAATTAATGAAACACTTCATTACACAATAAGCTAAACTATTTAAAGTTTGATTTTTAATTTGCTACACCAAAATGACAAGGTTGCCTGGAAGAGATCACAGAAAGCGATAAGGCCGCCCATTGTATATTTTATAGTGTTTGATGTATTTTTTGTTATGAATTTTTGTGGTGTACAATAAAGTATTTATATAAATACAATAAATAAATGACAGCTGGGATTAATGTAATTTTGATTGGGACATCATGTTGACAAAAAAGGTTGATCGCAGCTGTCATTTTAATCTAGCAAATCAGAGTTTAGACATGTTTCTTGTGTTAAATTTACAAGCTAGGCAAGGACCTTACTGGCTAGATAGGAAATAACGATAACAACTTGATTTTTGATAAGTAGCCTAATTATGCGTCTTACTGGCCATCGACATAATTTTAAAAGCTACAAGTGCGGGTCTGGACTCTGAAATAAAAGTGTTGTATTCGGCCAATACGTACATTATTCATAGATTGTGGAAAGTTAATAGAACATTATTTTTGTATTTTTAGCAGAGGTCCCAGTAGGTGTACGACGGTGACGATTATTTAAGAAACAGTAGCATATCAATAATTTCATAACAGTAACCTTAATTTAATTAACGAATACTATTATCAAACTGAATAGTCCCGATAGAAACTACAATAGAAAAGAAAACTTTCCAAATGCCTAGGTTTTTTCTCAGTTTTGCATTATTTACTTATCATTAACCTTATTCTAAACACATACAAAACAGTGGGCAAAGCTGAACATCAAAAGGTCGTTGACGAAAAAAATAAAAAACTAATTCGCGCCAATTTTTTCCTTTTAAATATGGAAGACCTAGATTGTTCTTATTATGATTATTAAATCGATATAGTCGATTATATAGGCGATTTGCGATTAAATCGAATCCAAAAGAGACTCATATTTTTAGAATGTTCTTTTTCATTCACTTGCGTTTAAATTCGTAAAAGTATACACTCCGTGTAATTGACTGCTATAATTATATTAGCGGTGGCAAAGCTGTTATTTATGGGCACGTTACCATTATAATTACTAAGTAAAATGACCGCGAGCGACATTAAAGATTCCCGTAGAGGCGCGACGCGACTCCGCGGAAGAACAATTTCCATGAAGTTTTCATTGAAAATCTTCCACCAGAGTTGTGGATGCGGAGGCCTTAATGGTTTGTCACAAAATTTAGTGTAATTATCGATAAGACTCGATACCTATCAATATTCAGCTTTACCCTATATAAAAATAAAATTAAGCTCAACACTTCACTGGATTTTCAATAAATATTTAAGTCTTGTGATGAATTTTAAAATAAATTGGCGTTAAAAGGAAGCCGTCAAGTTAAAGATGATAATTGTATTTTATGGAAGTCACAAAGAATAAAATAGAAAAGAAGAATCATGAGTCGATTTTGATAATTTCTTAGAAAGAGTATTAATGTAAGAATCTTTAATCAGCACAGACTCTAATAAAGGGCTGTAGGTAAAACTCCTTAAAGGTGAAAAAAAAAAAATATTCACAGATAAAGTAAAAACTAAAAGGCAGTCACACTCCTATTAAAGTCAGGATAGACATTCTTCTACATCGTTACGATTTACCTAGTCTCTAATATTAAAAAGAGCTACTTGTTAAAGGAACATTATGTAGTACTTCTAATTCCTAATAACGCCAATATTAAGATTATTCTAGAATATTAATGCTAATCTTCTCACTTCATGTCCCGACTGCTTCCAAATAGGGGTTTCTTCTGTCCTCCTTGTTTATGCGAGCTGTGTAAAATATTTTTCTTGTTATTATTAAAAAAAAAAAGTAAAATTATTCGTGCAATAACAAAAAACGTGCTTGTTTTAAATTGCAACCATGCTGGGCGCCGGTCGGCCATGTTTTAAAATTATGAAATTCAAGATGGCGCCATTAAATATAGTTTTAGTGACTTCTAAATTACTTCTAGATACCAGATAAAGTTGTTTTAGAATTGAATGTGGTACGTAATAATTCCAGGCTTTCCCCAAGCCTGTGCTACCGAGATTATAAGTCTAACTAAACTTATTTTAAGCTACATGCAGCCTCTAGGCTAAGTTCAGACAACAAACATAATAATAAGGTTTCCATAAAAACGACAAATAATCCGTAGTTGTAATCCGGTATTAACAGCACTGCAGTTGTCTGAACTTATCCTTATCTGGGTTCAAAAGCTACCATAAAACTACCATACTACCATTGACTTTCACTGACATGCAATTTCACGGGAAACTTCCCACGGGATTCCCAGCTATCCACTTATATTATCTATGGTAGGAATCTACGTGCAAAAAGAATATTATATTGACCAAGCACCACTTTACTTGAAGAGTATAGAAATAAATGTCAGAAGATATTAAATATCTTCTCTTCTGATTACTTTTAAGTCACTACAATATTCTTTGAAACAAACCAAGACCACATTGACTAACCCAATATTGCTCATCGAATTGGTAGTCATAAAACAGATACGTACAAACATCTATTAAAATATTTACATTCCTAGATGAACATGCATATATTATAGGATGACTGGTAATTAGTGACCGATACCTAAACACGTGACACAAACAACAAACAACTTTTACTATGGGACCAAACCAGAAATTGCGAAAAAATAATCACCCTACATTTTGACGAGTTATGCGAACATAAATGTAGGGAACAGCTGATTTTCTTTTCGCAATTTCATCAGGTTTGGTCCCATAGTAAAAGTTGTTTGTTATCATGAGTACAATCACGTGTTTAAGTATCGGTCACTAATTACCAGTCACCCTATATAATTAATCAAAATTTCACATATTTGAAAATACACGTGGTCATTTAGCACAATCATGGTACAAATACAAACTACAATCGACTGACATTGACAGATACAATGACTTGGCAGACAAAGCAAATATTTGTCAACATGAACACCTGAGCGTGTCCCACGATACTTTACAATAACAAAGATAATGTTTGGTACATAGTGACAATGATGGTTAATACGGAAAGTTGCAAAAACCGGTTGGTTGATGGAGGTTGTCTTTAATTAAAAGATCGCTTTTAGCGATAACACCGCCCATTGTGTCACCATTTGTAAAATTTCTACACTTTATTTATGGTGTACATAATAAAGAATATTATATCCTTTTATACAACTCATGAGATTTCTAATCTAAAAGTCACGGGACTAACATGTTCTATTAAAGAAAAAAGTCTAAATCAATAAAGTTAATACAAGAGGGTAATGTATAAAAGAGGGTTTGTGCCTATAACGACATGACGAGAAGTGAAAATTTCTATATATATGTATGAGCCCAGTTTACGTGATTCAGCGCCGAGCGTACGTGTCAGGATCTCCGCACGACTAGAGTCGAGTATACCCGATTTCCCGTCACCAACCCGAGTTTCGTTCACATAGAGCACAAAGTGCGCCTCTCTTAGTACTTAATGCATTTAAAATGACCGACAATATGAACTTTCCCATATCTATTATTATAATTATCACCTTATTAATTTGATATCATCGCGAAAGTAATAACTCGTCGCGATAATATCAGTCCTTATCAATTTTATTGGGAATTCCGTTATTGATCGTTGAGATACGATTTGCGGTGAAATTATTAACAATGGTCGCGGCTGACATCATTATTTTCATATTATCTACTCATACTTGGCTTCGCGGAATTATCATTCGTTTATAATGAAACAAATGGCAAAACACGGGTTTTCTTTACAAGGTGCAACAAGAAACGATCTTTGGTGGAAATTGCCAGAACCACTGGCACTGGCAAGTTAACTGACCACCTACTATACCGTATTCAGGAAAGAAACAGATAAATAATACTATCTAATAATAAACTTTTGTGTTTCTAACCTCTAAGGAAATATTTTGAAATAGGGTAGTTGTTAATTTACGTTTAGTACCTATTGCCTGTCCAGAAAGTTAAAAGGTCTTGCTATAACAAAAGAAGGCTCTCTAGTTTTATAAAGTATTACAAGGATAAGCCATTTTTGTATTGTATCCTTACATTTTTAACAGACTTCAAAAAAAGGAGGAGGTTCTTCAATTCGGTTGTATTTTTTTTTAATGTTTTAGTTACTACTTACTAATTGACATGCAAATGAACACCTAGATAGCACTTTTTTGCCATTAAAAAAGCGGTTCCAACTTGTTTAAATGTACTTATCTATTTATATGCAACCCAAATTGTCAGTACTTATCCTTAGGCGAGGCCACATTTGACGCATTTCGCCACTTTTGTACAAACTTTCACATTCAAAACTCCACATATGCAGTTTATCAACATATCTAATAGCTTCCGCCCATTCGACATGCAATTAGAGCCTTATCATTAGGTACACGTAAAGCCATATGCTTTACTGATAAGTCTACAAAACACCTGATTAACATACTGAAATTTAAAATGTTACAATTGTGCTTTGTTTACTTTAAATGAAGACTTCACGAGTTGGATATCGATTAAATTGTCTCAGATCAAAATCGTATGAGGGAACCGAATCAAGAAGTTACGACAGGCAAACTAACTTATAACACGGAAAAACAAGTATGAAATTCATTAACTCTGTATTTGGAGTTATATACATTAATTAATAAACTTTATGACTGTGCAAAGTGTTAAACAACATAAGGATGAAGTGAAGACTTAGTGGCCTATTTTGGTCTCCAGACGAGGATAAGTATCGACAAAATACACCTTTGCAGGATTCGAAGTTATTGTTCAGAAAATAACAAAAGTGCATTCAAAACAAGTGCTTGAAATACACCACGATGAGGAAAAATACGAGCTCGCCTTCTATACATATGCTAATTACATGTTATCTGAACACTCAGGCATAGCCACTTCCAAGAGTAGGTATATTAACTGACACCCAACATAATCAGCCTATAATGTTCCCACTGCTGGGACACAGGCCTCCTCTCTGTGAGAGGGAGTGGGCCGTAATCTACCACGCGGGCCAGTGCGGGTTGGTAGATGTCACATGACTTCGAATGTTTGATTCCAGGACGTGCCGGTTTCCTAACGATGTTTTCCTTCAACGTTTTGAGAGCAGTGGAGATGAACTAATTTACACAAAGTAAAGCGCCTGTCTGGGTTTGAACTTACGACCTACAACTTGGAAGTAGCGGCCGTTACCTCTGGGCCACCACTGCTCTCTAGACACCCAGACATTTAAGAATTAACACCACAGTCACATACTGTATTTTTCAAATCTGTTCGGCAGATTTAGATAACCGCAAGAGTTGGTTCATAGGTTTATCCAAAACTCTTTAAAAAAAAAATTAAAGAAGAATTAAATCCGTCTTGACTCGAATATCCCATAACATAGTCTCCTGGTAAATCAACCAGACCGTCTAGTATGTTATCAAAGTAACCCTGAACTCTCTACTACTGGCGACCGATAAATAATTATTTGCATTGCCAAATCTTATGAGGATATTATAATGTATATTTTTCCGGCTAACATTAGCCAAAATAATAACGCAAACAAAAGTCTCGGTCCAATATGACTCATCATTACTAATCTGTTGATAAATAAGGAATGAATGTATTCATCTAGCTAGCAGCCAAATCCAGGGATTTACGGCTTAAATAATCTGTCTTCCAAATCTTGTAATCCAGAGTAAAAAATGCTGGGAACCTAAGAATGTTGGCCGCTCAGAATTGAACGCGGAAAAATTGAGCGTTTTTGAATAAACAATGTGTTATCGGCTTTAGTGTTTATCGTTTATGCTTGCACCATATAGGACCATAACCACAGTACCTATATTATATTGTGCCATAACTTATCCACAGACAAAAAGAAAGGCATTGGCTTTGCCATCTACTGAACTAAATTATTAATTTAGAAGTGTACCATCGACATGGATATATAAGACGAAAGTAGAGGAAGAGTTTTCAATCGTCAACAATTCATCAGCCAACAACAAACACAGATTTTATCAAAAACCCAACTTGACAATCAGTCAATTTATCAGTAAGTACTTATTACTATCTCTGTATTTTCATACCGCAAGATGTTATGCTAAAATTACAAAAGGCCACGTCAGTAGTATTTAACAGACACGCAAGTCGGTGTCACCGGCTGGGCGGGAATTACAATTACGCCATATTTTGGTAGATGACGATGAGACATTTACCTCCTACTCGCGACCTACGTGACTGGAACGACGTGGTCCATCTGCTGTTTGCCAAATATTTTGCCTATGAATTCCTTATTTGAATTTTGTATTTTTTTTTTTTAGAAAATGCGGCTGTTTATATGGTAAACCATAGGTTTTAAACGTTTGCAATAACGTTATTAATTTCAGTGGGGCAGTAGAAGACCCAGAAAAAATTATATATTATTATCATATCTTACGACTATATTACACGTTTAAATATAATCGTGGGAATAGCTGTTTTAGATTCCCGGCAGATGATAAGTAAAAAAATTGGGGGCCTCTCATTGACTTATATGTTACTTTAAAATCATTGGGGCCTCTAAAAAAAAATACTTACTTTTAAAGTGGCGGGCAAAATAAGGTTGAGAATGCGGTAAACATATTTTGGGGATTATTACCATGAAAAAGGATATAAGTAGACGGTTTCTTTGTGATGGGATGGCGTCGCTAACAGCGGAAATGAATGTCAAGGTTAATTTTCTGACTTCAAGAGCATTGAAACTAGGAAATGCAAACAGCGTGCTGTTGAATGTTATAGTGTTCGACAGCCTTTACGTGAAAGCAGTATTACCTACTTACTTATGTTTTACAAAACCATTGTTTATGGCTCCGAGAATCTATAGCGTAGGTGTTGCTATGGAACTATAATATTATTATTACTTCATACAAATAAATGGGCTTCTAGGCTGGGCTATGGTTCAAATGAGTAGCAAGAAGAGATGCGATTTTTTCGAAATAGGATCTGTTTTGTGCCCGAACAAGCGGTCCAGAATTGCGACCAGATTACCAAATTTTTTGGGGTAAATTTAGATTACTGAATTTGATATTATAATTGCAGAGAAACGTGTGTTATTTAAACGAGTACGTTAACCCGTGAAAGTCAATATGTAAAAGTCTCTACAATATTATTATACGATCGACATAAAATAGTTACGATGGTCGATGGATTGGCTGATTTTTGAGCACGTTTCGTGTGATCGAAAAACCATTTTCAACATATATAATATATCATCACGCCTGTTTTCGCTGACGGGTTAGGTAGAGAATTAAAAAATATTTACTCAATGAAATGATGTAGTCTTGTTTAAATCATCATCAAAATAACGAAGATGTTGATGGGATTTTCTAAAGACGATTTGATGGTTAATTTTGAAACAGACAGATGATAGTCTCTGTTACTTGCGGTAAAAAAAATCTACGTATGAGTTCACAATAGAATTATGCAACAAAAAGGCTGACAGTGCTGATTACCTAATACAATAGAACTGGCAATATGACAGCCGGATATTTTATATGTAGGTGCTAATGTGATATTTTGTTTCTTGCCCACTTAGTAACTAGAATTACGCTTTTTATTAAGTACATGATTTATGCATGACGGACCAAAAATTCGAAAATTTGTGAGAGACTGAAATCTTACCAAACTAAAAAACAATGTTGATAATTTTGTAAAAAAAACTTGAGGAAGTATATTAATTAATCCATTTGGAATAATTAATTCAGCACGCATAATGAGTTGCTTTTATTGCGCACTGGAAACAGCTGTTGCTACTAGGCATACGGAAATTTATAAAATTAATAATTAACGAACGAGGTTGCTAGAAAGGTTCATTAAAATCTGTGTGGTTCTTTCCTCAAAAGACCATTTCAGACACTAATCTACATGGTCCTCAGATGATCTGACCAAGATTATGTCTAGACTTTAAAAGAGGCTTTGACCCCTGAGTTTGTTTCACCATTTCTTCTCAGGGGCAGTTAGACAGGATATGTCGACTCCATGCTTTTTTGTTTAATATGACTTTTTTGTTTAAAGTGATTCCGATATCCTATATTTACAAAATATCATCTGCCTAGCCTTTTCCCAACTATGTTGGGGTCGGCTTCCAGTCTAACCGGATGCAGCTGAATACCTGTATTTTACATGGAGCGACTGCCTATCTGGCCTCCACAACCCAGTTACTGGGTAATACGATACCCCTTGGTAAGACTGGTTGTCAGACTTTCGGGCTTCTGACTACCCGTAACGACTGTCAAAGATCCACGAATGACATCACCCGGGACCAACGGCTTAACGTGCTTTCCAAGGCACGGAGGGCTCTCGGTATGTAAATATGGTCACCCATCCACAGACCAACCACGGCAAGCGTAGCTCAACCTGATCGATCGACCTGTGCGGCTGTTAATAAATAATAATTAAATAATTCGTGTTATTAAATTTACTAGATAGTTCCACTTATGGTAGATGATACTACTAAACTTATATCATACATTACACAATCTCTTTTCTACGTCACATCGAGATAAAGGAGAATGTATAGGCCACACTATAATTTCAAGACATTCACAACACACTCAACTTTGAACTCTAACCTCACGAGACAAAAGTTGATTATTGTTTGTTGTTGTTTTTATGAAAGTTACTGTGTTTTGTTACCGTTTTGCTGACATACGTATCTTTACCAGGTTTTTTAGTGCCATTTTTAGATTACTCCGTAATGTCTTCGGACAGTCTTACTTACATAAAGTAGGTAGGCATAAACAAGGTGAAATTGAAAACATGTGAGTATGCGACACAAATCGAAATGGGAGATTGTACTCATCATTATGAACAACTTTTAATATGGGACGAAACCTGAAATCGCGAAAAAAATCAGCGTTCCTTACATTTTGACGAGTTATGGGAACATAAATGTAGGAAACAGCTGATTTTTTCTCGCGATTTCAGGTTTCGTCCCATATTAAAAGTTGTTCATAATGATGAGTACAATCTCCCATTTCGATTTGTGTCGCAGGTTTTCAACTTCAACCTGTAGTAATAAAATAACAATTATTGAGGTGCATTGACACTTGAATAAATTATTAGGTTAATTGCATTGCAAGCCTAATTTATTTTTGTTGTGACAGTTGTTCTTTTATTTATTTCTATTTAATTATGTACCTACATGATCTACATTGTCTATAATCAGTAAAAATATTGTTTTACTCATAGTTAAGCAGAGGTAATTTGTACTTAAATGTTATATTTCCTTAATGTTTTTATTGTTGTAAGAAATATATGAATGTATAGCACTGTGTAAGTTTACAATATTTACAAGATTGGTCCACTTATCATCAAGCAAAAGTCGTTAAAATAATACCTACTAAGGGTCATGGTATACTTTAAGAGAGGAAATCTATTTAGGTATGTCCTCCCTATTCCATTGCCTATATTTCACTTGGTTACTTTCAAAGTTCACACATAAATTCTAGGTTCTATTTGATCAATTCAAATATCATTAGCTTCACTTTCTAATTACATTTTAACTACTGATATAGTTACTTTTACTTCCACAATGAGTAAAAATTAATCACTACCTATATTATAATGACTAGATACAAATACAATGTTAAATTTAACCAATAATTACTTTTTAAAAAACATTTAAAAGTTACAGAATAACCCACACCCTGCACACCAAAAAAAAACACAGAAAATCATGCACACACACACACACACCAACCAAAACCAGAAACAACTACTTACAACAATATTTAGGAGAACTAGAAGTAAATGAGATTAGATAATTATTATAGCACATGCAAATAATAATTAATTATTTGTATTATATTGAAGTAATATAAATGCATTTTTTACAGGATCAAGGATATGAAGGGTTTTACTTCCTAATATTACATAGTTGATTTTCTTAAGCTATGTATCTTTCTACTCTATTAAATGTATAAATAAAAATAAAATGCTGTTTGTTGGTAAGCGCATCAGTTGACTGGCTGGACCGATTTGGCTATTTTTTGTTTTAAAATGTTCGTAATAGTCTGCACAAGGTTTTTAGGAAACAAAAATTGTAAATGTTTACCGTAAAAATTGAAAAAAATGGTAGAATCTAAGTCTTTTTTCCAATGGGATTTTTGTATGAACTATTGTTTGGACAGGACAATGTCTGACAGGACAGCTAACAGATTAGCAATAAATAATCTTGTAAGTAAATGCATTTATATCTAGAAATTTCCTACATAACATTTAGTAATTAAATGAATAATTATCCTTGAAATTGCAATTGGGTGCCTTTGAAATAGATTACATTGAATTTTTGTCATGTGCTTAACGCATAAAAATGTTTAGTAGGATATTTATACCATATAATAGTGGTCGATCCATCACCAAATATACACAGAATAAAATTTAATTCTTACCTCAGCATAACCCTGAATTGTTCCAACTGCCGTATACTCTCCGAGAGTCTAGAGAAGGCATTAAAGAGCGCCACAACCTCCGTCCTCTGTAGCCTTTCATGGGATTTGTGTCTGACAGGCAGGTAACTCTGATTCGCATCACTCTCAGGACTGTTCCACTTGCTTGAGAACAATATCTTTAATGCGGTTCCCAAGCCTTGTGTCTGCAGCTTCCCCCACAACTTGCATTTGTCACACCCAACGCAGTCCATTATTCTTGAAATATTACGGAAGTGCTCTCTGAACTCTACCTTCAGTGCTGCCGCTTGACTGCCTCCGTTAAACATTGAGGACTCATTGAAATGGTCCGGGAAGGAGTAGATCACACTCAGCAGGTTATGTATTGCCTGCCGTGTCTCCTCATCTTCTGTAGGATTACCAGTAAAATATTCCTCTTTCTCCAAGTAAGGCCCAGCTTTTGCCAAAGCTCTCATTTCTAATAAATAAACAAAGTATAGGTTCTTTAGCCAATTGGGCCCTTCGCCAAATGTTTGAGACGGATCAAAACGACGTTGGAACTCTTCTAGGTTAGGCCCCCATTCACCGTCAGATGTAAAACTCGCTCCTTTCTCAAACAATAAATATTTTGAACATAAGTGCACATTTATACTGGTGTGCAAACCTGACACAGCTCTGTAGAATACTCTCTTCTCTAAGCACATGTTGCCTAGATCTGAAGTCATCACAAATGGGAAAGATCCATAAGGATTTGGTTTGGGTCGGAAGCAGTTTTCCTGATAAATACTTTTCCAGATTCTGTTAGCTGAGGGTCCTTTGTAGCCAGTAAATCTTTCTGGATTTAGTAATAGGTCTACATATTCTGCATCAACATCCTTGTCATCATAGCCACAGAAGTTCTCAAGCGCATCATCATGAACCTTCCATTTAGCAATTTCATATTGACTGGCAGCACTGATAGTCAGATTCAGGTATCCCAGGTCATGGTCATGGTCTGAATCTGTGTCACAGTGCTCCTGCGCCTCCTTCGTGTACTTGGTCGCCGGAGTCTCGTCTATGTGATCATTCTCGTAACCATTCTCAACTCCAGGCACACTCTCCTTAGAACAAGTCTTAATATGACAGTACCTCATCGCACATTTGCTGTCGTCCACCCAGAAAGGACATTCTTTCTTCAAATTCACTTTGTAGAAACGAAAGTAGTCCTTCCTTATTAAACTTTGGAGGCGCGGATAAACCTTCACGTTATTGAAGTAATCGATGGTGTCAACATTGCACGAACAGTCGCCCAGAGACCCGTGGAGTTCGTCAAAGCAGGCATTGCTGTCGCAAGGCTTTGTTTCATACAGCTCCGTGTCGTAACCGACCGCTTGGACTATCACTAAAGCGAATATTATAAACACTACACAATAATTTTTGTATGCCATTTCGGTAGCGACTTTCGCCATGGCATGAGTATTTCTAATATATATAGTCAGTAGACGAGCGTGTTCTATCACAGCACATTTGAAACTGATGCTAATGAGTATGAGTATTCACGAAGTGGTGAAAGTGGAATTAAACACACCGAAGACGAAAAGGTAGGACGTGCTCAAACAAGCGTTCGCACTTTTCATGATTCCGGACTGATCTGACATTGACAGCTAAATTGACAAATCAATGCAGCTCGAGGAGCTCGAGTAATGTCAATGTCAAAGTGCGTTCAAGGAGTTTATTACAGAAAATTGCTTTGCTCAGTTAGCATAATCGAAATCGGACGTCGCTAACATAATTATGACGTGCACCAATCAGATTCGTTGTTCAATTAATGGGATGATATTCTTGCTGGTATTACTACTCGTTCAGTTTTGATTGAGACTTTCAGAGTCCAACAATTACAGGCGAAAAAATGGTATGATATTAAGACAGAAGAACCTAAAATCCTATACCTAGTCATTATAACCTATTGTTGCGATATAGGTAGTCAATTTGTTTTTATTGACGGGATTGTGACCAAGTAATAACAGACGCACGAGTCGATCGATTAGGTTAAGCTACGCTTGCCGAGGTTGGTCCGTGGATTGGTGATAATCTTTATATACAGAGACCGTCTGACAATCAGTCTTAGCAAGGGGTATCGTGTTACCCGCAGAGCTTGTAACCTTGTGTTACCCAGCAACTGGATTGTTGAGGTCAAATAGGCAGTCGCTCCATGTAAAATATTGGTATTTATATGGAACCAGTTAGATTAGAAGCCGACCCCATCATAGTTGAAAAAAGGCTGGGCAGATCATAAAGGTAGATATAGATAGTAATTTTATTCGATAACTGATTATTTTGAAGCCTTATTGCTTATGATCTTGTCACTGTTTCTATGAACACGTATTATCACGGCCTGTATTGCTCGAAAGGTTCGACAAAGGTGTAACAGAACACTCACAATATTCACGTTCATGGAATAGGGGCCGTGCCCATTCGAATCCAGACTCTGGGCTGCTACTGAGAAATTCTTGACTCCTTCGTTGGCTTAGCGGTCACAAGGCACAGTGCTGAACGTAAGATCCTGCGTGACCCTTGAAGCCGATACCGAAATTGGCAAAGCAGGTTGTCAGGCGGATGGCTAGACTGGGTTCACGTTTAGCCTCCTGTTGTTCCACTAAAAGGTCCCACAGTATTTGTTGGGTTTGTAAGTAGGTACTTACACTGGGAGTTCGCTCCCAGTCGGATCCCAATCGGAGAAGAAAATCGAGAAACCGCCTTTTTTTTTGTTTTTGTTGCGCGGTGGAAATCCTCATGGACTTCCTCCATCGTGGGGGGGACAGAGGGGTATGCTGAACTTTTACCGGCTAAAACCACCGCGGTGTTCCACCTCTACCTATGGCCGGGGGTGCGGGATTCGCATAAGCATCGGCGACGCCTAACACGCCGGAACCCCGCCTGTGACTGTCCCCCCCCCAAGAGCAGGCGACACAAATGGAAGACGGCGCACAGTGGTCACATGCTGGCGTGCTTTCTTACACAATTTGATTTCGGGGAGACTCTTTTATTCTCCCCAGGGATGTGCTCTAACAGGTGTTGCACAGAGCGGGTTTCGGATCGATATTTTGGTCATGGTGCTCTATCTAAAGTCTGAAAATGTTATAAAAAAAATTTAAGTTGTAGCGTAAACAGAACTTTATTGTGTACGATTTAAAGTTATTTTTCCATATTATATTCTGAATATTTGTTTACATTTTTGGCAAATAAATCGCGAATGCAGATTAGGTGACCATCGAGGTGGTTTTAGTGAGACAAAAATCCCACACGGGCAGTGTGGGGTCAGAATGTAGTTGTCTGAATACTTATTTATGTGTGCCTTTGCTAGTGTATTTTACTTATTAGTACAGCCGGAAAAATGGGGTAACCCGTATACATTTTTTATATAATTTACGGGGTAAACAAAGCGTGGACGGATAGCCGAAACCGACTAAATATTGATGTGACTCAGGCTGGCTGGACAAATCTTCAAAATTGCTCGCTTTTAACTAGGTCAATAGGGCACTTTATGTGACGGCTAAACACCCTTATTTCAGAATTTGTAACGCTACAGAATCTTAGATAATCGATCGAAAACGTGTCCAGCCATCTTGAAAAACCACTTTTCGCTGGTCTCTCAATCTCGGTAACGGAAGTGATTTTGACGACTTTTTGCATATCAACGGGCGTTACATAAAATTGTAACAGCATCGAGCTAAAAGCTTTGTGGTACGTACAGCGGTTTAGTAGAAAAATGCAAAAATCTGTGTCCAGCCAGCTTGATTTTACGTATAAAACTTTTGGCTGGCACTTCCGAATCTCAATAACGGGAGCGTTTTCGAATATGGTTACTTTACTAACATTTAGTAACGCAATGTGTAACAGTAATAACGTTTGATTTATGGCGTCACATGTAAGGGTTTACGAGAAATCAATAAAAACTTAATGTCCAGCCAGCCTGAAATCAAGCTGGCTGGACACATGTATCTCCGCTGCCTGATGATCTACGACCTTCGAAATGTGTTCAAAATTTTGTACCGGGGACGATAATGATAACCTGAATTTGTAACGGAGAAACTTTGCGTAGTTTCAAAGATATTGATCATTAAAATGTTTTCATATAAACACTGCAGTAGGGTTACCAATCTTGTAGGTTTTATGTAGGACTAAGTATATTTTAAGGTGTTTTCTTTAATGGACGAAAATCCGTGTATTGGTGATATTAATACGAACAACTGTAGTTCACAGTCTGATCTCAGTGTCAATCCGTCAAAAATACCTCTAGTTTCCCTTCATTTTGACAAGTTTTTGACATTTGTTTGTCGCCGAGATGAGACTGTGACTAGATTTTGAACGTTTTAAATTACAAGAATTGGCCTTCAGGTATTGTGTCACCCCAAATAGACCACATGTCTTTACTCTTTAGGATAAGGTTTTGATCAACGTTCGTAATAACGTGTTCTGCCGGTTTACTTAATACTTAAATAAATAAAACAGGGCGCATACATCCAACTGACGACACAAATCGTAAAAACTAACAACTTTCGCAAAAAACATTGTAATTCACGTTAGTTACCAAGGACACATTACTTTTTAAACAAAACACAAAACAACAGTTGTATAAAAATACAGTACTTATCTGAAAGTTTATAACGGTTACACACAAGTCACACACAAAGCAAGTCTCATCATGGCCGCGTTCCGAATCGCACTCATGAGCGCTAAAATCGCTCTTGCTGGTAATTCATAGAAATGGGTTAGTAGTGATTGAATGTTATGAAGTTGCAGCTGGGTATTGTTTATTTAATTATCAGAATAATAATTAAATAAACAATATCGATTTCAAAATTTGAAATCAATAAATTGCGTAAAAAATGTAGTTAAACAAACGTCGGGGGACAAAATAACTGTGAACGGAATGTAATACTTACTTCCATGATAGCTGATGTTGGTGTCTCTATCTATTGCTTAAAGTTGGTACTACTAGGACAACTGGTGGAATCTTAACTCTTATTTATGTTGTCTACCGCAGATTAATTAATAGTTGTCTTACTCTGATTAGTGATGACACTTCGAAAAGTACATATAATGCCGACTGTAGAGTTTAGTTCTCATTTTCAGTTACCTAAGATAATGAACTAAACGCGAAATACAAGTGGGCTCTCTTTTGCAGCGCTGGTAAGTAGTCAATAATTATTTTGAATTAACACATACTTACGCTTTTTACTGCAGGAAAACCTTTTATTCCCACGGGAAAATCAAATACAAAACAGGCGTGGCTGCTACCGGCCGATTCGTCGATTAAAAAGAAATCCTTTATTTATGTAAAAATTATGGTCACCTCACAATATTAATGGCAGTTTGTATGGGAAAATTTAAATGATCAATATCTTTGAAACTACGCAAAGTTTCTCAGTTACAAATTCAGGTTATCATTATCGTCCCCGGTACAAAATTTTGAACACATTTCGAAGGTCGTAGATCATCAGGCAGCGGAGATACATGTGTCCAGCCAGCTTGATTTCAGGCTGGCTGGACATTAAGTTTTTATTGATTTCTCGTAAACCCTTACATGTGACGCCATAAATCAAACGTTATTACTGTTACACATTGCGTTACTAAATGTTAGTAAAGTAACCATATTCGAAAACGCTCCCGTTATTGAGATTCGGAAGTGCCAGCCAAAAGTTTTATACGTAAATTCAAGCTGGCTGGACACAGATTTTTGCATTTTTCTACTAAACCGCTGTACGTACCACAAAGCTTTTAGCTCGATGCCTGTTACAATTTTATGTAACGCCCGTTGATATGCAAAAAGTCGTCAAAATCACTTCCGTTACCGAGATTGAGAGACCAGCGAAAAGTGGTTTTTCAAGATGGCTGGACACGTTTTCGATCGATTATCTAAGATTCTGTAGCGTTACAAATTCTGAAATAAGGGTGTTTAGCCGTCACATAAAGTGCCCTATTGACCTAGTTAAAAGCGAGCAATTTTGAAGATTTGTCCAGCCAGCCTGAGTCACATAAATATTGATACCGTGAAGCCTCAGAAGCGTAGCTTCGAGTTAAATGTAAATTTTAATGTATAAAGAAGTTTTATATATTTGCTTCACAAAATTTTTGCTTTTGAAAGCGTTCTTCAGTAGCAAATATAATTTTTTTAAATAAAGAAATCGTCTTAATTAAACAATGCTGTTTCATTTGTCTCCCGTAAAAAAATCAAAAACCCGTATTTTTGATGCTAGTAACCCTTAAATCAAAAAGTGGCTGGTAGCAACCCTACCCACAGCAGTCGGTAACTACTATCCTATACAGTGATTTGATTCTTTTGGGGAAAAATCCAATCAGATTAACTATCATCTTCTACCTAAGAAATAAAAAAAAAAATTTTTGAAGTAGAAAATTTATTTATTCCATACAATACAATATAATTCATCCACAAAAGCAGTTTCATCAGAAATGCACAAAAAGAGATTCAAAATACAATAAACAGACATTTGCTCCCGATATCATTTACTATTTACACAGGCATGTGAAACGAGTAATAGATCACATAATATTTAATAATAGAAATGCATAAATATCAAATTTTTAACACTTTAATATTATTTGTAAAATGGACGTACTTAACTTTTTATAACGCCGATTTATGAAAATACCTTTATTTTTATATAATTTCTATTGTTTATCAACATTACAAACAGTCGCTTAACTAACTTAACAGTACCTAAACTTTATATTTTAAAATGGTGCAACAAAAGAAAATGAATAACTAATTATAATGGTAAGGTACAGCGCGTCTTGACATCTAGAGGCATCAAGTTTTCATTGATGCTTGAAGATACAGAGTAAAATACAACAACGTACCGTCTTATATGAGATAACTTGACCTGGAAAAGTTTACTATTGTCTTTTATGAATAATATTATCAGTTTATTTTACTTAGTCAATGAATATACAGCCTAAGAGCCATAGTCAAAAGTTTAAAATATAATCGTGTATGTCCGACTTAATCAAGACTCTCTTCTCTATGACATTTTTTTTTTAGATTTAACAAAAGTAAACATTTCCCAGGTTGTATTTTTGAAAAGGTGGGAGTTGCGCTAGACCGAGCTAACCTTAAATTAACTTGTACATAAGTAACTTATGTTTTTGTATCTGTCGTTGATTTTATTGTTCTTATTCGAATGTTAATTTCGTGATGTCTTCGTTTTAGGCATACCTGAAATTGTCAAAATAAATCAATCAGTATTTTTCGAAGTTTTTCTGTGAAAACACATAATTCAAAACAATTGGATCTAAGAACACTGGTACCATAGAAAATTAAACACAAATGTATTATAGGTACAAACATAAATATTATACAAATAACTATTGCTTAAAATTTTTAACCCTCCCATGCCAACCAAAAATAATTAGTAAGTACAAAATAATTTACAACAATATTACAACAAACATTCTTTACAGAAATTGTTTAAATCCTGTTGAATGAATATTCTTCTAAGCGAGGAGAAATTATTCAGTTTGGTATTGTAAAAATAACTTCCACGCTTCATCCCAAAACAAAAGTAATAATTACATAAAACATAATTACAACAAAAAGTACTTAAAACAACCACAAACATGCAGATTAGTATTTTTATTTACAAAAACGTGACTTACCTAAGTATCATGCTTTGGCCAAACAATTCCAAAAATAAAAGTACATTTAATTTTGTGCAATATTTAAAGCTTTGGGCTTGGCAGCTTGTAAACATGGACCTTAAAATTAGGGTGACATTAGTAAAACAAACATTATTATGTATTACACACATTCTTTATTGATTACAAAATTCTATCAAATCAATCAGTGCAAGGCACAACACCTTCGTCTTATTATTCCTTCCCTCACAATCTAACCATTACGTATGCCTTTAAATGGGTCTCTTTTTCTTATTAATTTGGCACAAACATATTAAGAAATTTACTGATTAACACTTAAAAGTCTGTGCAAGTATTTCAACAAAATTATCATAAAAATTCTAAATTGGACATACTTAAATATATATAAATATAAAAAATAAAATCGAATCAAAACTTAAGTCGACAGTAGTAAAATTTTGTCAATTTTCATTTTATCAATAAACTTACGTACCTAAAGATTTCTAAACAAGTTTTTATGAAAATACAATATCACATAGTAAGATTCTAAATGTTTTATACATATAAAAATAAATGGAGATTCCTTAAATCGAAGCAGTTTAAATAGAGATAATAGTTAGTTTCAACATCTAGAAGAGGCTCTATTGAATATTTTAATAAATGATTTAAATATAATTATTTATCATTTAAAATATTATATTTATAATCTAATCGCTTTGATTATATAATGTCTAGATAGAGCATCAATTGCGCGCAAACGTGTCAAAAAATACCGACCAACTGTTGGACTGTAAGTACTTACCCGCCGATTAGTGCCGATCGTACCGCTTTGGTGTCACTACGTATTACGCGCGCTAAGTAATAAACAAATAACAGCGATAAAATGACGGTATGTGCTATTAAACTGTGCCGAAATTATAAAGGAAGGGTAAAAAACACCAAACACATCACATATCATCAGTAAGTAACCAAAAAAACTACGTATTTGTTTTTTGTTTTTATATTTACCAAATTACGCCCTATTACGCCATATTTTATCAGTGTTGCCAGTTTCTTTTTTCCATTCTCCCAACTTAACGTCCTTTTTTTGTGGGTATATTCGTTGCTTTATGGTTACGTTTATATTATTTAGTTGATGTACTTTTATTATTCGATTTCAAAAATGGTGAAGTTTTTCAATTCGTCTGTACTTTTTTATAATAATATAATGTTCGCGTATAACTTTTTTGTTTATGAGCCCATTTTAATGATTATTGTTGCATTGGGTCCAATAAACTGATTTCAAAGGTGCCAAGAGTAATTTTAATAAGATTAATTTATTCCATTCGTATTATCTGTGATCTTTCATTTGAAATTTCCAAATACAAACTGCCTAAAAAGTTAAATATTCTAATTGAATTAACTTAGCTGATTTAATATAACACAACATTCACACACACAACTCTAATTCAATTAAATAGTGTTTTTTATTTATAAATACAAGTAAATAAAGACACTACTAAAACTGAATAATACTACAAACATACACCTAAAACTTACTTATATTATTTGTATAGTCAATTTTTTTAATATGTGATTTATGGGAGAATTGTAGTAGCTGGTATCATTATTCACGCACACAGAGATATAGATGCACAGTGTAAAACACCGCCCGCACGCACACATGTTTGAAATTGTTGCCTCGTTTTCTTTGTTTTGATTGCAGGGCGACGCTCTATCTAGACATTATATAATCAAAGTCTAATCGTAACGAGCCCAAAACCCTTTGCTAAAAATGTATGAAGCGTAATGAAGTAAAATATTCGAAATTAATAATTAGATTCGAAAAGATCTTAATATCTAAAGATCTATTAGATCTTAATAAAAATATTTTAATTATGGATGTTGTCAATGACACCTGTACGATTTTTATACAGGTTTCATTCCAAGGTGAAATGCAGCTTTCTTTTTGTTAAAAAAGCAAGCATTTTACAACAAAAGCTAGGCAACATTAAGCTGAAAATTGAAAGTCAATTAGAGATTGTCTCTTTTTGAGATACTTTTCGACCTAATGTTATGACAGTTTTTGTCCTATTCCGAGTACCTTCTGCGATTCGAAAAAAGCTAGTGAGAACTCCTTTATTTGCAAGCCTTCAATTGACGTAATGCCACGGTTGGCTGAACACCAGTCTTCCTAAGCCTGAGTTCTTACTTTAATGGGTAGAAGCCGCCATTGTTGGTCGGCGTGAGAGGGAGAGAGATGGAGCTAAACAGGACGAATAGCGCCGTATCACTCTCACCGATACCATGATGCATCCAACACGCCTTAGTACGGCTTGATCTCCCTAATGCACATATTTTATTATAAGTAATCAAATGTAATTAATTTGTTTGCGTTAGATATTGTGTTAATTGCGCACAACAATGTTAGTTAAAAGCATATTATGAATATAATAAGCATTATTATTATTATTTTAAAATATACAGTTGCATTTTTTCAACAAGTCAATTTTTTTGTCAAAATTACGCTCAGTTCGTAACATACTTTTGTCTCTTTTGAGCATGAAGCGTTACAGTGAGAGAACCATTTTGAGTAGGCTAGGTAGACTAACCCTAACACCCCAACCCAACCCTATTTTAGGGGGCAACCCTATGTTTTATAAAAAAAGATGAGCATCACTTTTAGATTAATTTAATTGCATTACTTTGTTATTAACTTGTAAGTTATTCATAGCTATAAAGTTAATTTTAGGATCATATTTTGTTTTTTTAATAAAAAATGGTGTGGGGCGTAATTTTGACAAAATCACTTTCACATTAACGTATAACTTAGCCTTATTATGAATACCACTTGATTTAATCAAGCAATTAATATGGCATACAATTATTTGAGATTCAAAACGTTTTGGACACAATCTCAAGTGAAATTCAAAAGGCGTTTCAATATGCTACTTGTAGCGTCTTTTATCGTCGTAAATCGCTAGAAAATGTATTTTAATGCAATCGTGTTTAAAAATCATTATTTTTTTTCCAAATCGATTATAAATCAATAGATATCGAAACAAATCGGACGCCAAAAGTAGCATTTGTGCTTGCTGTCATTGTGTCCCAAAAAAAAGTCAATCAGCCATGCAGTGTACAGTCCGCTCACAAAATTAGTTAACAAGTAAAAAAAGAACCAAAAAAAATTGTGTTCATAGGTACCAGTTTTAATGTACAAAATATTAGTAGCGAGACCTTCTATCCATATTTCTTATGGAATTGGCGAGACACAGCGAGAACAGCGCTCCGACCACCTGAAACATGTCAAAAAATACAATTTAATATTAGTTACTAAGCCAAAAGTCTTTGAATAACATCCAGAAGTCCAAACACAAAGGCTGCAACGAGCAATGGAGCGCAGTATACTAGGCATTAAATTAACGGATCGTGTTCGAAACACAATACTGCGCTCCGAAACAAAGATAGTTGACGTGGTTGAAAAGGCTGCTCAACTTAAATGGGACTGAGCAGGGCATGTCTGCCGCATGCCGGACAAACTGTGGGCCCAAATAGCGCAGAATTGGTGCCCTGAGACAGTGAGGCGGGGTCGCGGCAAACCACGTAGTAGATGGCGGGACGAGCTGGATAGGTTCCGCTAAAACTGGAAGGAGGACGCGCGGGCTCGCGAAATATTGAAGGAGTGGAGGGAGGTCTTTGCCCAGTAGTGGGACAGCGCAGGCTAAAAAAAAAAACAAAACACAGCGGCCTCTTTTTGTAGGTTAAGTACTGATTTTGACCACGTTGAATGACACAATATTTTGTTGTAATTTCGCAGACTTTTGATTAATTTTATAAAACCCACAAATGGGGTCGGATTGTGGGACCCGATCGGAACAAGCTGATTATTTCCTATTATATTATCTCTGATAGCTTTTACATAGGTCCTGACTGGATCAATAGATACGTGCCTGACTAACAACGGTCTTTGGATTCACAGACGCCTCCCCCGAAAAGAGGCATCACTGGCATCGCCTTTAGCTTCGAAAACCACGTTAATGATAAATTATAAATGATTTTATTTCTGTGTAGGTTTGTACAAACACTTTTACACCTCAATCATATTTTTAAACTTAGATGAGGTCGGCGATTCCTATCTTACTACTCTGAGAAGAAAGGCCGAAACAATGCTAATATCACACTAATATTATAAAGGAGAAAGTTTGTGAGTGTGTGTATGTGTGTTTATATGTTTGTTAGTTCTTCACGCTCAAACGGATGGTCCAATTTTGATAAAATTTTGTATGGAAGTAGCTGACACCCTGGATTAACATATAGGCTACTTTTTATCCCGATATTCCCACGGGGTCAACATTTAGGCGGGTGAAACCGCGGGGCGCAGCTAGTCTATACATATAAAATTCAAAGTCCTGATGATATATCAACGCACAGCCTAAATCGCTGGTCCTAGAGACATGAAATTTGGAGGGTGTGTTCTTTGTGAAGAGTAGGTATTCACTAAGAAAGGGTTTTTCGAAATTCTACCCCTAAGAGCGTGAATGAGGGAGTGTGAAATTTTACGCGGACGAAGTCGTGGGCAGAAGCTAGTATTATATAGTAGGCTTCAGACCTTTCTCAGTGTTGACACTGTTGTTAGGAGTTTGGGATGTTGCTAGTTGCTACCGAGATAGTTGTCTAAGGCTATCTATCCATAATAAAAGGTTAATTTCCGTGACCCTTATAATTTGTACCTACTCATTCGTTTCATTTAAATTGCATTGACATTTTATTCTATTCTATTTTGATGCAGTACTGTGAAATTTTATTTTATGTTACATATCGACGATGAAATGACAAGAACTTCTAACTGACATTTTTTTCAATTTTACTTTTTTTACGTAGATACTTTAAATAATCGTTTGTAAAGTCTATCATATTTATTATAGGGTTTGCCTGAATTTTTTTTTTTTATCAGTCTATACTTGGCAATTGATATAACATGTATATTTTATCCAATATTCAGTCTCTGCAGCATGGTGCAAGGCATAATATATGGCATCGAAGCTCGCGATGTTTGGAGAAAGTAGTTTTTTATGTAATAGGTTGACAAACAGGCTGTCAGCCCACTTAATGGAAAGTGTTGGTTAATGGTTAACACCGCCTACATAATTATGGGAAACTGCCCATTGATTGTCAACTTTAAAGATAAAAGTTGAAATGTGTCATATGCCTGTAATTTTTGAAGTGAAAACTTCTTTAGGCGCGTTGGGCATTTTTTGAGATGGGAAAAAACCATTGAATTCGCGCCACTGTTACCGTAACCGACACCGCTTCGGATGTGTTCGGCTGTCCTCGGGACGTACTCGGTTTTAATGTATATCCGATATGTCAGTGAGTGATGGCAAAGTATTCTGTTTGTGTTTTGTTTTCACTGCTGTCGGCACTCCCGGAGTGTTTTTTTTATTGCTCTCATGCCTTCATAGAAGAAAACGGTGCTTTATACAGCACCAATAATTGCTATACTACACAGAGTAGGCGTTTCATCCATTTAACTAATCGAAAAACCGAAAATAGCAATAATAATCGCTAATTTTAGCACTACCTACGAGTTATTATTGACTTTGGTGGGTTTATCAATTCTAGTCTTAAGTTCGTTTTTGTCTGAATGCCGTTAGTCTGCGTACTTCTTATACTTCTAGAACTTCTTCTGAGTGTGCATTCTGAAAGTTGGCAACGTCGCAAATAGCTGTGAAATATTTCGCTGTTTTGATCAATTCATCAATATTCATCATCCTAGCCTTTACCCAACTATGTTGGGGTCGGCGGTCCAGTCTAACCGGAATACCAGTATTTTACATGGAGCGACTGCCTATCTGTCCTCTCACAACTCAGTTACTGGGTAATACGAAACCCCTTGGTAAGACCGGTTGTCAGACTTTTAATTAATCAATATTACTAAATGAAATATCGCTCAGTTGTATTAAAATGTTGATTGAGTGTTGCAACTTTCAGAAATGCCTAAATAACATTAAAATTGTTGAAATACGCACCTCAATGCAGGCAATACCGATAGCGACTCCGGCGATGGGCTTGTTCCACTTCTCGTAGAGGTCGGATATGACGGACGCGCAACCTCGGTTAGCCACCTCGATGGTGCACTTGCCTCCGATGGCGTTGCCGAAGGTGCTGGTGGTGCTGCAGCAGGAGTCGGGCAGGGTGAGGCTTAGGCCGTAGTCCTGGGGACCGTTCTTGCCGCAGCAGACGAACTGGAACGAAGAAGACGATTGTTTGTTAAAGGTGGAATGGCTAGTGTAATTCGTAACACACTGGCTTTCATTTTGACAGTTCAAGAACATTCATTGCGTTATTTAAGTTGTTGAACAGGCAAATTTTTCAAACATTAAGCAATGGATTAGCAATATTATAATAGTATGAAACATGAATATTTTTCCCTGACACCTAACTCTTTGTTCGACTGTACTTTAAAAGATATTAAATATTCTATAAATAATTTACCTGTTGCTGAATGTTGTTGATGACAGCGTCAGTAGCCTTGTCGACGTCGGCACCGGATCTCTTGTCGAACAGCGAGTTGACGGACTTGACCAGGCTCGCCTTGATCGTGTCGCCGTAAGCGAACAGGAGAACTGCTATAACCACTTGCACGATGATGATCACCAGCAGGAAGATCGCGTACTGAAATGTGAAAATGTGTTATTAGAATTAATCGTATATATTTTTGGCTGGTTTTAACATGTCTGGTAAAGGTCAGGGTTCTCTCGCAGCAGCAGAAACTATGTAAGAATAGATGCCTCATGCCGTCAAGCTGGGGATCGTGGAAGGCGCACAAGTTCCCATGATCCCCGGTCCTAGATGTTGGAAGGGAACACTGGGGTGGTTTTTAGTCAGTCTGACAGACTCTTCCAGCTCCAGGGCGGGGGACATTCATGAGGATTTTCCACCCCGGAACAAAAAAAATAAAGGCTAGTCAGCCTAGCTTGACCATCTTGTAGAACGTTCAGCAGAAGTCTCCCTGATATACGTTGAACGCCGCATAAAGGCTGTTTTGTAGTTTGATTATCATAAAAATGAGTTTATGAGACTATGATGGATATCATGTTAGACGTTAGTATCTAGCACAAAAGAGGATGCTCGTCCTCTTTAGATAAAAGCGTAAAATAAAACTTATTTCACAATAACTGCACTGCAGGATGAAATTAATAATAATAATAATAATAAGCCCCCTAAACAACCACACGTCCTGATTGACCATCTAATCACGTGGGGGGCGGACACACGATAAAAACAAAATTACTGGCGTGGCTAACGTGGCTCTGGAAACCCATTTAACATGGAGACTAGATCAAAGAAAATACGTATAGGACCGCTACCCGAGGGCAATCGTCGGGGCGCACCCGGGGCCGATGCTGGGTGTCTCAGCATGCGACCCATCGGCGGTGGGGGACTGAGCAGGCGGGTTCTCCCCGATAAAAATACTACAGCCGAACCGACAGACAGACTAGACAATAGTGACGACAGTAGAGCAGTTACATCTGTTTTGGATGTTTCGCAGGCGGCGTCAGCTACTCAGCCTGCGACCACCAAAGCGGGAAAACCCCGAGTGCGCATGAAATGGACTGAAGATATGAACATATTCATCATGCGCACTTACTATCACATTACGAAACTTGAAGAGGACAGAACCATGTACTGCACACAATTATTCGATAAATTTAAATTACAATACCCAGAAATAAACGTAACAGAACAAAGAATAGCTGACCAAAGACGGGTTATTGTCAGAAACAAGTTGTTATCAGACGACAGTTTAAATAGAATTAGATTTGAAGTAGGAGAACAACTAAAAATTGAAGAAGAAAGTATAAATCTCACACAACTAACAAACACCTTACAGATATCCCAATCGCTTACAACATATAATCCTTCCTTAGAACACGACACTAGATTAAGAACTGAATATTTTGCTACAGAACTAACCGCACGCACACAGCACAGCAATCAAGCTACTACAGATAATGTCACATTAACACAAACACAGAATAATATTGAGTTTGACCCTTCCATAGTAGAATCATTAAGTAACGAATTAGAAGCAAATATCTCAAAATACAACGGAATGGATCCTGCGTGTAGACCTTTATTACCAAAAATTAGACCATCTCGCCAATTGACGGATATCGTTAGTATGTTTAATCAAAAAATTATTCCTCTCAAACTGTCAACCCTAGAAAACTTAAGCGAAACGCATTCTTTAATCTATTCTGTAGCTATTACAGTTGCAATTCACTTTAAACTAAAAATAAATATAGATAGAACTAGTAATAATAACAGAGTAATAAACGATCCACCATGGCAAAAAAGATTACAAACGGACATAGATCAGCTAAGAAAAGATATTAACAGACTAACACAATATAAAAACGGCAACACATCAAGAAAACTGGAAAAAAAGGTCAAACTGATAATTAAAAATACTAAACAACATAGTTCACATGAAAACTTTAATAAGAGAATAGAAGATCACTTAGATACATTAAAACAAAAACTTCTAGTGAAAAGTCATAGACTAGCACGATACAAAAAAGCCAAAGAAAGAAAGGATAACAATAGATTATTTAAAACAAGTGAGAAACAATTTTATAGAAAGCTTAAAGGCAACAATACGACAATCCTTAATCCTCCATCTCAAGAGTCTTTAAAAGAATTCTGGCAAGGAATCTGGTCAGACAACACTGAACATAAAAAAGAAGCTGGATGGATACAAGAAGAAAAAGTCCGATCAGAAACAATAGACGAAATGCCGTTTGAAGATATAGATGCTCTTGAAATAAATACAATTATAAATAAAACACATAACTGGAAAGCAGCAGGAATAGATGGTATACACAATTTTTGGATAAAAAGGCTTAATTCACTTCATAGCACGTTAGCAGAACAAATAAATGATATTTTAAAAGGCAATCAAAATATTCCCGAATTTTTGACTAAAGGAATCACATATATGATCCCAAAATCAAGTAGAACCCAGGATCCTTCACAGTATAGACCAATCACTTGCCTGCCAACCTTATATAAAATCATAACGTCATGTATAACGAATAAAATTATTAAACACACTGAACAATACAATATCTTGACTGAAGAACAGAAAGGATGTAGGCGTGGTCATATGGGATGTAAAGAGCAATTAATTATCGATTCCACTATTTTAAAATACGTTCAGAGATCTAAAAAGAACCTATACATAGCATACATAGATTACAAGAAGGCATTCGACAGCGTTCCTCACTCATGGTTGATCGAAGTATTAAACATTTATAAAATCAATCCATTAATTATAAATTTTCTTAAGAATACAATGGGATCCTGGAGAACTACACTAAAATTACACACTAAAACAACAAACTTATCCGTAGACGAAATTGCGATCAAAAAGGGTATTTTCCAAGGGGACTCATTAAGCCCTCTATGGTTTTGTCTAGCCCTGAATCCACTCTCCCGAGCATTAATCGAATCGAAATTAGGCTTTGATATTAAGAACGGTAGGTCAATATTACACCAAATTACACATTTACTATATATGGATGACTTAAAACTATATGCTAATAAAAATACAGATTTACACGATTTATTAAACATAACAACAACATTTTCGAAAGACATAAGAATGGATTTTGGACTAGATAAATGCCGGAAACTAAATATAGAGAAAGGTAAGATTATAGAAGGAAACTACTCAACAGACACCGAAGAAGTAATAGAAGCGATGAAAGACGAAGAACTATACAAATATTTAGGTTACAATCAAGCACGATTGTTAGAACATAAGATTGTTAAGGATAAACTTAAAAAAGAATACAATAGCAGAATACATTCGTTATGCAAAATGCACCTATCTAGTAAAAACCTATTTAAATCCATAAATACATACGCAATTCCAATACTTACTTATTCTTTCGGTGTAATAAAATGGTCTTACACAGAATTACATGCACTTGAAGTAAAAACAAGAACGACACTGACACAACATAGATATCACCATCCCAAATCAGCAATAGAAAGAGTTATAATGTCCAGAAAAGAAGGTGGCAGGGGACTAGTAGAAATATCACATCTTCATAAAAGACAAGTCATAAATTTAAAACATTTTTTCTGGCGGAAGAAAAACAACAGTCAATTACACAAAACAATTATAGAGATAGACAAACAATATACACCATTGAACCTTAGCGATGATAGCAATATTGAGACAGTAGATAAAGCAAGACATATAGAAGAGATACACAGAAAGTGGAGGCAAAAGGAACTACATGGAAGACATCCCAACGATTTATACCAAACATACATAGATAAAGAGGCTTCTAACAAATGGCTAGAGTTAAGTGAGCTGTTCCCTGAAACAGAAGGGTTTATGTTAGCCATCCAAGATCAAGTCATTAATACGAAAAATTATAGAAAATACATAATAAAAGATAGTACAGTAAGAAATGATTTATGCAGAAAATGTCACAGTAAACCTGAAACAATACAACATATCACAGGAGCTTGTATCACACTAACCCAAAACGACTATACGCACAGACATAATCAACTTGTTAATATCATACACCAAAAACTCGCAACTAAACTTAAACTCATGCAGGATCCCTACACACCATATTACAAGTACACGCCTAGAGCTGTATTAGAAAGCCAATTCTACAAAATATATTATGACCGCACTATAATTACAGACCACACCATATATAACAACAGACCTGATATAACACTAGTTGATAAAGTAAACAAACACACATTTATAATAGATATAGCCGTCCCAAATACTAATAACATTCAAAAAACTATCACAGAAAAAATCAGGAAGTATACAGAATTACAAGAGGAAATTACTAGAGTTTGGAAAATGAATAGAGTCACTATAGTCCCAATAGTAATATCAACAACAGGTGTTATCCCGAAACAAATATTCAATAGTTTTAATGCACTAAATCTACCTAAATACACATACATAACACTACAAAAAGCTGCCATATTAAACACTTGCCGCATAGTAAGAAAATTTTTACAACTAGATTTGGATAATAATTTCACTGCAGTACAGAGCAATTTACCTTCTGAAAATAATAACTAGAATCTCACCTTGGTTCACACCCGTGAGATTCTGAAAATACCAGGTACTAACCTGAGAAAATTAAATTTAAAAACCATAATAATAATAATAATATAATATTCCACAACTATCACACAACGCCATCTAGTCCCAAGCTAAGCAGAGCTTGTGTTATGGGTACTAGACAACTGATAAACATACTTATATATTTCTAAATACATACATATTATAGATAAATTACAACCAGACACAGAACAAATGATCGTGCTCATCACACAAACATTTGTCCTGGGTGGGAATCGAACCCACGACCTCCGGCATAGCAGTCAGGGTCACTAACCACTAGACCATCAGGCCTGTCAATTAGAGGGAGCGGAGCCTATTCCTTGCCAAGTTTTATACTTTTTTCTGTCTAGTCGTTTTTTAGCATACACGGACAACACGGTTTTAACTGACTTCTGAGCTGAAGCCTAATGATCCAAGATTCGGTCTATTCAACCTTACCTGCATAGTCCTAGAAATATTAAGAGAAATAGACACGTGTATCTACATACATAATTATATCCCTAGAGAATGACATAAAGAAGTAGTTATCACATTTGCCAATATAACACAACGAACTATAGAAATGAAGCCAAAAAGTCCAGAAAACAGTTTTTCGGTACATTTAAAACCGAAATTGTGTCGATCGTTAGAAGTCTTGTTATGAACCAACTGCTTCCGTTCCACGGTCGACAACGGTCCTTTACTCTTCCCTTGGTACTTCAAGTACCACCCAACAGAATTTCGTACATCATACTGAGAAAAAAAAAACGGATTTCTTCCATAGTTTACATTCCATTGCGTGTTTCGAAGAACAGCGAGCGTTCCAAGTTTGAATTGACACAGCAGTGGATTGTTTGATGGTTGTGTTTTTCAATCGAAGTTCAAATATTTTGTGTACTGGTTTCGTTTGCCAAATGTGGGCTGTAATTGAGCCAATCTATTCCAATGTGTTATATAAACTTCGCTTTTACGAAAATGGTATTACGGTTTAGATTAGGTCGTCAAGGTCGTCATTTCACCAATATGGTAATAGCGGAAACAGGTTCCATTTAGCACATTAAAAGTAGTGACTAAATCTACAATAAAACAAACCTCAAGAAAAACGCATGTTTATTACCTATACTAAAAAAATAATATAATTAAATGGTGCCAGAACCGTCACAGAAATGTACATGCTCTTTGAACACCTCACCCCATAAGAGCAATGTAATTTTTAGCCGAATAAGGCAAAGCCAAACGAGGGTTATGATTTTAACAGGCATAATATGTATGTTCATCTGTTCCCTCATAACTCCTAAACTACTCGTCGTATTTTGACAAATGCAACAACCGGAGTCTATTGCTGTCTTAATCACAAAGTGACATATACTATTATTATATTTATTTAATAATAATAATTTTATTTCAGACATAATTCTAGTCCATAGTTTCGACTCATGCAATTAAAATTACTTATAAAATATATTAAATTCCAAAACAGATTTATAGTGTGACTCCGGTAAACTCCGGTTATACGAGAACTGATGTCATTTTGTTACGTCTTGTATAGGTTTATCTTTTTAGTTGGCTTTTTTTTTGTCGTAGTTGGGTTTTAGTTTTAACTTCTTTTTTTGCTAAGCTGTCCCAAGCAATCCTAGGTATTCCTAGATTGTGTCGCACGTAGAAAAGTAACATAGTTTGGTCTGGAATAGTCTGGATACATACCGTGACAACCATGCAGTGGCTCTCCCGTATCGCTCCGCAGCAACCGAAGAAGGCTATCACGAACATGATAGCGCCTATGATAATGAACACCCATGGCGCGACCGTCAAGTGTGTCTTGAGCTCATCCTTCACAACCGTCCAGTTGAGCTGGACCGCCACTCCGATGCCTATGACTGCTAGGCCGAGGAGCTGTGGACAGAAAAACAAAATAGTTATAGCAAAAGGTCGTTTGAGTGCTACAAACAATGATCTTTTGGCGCCTGAATGACATTGACAGGGGGGGCCTGTTGGTAAACATTTTGTGAAATTGTCACAGAAAGTGTATATTGACTGAACAAGATGGCAGCGTTAGTTCCGATTTAGGCCACGCGCCAAAAGATTATTGTACAGCTATAAGTAGAATAATATAGAGTAGCCATAAGACTGGCTGAATGGCAAAAAACATGATATATTCCCTTGCGTTAAGAATTGAAATTCGAATATGTATTTTTTTTAAGGTTTTCCGCTAGAGCAAAATCTACAAAATCTACATTTACTAAAATATCATTGAGGCCGACTCATCTCAGCGACAATAAAATAATAAATGTCAAAAACTTGTCAAAATGTATCCCTATATTTTAAAATACCTCTACTTTCCCAAGTAGAGATATTTTTGACAGATTGAGACTGTGAACGTTCTTAAAATTATGAGAATTGCCTCTCATGATGTTTGGAATTTCGAAGTGTAGCAAAACATGTAGTGGTCAAATGTGCAAAAACTGCAGTCCACAGTCCACACTGACGATATCACATAAGATCGCGTCGATCGGTAGGAAAACCAAAAGTCAATTGAAACGATTACGTAATTCGAGTTTTTGGACTTCCTTATGACGACAGACAGGTTTTTTGCACTGTGATAAAATGCTGTCATGAACAAGCTCCCAATCTCCCAATAGTGTCTTGTGGATATTTATGCGGGCTTGTTTCGACACAGTTTCGGGCTTGTTTTAAGACAGTTTATGCGTGGAAAGTGGAAAAGAGAAAAGAATACGAAGTGGTTTCCTAATTAAATAGCATAATTGTTTTCTCATATTTACGATACTTCAATGCACTGCACCTTAATTGCGTAACACACTATCAACCAGAATCTGAATAATTTTGAAGGATATTGCTAATCCATTGCTTCAAATGCTCGAAAAAATTTCACTGCTTAACAACGTAAATAACGCAATGAATGTTGTTGATCTGTCAAAAATTCAAAATGGAAGCCATTCCTACTGAAGTGTGTTACGCAATTACGCCGCTGGCCAAAATGATTCGAACATGTTCGGTTGCGAATACCGCGAAAAAACAATTTTACGATTGAGTAAGTAATTTATTTTAGTGGTCATTCGGCCAGGCCACTACGGTTGCGTCGGTGACTCAATTCGTTAGTCTTTCTGGTTGGCCTGTCTGACCAGCCAATCTATCGGCTCATGGCCGTGTAACAGTGTTTGGTAGGTATTTCAGAAACTTAGTACGGCTTTTTAATTTGTGATTCTATCAAGTAAGGTGATGTACCGATGTTGTTGACATGCTTTAACAAATAGATGCAATGGAACTATTTCGGGATAAAAACCGTTTTTCTTTTTTAAATTAAGGGTGCCCAGAAAGCCCAGAACCCCTTTTGCGTTCAATAGATGATACTCAGTTCAAAGGCATAATTTCCGTGACCCTTTTTTTCTGATTTGCGTTTTATCTTTTATCTCGAATTTTCGACCGTCGATATTTTGCCTGATGATGTTAGGTTCAACTTTCAGTCTAACGAGGTGCCGCCGTATCCTATCAATATCTGCAAAGAGCGACTGCCATTTTGATCTCAACAAACCGGATCGTGGGAGAGATAGTAGAATCAACGTGTCCTATAATAAGCAAATAAAATTCTAACTGATCCATAAACTTTATTCCTTTAGCTAATCAGCATTTACCACACCTGCCGACCACATATCTTTCAGGTTTCTCCTCTAATATCCCAGGAAGAGCCAATAAACCTGTCCTAATTACGAAAAGCAGTGTTAGAATAGAACAAAATCTAGTGAAAAACATCATGGAAGCAGGCAATTGACTGGCGCAGTACAGATTTAGATCCGAGCGATGGACCGTGCACGTGGTCCGTTCGACAACAAATTTTTGAAGAAATAAATGAAAATTTATTTTATAAGCCCGCGGTTTCGCCCGCGGTTTTTTCCGCGTGAAATTTCTTGTTCCCCCGACCTACCCCGTCGCATCGCAACGCATCGCCTGCCTGCGCTATTAGGTACTTCGTTTTCGCTTAGCGTTCTTTCTGGTTTGTTTCTCTTTTTTCTTGGCTCCTAATGGTCCTAGCGTGATGTTTAATAGCCTATAGCCTTCCTCAAGAATTGGGCTATCAAATGCAATTTTTTTTTTCAAATCCGACTATTAGTTCCAGAGATTAGCGCGTTCAAACAAACAAACTCTTCGGCTTTATTATTTTTAATTATTTTACCGCTTACAACTATCTTTATTAAACCTAATTCGATAATGTGGCTATCAACTATTGCTACTTAATATTATTTATTTCAGATATAATTATTTTTAAAGAAATATGTACATACAATATTATGAATCTACTACTTAAACCGCAATACCCACTCAACTACAATTAAACAAAAAGTACCTATTTAATAGCCATAAGTAGCTAGTTATTTTCGTAAAATAAAGGGCTTTGAAGATCCGTCCGCCATTTTTTCTTTTCAAAATGGCGGTTTCTTGAGTGGCCGCAATTTTGAAAAAAATCAAAATGACGCTACAGTAGCCAGGCTCCATATAAAAATCTTCAACCCCCTTTATTTGCAATTTTTATTAATTTCATCTAGAAATAAAATTGCATTCAAGAGAATGAAAACATGTTGTTATGTTCGCACTCTTATCTTATTCGAGGTCAGAAGCTTACGATTCAGAACAGATGCTATCAATGAGAAGGTTAATTTTAAAATAACTGTTATTTGTACAAAGAGTGATATCATAGAGACGCGAAAATAAATGTCGGAATTAGGGGTAAGCAAATTCATGGTTTGGACTAATCCAAGTTATCCTAACGCTTTTATTTTGCCTAGCCATTGCCAAGATCTACAATCTGAATCATTTTGAAGGATATTGCTAATACATTGCTTCATATAGTTCGAAAAAATGATCTGCTCAACAACGTAAATAACGCAATGAATGTTGTTGAACTGTCAAAATGAGAGCCATTACCCCGCTGGACAGATGGCCCATCCACCTGTTCCCTGCGCAGTCAAATTCACACAGTGAACAATGTTACCGGAAGGAAATTCGGCGCATGTCACACGGCATTAATTCAATTGTTTGGGTAAATTATTATGAATATCATACTTGTGTGAAAACATTATTATTACCGTGTGATAGGTGATAGTTTATACCTACCAGCATTGGTGTGATATAGAAAATTGGCCGGAAAGTGAGGACTATAGTACTTCAACCGAAGGTAATCTTCTGCCAGCCCTTGTTCTGTAGCGTGTTACGGCCTGGCCACGACCTCGCCGCTATCAGCGGCAGCTTAGCGCGGGGCGGCGAGCGATAAAAACAAATTACGAAAATGTATGAACCATGCTCGCAACGCTATTTGCATTTGACAAAGACACCGCGCGGCTTGCCGCGTGGCCGGGAGTATTTTTCGTATTTTTTGCGCACTGTATTTTCAATGAAAAATCCAACAGTGTGCTTTCTTGGCGCGCTGGAATGCGCTCTGCTGGATTCTCAATAACAAGAGATGAAAATCCAGTGCGGCGCTAAAAGCATTGGAAATCCAGTCATCATCTGCCTAGCCTTTTCCCAACTATGTTGGGGTGGGCTTCCAGTCTAACTAGATGCAGCTGAGTAGGTACCAGTATTTTACGTGAAGCGACTGCCTATCTGACCTCCACAACCCAGTAACTAGGTGATACGAAACCCCTAGGTAAGACTGGTTGTCAGATATTCGGGCTTCTAACTACCCGTAACGACTGTCAAAGATCCATGCATGACAGCCGGGACCAACGGCTTAACGTGCTTTCGGAGGCACGGAAGGGTCTTGATATGTAAAGATGGTCACCCATCCACGGACCAACCGCGGCAAGCGTAGCTTAACCTGATCATTCGACCGCTGCGACTGTTCAGCCACAAGCCCCCTCTGTCAGCCGTTTAGTAAAATCCACTCTCTTCTCTCGTACAATGCATTTTTCCTTTATCTCTCTCTCACAGATTATCTCGTTCATCAACATAACAATACTTTCACGGTATTAATGACCTAATTAACGCGTCAATCAATGCCCTAACCAATCCTGACGTGAGCCAGTCCAGTACGGTCACCCACACTCAGAACTGAAACCTGAACTACGAAAACCGCCCTTACTCCTACGAAATCACTGCGCTGTCAAAGTCAAATTGTGCCACAGACGTGTGGTCGACTGTACTTCAGCTGCAGTGCTATTTCCTACGCAGTGACGTCATACGAGTGACCCCTTTAGCTCACGCGTGTATGTGATGTGAGCTCGAAACGAATCAGGCTGAAAACATGATTGAACTATTTCCGTACTAATTCGTGCACGTCTGTTTTGCATTCACATGGGAAGAAAAACGGCTCATGAACAGTTCACTGGATTCGCAACTGGTTCTTGATTTACCAGATTCTGAGTTGACCAGATTCTCAACACACATGAGTAGCATGCTGACATCCATACTAAACCGTACGTATGCGGCCGGCCTAATCATAACTTTAAATGAGTCTGACTATAACATGCTATAACTTACAGCCAGATGGTTGATATAAAAACTGTTAGTACAAGAGAGAAAGAAAAAGTCCAATAACACGTGTAGATAGTGATGGTAACATCTGCTCATTGTGTTTACAAAACAATGTCTGTAAACTGTTTTTCATTTACAATTGGACTCGGCAGTCGAACATATTCTGAATTTTAGCGCGCTGCAGCCATAAATGCACCTGCCAGTCCTGCCAACTAAGTGGGGTTAAGTAAATTAAATGGGAAGGCCAAATCGTAGCAGGAGAAAGAAATTGTCCATGTGGGGAGTAATCATGTTTGTGGGGCCAAGATGGCCAGAGATCGCACAAAACTCTATGGTTGTGGTTGGTGTGTGGTTTGGAAGAAAAATGGGGAGGCCTTTGCCCAGAAGTAAAAAAACATTGGTTGTCTGTAAAGTCGGTTTATGGACGATAATTTTACGTGATAACGTCATAGGAAAACATCCGATCGTGCCTCTCTATCGCTTGTTTCACGCTCTCGCTTGCACACTCTGCTCAGGCGGAACGTGACAATGAGTCATGCTTTTTGTGCGTGCAGCCGGCGTTTATCGATTTATAAGACGTTAATACGTCAAAAAAAAAACAGTAGTGCAGCAGCTGGATGAGAGTAGCCTAAAACCGAGTGCTTGGAATGCGATGGAGCTTTGGATTGGAGAGGCCTATAATCAGCAGTGGAATGCTACAAGCTGAGTATGACACATTGATCGACGGCGTTCGACGGTTTGGCCATACAAAGAGAGAGCAAAGTATGGAACGACGTACGCAATGTTCGCATCGACGACGACATGGCATAGCCCTCTATAACCAAGATTTAATAATGCAATTGCATACAACGTGGCAATGCTGCCAGCCTCTTGGGCACTTTTCCTGTTGACAGCAACGCGGACGAATTTTTTGATTCTTTCCCCTCCTTTTTTAATATTATCTTCTTTGAAAATAAATAAGTTAAGCTAAGTTATTATGCAACAGCGTAACTTATAAGTTTTATGTAACTTCAAGAATTCAAATGTTGAAGATGTAATCTAGACGCAACTCTTATTGACCTTTGATAAAATAAATATAAGATTGTGCATGTTGTTGTTTTTTTTCTTAACCTTTTAACTTATTTATTTTAAAAATGATGTCGCTTTATCAATATAAGTACATTTTTCTCTTCATTTTGTTTTAGTTAGATATAATTTTATAAATTATTTATGTCGCAGACAGGAGTTGGTTGGAGCTTGTTGGTCGGTTGGTTGTTGTTGTTGGGAAAGTTTTGGATAAGAACACACATCAACATTTGATTAGGGCTGAAAACCGCCTAAGTATTTATTGTTTGAAACTTACTATTTTGGTCCATCGTCAGCAAAAAAGTCAGCTTCTAGTCTAAAAGATCATCAAGAAGAAGAAAAGGATGTGAATTTATTTGAAAGTAAGGTATATTTACTTACTGGAATTAGATTTCTAAAAAATAACACTTTTAGCACTTCACAAAATACAGCTTTTCAAACTCATTCAAAGATAACAAGAAAATCACGACTTTGCACAGTTGCTAAACATGAAAAAACTTTATGTATGGGTAATGTGTGTTTATGTTAAGGTTATGTATAGGTGGTCTGGTAGGTGAACAGACAAAAATTTGCAATAGGTAAGTACCTAAAGAGATGTTAATTTTCAAAATAAATGAATAAAGCAGAACTGGCAACATCGCAAGAAAGAAACAGCAACGCTCTCACTTCGCCGCAGACACCAATGTATTCCAATTTCAAAATAAGTAGGGTGAAGTCTCCAGTTATTGACCAATTAAAATATTAAAACATAATATTTTAATTGAATTTTTGTAAAAACGAGCTGGTAATATTCAGATCTAGTTTTATGTTAAATTAAGCATCATTTTAAAATACAGGCCTATCACAAATTCATCGTATTTTGTATAAACCTATCGACTGGGGGCGTTTTAATATGACATTAATTAATGGCCGTCAGTCGATTACGTTATTTAGCTGGCTATTAATCGATGTTATCTGAACAAATGCCCGTCATTCCGTCCGAACCCACTCATCGGGTAAAGGTTATCGAATATAATTATGTCATGAAGAGCCTGCCATGCCTGTCTGAGAATGCCTTGATCATTACAATTTTGATTTATTTTTGCAGTTTGTATTACTTAGGAGCTACGCCCACAATTGTAGGACATTGTATTGTCAGAATTATTTACTTAGGTCGAAGATAATCTTTATCGTGTTATGGCTATAAAGTTAACCTCGGAATTGTTGAGCTGTAAACGGTAGGGAAATGACGATGATTATTTGCATTCATTCATTACCAACTTAGTATGATAATGATACCTACTTGATAGTTCACATAGAACAATGGATATTATTGTGTATGTTAAGGCGGTGTTAAGATAAGAAGATGATGTTTTTTACCTTTATTTATCTTGCTGGAAAAATAAATAACAAAGTCTAATTTTTTGCAACATCGTGCACGCATCATGCATGCATACTTTATTTCTTTACTTATCAATCATTTATTTACGTTCAAAACTCTTGTTACCTACTCGAAACGTCTACATATTTTCATTGGACGTAAAATAAAATCTACACACAGTAGCTCTGAAAGCGATAAGTAAAATTAACACTAATCAACGAACAAGACCGTCATTGCGAGCTCACTTGTGACTTGTGGGACCCAGACGCCATTACAATGCCGCGAACAGCAAATTGTCACGCCAAGCCAAGTCGTTAATCAATCATATGCGCCTGTTAACCCGTTTTAAACAGGCCTCTTTAAGGTTATATTACGTAGGAGTTAGGTAGACTGGATCTAGTTTGTGAATGGAAGGCAATACTTAGTCGAATATCTATTCTGTTTCCTGCGCTATAAATTCTCTCGCAAGCTGCAGAAAATCGGGAGTTTGTCCAACTTTATCCAGAAATTGGACTGCGATTGCTGTAATTTACCGAACGGAGGTTGGACCAGATAGTAGATCAAACCTTTCCGAGTACAACGCGGATGTACACTCGATTCTTCGCTTTCCGTATCCAATTTCTCTCTTGCATTCTTTCAGGTCATTGGTCAAAGTGCCTCGAAGACGTCTCGCTTGACGCATCAAAGGCATGTAGGGAGGGATGGATTAATTCTAGTAAAAGGTAACAGTGTAACTTGAACTATCAGCAATAATATAATTTGGGCCTAGGCTAGCTTCTACTAATGAGCTCATTAGGAGAAACATCGATGTTTGAGTTACTTCAAAGATTTTCCTGTTAAATAAGGTTGTCAAAGAAAATTTTTAACGCGTACAGAACCCGACGACATCGCGTTTCTGTCCACAAATAAAACTATCGCCCTTTCATCATACTTTTCATTTTATTTAAAAACACTTCGCCATGGCGTGAGGTAAACGCCCCAGTTGCCGACCCCCTTCCATTATCGTGAATTTATAACGCGTCTCGTTTTAAAAGTCGTATGGTCTCTGGTATGGTTATGGTTATGCATACCGTGGCCGAGATATTTCACAGGCGGTTGCGTTTGCATAACTACAGCACACACTGCATAGATTATGTACGGCAGCTGAGTAATCCTGTGCACATGTTACGTAATGAAATGGCAACCATGATCGCATTGACTTGAAAAAAATATACGTAGGTGTTGTAATAATCTTTATAAATGCATTTGTGTAACGTAAAAATCAAGTTTAAGATTGTAGTATTGAGAGCATTCAATACTTTATCGATTTTATTTAAAACTCAATGACAACGCTAGCTCAACATGAAAGAGAACCATCAAAATATTTGTCACGACAAATAACTGTTGCAAATTGCGAACGAGTTGCTTTTCTGATACCTATGCAGTTAAACCGCCATATTTACTTACCGGGTAACGGTTTTACTGGTAACGGTGTCGTGCCAATATAATTAACATTTCAACCGGTTACTGAACTAAAAACCTAGGCCAATTACCTGTGACAGAAAGACTAGACTGAAAGCTCGTATGACTTAAGGGAGCACCAAACCCGGAATTCCCCCGATCGGCAAGCTGCCATCGGCATCGTCTTTGTTATAATTATGGAGTTGACTAGTTGACATAATTATTAAATCTTTTTTGTTTGTGAAACGAACGCTGGATTGGTATTGATTCGTTGACCCAAATGGACTTGACACGCTTGACTGCAACACTTATCACATATGATTTTATATACATATAACTAGAACCCATTACTCGTCAATTAAAACCAGACTATGAGTCGCCTGTTCAATTAAAACCGTGGTCTAAAGCTCGGCTGGTCATGATGTGATATTCATTCTTCCCAAGTTTTGCAACACTGCAGTGTCATCTGCTGGCCATCGGTCATTCCGACGCAAATAAGTGAAGGTGAAGACAAAGAGAGTATGTGAACATCTCTATTTTAATTCACACTACAACGAACGGTACGAGGAATTACGTTAATAGTTGCTTTGAAGAGCTTGGCTGTGATATTTTTATTTTCATTAAAGCTTCGTCATCTTCAGATTTACACCACATAATTTATTGACTTGTTTAAACTATTCTTATGTTTAAAACGTGAATCGAGCAACACGAAATAAACAGATTTCCCTTAAACTTGCCATTAAGCACCCTTTAGCAGTTACGGAAGGTTGAACACCATAATAATCACAGGTTGCTTGTGAATAATGGGGCGTCACACACTTTTATTAGCGTACGCTGGGTATCGAATGTTTTTACAACAACGACCTAGATATTCCAATACACAGTGCCTGTGAAAGCATTTGCTGTTAAGAATTCTGTACGTGACTTTAAAAGAAAGCTTGTTTGTTTGGATCGAGTTTGATGGGGCATTGTCTCATATACGACTGTATGGGATTCTGATGAAGTCGAAAACGTTAAGTACTCTAAGCATGAATTGTCGACATTCCCAATAGGCTCAAAATAAACCTCTCACGACTCCTAGGCATACATCAGATTCCAGAATCCAGAGGAATTGTTTATCTAATACGTCTCGTAAACCACGTTGCTCAGATTTACTGCTGTCGATCAAACCGAAATCAATTTAACGATGAAGTACAAAATTGACATCATGATGATGATTGATGTGATGGAGGCAACACTGGTGCTATAATGAGTTTTCTTTAGCCACTGGGAATAGCCGAAAGTTGTCAAACATTGAGTGGCTTTGTGTTTTAAACAAAGGCTTTAAACTTTGAACATGATTCGATATTTAGAAGTAAAAGTTTGAATAAAGATTAGATGAAGTATAGTCCTGACGTCTTCCTTTGTGCTTTCATTTAAGATAGCAAAATCTTGAATATGTTAGATTCACATTATGAGCCTCTCAAAACCAAACCATGTAAGTCGTAATCTCCAAACTCAAATCAATCTTCACCGCATAATTTCACGGTACGCAGCACATAGCTACAAGAGCCAAAAAATCATCAGCAAATCTTGCGAAGTTACACAACGTGCGTGACCCAGCCAATACCATTACCAGGTGTACAACTATGGCGAGGATTGCATAAGTAAGGTCGGTGACCGAGCGACAATGACGAGGAAGGAGGTGAGGTCTGAGGGCGGAAGGGCATAGACAGGCCATGGCGATCTGTGGAGTCATTAAATGCATGACGTCTGACTTGCGGGCTCGACGAAAATGTCTTGGAAAATCTTTGGGGGAGTCGATTTTGGATTGGAGTTTATTTTTGAGCCTTTATTTCAATGGTTTTTACTTCTTCTATAATCTATTGATCTATAAGGATATATGCACGTGGGTTTGAATGGTAAAAAACTTAAAAATTCTGGACAAAGCATAAAACGTTTTTGATTTATCAAGTCGTTGGCAAAATCGTCCGATCCTTAAAATTATTATTCACTAATGGGATTTTTATGTCGCTTGTTTTTCCCTTGAAACGAAACATTCGTAATAAAAAAGGTCTGATATCTGGTGTGTTGTGGCATGTAATGTAAGCTATCAAAGCAAATATAGCAGGAAGTTAATCTAATTAAAACCAGATCACGTGTTGGTGCTGGGCTATTGAATAGTACACAACACACATTACTATTCTGAACCAGACGTTAACTTCCAATGCCATCGCAGATAGAACCATTTCAAGTGTATGTTTGGATATTACTTTTACTGTTTCTTTTAGCGCCAGCTACTGGCCACAAACGGGAGCAGATTATCTAATAATTTTATTCTGCGATATTATGTCGAAAATAACTTGCATCATGGATTACGTCAGACTCTGCAACAGCTTACTGATTAGCAATTTCAACAAATTCGTCTGTAAAATAACGATGACCAAGATACGGACGATACTTGGTCGGATTTCAATGCAAGATGATCCTTGGATATCCTTTAACGACATTGAACAGCTTACGTCATCCAAACATACCTAATAGGTCGCCTGTGGGTGGTATTTTATGTAAATCATCAGAGAATTTCGCTTGAGAATATGCAAGAGATTCGATAAGAAAATTATAGCCGGATAAATAGAACGTGACCTCACCGTATTACTTTGAATGAGTAAAAATTCGTAGTATCAAATTAAACAACAATGTTAATTTAGAGATAAGAATTTTCGTACAGATGGCGTATAAAAACCGTATTTCTGCACAGCACGAGATTTTTCCTGACACATGTTCAAAATGTAGCTATCTTTCGAGTTTCTGAAGCAAATGGTCTATCAGGCGTACATGTGAAAAGGAAACAAAGGCTTTATTTAACGAAGTGAGCAGAGTGTGACTTTATCAAATAATCCCGAGGATTTCCAAAGAGAAACGCAAATACTAGTGGCAAACTGGCAAGGCTGTGGTGCGCAACATCCGCGGACGTGTACGTTTGTTACAAAAAAACGATTGCATCAACGCTGGATGTGAGCAACATTGGTATACGTGAAACCAGTTTTAAAACGAGTTTTTTCTGGACTCGGACCGAAATTATTCGGCGTCTACAAATACAAACCATTTTCAAGGAAACGAATACTTTTTTAATTGAAGTCGGAAATGCCTGTTTCTTATGAAGCAAACGTAGACAGGCCCACGTGCTTACTTAAATGCGTTCAAAATCTTGGGATTTTTTTAAAGAAAATATCCCTTCTTGCATTTCGTTCTTTGTGGAAGATGTCCTAAATAAGATATGGCTTAGGTACCTGAACTAAAGTAAGTAATAGGGCAAGCATGTTAAGTGTTGCGGGCGCCAGTTCGGCGGCAGAGGCGGTCGTGGCGATGATGTCACCTTGGGGCCAGGTCACGTGTACCATGTTTGAATCATGGATTATGGCTGTATCGTCAATGATGCCTTTATTGTTTCGACAGTGGACAAAATGTTCAGATTAATCACTAGCAGTAAACTTTATTGGTATGGAGATCCTTCTTGGGATATTAATATTATCATCAAAGTCGTAACTGTTTCTAGTTACAGTCCCTTGGTGAATTTACAAGTTAGTCTTTTGTGTCGTATACAACTTAACTGTTACGTGGCTTGTTTCATAATGCATGTAAGCAAAGGGGATTGCAAATATGCAAAGATTATTCAAACGCCTTAGCTCAGGTTACGTCATGCATGAGGATAAGCTTCGGGAAATTCTAGCCTTGAGTCACGATCGCGTTCGCCGTTATCCTTCAGAATCGGACCAGGGATTTTTCCTTGACCCACTTCTAAACGAAAATACAAGGACTTTCTGATAAAGCCTTCATAAAAGCTGAACAGACTGATTTTACTGGAGTGCAAGACGTAAAAGCTAGTGACCTTGATGTTAATCGTTAAACTACTGGTGTTACGTTGAATTGTCGACACTAAAAACTGTATTATTCATCAACATGAAGTCACAAGTTTTGTATTTGAGCCGTGACTGTTATGGCAACGTTCCCACACAAAATTTCCAAAACAAGACAGTATCTCTTCATTAATTATTCAATGAATTCACCTGTTGACTTTCGGGGGGTGAATGAGTAAGGAAAATTGACTTTTATCACGCAATCTTCATTGTTGACCCAGTTTACCACGGAAGAAATTAATAAGGGGACACTAGCTCACATTTAAATACAAATGCAGATGTAAGTCCAATGCTTTATTTTAACGTTAAACTGCAAGACTAATGGACTAAAACTTGCGTTACGTTTGCAACCACAACTATAAGCTTTTAGACGTAATTAATTATACAAGTTTCTTCCATTAGGGACACCATTTCGTCTTACATCATTAGTTAGTTACTCTAAATGGGACACCGCATTCTTTTAGGTCAATAGATATTTCGAGGCTTGCGGAAACCATTACTGGGCATCAGTTTTATTGATTAGAAAGATGTCCTATAGCTTTTTGATTCTTTCCTTTACAGAGGCCGCGGCCGACGTGATTTGGTTGAGATGGTTCTAATCTGTTCAATCTAAATGGCTACATGCCAATATTGAATCGAAATAGGTACCTGTATTAACAAGTATTAACTTTATCGACATTCTAATTTCTTTTCGTCGTGGAAACGTCGTTAAAATTTTTCTTATCGAATGAGCAGTAAAACAGGTCTTTGTCATACCAACAGCACCAGAGCGTGGCTTAGTATTAAATGTAATTATTCCAGTACCAAGCAGTTGTGAACCAAGGTCAGACATGTTACATTCAATGAAACGTAAGCTGTGAGCAAGATGACAGTAATAATAAACAGATTCTTTGACATTACTTAGGTAATTCAAAGAGAATGGCTTTATTTGTCAACGTACTTCTTAAATCTCAAGGATTACTTGCTTTTTGAGGAGTATTTTAGTAGTAGGTATGAGTATGTACAAAGTACAAGACTGTTTTTTGTGATCGTGCTTGACAGTTTTAGCACTGATTCAATAAAAGAAAACCTTATGAACTATTTTTAGACGCATTGCCATCGGGGGGTAACTGCGTAACGCACTAAATGAAGCAATGGCTTTCATTTTGACAGTTCAACAACATTCATTGCGATATTTACGTTGTTGTGCAGACAAATTTTTCGACCATATTAAGCAATGGATAAGCAATATCCTTCAAAATGATTCAGATTGTGATTGATAATGTGTGGTAGGGTGCTGGTCTGGTAGAAACTTAAGACTTTGGTGCTAATGGATCAAAATTTTAGTTTACGATTCCCCTTCATTACTGATTCAGTTTTTTATCTCTAAATTGGATGAGACTGGTTCATTATCACGCCAACTCATATAGTAATAGCCTTCAATTACGACGTATCCACGAAACAGCGACCGTCAGTCATTATTTGCTACGTGATACTCAACCAAAATGCGGTCCACGAAGACACGTACGAAAGACAATACGAACAAAAATGTGCCAAGATGTAGATAACGCATCAGATCAAATTCTTTATGGCCGTGTAGGCAGATTCCTTCCAATGTACTGCTACTATAAACATCCATGATGTCACATTGTTTGTCTTTGCGACATTGACTACATGCCTGTTAAGGAGGTAAAAAATGCAATAAGCAATAACTGACTGACGGCATGGTTACCTTTCTGTTTTGTGGCATTGTTCATGAATTCATGATTCATGATTCCATCTGAATAGTCATTACTATTTAAAACGTATTACGTTAGAAACTGGTTTGAGTGGAAACTTGTTGATGGAAGTATCTTTGTAGTACGTACGGCTACACATCAAGCTACACATAATCAGTTTAAGCTGACTTCTGATCGTACGAAAAACCTGTACAATGCGAGGTCAGCTAAAACTGGACATGGAGCTTGATGTGTCGCCGTGTGTACTGAATATTGACATGTTTTTTTTTATCTATCTTTAAACGCTGCTGTTTATCACAATTAGTGCACGGCATGGGTCATATACATAATTATATCGCTTTTTGTTGTTTAACAGCACAAGGACGTGACGGGAATTAAAAGCGATTTAGCGAGTTCCCTTAGCGTGTAGGTTTATTATCATGGGGATTTAAAGTTCACAATTATAATAATAAATTGCAAATTACTCTTTATGTAGCATTTAAACAACAACTTAAATTCTTATTAACTTAATTAATTTCATACCTACTAAAAGATTAAAGGCTCCACTGTACCTCCACACCCGACGCATTTTGATAGTAGGTATTTTTTTTTTGATAGAATAGACCCTTTTTAGTGTAATTTGAAAACCGCAAATTCTGAAAAACCACAGGGGCCGAGAAAAAATTCAGTTTTTTTTTTTTTTGAAAACCACACCCACTACACACTAAACCAACATAATATACAAAATAACACATTAGTAATGACAACTTACGATGCAAGAGCGAGCGAAGCGAGCTCAGGACTTGGGGCACCCCGACTCGGACAGGTTAGGTTAGAAGGGGATGGCGGGGTCTAGTGAGCGAGCGAAGCGAGCGAACAGACCCCGCCATCCCCTTCGTGGTTATTTTTTTTTAGACCCTAGAGCCCCGCGAAGCGTAGTAGGAGCCCCGCGAAGCGGGGCTCCTACTACGCCTTTTAAGCAACTTTTATGTTTTTTGAGGTTAGGTTACACAGAAATAGGGGCTCCGCAAACGAAAAAATAAAACTTTTGGAATTTTTTCTCAGCCCCTATGGTTTTTCAAAATTTGCGGTTTTCAAATTTACACTAAAAAGGGTCTATTCTATCAAAAAAAAAAAATAGCTACTATAAAAATCGCAGGTTTTCAAAAAAAAAAAAACTGGGAATTTTTTTCTCGGCCCCTATGGTTTTTCAGAATTTGCGGTTTTCAAATTACACTAAAAATGGTCTATTCTATCCAAAAAAAAATACCTAGTATCAAAATGCGCCGGGTGTGGAGGTACAGTGGTTCCAGATTAAATAAGTAGGCACCTACTATAGCGAAATAATATTTTATGCAAGTATCCTCAGAACATAAATTAATCAATTATAGATAGTACTACAACAACATATTCTATTTTAAAAAAAATTGAATGACAACAACAGAACGTTTCACCCTACGAATTCTATCTTTCGAATCCAGTCAGACGGAGAGGGAAGACGTATTCCATCTCCTTCTTAATGCTTACGAGAGACAGAAATAGAAGATGTGGTAAAGTTTACCTCTACAAGTTATTGAGAGAGAATGATTGCATTGCAAGAAAAAATGCTTGAGGTTGAAGTTGGTTGAGGACATAACCTCGAAACGTTAATATTACACGAGCTTACAATGAAAGATGTAATTGAATTATTTAACTTTTGAATAAAAATCTAGCGGAAAACCATTTTAAGTAATAGAAAAAAGATCGCTACTTCAAAATGTTGGAAAAACCACATGTCCGACTCGGATTGGAACTTTCAATAGTTCGTGGTCGACGCAGGGCGTCAGTTTCACTGTTGGCTGGTCAAGCCATCAGCCGTCCACCGGAGCACAAGTCAAGCAAACCGGTTCCGATCCAAGCCCGCCCTTTCCCCTACTCACCGCGACCAGCAAGTTGAAGAAGAACAGCACATATTTCACAAAACTCGTTCCACATCCCATCTTGAAAGAGTTGTACACACTGTTGGTATATGTTCACACACAATCGCACTTTGTCACTCGCGGTTACTTGTTTATGTGAGCGGAGCGCGAGCGTGACCCACCTGCTTTGACGTTGGAAATGCTACTAAAGAAAATAAGTATGAGATCGCAATAGCGGCGCGTCCCCCCCGCGCCCCTCTCGGGTTCCATGAATCATGGTTAGGGTGACCATCAGATAGGGGGTTTACGTTGAGTCAGGGTCTGCGTACTTGGTGATGATGACGTTTGTGTTTGGTTTTGGTGTCGACTTTTTATTTATTTTACCTTATTCATCGAGAACTTAGACACGGTGAGATCGCTGTAGTTTTTTTTTACAAGCATTTATTTAACTTGCAATAGTTGCAATGTATGGGCTAAAAAGAATAAAATAAACTTTTCCTTTAAAACTTTTACTATCAACTTATAACGTCATTACACAATTTATATGATATAAAAGCTTGTCGCGAGATTTACCTGTGTAGATAAACAAGTACTTAATTGAAATAACTTGATCGCATAGATTTTTTTTTTTAATTTTAATCTATGTAAGTACGAGTACCTACTTAATTAAATCTCGCGACAAGCTTTGTGTCATGTCCGAAGCGCCACCATTTTGATTTTTTTTTCAATGCTTCCGCGCACGAAGAATGTAGTACTTATAATTAATGATACATAATGGGTACGGTACACATAAACGAATAAAAAATGCCAAGTGATAATATAGTACTCTAAAGTGTCACTTTCCCGATATATTTGGACGTAAAGATCACCTAAGAACTATGAAAATCATTAAACCTATTACATAACATCTATATTATGTGTTTTGTATCAGTTTTCACCAGTAGGTATACTTTGACATGCAAAATAACATTTTAGTACCTATGTTAAGTAACTAATTGTAGCAGCTTTTTCGTGCAAATATTTATACTGTCTTCTAATAAATAGTCAAATCAACCTGGGATCTATTATTTGAATACAATGGAATGCATACACACACGTAATTACTGCATGTTTAATGATTTTCATAGTTCTCATATGGCGTTTGTATGTCCCCCTACCCATATAATATACTACTTTTGAAGAAAAAAAAAATCGGTAGCAAAATTAAACCCATTGCTACTGATAGTATGTTACGCAATTACCCTGCAGCTTACCTGCACAATAAAAAAAATCTAAAAGAATACCTAGTTATGTAGATCATAAAAAAACACATCCTAAAGTTCTTTGTCCCTTGTCTCAATAAGTCTCAACAAAAACACGCGCTGTATGGTGTTCCTATTCATGACCCCTCATTCACCTGTCGTCTATCTCGCTCGCACCTTGGGTGATTCTCCGTCCCGCTCTAATATTTTATCTCGTCTCAACAGGATCACTTTGCAACTTGTGCAAGTAATAATTTGGATAGTTTTTTGATGTAATTTCGTTAAAATATAGCTGAAATATTGTTTCTGAATATTGGTGTAAAGTCTCTAGACGATAAGGTATTATAAATAAGATAAGTACCTATTTGTTTATTGCATAGTTCAGTCAGTGTCCCAAGTTCCCAACCAATATGAATGTCTGGGAGTCGGACGCGCACGTTTGTTATCCGACTTCAAAAACTAGAGGCTCTGATTCGAACGTATTCTCGTAATTTAAAACGTCCAAATCTAGTCGCAATCTCATCTCAGCGACAATCAATGTCAAAACTTGTCAAAAATGTAATGAAATTAGACGTAAGTACTTAGGTAGGTACCTACCTACCTTTTTTTTTTTGACAGAATGATCAGACTGAAATTACGAGAATTACCTACCTACACCTCAGTATGTCCGCGAGTCTTTGTTTGTCCGTTATTTTCTCAAAATCTGATGAATCAATTCAGGATGCAGTCAATGTTTCCTCCCACAGTAAATCTCCTACCTATCTACCTACTATTACAGCAGGTAGGTACTTAGGTAGGAGGTACCTACTTACCTAAATTACAATTTAATTAAGTACCATTGTAACACCTCTACAACATTATGGAATGTAAATAAATATACTTAATTGAATGTGCATAAATAGTTTGGGAAAACCACAGCACAGTTTCGATTTATTTAATTTAATTAGTAGGTAACGCACCTACCTAACTAGGTAATAAATTTAATTTTTTCCTGATGTTAATTTAAATTTTACAATTTTCAACACAACTTCCTTTCCCCAACTATGTTGGAGTCGGCTTCCAGTCTAACCAGCATAGTTATTCACAACCATCCGACAGGCTATCGTATCGAAAATGACACATTTCGATAACCTGATTTGTCTTGCCCCCGATAGCAGACAGCTGTCGGAAGAATAACGGTCATCTAATCAAAAATTTTCGGGGTTTGGACTTATGAACAGCGTTTAGAAGACACTTACGATAACATTGATTGCTGTTCGATACGGTACGGAAGCGTATCGAGTGGTTGTGAATAGCTATGCTGATGCAGCTGAGGACGAGTATTTTACACGGAGCGACTGCTTATCTGACCTCCACAACCCAGTTACTGGGCAATACGGGTATTACGGTTACGGGTCCCATAACCTATCAAAGATCCACGATTTGCTTTCCAAGGCACGGAGGGATATTGGTATGTAAAGATGGTCACCCATCCACGGGCCAGCCGCGGCAAGCGTTGCTTAACCTGCTTGATCGACCCGTGCGGCTGTTATTATTTATTTTAGCCACAAGCCAACAACAACTATTTACACATTAAACTACACACACACTATCAGTAGCAATGGGTTTCATTTTGACTTTGACAGTTCAACAACATGCATTGCGTTATTTAACTTGTTGAGCATAAAGATTTTTCGAACATATGAAGCAATGGATTAGCCATTTCCTTCAAAATTATTCAGATTGAGATTGACAGGTGTTACGCAAGGTGCAAATGCGGAAGAATTTTTGATAAATATTTCGTTTTGGGATTATCCTTGTGACACTGTTATCGGTTGGTGATGTAAATAATGCACAGACAACAAGAAATATTTTAGAAATAGGTACTTAAGTATGGTAACTTAGTAGGTGCGTGTGCACTCTTGCGCTTATCCGTGTCCTAAAATAAAATAAACACACCTACTTACCTAATCAAATTTTGTTGAGTCGTGTCTTCGTGTCCTGAGGGGTAATTGCGTAACACACTAACAGTAGCAATGGCTTTAATTTTGACAGCTCAACAACATTCATTGCGTTATTTACGTCACAATTACAACGTATATGTAGGTATATGTTCGACAGTCTGCTCTACAACGTAAATAAAGGAATGAATGTTGTTGAGCTGTCAAAATGAAAGCCATTGCTACTGATAGTGTGTTACGCAATTACCCCGCTGGTATGTACCAAATAAGTAAGTACTTATGGTATTTTGCATGAAAGTAAAAGAAGTTTAGTCGTGTAGGTACAGAGACCAGCACATCAAGCTACTCGAAACTGTAAAATTTTCCCAATCAACTTTGAACCTAATACTTTAACGATATAGTTCAAAATCGATTAAAGAAATTTGACAGATTGTAGTAGCTTGATGCGCTGGCGTCTGTACATACATACGGTGTAGGTTAGGTAGGTACTTACCTAATTATTTATTCAATTTAATTATGTAAGGGCTGCCTCGTTGGTCTAGTGGACGCAAGCGCTACCACAGATTACTAAATAGTTACTACGGCGCTACTGCTGCTGAGCATGTCCTTCCTGGGTTCGATTCCTCGGTCGGGCAAAGTGTTATTGGGTTTTTCCATCAGGAATTTCTCAGTAGCAGTTCGGAGTTTGGGATAGTGCCCGGTTGGCAATAGGCTCGCGACCTTTGCCCAGTCGTGGGACACAAACAAAAACATTTACCGGTTTCAATTCAGCATTAATTATTAAATCCTTTGTAGCGTTCTATACTTAAATTAATAAAAAAAAATGATAAGCAAACATTTTCAAAGCAGAAAAACCATACCAAAATTCCCTGATGAATATTTAAATTTCCTAAACTTGACAAAAACTTGCAACGTTTTAACGTTCCGTTCGCATATTTATGAAGTTCTTCGTCTTTGCATAAGTAAGTAGGTACCTAAATTGTTTTACATTTGCTTAATTCACAAACTCTTTTGTTTATTTTAAAAATATTCAGCATCTTCACTATTACCTACCACTACATATCTGCGACAAGTAAGATCAAAACATACTCGACAGTTATTCAAAACTTTATGGATTACTTCTTAAACGTTGTTGGCGCAGGCACGATATTTTATGCCAATTGGCCCTCAATTTTAATACCTTTGTCTTAAAGATGGCCGTTATGCTGTTGAAGAAATTCAGAATTTTTAGCGGGAAAAAATATCATCGCTTCACAAGACAACGGTTAACTGCAAAACTGGTTCCATTACATAAAACAGTAAATTCATTTTCGCAATTTCGTCGACAGACAGTCTACATTACGAATACCAATCGGGTACCTAGACATGTAGTTATTTCGCTTTCGATTCGCCATTCGACTTAGCAAAAAGTGGAGGCTCCGTGCCCTGACCATAAACAAGCAGCAAAGGGAGAAAGTTTCTAAAGAACTCGCGAACACTTTCCAATACTACGTATTTACGCCCTTCGGCTGCGTCTGCGTTGAGATGGGATAGCTTATACATATTTGCTGCAAATAATTTATTTTTAGGATGAGGAGTTTTAGCAGAAAATCAATAAGAAGGAATATGGAATTTTGGCTTTCATATTATTCTATGGAAGCCCGTTTTATTATTTTATTCTTTATGTATATACCATTATAGTATGTATATTTATTTAAATTGCTAAATGTCTAGCGGTCACAAAACGTCCAAATAACATAATAATAGATAATACCCCTTTTTTCTTTGCAGGTTTTTGGCAGGACATGTAACATTGTAAGTATGTACATGTATAGTTATACCTACTACTGCATTTTCCTGCAATTTTTCCTCTGGCGCAGTCATCAGTCTCACTTCTTAGGCAAGGCTGTCTTATCATAAATATGAGGAAAGTGTAGAGAAACGACAAAATAAATACTGGATCATTTATTGGTATTAAAACGTACAAAAATCAATACAATATTTCTAAAGTCTTAGCTGTATCAAATTCGTCAGTAGGTACTAGGTTTCGGGTAGAATAAATCACATTTATTTAATGCACACACCCCTAACAATCACTATTCTAAAGCTATTATACATAATTATATATTTAATAGGTAATAAACTTCGTAATAAAGCCTTAAACTCTACCAACTTTAGCCAACTTACAATGCAATCATCATAAGAACACGCCATCTTGGATTTTTTGACGTTTCAGTTGTCAAATTTACTTCACCGAGTTGCTTTTGGTAAGATTTTTATAGAATTTGCTGACTCATCAAAGTGAAGTTCGTATGGATGGCCTTGATCGAAGCTGAACCTACGAGTATTCTTTCTATACTTACATATTCTATTCAAGGCTGATCTTTCAATCGCCAGATTACATTAATTCCTCAATAAAAGTTATCTGACAATTGAAAAATCAATGCTCTTAATAAAGGCACAGATTTTCAGGAATTAAATACAATTTCAAGTTTTCAAGACTAATCCAAAAAGTTTCAAACGCAATCGAGATCATGAGACTGACTGTTATAAGGTGACTCAGGAGTCACAAACATTTTGTCTTCTACTCAATAGATACTTATTATTTTTTTGTAGTTTTTAGACTATTTTGACTAAGTTTAAGACTGTTTTGTTGCGTGTGCGCGCCCCCGTCATTTTCATAGAGCGATATTAGTCTGACTAACAAAAGACAGCCTTGACTCAGGCGCAAATCCTTTGATTCACATGCCCAGTGACACAGTGTATGAGTGTAATGACGTCGGACATGTTGTTTCAGCCTTTTTAGTACGATTTTATTGCACAACCTTGGCAAATCGGAAATTGAGGAAAATATTTTCCTTTTGTAGTTGGAGTTACCTTGTAGTCTGACGGTAGACTAACATGAGCAAACATGAAATAATAACACGTCGATTTACGTAGCTAAGTTTACTTGAAAATACCTTGTTTTGTTGAAAATCTACAAAATACCGGACTGGGAGAAGTATTATAAACATTGGTAAAACAAGAACATTATTATACTTAGATATTATTTCAACATTGGTTGTTTGGAGTATTGGAGTTGAAATTGAGTTTGGACGTCAAGGAACAGTAAAATTAAAATTAATTTAGAATGAACGTTACTTTGATCCGGTGTCGAAACTGGACATTTTGAAACTTTTTTAATTTAAATAAATAATTTATATTCGAATACTCATGTAGCATGTAGATCTACACATTGTTTAAATCTAAATAATTAGCGTACTTAAAAAGAATAAAAAATTTGTGAGACATAGTTTTGTGAAGCTTGTTCATTATTTTCTTGTTTTAGTCTTTATTCGTATAAGTATTATACCTGCAATAAACTGCATTGAAAATATAGCTGCATTATCTTATGATTACTTACCTAATTTACGTATAACATTTACACTACAAAATATTGTAGGTCTCCCAAAAAAGTGAAATTCCTTTACTATTTTCTAATTCCATATTAATCTCGCATTGCATATTTAGATAACCACACACTATCAACAAAGAAATCGTAAATAGATACATATTTTAAACAAAAACCGAATATATTTTGTTTTTTTAGCCTAGAGTTGGTTACTAACAAACCAATTTTAATTAAAAAAAAAAACTATAAGACGTAGTGCAACATGAAGAGCAAAAAGGCACTGTATATTTACCTTATGATCGCTCATGCCTGACACAGTATACTAAACTAAGCAGTATTACGTTTTCATACGGCCAAAAGGACGCGCTTTGAAATCTCTGTTTACTCCGCACCCAAATTGCGTAACACACTATCGATCGGAATCTGAATCATTTTGAAGCAAATTGCTAATCCATTGCTTCATAAATTCGAAAAATTTGTCTGCTCAACAGCGTAAATAACGCAATGTATGTTGTTGAACTGTCAAAATGAAACCGATTCCGATTGATAATGTGTTACGCAATAGCCTCGCAGGTACTTACTTTACTGTAGGTACTGTGCTCATGATTCTCATAAAGTCATAAGTACATAACAGTCGACTCATATAGATAATTTAAAGTCATCCGTGACGTCATTGGAAACATCCTATTCGTCACAGTCACAGAAAACCATTGAATAGCTATTCGTCATTAATAGTTCAAACTACTCATTTTACTCATAATATGAACTCTTTGCTTAGGTACAAAACTGAAGGATAAAACGTGAAAGGATATGTATTAAAAAAATATAATATTTTGTAGGTAGGTATTTGATTTAAAAAATACATAAAAAATTAAAACTAATTACTATGATTACAGAAAGAGGTAGGAAATGGAAGCAACAGGAAGAGCCAAAAAAATACTAAAAATAGTTCGTAAACTTGCATTAGACATCTAAAGAACAATATTTGTTGGACTAATAAACATTGATTAACATCTCGTTTTTATAAACTCCTCAATTTCATGGTCCATGAAGTTATGGTGCATTTGGGACACCTTTAAGAACTTTACGAAACAAAAAATAATACTTAACAATGTTTGGTAACTACATTGGACGGAATTTGCATATTATGGAGACCATTTGACAATTTATAATCCACCAACCCGCACTAGGCCCGCTCGGTGGATTATGGTGCCTCTCACAGAAGAGGCCTGTATACCAGCTGTGGGAAGATTATAGGATAATTATGTAATGGACTAATGGAGATCATTTTGCCCTTACACTGTACACAGTCTTCGACGGCGTCTCTTAACCTTTTGGTAAGGCTATCGGGCCGCCTGCCCTGCCAAAAAGCGATAACTGAACAACTTTGTCAACTACCGCTAACTTTCTGTATTGAAATGGAAACTTTAGTTGATTTTGCCCAGTGAGCAGTGGTGGCCTCGTGAGCAGTGGTGGCCCATTGGGCAGTGGTGGCAGTGAGGTATCGGCCGCGACTTACGAGATGTAGGTCGTGAGTTCGAACCCAGGCAGTCACTTTACTTTGTGTATCTAATTTCATCACCACCGTTCTCAAAACGGCGAAGGAAAACATCGTGAGGTATCCGGCATGATGTGACATTTACTAACCCACACTGGGCCCGCGTGGTCGTGGATTATGGCCCACTCCCTCTCACAGAGGACTAGGAGGCCTGTGTCTCAGCAGTCGGAACATTATATGCTGATTATGATGGTAGCAAATACCACAGTGTATTCAAACACTTTCGACATTATCGTCACTTCGAAAGACCCTGAGTAAACCTCACGTCAAAGACCGACTATCTGTAATGCAGAGACCCCATCGCCAAGGTTAATTACCCTTTAATTGTAAAACAGTCCTAATTTGTACTGAATATAAGTGATCATTGTATTCAAACTACGTGTAGCCCAAAACTCATACACTTATAAACATTGTTAGATCAACAACGCGTTTAGTGTTTGCTTCCGTCATATTTTCGTAAGGCTTATTTAAGGCTCCCAGAGAAAGGCGCGACGCCACGTCGAGAGGCGACTCTGGTGGACCAGCACCCGTTGCGTAACTTGCTAATCCATTGCTTCATACGTTCGAAAAATTTGCCTGCTGTACAACGTAAATAGCGCAATGAATGTTGTTGAACTGTCACAATGAAAGCCATTCCAACTGATAGTGTGTTACACAATTACCTCGCAGCATCCTAATTGTAACACACTTTTACTCACAAGTCGAGGATTTTGAAGGAAATGCATTGCTTCATTTCTCATGCTAATGATAATTTTGTAAATCAAACATATTCTTAAGGTACCTAGTGTGTATTTATTCCGATTGGATTACAAATTATCTAGGTTTAGGTTCCCAAATATATATTTTGAAAGGACTCCTATATAAAGACGAGATATAAGGAATTTCAAATTTCTGTAGAAAACTTATTTTTCTCATAACTCGTCTTTAAATCAGTGTCCATTCAAAATATATATTTGGGAACCTAGATATTCTGTAATCCAATCGGAATACATACACACTACATTAAGAATATGTTTGATTTACAAATTATTTTGGTATTACGTTTGTATGAACAATGCATGCTTCGCCGGCCTCTTAAGTCTTGAAACAAAGGTGTTATTTTTGCAAAATAATTATGCAGGTATAGCTATAGCTGCAGCCATTTTATAAATCATCATCTGCCTGCCTTTTCCCAACTATGTTGGGGTCGGCTTCCAGTCTGACCGGATGCAACTGGATACCAGTATTTTACATGGAGCGACTGCCTACCTGACCTCCACAACCCAGTTACTGGGTAATACTATACCTACCCCTTGGTAAGACTGGTTGTCAGATTTTCGGACAGTTTCTGACGACTAGTAACGACTGTCAAAGATCCACGAATGACAGCCGGGACCAACGGCTTAACGTGCTTTCCGAGGCACGGAGGGGGTCTTGGTATGTAAAGATGGTCACCCATCCACAGGTCAACCGCGGCAAGCGTAGCTTAACCTGATCGATCGACCCGTGCGGCTGTTATTACTTAGCCACAACCACAAGCCATCTTATAGATATACAGTGCTATCGGAAATGGAAAATACAAACTAACTATTGATAGTACTAAAATAATGACTGTGCCACAGCACAGTAATTATTTTTTATCAATATTTAATGGCAGTGATAGTAGTGGACGGGGTTTTCCTGTTATATTTATATTTAAAAAAGTTTCTCCTACTAATATTCTATTACGCGAAAGTTTGTGAGGATGGATGGATGTTGTTACTTTTTCACGCAAAAACTACTGCACGGATTTGGATGAAAGGAGATGTTTCAAAATGTATGGAGCCTGGGCCAGGTCCTTGTACACTATACTTAAAAATAGGGAAATTCATTTAAAATAGTTCTCAACTGTCCAATTACTTTGAAATGGCTTGGTTTGCTGGTAAACGCAAGAAATTACACTTGAAATTGCAACACACAACAAAAACCCGTCATGGCGGTAAGCTGTCATTTTGATTGATTAATGACGTTTGACATGTTTATTTCTGAAGAATTGACACTGTTGTGACAGCTGACAGTTCTGTTTCTATGATCAATGGTCGATCTATGGTTTACTGTCATTGTTTTTAAGCACAGAGTAACTAAATCGGTGAGACGCCATGTTGAAAGTCGATAAAAATAATTGATAAATATCAATTCACTACCACAACAGTATACATTTAATTGATGTATCTGTATTTTTCCCGAATTCTACGGATTTTTCTCTTTTTTTTGAGTTACTGTACATAGACCTGGCCCATTATGAAACATCTCCTTTGGCACACAGATAATTTATAACCGGGATTAACACAATACATAGGATACTTTTTGTCCCGATATTCCCACGGGATCTAAACTTATGCGGGTGAAACCGCGGGGCGGCGCTAGTCTATAATAAATTATTGATACCATGGAAATGTAAATACGGTTAATGAAAACGTTGTGGCAAGAACAATATAATACGTTTTTAAACTTATTCTCTAATCTCTAAATAAACCTTTCTACACACTATAAAATAATTACTTTAGTATAACGTCAAACTTTATGGCGGGTCTGAAGTGCGCTGCTCACTGCGCAGTACCGCATCTGCTGCGCTGCGCTGTCTAGTGAATTTGTTACTGCGCAGCGACTCGCTTCATGTTCCGAGCCGCCATAAAAATTGCATCGGGCAGTAACTAAAGCTCTCCAACTATTAACTGCCATTCAATAAATAAATCTATAAAAAGGCCGAAGATGGGTGTTATATATATATATCAAACAATATAGTTGTATAATAAAATATTGCATTTTTATGTTATTCAAAGCTCCCGCAAACAGGTCGCGACACGACTCCAATAGGTTTTTTTTTCAATGAAAACTTCATATAGCCCGATTCGAACTTTATGGCGGCTCGGAACATGAGGCGAGTCGCTGCGCAGTAAAAAATTCGCAGCGAGTACGCTGCGAATTTGTTATAGAATAGAGCTGTACAAATAAATCGTTAATAATAATATATTGTTCTACTAGAGACGCGTCGCGCCTGTCTGCAGTAGCCTTCATACGTGGTCTTTGAACTGATTAAAATTCTCACTAATTTCCATGATATTCGTTATAAATATACGTAGGCTATTAAAACCTAATTACTGGACACATTTATGACGCATTCCAACACTACGAAATTACATCCAATACGACTGATGAATGATGGCTGGTCTGAAGTTCTGAACATAGGCTCTCGGAACTTCCGCGCATATCCTCTCACTCACACTCGCCTCATATCACCATTTGGTTCCGAAATTTTTTTATTGTGCAGCCTTCTGCGCTAAGTTCAGACCGACAATGAATTATCAGCCGTATTATACTTTAGAAAACCATAAATTTTTGATGTGTCCTGCATCATAATTGTGCACATGTCATGTATCTATCTGTACACTATATTTTCTTGGCTTATTCTACTAATACTTGGGCAAGGTAGGAGCTGGGGCGGTGGGTGAAGCGAGTAGCGAGTCGTCTGGATTCGCGAACGTCGACTCTCTGATGGACGTCGAGTTCCTGATGGATGCTCGGCGTTTCTCCTTGATGGCTTGTGCGAGGAAGAATGTGCAGAATATGCCTGTGCTCTGTAACAAAAGAGATTGAATTGAGTATGTTTATCATTTAAGTAGGTATGCTGAAATAGGGATAGAAGGAGAAATTTGAAAAGAAAATTGGAGTACTGTGTCAGTATGTCGTTAAAGGATTGAAAATCTTAAGTTCAATTGTGCGCTGTTGATCATCAAGCGAAAAATTTTAATTACAATATTCACGCTATCCGGCCGAGACAAAAGGTTGAGTGCCACTGAACTTTTGTCTGAATGTCTGAACTGTGCGCTATATAGAATCACATGCTGAAGCATGATTCCAGACCCCGTAGCGTAGAAATTTTCGTCGGTTATCAAAAAAAATCTGCTGTTTCATAGAATATTGCAATACCTACGCGGTCAAAATGTATTGAACAGCTATTTTTTTTTTAAATAACCGACGATAAATTTCAACGCAGGGGTCTTCAAAATCAGATAGGTAGTCAATCCATGTTAAACATTGGTACTGAGCTGCATCCGACAAGACTGGAACCCATCCCAAAATATTTGGGAAAAGGCTAGGGAAATGATGATGAAATAATTTGATAAAAAAACTACCCAATGCTCTGTTTTATTCAATTTAACAGCAATAAAACAGTATGACAACAGCGTACAGGTAGTCAATCCAGTTTGGCGACCAAATCACATTAAAACAGGTTCACCATCTAAAATATCAAATCAAACTTGAATTAATTGGAGCTGCAAGAAATTACCATACCTACTTTCAAATGACTTTGTTTTTTTATCTTCGTTTATTATTTTCTAGTGTTTTCTTAGGTGATTAACCTGGTTGACACTCATCATATGATGTGTCATCTTAATTATCATACTATCTTCGTCTCAATTGTACTGATTACTCAGAGAATCATACTTGATTTGGGTTTTTCACAGAACAAATGCTCGCTGACGTCTGGGGCCATATTATTATAATGACGTGATTAAGCCATCATCATTCCAATACGAGAAAGATGGAGCTATACAGCACCCTAATCGCGTAACAACTATGAATCACAATTTGAATAATTTAGAAGGATACTTATTGTTCGAAAAATTCTTCCGCTCAACAACGTAACTAACGCAATGAATGTTGTTGAACTGTCAATATAAAAGCCATTCCCACTGTAAAATGTGTACACAATTATCCCGCAGGACTTTACTTACTTACTATACCTACATCTCTTTTTCGTAAGGGAAAATAATGGCTTTAACACTTCAAAATAAGGCCTTAGAGAAATCCGTGTCTTCAAGATGATGCTTTTTAGTAATTTTTTCACAAATCAATATTTATCTAAAAGGCTGCATAAAACGGGGAAGGAAAACATCATAAGGAAACCGACACGTCCTACAACCAAAAATTCGATGACATGCGATATCTATCAATCCGCATTAGGCCCGCGTGGTGGATTACGGCCGACTCACTCTCACCGAGGGGAGGCCTGTGTCCCAGCATGCAGTAGTGGGACCATTATAGGCAGATTTGTATTATGCATTTAGTTGCATAAAGGGCTCACTCAATTGAAATGTATATCGAAGTTTACCCTGAAATGTCCTGAAGCTACCTACAGCAACTATTCTGCGAGTTACAAAGTATTCTAACTTTCTCATACATTCTAACTGTCCCTTTAATCTGTATGATATAAACCTATCGAGGGCAGACAGGCGCCAAGTTTCCGACATATCAAATTAAATCACTATGTAACTTCGTAGAACAACAAACAGTTGAGTTTCAGAAAGTCTACTCTCCATTCCAGAGAAAAACAACCTGCACACACACAAGATGCTGAATTAAACATAAATTTGGATATATGACTGATACTTGGACCGGTTTTGTGCTTCTCGCATCCACCGATCGAGGTGGCGGTGCTTGGGGAAGGCCTACGTCCAGCAGTACACGTCTTTTGGCTGAAATGATGATGAATCAGATTATCAACCCTACCAGCTAAGCTAGAAAGACTGGATAGATTTAGCGTTGTGAAGAAAGTATGTCAACAGAATGGAAAACGAGCAGGATCTTCTAGTGCAGGAAAAAACATCCGAATGTGAAATCCAAAGGCCACAGGAGCTGAATGTCCTGCACCCTAACTGCGTAACATACGATCAATCACCACCTGAATAATTTTGAAAGATATTGCTCATCCATTGCTTCATATGTTCGAAAAATTTGTCTGCCCAACAACGTAAATAACGCAATGAATGTTGGTGAACTGTCAAAATGAAAGTCATTGCTACTGATAGTTGTAATGTATAGTAACCTTATGTTGTTTATGGTCTGTCTTTTTGGCAGCCTGTCACTGCGTTGTGTCCATGATGGCTGTTCCCAATAAAACCGCATAACTAGCTACACGTTGTTTTACTCATACATTTCAGTGGCGACGAGGATAAAAATTAGTATCGTGCTAAAAAAAAAATTTAAATCCAAAATGTCAATTGGGAAACTAACGGAGTTTAATGTAAGATCCGGAAATTGGACAATGTACGTGGAACGCATGGAAATGTTCTTCAAGGTCAACAATGTTAAGGAGGAATTTTGGTTACCCACATTGATTGCGGCGATGGGTGATGAAGCTTATGAACTTATAAGCAACTTAACAAGTCCGGACAAACCGGGGGCGAAAACATACGTGGAGGTGGTGAAGTCTATGACGGATCACCTTCAACCTAAGCCGTCGTTTATGGCAGAGAGGTATCGTTTCCGAAGAAGAAGACAGAATGCGGGTGAATCCATTTTACAATATATATCAGAACTAAAGAAAATGTCCAAGTTTTGTGAATTTACGTCCGTTTTAGAAGAGAATTTACGTGATCAGTTAGTTTGCGGGTTGCGAAGCGAGTCGATCAGGCAACGTTTGTTCACTGAAGAAAATCTGCAATATACAAATGCCGTAAAAATTTCATGCACTATGGAAGCGGCGGAGAGGGATGCAGCGGCAGTGGAACAGTCAGTCGACTCGGGCGGTAGCGGTGACACCGCGGCCGGAGCGCTGCATGCGGTGGCAACGTCGGGGAGCCGAGGCCGCCGAGGGCGTGGTGGACCACGCGGACTACCGACGGTACGCGCTCGGAACGACGATGTCCTTCCGTCACATGATTCGAAAAGCAATTGTTCTGCTTGCGGAGCTTCGGATCACCAGAGGGAAGGATGTAGATATAGTCGGTTTGTCTGCGGTAGGTGTAGACAGAAGGGACATTTACGTCGGGTTTGTCCAGCGCGTCTTGGTGGAAGACAGCCGCAGGAGCGATGGGGCACAAGCAACATGGTGGCGCATGTGCAAGCAGTTGGCGGGGCAGCCAACCCGTCAAGCACTTGGGACCAGTCTGGAGAGGATGAACCTCCTCTATCTGACGATGAAGACTGGGAAGTAGAAGAATTGCATCAACTTAGTTTGAATAGCTACAAACCGGTGAGCTTAACTGTTTTTGTGGATCAAACCCAATTGCCTATGGAGGTTGATACGGGGTCTTTGATATCATGTATTAGTTGGGAAACGTATGATCAACTGTTTAGCCATAGACCATTAGATAATTCTAATTTAGTACTTAGATTCTATGATGGTACTATCACAAAACCTATAGGAGTGATTAGGCCAATAGTTAAGTATGGAAATAAGTCCAAACAAATGGAATTGTTTGTAATAAAAGGTGGCACCACCTCATTATTGGGTCGACAATGGCTTGCAGAACTAGACATTAAAATACCTTTGTACCAAAATATGGTCACAATGAACACTGACAAAATAAGTAGCAATGTTTCCAGTAATGACCAGTTAACTTTATTACTTAACAGATATAAGGATTTGTTTACGGAGGGACTGGGCCGGTTCACGGGAGGCAAGGCTAAGTTACGACTACGTGAGGGAGCAACGCCGGTGTTCTGCCGCGCACGGCCTGTGCCGTACGCACTCCGCGAGCGCGTCGAGGCTGAGTTGAGCGGCATGCTGCGCGCCGGTGTCATCGAGCCTGTGGAGTGCGCAGACTGGGCTACTCCACTTGTACCGGTGCGTAAGGCTGATGGTGGGCTCCGTATCTGTGCTGATTACAAAATAACGTTAAATCCAGTACTATTGGTGGACAAATATCCCATACCTCGTATAAACGACTTGTTGGTTAAATTAAATGGTTCTAAGATATTTACCAAAATAGATTTAACACAAGCTTATAATCAAATTGAATTGGATGACCCTGATAATTGTACGGTTATTAATACTCACAAGGGCCTTTTTAAATATAAAAGATTAGTATTTGGTTTATCGTCAAGCCCTGGTATATTCCAACGAATTATGGCGAATCTTCTTAACGATATTCCAAACACAGAAGTATTTCTGGACGATATTATTGTTGGATCACCCAATATTAGTGAGCATTTAGTTATTTTAGAGAGAGTTTTAGAGCGTTTACATCATAACGGAATGAAACTAAATCAAAAGAAGTGCTTGTTCTTGACTAATGAGGTTAAATATTTAGGGTTTGTTATCTCTGCCGAAGGAATTAAGGTGGACCCTGAAAAGGTGGAAGGTATATTAAATATTCCTCGCCCAGTCAATATTAGCGACTTGAGGGCCTTTTTAGGAACAATTATGTTCTATGCAAAATTTGTTAAAAACTTGAGCAGTATACTGGCACCTTTGTATAGCTTATTGAAAAAGGGAGTTACTTGGACATGGGACAATGAGTGTGAGTCAGCTTTTAAAAGAGTTAAAAATATTTTGATTAGTGCCGACGTCCTTGCTCATTACGAACCAGAAAAACCTTTGTTTTTAACTTGTGATGCAAGCGCGAGAGGCATAGGAGGCGTACTAAGCCAGCTGTATGAGCAGAATGAAAGCGGCGCTGACGGAGCGCAGGAGCGACCTGTCGTGTATGTGTCGCGTGCGCTTAACGCGGCTGAGAAGCATTATTCACAAATCGAGCGGGAGGCTTTGGCTATTGTATTCTGTTTTGAAAAATTACACCAGTATTTATATGGGCGACGTTTTACACTACGCACGGACCACAAGCCATTAGTTACAATTTTTGGGCCAAAGCAGGGTATACCATCAATGGCTGCGAGCCGGTTGCAAAGGTGGGCTATTAAATTGTCAGCCTATACTTATGATATTGAGTACGTTACTTCAAAGCAGAATGTGGCTGATGGGTTGTCGCGGTTGCCAGCTCTTTCTGGCATTAAACAACCTATTAAATTTCCGGAACAATCTTATTTACATTTTGCTCAAAATGCCATGTTATTGGATTATAATGAGATTAAAAGACAGACGAGTCGAGACCAGTTGCTAGGCCGAGTTTTAACATATCTTCGCGACGAATGGCCGTCTGATAACGAAATTAAATCGCTCCAACCTTATTTTAACCGTAAAAAAGAGCTATACGAGGAGTTAGGTTGTGTGATGTGGGGCCATAGGGTGGTCGTACCGGGGGAGTGTAGGAATAAGGTTTTAATGGTTTTACATGAGGCTCATATGGGCATAGTTAAAACTAAAGCTTTTGCTAGGAGCTATGTTTGGTGGCCGGGTATGGACGAAGAAATTGAAAAGACGTGCCGTGGTTGTCGTGTCTGTGCTGCTGAAAGTGAGGCGCCGGTTGGTCATATGCCCTGCCCATGGAAGTGGCCAGATAGACCGTGGGCCCGTGTACATATTGATTTCTTAGGCCCTATCACGGGGCGGCTATTTTTAGTAATTGTGGATGCCAGGACCAAGTGGTTAGAAGTTAGTCAAGTGCCTAGTACAGCGGCTGGTCCCACGATCAGTGTGTTAAGTGAGGTGTTTGCACGGTTTGGGTTGCCGAGACAAATAGTCTCAGATAACGGGCCGCCGTTTACAAGTCATGAGTTTTCACAATTTCTCAATACAAACGGGATCGAACATATATATTCAGCGCCATATCACCCCGCTTCGAACGGGGCAGCAGAAAACGCAGTACATACAGTCAAAAGAGCAATTAAAAAGGCAATTAGAGAGAACTTAAACATACATTTATTTTTAAATAATTTTCTGCTATACTATAGGAACACAGAACACTGTACTACAGGTGAAACACCAGCGTCGCTCATGTTTGGCCGTAGGTTGCGTACAAAATTCGACGCCCTAAGACCAAGTAGGGACTGTAAAGTTAGGGATGCTCAGGAGCGTCAACAAAAATACGGTGCAAGTGGGTCGCGTCAAATGCGCCCGGGGGATGAGGTCTGGCTGCGTCAATATCGTGGACAGGATAAATGGGTACCTGGAAAGGTTACAGAAAAGATGGGAACCACTGATTATAAGGTAGTAGATGCTTTAGGTAGAGAATCCCACAGACACGTAGATCAGCTGAAACAACGGATACGGAGTTCATTAATCTGTCCTTCTTCCTCTAGCCCGGTTAGTGAAAGGTCCAACCCGGTTGAGGTGACTCAAGAACAGGAGGCGCCCAGTCTGGGTGGTCCGGTGGATGGTGCGGCCACAGCGACCGCACATCAGGATGACGAGGACCGAGAGCATTTTGAGGACTGCGTAGAACAGCCGGTTCAGAGCTCAACACAGCCTTCTTTGCCTTCTCCTGAGCCGCCCCAGGCTCGTCCTATTCGTCAATGTCGAATTAATAAGCCAGTGAGGTATAATTTGTAGTGAAGGTAAATTGTAAAGGGGTTCTAGATTAAGTGGGGAGGTGTAATGTATAGTAACCTTATGTTGTTTATGGTCTGTCTTTTTGGCAGCCTGTCACTGCGTTGTGTCCATGATGGCTGTTCCCAATAAAACCGCATAACTAGCTACACGTTGTTTTACTCATACATTTCAATAGTGTGTTGCGCAATTACCCTATGGATACGTCTATTTATGTAAACAGATGTATGTTAATGGCAGAATTCGGCTTCACCCGCAACATGACTTGTCATGTCATGTGTGATCTGTGATTGCTCGCACGTGCGTCCATCTCCATTATACCAAGTAAAACTTCTGCTTGTATCTATGGAGTGTTCATAATAACAACGCTGAGTTCAGCTGATGTTACCGCCCACGGCTTGGTTAACACAGTAAGTGCACTAATGGACACAGGACATGTTATTGTAACGCTATCTTCATTAGTGGGGTAAGCTGTCCCATAAGAGTTAGCTTAGAACTTGAGGAGAAATTGATAGTGTAGCTGATTGAGGTATAGAGGTATACGGAACAGGGCGTAGTTTCTCATCCTCCATAGGAAAGGGAGGATCCTCTGTCCGTCCGGGTGGGTGTTGTGTCTGGGGTTACTCTTTATGTCTTTCAATGAAGATACGGGCCCGTCAACCCATGCGTTAGATTAAATTTTTCGGACGTTTAAAAACACATTTTTGGGGATTAAGAAAACTATCAAATCGTGTTGATATTCATTCTTAGTCCGGACCCCAAAATAATGTTATGTCCATAAGATATACGTAGAAGGTAATGTCCGTAAATTCGGCTGAAACCGCGGATTTCCTGCTAAGGGATTAGATCGCGGCCTACTGTCCGATTTCGGTTTCGCCGTTGATGTTCGGACGTTGTAGGTAAGTATATACACACATCAAAAGTGTCTAGGGATCACATATATTTTTGCAATAACTTTTCTCCTGATTGATATTAATTAAAATTTTCTTTAAGGATTCATCAAATAAAGTGTTTTCGTTTGTCACAGTAACGATAAACCAAGTCACCTTTGCATTAATAAAGAAATTTGCCATTTTCCTAATAAAGGGATTTTTGACATTTGAACCACTAACACAAAAGTTCGAAAAAAAGACTGAAATAACAGTTTTCTTTAAACTTTGATTGGGTAACTTAAACAATTAATAATCCGTGTTTCTACCGCGAACACTAACAACACAAGAACATCGGTTTGGCATACTCAAAATGAGTTCATCCAAATCACGCTGTGGAATGGCAGCCCATGTTCGTTGCAACAACAAAAAAAGGTCTTCTTGCGACTGGATACCCTCCATATTCGGCAGAGCTCTTCTCTGTAGCATATCCCATGCATGCTCAATCGGGTTCAAGTCTGGCGACTGAGCAGGCCAGGGCAGGACATTGATGTTAGCTGCGGCGAGAGTCTGTCTTACAACTCTTGCGGTGTGCGGTCGTGCATTATCATGCATTAACTGAAATAAGGGACCGATTTGCACTTGTAGCGGAACGATGACGTCTGATACAATCGTCTCAGCATAAATTTGAGCGTTGAGGTTGCCTCTGATCCAAATCAACTCAGTTCTTCCGCCGATCCAAATACCCGCCCATACCATGATGGTTCCACCACTATAAGGATGGACTTCCTGGCAGGATTTTAATCGCTGTTGGCGTCCAGGGGTTCTCCAGTGTCGTATACGTCTTGTATCCGGTCTCATACCAAAACGAGACTCATCAGAAAAGCACACGAAACGCCATTGTTCTTGTGCCCAATTTCTGTGTTCAAGAGCCCAGCATTGATATCGAATCCTACGATTGTGCATTGCTATAGGTGGTACCCGTAGCGGTCTTCGGGAATGAAGGTTCACTTCATGCAAGCGGTTTCTGACTGTTTGGTCGCTAATTAAGTTCCCTGAAGAGTGATGAAGCCTCACGGCTAACATCATGGCGGTTATTGTTGGAGCTCTTCGAGTTAAGATTTGAATGTATCGGTCTTGTCTCCGTGTGGTGCAGCGATACCGTCCTCCATGGCGCTCAGCCACGGTACCAGTGCTTCGGTAACGTGTCCAAAGTCGACTGATAACACTCTGACTTGTATTCAGAGCTAAAGCCACAGTACGTTGCCGGGAACCAGCTTCTATCATTCCCACGGCTCTGAGCATTTCTTCCCTGCTTAAATGACGTCGCCGCTCCATAATAACGTTGGTTTTAATCAGTAGTAGGGAAACAGTAGCACTAATAATGTCTTCAATGCGTTGTATGTTTTTATAGGGAAAATATTGACAGCTGATTTTCATCTTTTACTCGAATTTGATTCACAGTTCCTGATTCAAATTATGAAATGCACCAAAAAGGATCCATATAAATTTATAAAATCATAAATTTATTACAAAGCCACATCTCAATCTCAAGAAATCCGCATAAAAATGCTTGATCCCTAGACACTTTTGATGTGTGTACTTGTAGAGCGGATACTTACAAACATTATGTAGACTAGACACCTACATAGTTGATATTGTGTACTTTGTAACATGTTGCATGAAAATCAATTTGGAAAGTCACCAATAACATGATACATCATTGAATTATTCAAACAAAACATCGCCTCAATTTAAATCCCAGAAAACCCTGACTAGCGAGTTCAAATGCATGTCAACGCCAAAGTCGAATCATTTATTTCACTTAGGCCATTTACAGTTACTTCATCATCTGCCTAGCCTTTTCCCAACTATGTTAGGGTCGGCTTTCAGTCTAGTTACTGGGTAATACGATACCCCTTGGTAAGGCTGGTTGTCAGACTTTCGAGCTTCTGACGACCCGTAACGTAAATGACAGCCGGGGCCAACGGCTTAACGCGCTTTCCGAGGCACGGACGGGTCTTGGTATGTAAAGATGGTCACCCATCCACGGACCAACCGCGGCGAGCGTATCGAACCATGCGGCTGTTATTTCTTAGCCACAAGCCCCTACTTGTAATAGTCAATAATTTGCTAAGACAACAGAATTACTACATTTTATTGTAAAATGAACATGCCATTCCAAAATCTGACTGAAAATCTGTCTAGTGCTCGCAAGCGCTACTGCTGAGCATGACGTCCGGGGTTCGATTCCCGGGTCAGGCAAAGTGTTATTGGGTTTGTCCATCTGGAATTTCACAGTAGCAGCTCGGAGTCTGGTTTTGCAGCCGGTTGATGGCAATAAAGGCGAACCAACAACCGCGCACAAATACACCTATTACATGGGACTTAAACATAACTGCACCCTAACTGCGTAACACACTATCAATCGGAATCTGAATCATTTTGAAGCAAATTGCTAATCCATTGCTTCATAAGTTCGAAAAAACGCCATGAATTTTGTTGAACTGTCAAAATGAAACGGATTTCGATTGATAATGTGTTACGCAATTGCCCCGCTGGCGTATTCGTGGGTCTACAATTATGCACCTCTGCGTAACCCTTCGGCGGATACAGGCGTGATGTTATGTAGTTTGTCATGAAAACGTTATAGCCAGCACTGATAAAGTGATAGCTCATGTAGTATGAGCCCGTATGAATCGCGGCGTGCAATTGAACACCACCCACGGCCCACGGGTGTCGGTCGCGAGTGAGCTAATGACGAGAATTGGAGACCCCTCCCTGGATATCCCACATGATCTGATTCCTCGTGTGGATTGAATTTTGTTTTCAAACAAATGGAGTTTTTGCAGACTACTTTTAATAAGAATAATAATCATGATGATTGATTCAGAAATAAATTCAGAGATACTTCTGGACACGGCTCGCATTGCAGGGAGCTACCAGACGCCACTCTCTTCTGGAGCCCTGAACGGTAGCTTGGACCCGGTTCCCGATACCAGTGGGCTACTATTTTTTTATGTTTTTTTTTTAATATTCTAATATTTAAAAATATAATTTATATGTCATCATCTCATCTGCCTAGCCTTTTCCCAACTATGTTGGGGTCGGCTTCCAGTCTAACCGGATGCAGCTGAATACCAGTATTTTACATGGAGCGACTGCCTATCTGACCTCCACAACCCAGTTACTGGGTAATACGATACCCCTTGGTAAGACTGGTTGTCAGACTTTCGGGCTTCTGACCACCCGTAACGACTGTCAAAGATCCACGAATGACAGCCGGGACCAACGGCTTAACGTGCTTTCCGAGGCACGGAGGGGTCTCAGTATGTAAAGATGGTCACCCATCCACAGACCAACCGCGGCAAGCGTAGCTTAACCTGATCGATCGACCTGTGCGGCTGTTATTATTTAGCCACGGACCCCTCATAATTTATATGTATAATATATATTTATATAATTAAATAAAGGAGATTATAATGACAAGCCGTGGGTGGGGTCAGAATCAGAATAGCCCAAATTTCAAGGAGTCGAAGGCTGTAGCCTCCGTGGCTATAACGTAGTCTATAAGCCAAGTGCCCGATAGGATGGCCCATCGCCAAAAATGGCAAACTTCTATACAAACTTCTTGTCGAGGAAATGATGAGTTGTTAACCATTTTATTCATGTTCTTTGGTTTCGGAATCACCTAACTCGTTAAGCTAATCAGGGGCATTCAGGGGGCGAGGTCGCGACTTGTAATAACCGGGCAATCCCCAATCAAACATGTGATCATTAATAAAAGAGAAAACAAATATTTACTTCGGTACCTACAGACTTTATAGGTTTTTATAGGTTGTTCAGGAAATGATGGGTTGCGTGACACATGGTAAACTTTGGTATGACATAAATCAAGTTGTTTTTCGATAAATCTATTGTTTGTTGACTACAACTGGAGTCCGGCCAAAAGTGTATTTTATTTTCGGTCGAAAACGAAAAATAAGAAAACTGTACTGTATGTCGATAGGTTTTTCTTTAGTAAATGTAGTTATTCTGCGGTAAAAGTTAAAAAAATGCAGAATGCAGTCTCCATCTTATAATCATTACAATTTAACCGTTTAAGGCGAAATCTGTTGAAAAAGGGAGTTGTAGGTATTCATTGATATACTCCTTTTAATATATCAATGGCAGTATTGATAATTTTACAGATTATATTTTGATCAACAAACAATCTGACAGTCACACTGACCTGCAAATCGCAGAAAAACGTAAAATAATTAATTGCTCGGGCTACGTTAGCGCTTCCTTGTAGGTATGATTTAGAGTTATTAATAATGTTGGTATCAACAGAGTTCCAGATGCACTATGCTCTCAGAATTTCCACTTTTCCAGATTACAGTTAGGTAACTGTTGCTTTATCCGTCTATAAACAACGAGTCGGAGTTACCAGATAGATAACAGACTGGTAAACACTTCCTAGTCATATCCATATGATAATCAAACATAACATCACGCATATATTCCCCAAAGGGTGAGCCAGAGGTGTGCCTATACATAGTACCTACACACCTACACCCATAGTTCACTAGTAATTTTTAAGTCCCATGTAATAAGGGAGGGCGGGCGAGTCGATTGCCATCAACCGGGCACAAATCCAATCTCCAGCACCCTAATTGCGTAACACACTATCAATCGGAATCTGAATCATTTTGAAGCAAATTGCTAATCCACTGCTTCATAAGTTCGAAAAATTTGTCTGCTCAACAAGTAAATAACGCAATGAATGTTGTTGAACTGTCAAAATGAAACTGATTCCGACTGATAATGTGTTACGCAATTGCCCCGCGGGCTGCTACTGAGAAGTTCCTAATGGAAATCCCAATGACACTTTGCCCGACCCAGGAATCGAACACAGGACATAACAGGAATCGAACTCATAATTTATTGGTGATTTGTTTACAGCGAGATGGATAGCACATGTCGTGCATGTTTGAGATTCTGTGGAAGATAGATGAGTTTTTTTTTGTGCCATTATTATTTTGATTGTTGTTTGTTACTTTTACTTGTTTTGTTAGTTATTTTTGGGTATTATTCCTTATTGTTATCCTTTCTTATTGTAAATAAATGTCTGTTGTTTTTTTTGTGCATTATCTTGAATCTGGGTCTGTAATGTTGTGCATGTTTTTACCAAATAGATAATAATTAAAAATGTTGCTAAGTGAAGCTGTTGTTACTTGTTCTGCAACAGCGTCAATTTGCCTTATTTAATATTATCACATCATGAAATTGTCTACGAACATCCCAAGCGTAAAAAACAATAGCGTAAATTAACAAAAAAAAACCATTGTACATAGTATGCATGTGGTAGATAAGTACTCTAAAGACCATTGTCTAGTGTTTTTCAGCAACTGCCAGAAAGGACTAACTATGTTTTCCGTTCGTCACTGGTTGCGCAAATCATCGTCACACCGTGCTAAATTTGCCAAAGATGTAAACAAAAATGGCCGCTCGAAATTGAATAAAATCGATATAGGTACTTACAAAAACATTTATTTAACCGGTTGAATGCCGTAATTACCGAAACAATTAAAAAGCCATTGTGTCTCATCATTACTTAAAATAAATGTACTTGTAGGTCACAGAAATCTTATATTATTAAGATTTCTGTAGGTATATCGATTTTATTAAATTTCGAGCGGTCATTGTTGTTTACATCTTTGGCAAAAGCGCGGCCGGACTTTAGTGACAGCTTTGTACCAGACAATGATTTTTTTGTATTCTCTAACAAATACATAGACAGCGGGGTAGTTGCGTAACGCTTAACATTAGGAATGGCTTTAATTTTGATAGTTCAACAACATTCATTGCGTTATTTAAGTTGTTGTTGTTGACAATTTTTTCGAACTTATGAAGCAATGGATTGGCAATATGCTTCAAAATGTGCAGTAGGCCCAGAGGTAACGGCCCCGACTTACCTACGAGTTGTAACTTGTAGGTCGTGTTTTCAATTTTTCAATTCAAATTCACTGGGTCACCTGGGTTGTGATTAAGTACACAAAGTAAAGTGCCTACCTAGGCATCTAGGCAATTATATCACCACTGCTCTCAAAACGGTAAAGGACATCGTGCGGAAACCGGCATGTCCTAGTCTAGAACTAATAAAAATCGAAAACATGTGACATCCACCAACCCGCACTGGGCCTGCGTGGTAGATTTATGGTCCAATATCACAGAGAGGAGGCCTGTGTGTCCCAGCATGCAGTGGGAACAGTATAGGCTGATTATTATGCATTTATGAAACAAATACATGGTTTTATTTAACTCAGTGGTTTTTAACATAGAAATAATAAACCATCGAAAGTATTTTTACCTACCTACTTGAATGTATTGGATCACTGACCTAACTGAAAATATATCAATCCAATTGCGATCAGCCAAATCTGTAACCAAGTTCCCATGCAACTTGAGCAGTTTGTATATTTATTTATTTAAAGATTCCCTGTAGCCGTTGGATAAACATCCTGCTAGCTATCAATGGGGACGGGGAAGAACCGGGAGTTATTGTCAGTTGGATTAATCAAACATAGCATCAAAGGAATCCGCCATGACACAAAGTAACATTGTCATTGATAACATAGTATTGTAAGTACTTAGAATAGCGCAATACTTGTCGAGTGGTTGTCTCATTGTCTGATATTAAGTTCCACGTTGTACAGACGCCAGCACATCAACCTACTACAATCTGTCAGATTTCTGTAATAGATTTTCAACTTTATCGCTAAAGCATAAGGTTCAATGTTGATTGGGAAAATTTGACAGTTAGGTGTAGGTTGATGTGCTGGCGTCTGTACATCCTGTTTTTTTCTTTGAAATGATTACTAATAGGTATATACTTAATCTATCCCTTCATTCATTTCTTAATGTCTTTGTTTATCTACGTAAGTATAATTATAATGCGACATGAAAATGACAGCTAAAGATAGAGTGTTTATTGTATTTTGCTTCATGTTTCCTTAGCTACGGCTGCGGCTGAGATATTGTGGAGTTTTTCTGGTAGATACCTATATTATGTCGCCGGGCAGTTACATATTTCATGTATTACGGTCGGATCGAACGTTTTCATAACAAAACGTGAGGAAATTACGATGGGAAGACGAGCCAACCTAAACGTGTGAACGTGTTCCAAGATGCAGACGATGCAGTGCCGCGTTCGAAGTTTGAATGCTGTTCATAGATGAAATTGATTATTATTCATGGAATTAGTAAAAACTATGCGATTTGTTTAAGTTCCTTGTAATGATTAATTCCATGCATGACGATGAAGACTAGATTCCTAATGTCAATGATATGTCAAAGTTAAAGCCGATATTTACTAGCGTAGTATAATTATACTAAATCTATGGTTTTTACTGCACTGGTCGTCCTCCTAGTTAAGTAGTTAAAAAGTACCACTAATGATAGATAATATCGTTTAATTTCTTAATGCGTACGCATTATACACAAAGAGGAAGGAACACGTACGAAACGGGAAGCTTCAGTACTAAGAAGCCCTATAGGATTTACATTCAGCAGGCAAAACGGAGCCGGAAGATCGAGGATTAGACCAAGTTATAACTGTTCACCTGACCGTTTTGGCATACTGATACCGATACCTACATAGCAGAATTACAAATCATTAGTTCTATTCTCACATTCATGTGGCTCAGGGCTCTGACGAATGAAAAATATATGGCATGGCCAACTGGCCAGCATTGTTCTGTGTAATTACTTACTTAGGAATAACAGTACCATCAGTTTTCTCAGCAGCACGGCAACACACGCAAGAAAGACATTTGAGATATTTTGCAACACGATTCCAATGGTTACGTGGCGTCCAAACATGCTCCAAATTCGAAATAATAACAATGGCCGATGGCGGTTAACGGAACGACTATATTTTCTGTCAGCGCTGTATTTAGATTTATTATCATGATAACATTGAACTGCGACGTGTTAAGAAAAAAAAATTATAAATTAAACTAACTTAAAGATATTCCTTGAAATAACAACGAAAGTTTACACAAAAATCGCGTAACATGTGACGTAACTAGGAAGTGTAATTCTGCAATGTTTAACATTCCTTGAAATGATTTGGCGTTACCTAAATATTACACATTGCTAATTGATTCAGGTAGTGCGACTTTTAAGAGAATTGGGTTATGTCATAATATTATGCTACCTATATTGATTTATTTTATTGCAACGATTCTAAAAAATTGTATAACTAATGAATGACCAATTTCGGAAGTTTCTTGTATTCATGACTCATTTGTATGTTATTCATTATATTAATGGAAAATAAATGAATGATAAGAAGGAAAACACCATACTTAATTAGGTACTTATACTTTTTTCGACAAACAGTGGTTGCACCATAGATATATGAAAGAAGTGGTTGTTGCTGTTTTTTACATTTCTATGGGGTGCACAAAACACAAAGGTACAAAAGTCAACCTACATACAAAGTGCGCTCGAGCAACGCACACATAGACACCGCTCACGGACACGAACACGATATCTCGGAATCGAAACGGTTGGAACCAGTGCGAGCGCGAGTGCCATTCGCTTGAGACGTGCGTCTATGAAGTGCAAAAATGGAGCAACAAAAAAAATGTTACTATAACTGTTCAGTGGACGGTTGTTTAAATTCAACATTAAACAGTGAATTGTCGTTTTTTAGGCTACCAGTTGTTTCAGAGAGGTAAGTAGGTATTTGCTTGTATTTCAATGGTTCGTTTTATTAACGTAACATAGAATAGTTAGGTAGGTAGGTAAGCGCCCCGGCCCCCGACACCGCGCCGTAAAAGCGAACATGACTGTGGCCTTTTAATATTTTTACAATTTATATTAGGTATTTATTGTAGTACCTGTAAGCTAAAAAATACGCTCATGTGTGATCAACTTAAAAAATAAATAAAAAAATTCTCAAGAAATATCAACTTGATATTTTTTGTGATCATGTCAAGAATATGTTGTGAGGTGGCTATCTAAGCTCGATTTATATAATAATAGTTTCCTATTTTGAATCAGTATAAACGAAGTAACTTTTTTGTAAGGTAAATTCACGCCACGAAATTTTACCTACGTAAGTTGAAAACATGATTTTTTGTTTGTGTAGATATTGTGTTGTTTTTAGTGTCATTTGATATGTTTAGGTCTAAAACGGATAGGGCAAAATAAATTGTGTAAATACGGTAATCCGTTTAGAATTTATTAGCGATTTTCGATTTTGAAAATTGACAAATGTAAAATTTTATATGTTTTTGTTCTGTAAACTTTTTGTAAGTATTGTAATACTATGTTTATTGTTTTGTTTTAATATTGTAGAATAAGTTTTTTGCTAGGCGGGCTATACTGCGGGTTTCGAGTAGCCCCCTTAGTCACCCCGTCCACTTTAATATTAATTCGTGTGGTCGGTTTTTTGTAAGGTTACGGTAATTTTTTTTAAGATAAAGTTTTATCTTGTTTCAGACGAACTGAGTGGTTGAGGTTGATGCATAGAGAAGATTTAATAGATTCAACTTGCTTACGTGCTCGTGTGTGCGAAGCTCATTTTAGTCGCAACTCCATTAAAATAAATTCAAGGCGAAAGTTATTAAAAAGAAATTCAATTCCACAACTGTTCCTACCATTCCCGAGTAATTTTGTGAATAAAGGAATTCAAGCAATTATTGAAACAGCCGATGCAAATGTACAATGTGATTATGATTTCCAAACGAATGATCAAGTACAAACGCCATTACACCTTTCAAATGATACTCCTCGAAAAAGAAAACTTTTAAGTGAAGTTCAAAGAGAGAGAAAGAGGCTAAAAATAACAAACAATACACAGTCTGAAGCCAACACGTTTTATAATTTATGTGACAAATTTTTGACCCCAAACTTAGCGCGTGTTGTTAAACAACAGACCAAAATTAAAACTCAGGGACATGGGAACAGGTATAATTTGGACTACAAAATTTTCTGTTTGAATTTATACTACGTAAGTCCACAGGCATATAGTCTGGTAAAAGACACTTTATGTTTACCAAGTAAACAAACACTAACGAAAATGTATATGCCTGTAACTACAAAAATTCATAGCCATCTCATGGATGTTCTTAAAACCAAAGTACAATATATGAGTGATATGGATAGAAATTGTACTCTTGTCGTTGGCGCTATGAGTCTTAAAGCGAATTTATTTTACAATATTAAAGAAGACAGAATATATGGTTTCCATGAAGATGACGGTGTGCAATCTCCTGAGCCCGCGAAGTACGCTTTAGTAGCAATGATCCATGGCTTATTTGAAAATTATAAGCAGCCAGTAGGTTTTGCATTATTAGCTGAATGTAAAAATGATCCAAGCGTAACAGATTGGATTGATAAACTAATCCTAGAACTTTTTTCAATTGGTTTCCATGTCCGAAGTTTAGTGTCAGATATGGGTTCTGATTTTTTGAACAGCGCCAGAAAAAGATCAGTATCTGCAGAAAGTCCCTATTTTTTCGTTGGTGACAGAAAGATATATTATATATTTGATCCACCACACTTAATCAGATTAGTGAGAAATAACTTGATTAACTATGAATTTCATTTTGAAAACAATGTGGCCAAATGGCATCACATACTTCAGTTTTATGAGATGGATAAGTTGAAACGACTAAGACTTGCCCCGAAGCTTACAGATAGTCATATTAAGCCCACAAATTTTGAGAGGATGAACGTAAAGTACGCTGTGCAAGTTCTTAGTGCTACCGTTGCAGCCGGCTTATCTACATACAGTGACTTTGGGATAATAGAAAATTCTGCAGAAGGCACAATTAAAATGATTGAAATTATGAATGATTTGTTTGATTTTTTTAATACATCATCACGCTATGGAAGCAAACAATATCAAAACGCATTTTGTGGCGAAGAATACCAGATTGCTTATATTAATAGCATGTTGAATTTATTTGCGTCGTTGAAATTAATCAACCCAAATAATGGCCAAAATGTTACACCTAAAGTAAAGTTCATTGAAGGTTTCCAAATAACCTTAAAGTCTTTATTAATGTTGTTTGAGGATTTAAGAATTGAAGGATTCTCTTATGTACTGACCAGACGATTAAATCAGGACTGTTTAGAAAACTTTTTTGGACAGATTAGGACAAAGAATGGAAATTCTACGGAACCAACATCCTGGCAGCTGGTTTCAGCATTCAGGAAAATATTTTTCACAAATTATTTAAAGTCGCCTAAAAGTGGTAACTGCACAGAAGATTTAACAAAATGTTTACTCGATGGTGAAAAATTATATGCTCCCTTAGCCAATGAGGCAGGTAATCCAGAAACCACTTCGACAATGGTATCTAACAGAAAAGAAAATGAAAGTTGTGCCAAAATTATTTTAATATCAACTGCGGATTATAACACACTTGACTTACCGGAAAAAAACGCGTTAGTTTACGTCAGTGGGTATTTGTTGAGGAAATGCTTAGATTATCACAGGGAGTGTAATGAGCTTATGGCTTATACAAAAGGAGAAGACAATGCACAAAACTCTTCACAGGGTACTACAATCACCCGTTATAAAGATTATTGCAAAGATGGCACCAAAACTTTATCAACCATACCACCAGACGGTTTTGTGGAATTTGTCAGAGCAATGGGGGAACGATTCTGCAACTTTTTCAAGAGCAACTACTTGAACTGTGAAATTCTAAAAAGTCTCTTAAATGAGGTACAGACTCTAACTTTCTCAATGCCTTGCAAGTGTTTTCCACTAGCTTACTGTAAAAGATTGTACATAAGAATGCGAATTTATTACACTTTAAAATATAATAATCGTGCATTTCGCCAATGTCGAAATCGTCGCAAGATGTTTTCTGTGACAAATTTGTAATATAAAAAAAAAAAAAAAAAAAAAACATTAAAATATTTTAGTTTTTATTTGTTTATATTTCCTTGATATTTCCTTTCTTCCTGTTTCATTGTCAACAATAAATCAAACAACTAGGTACGAGTGCCACTGCCACGATAGTTTTTTGTGCGTAAGCCAAAGTTGACAACCCTAGCGCGGCCGCCGAGCGTAGGTACCTATGAAAAGTGAAGTTTGTACAGACGCCAGCACATCAAGTTACCCGAAACTGTCAAATTTTCAATGAACTTTATGCTCTAGCGATAAAGTTGAAAATCTATTAAAGAAATTTGACAGATTGTAGTAGCTTGATGTGCTGGCGTCTGTACATACATGTGATTTACTTCTTGGGTGCCTGAAGACGGGCGTCGTCACCAAGGTAGGCCTAAGAAACGCTGGCGTGACGATTTAGACTCGTTCCTAACCGACTGGGCGGAGAAAGCACAGCGCAAGGAAACGTGGAAGAAAATGGGGAGGCCTTTGCCCAACAGTGGGACAGTACAGGCTAATGAAAAAAAAAAACTATAACGCCAGTCTAATTTGGCAAATATTTGGTGTTTTTATCTTTCAACTTGTTGATAGCTTTTGTTAGCGGCTAACCAAAAATAAACTTCCTCAATATCGCGCCATACTTGTGGCAGTTCAGTTTAATATCTGAGTGCTAAAGGTCACACGCGGTGATGTTACGCCACATACAAGGAGCTTCGACCTTATATTGTACTAACACTACCAACTGAATCATTTATGAATACCAATGACTCAGATGAAGCCGTAAAGGATTACAGGCACCATAAATTATTATTTTTATCGTAGGGTTACATGGCTAGGCCTTAGAACTTCTGGTTCTAGACAGGGTATACATAGACTGACTGCACCTATTAAAGTAGTTAAATGTAAAGTCTGATAACCAGTCTTGCCAAGTGGTATCGACGTATCGTGTTATCCAGTAACTGGGCTGGGAGGTCAGTCTGGCAGGCAGTCGCTCTATGAAAAATACTGGTATTCAGCTGCATCCGGTTAGACTGGATGTCGACCCCAACGCAGTTGGAGAAACCCTAGGCATATGACAATGATCATACCTGAACCATCTATAATTGAACTAAGAATGATGCACTAATTGAGAGCACGATTGCAAAAACGTCATAGTCAAAAATAGTCAAAAAGTTTGTTCAAGTTCGAGGTGACGCAAGCGTGAAATCCGTCGTCGTGAGGTGACATCCATAATTCCATACTACTTAATATTATTAATGCGAAAATAATTCAGTTTGTCGGTCTGTCTGTCCGTCTGTTTGTTACCTTTTCACGCCTTGACAGCTAAACGGACATAGATGATAATCACACAGGTAGACCATGGCTTGGATTAGGACAAGCAATTTTTTATTTATTTATTTATTAAATCTTAATGCACAAGTAAAAACTGTACAAAGGCGGACTTAATGCCTTAGGCATTTTCTACCAGTCTACCTTAGGGTGATACAGAGACAATACACAGTAGGTGCTATAACAGAGAAAAAAAAATATATATAAGAAAATATTTCTAACTACGATATAAGAATATATACATACATACAACAAAATATAGGAAAAAAGTTATGAGACAAACAAGAAACCCTACAACAACTTAATTCTGAGACCCGAGATTTATCCCGCGGAGTAATTGCGTAACACACTATCAGTAGCAATGGCTTTCATTTCGACAGTTCAACAACATTCATTGCGTTATTTACGTTGTTGAGCAGACAAATTTTTCGAACATATGAACCAATGGATTAGCAACATCCTTCAAAATGATTCAGATTGTGATTGATAGTGTGTTACGCAATAGGATACCGGTAATACATTCCAATGCATTGGGATAAATCCCGAAGTCCACACGAGCGAAGTCGCTGGCAAAAGCTACTAATATATAACTTATAAGGGGCTGTACATTTATTACGTAAGACGATTTGAAGGGGCAGGAGGTCCAGAAAAGTCTTATTTTTTCTTACGTGGCAAAAATCATAAGTTTTTAATTTTTTTGCTACTTTTTCTTTGCAGTTTTGTTAGATTTTGATCTTGCGTAAGATTGAAAGGGGCGGAGGGCGTTCATCCCAGTTTTATTTTTTCTTACGTCTGGGGAGGGAGGGGTTGGTCAAAAAGTGGTCAAAGTTGTCTTACGTAATAAATGAACAGTCCCTAAGTGTTGGCCGCACTCAGCATTCTTATGTGTCTCGTCTTTATGTCTATTTCTATAGCTTGTTTATGTGTCTCGTCTTTATGTCTATATCTTGTTTATGCTCAGCCTCTATTTAACCTCAACCTTCATATACGTACAGCTCACACCACGATCAGAAGGATCATTAAAAATCAATTACGCCAATTGTTTTTAATAAAATAATGGAAATCTTGTAACTGCATGGGTGTCAAGGATTTTTATGTGATTCCTAATCGTTAAATTGCTGCAGCTTTGTAACCCTACGAAAAAAAGACATGGTTCAGAGGTATTAGAATTGATACATTATTAAAAATTGCAATGCTTTTCAGAAGTAGCTACCTATCTTCAGTTATTTTCTGAACTGTCTTAATGATTATGTATCCAGATTTAAAACAGATTTCCTTTACTTACGAACTTTATCCAGAGGGGCAATTCTAGTGATTTTAAGAACGTTCACAGTCTGATCTTGGTCTCAATCTGTCATAATTACCTCTAATTTTCCTACATTTTTGACAAGTTTTTGACATTGTTGCTGTGATGAGATTGCTACTAGATTTTGAATGTTTTTAATTACGGGAATTGACCTTCAGATACTCAGAGCTTGTTTTCTTTCTTTTTGGCTGTTAATAAACCATCGAAGTTCTGTTGATGAAGCCGAAATATTAAAAATTTTGTTTTTTTTTTTTTTCAAAATTATCTCAAGTGTTTGTCATTAATAGCAGCATTCATCAGTCTAAAACTTTTTGCAGTGCTAACTACCGAATGTAACAAACGAGTAAGTGCGATCTTGCATCAATTACGTCACGAGTGGTATGACGTAATTATAAGTCGAAAACAAATGATTCACAAAACGTGATTGATGTTTCCGAGAGTCCCGTGACTGTAAAACTGTTTGTAAATATGTGAACAGTGACTGTATTTTAATCCAGCCATTATAAATTATATTAGTTTTAGGTACTTATTCATTTAATTAGTTTCCTTTATTATACCTACTTCTCGTGCTAATAATTTAGTAAATGTTATTCGCTGATATGGATGTACTACGCGTCCAATACGATGCGACTCATTTTTGCAATGCCTTGCAGAAATTTTAGCGATAACCGGTAACTGACATCGTGCATCACCCGCATAAAATCTCACCTCACCAGGAGTAAGACAGTTTTTTTTACTCTCCTGAGTATAATCAGAAACTGTCACAATAGCACCCTGAAGGATGTGACGGCAGATACTTCCACCGCCATAATAAGGCAATTTGTGCGAATACGCTTTCTTTTGATGGTCTTTCCATTAATTCGTCTTTAGTGTAAGTTACTAACAAATCTGTACCTGCCAACTTATGGATCTTTTAGGTGTCCGAAATAAAATGCTTCTTTTATTTTTTTTATTTCTTATTGTCTGGGATTAGTCCGACAATACAATATTCTACACAGATGTTTATAGGCTGACCGTTTAACCGAGATGTTGCCTGAGGTAGCAGCGCAGTGCGGAAGGGGTGTGGTGACGTGATGCGAGAGCACAGTGATTCGTCAACTTGTGACAACTATCACCCCTCCCGCACCGCGCAGCTACCTCAGGCAACGTCTCGGTTTAGCGGTCGGCCTATAGGTATTAGGTATTATATTGTATTTATTAATAACGATATTAGTTTTACTAGGTAAGTATATTAATGGAATGTTATAGATATTAGACAATACGATTTGTCACCATAGTTAGTGGAAAATATTTTATTAAATAGGTATAAATTCTACATAATAATAACTACCTATTGAATTTATGTAACAATACCTACATTGAATTGTTTAGCATTTTCCAGCGGCCCAGTAAACAAACAACGTTAATCATTTTTAAATAATATTTCATAATATTTAGGTATATAGCTACTTACCTACATATCAACTTTGAACCTTATGATTTAGCGATAAAGTTGAAAATCTATTAAAGAAATTTGACAGATTGTAGTAGCTTGATGTGCTGGCGTCTGTACAAGCAGCACCCTTATTGCGTAACACACTATCAACCGCAATCTGAATGATTTTGAAGGATATAGCTAATCCATTGCTTCATATGTTCAAAAAAATAGTCTTGCTAAACAACGTAAATAACGCAATGGATGTTGTTGAACTGTCAAAATGAAAGTCGTTGCTACTGTTAAGGCCTGCGCAGACGAGGGACAATTTGTACGCGGACAAATTGTCCGCAACGATAGAACGTATGGAAATCTATGCAGTAACGCACACGAAGGACGAGTAGACTGCTGGGATTTCCATACATTCTATCGTTGCGGACAATTTGTCCGCGGACAAAAGTCCCTCGTCTGCACAGGCCTTTAGTGTGTTATGCAATTACCCCGCAGGAAGTACCTACCTAATCCAATTAATATTTTATAATGGCTAACAAAGATACTAAATTTGTGTGTTCATTGCTATGTCCGGATAATAAATTATATAATAAAAGTTTATATGTTCCGCTCGCTAGTGACCCGTCCGTCATTACTCTCATTGAAGATAATTAGATAATTTAATATCTCGTCAAAATGATTCACGTTGCATGGACTGTCCTTTCATTATTGCTTACTGCGATGCATTTTTCTCTTATCTCGCCTTGTACTGTCAGTAAATATGTAGTACTTGCATACTAAGTAAATAGTAGGAAATGTAGGAATGTACAGTCCCGTTAAATATATTATTCTCGAATTTTTTTTATGCCTGACAACATCGCTTGCAAAAATTATGAGAATTACGCTTCTTTGACAATTTTGTGACTATTTTCAAACCGATTTTTTTGCCAATACTAAGCAGTCGCTCCATGTAAAATACTGGTATTCAGCTACATCCGGTTAGACTGGAAGCCGACCCTAACATAGTTGGGAAACGGCCATTATTTTTTATTAATTTAAAAAAACTAATTACTATGTTATTCGTGACTATTAAGTATAGTTTTATGAACCTGTTAAACTTAGCTTCATTAACAAAATGCAAGGATCTTAACATCGTAATCTCGACACAAGGTTAGAATTAAGGCGCGAAACCAACCAGGATGTTTAATTAAATTTCTAACAAAAACTATAAATGCTCTACCTGAATCACTCTCCGAGCACCTGAAAAAAAAAAGCTTAGAAAAACTAAGGCTGTTTCTTTTCACAGCATAGTAACTAAAAATCTATTCAACCTTTTAATCCGATATTACGATCATTTCAAAACTCAAATAAGTTACTTTATTTACAGTACAGCATTCAACAAAAATCACGCTCCATCTATTCAATGCCATCAAAGTATTTTGCCTTTTATGCCTTGGTTTTACGGTCTAGAATCGAGTGTGATTATCTGGGAGTTGGTTTTAGGAAGCGTCGAGTAGTGTAGGTACTAGGCCATACTAGTAGCGATGGCTGGGTACATTGCATTTAATGACGCGTTATTTAGATGACATCCTCTCTGTTCTACACCACAGCAATTTTCATATTAAGGTGGTCGTTTTTCAATGTCATATCGTTCCCGGTTCACATTCATGAGCTCAGTGATATAATATGCTGTATTAAATAGGTTAAAACGAAGAAATATTAAGTTAATTTAAGTAGGTGGTGACAGGCAAATATTTTGAGATTACCCCTCTGCTAATGATTTTGACTTTTGACATTTTATCAGCGAACTCGGTTCAATCAACTCAGCCTATCGCAGTCCATTGCAGCACCCGAATTGCGTAATACCTACACTAACAGTCACAATCTGAATCAGTTTGAAGGATATTACTAATCCATTGATTCACATGTTCGAAAAATTCGTCTGTTTACAACGTGAATAACGCAATGTATGTTGTTGAACTGCCAAAAATGAAAGCCGTTCCTACTGTTAGTGTGTTGTGCAATTACCCCGCTGGACGTAGGTCTCTCCCAGGCTGCACCACAACACTGGCCTCGGCCTTCCGCATTCAATCTGTCCCAGCCACCTTTTTAAGATCTTCGGTCCATCTAGCTGGGCCCCGTCGCCATCGACTAATTCGGTTGGAAGTTGTGAATTTGTATTTACCGTAATATCACTGACAAGGTTACACTACTTACGTAAGTATTAAAAAAAAAAATTAAGACCATGTTGCACAAAATTATTTAAATGCGAAAACTAACAAATAAATAAGTAACTTGCTTATCGAGTATGACCGTGAACAAAATTGCTAAATTGAGCAAGAAAACGTTACAAACGAGAATTAGCGAACGATTTTAAATGTTTCATTTACATTGTTACCATAAAGAAAAATTGTTTTTTTTTTTTCGTTGAATGAAGGAACGTTTTTGTAAATAGAAGGTCGCTTAGCGTTCGTTTTGTGTATAGTTAATTTAGGTAAAGTAAGATGGATGGATTGTCTGAGGAATGATATGAAAGAGAAGGGAGTAAATGATAACGTGACGGTTGACAGGGGAGAATGGAAGAAGAAAACGTTTTGCGCCGACTCCAAGTAAGTATCACCTAATCTCTGAAGGCCAAACGTTCAAAATCTAGTCACAATCTCATCTCAGCGACAATCAATGTCAAAAACTTGTCAAAAATGTAGGGAAATTAGAGGTATTTTTGACAGATTGAGACTGAGATCAAACTGAACGTTCTTAAAATTAAAAGAATTGTTTTGATGCATTTGGTAAAGTTGCACAAAAATGATATTAGCAGCAATAAACATTTTGTTTTTAAGTTTATCTAAGATTTTTATAATGTTTGTAATAATAATAATGTAACCAAGCGATCGATGTCTACTTACCTCATGTTTTTTTTTGTTTTTTAACAAACCAAAAATATTGTATTGGAGGCGCCGGGTATCGATCCCGGTACCTCTCGCATGCTAAGCGAGCGCTCTACCATCTGAGCTACGCCCCCGACGATATCTTAACTCAAATCAGTAGGTACATTATTAGACAAGTCTTAATTATCTGTCTGTACGTGCTATTATCAGAAAGCGACCTTACTTTCAATGTACGAGAAGAGACATTATATTTTGAACTCTGTTACAGGTGGCTTTAGTGTCTTTTATTGAAAACTAGAGATTTTACATTTGCTTCGTAGCGTTTTGTTAAAGTTTATGGAAAGGCTTGCCCTTTTCCCACCAAAAGGATGACAGACGTTTTGGTTTTGTTCAACTAAGGGCTGATTTTCTCAACGCCAGATAATTTTATCAGAGGAATAATTTTGAATTTTTGACAGTTCTTCCATACAAAAACTGTCAGACGTCAATTTTATTCAACGATTAAAAATTATCTGTCGATTGAAAAATCAGCCAATAAGTGAGCAAAAAACGACTTATTAAAAATACTGTAGAATCCTGCTACTCCACCAGGTGCAAAATCACAATTCAACAGCCCATACCGAGTAAATAATAATACCTAGGTATAACAGTTGTTATAATATTGGCGTCAGCTGTTTACAACGCGCCATTGATAAAACTATCTACTAAGAAGTAGATTTATGCGTTTATTTGCAAGATCGACCACAAATCAAAATTAATTAAACAATACTGTATTATGTAACCTTTCATAATTCGATTCAATTTCGTCGACATCGGCTTTACTTGCCATAAATAAAAATAGAATAGAATCCTCTAAAGTCTAGATAGAATTTGTACTCTACTCCAAAATGAGGCTCGCCATGCTCGCCCCCTACTAAACTAAACTGTGGGTGTACTACTTACTACAAGATCAATGATATTATTTTGTGTAAACTAGTATGTTTATACAAACACTTTCACACGTCAATAATATTTAAAAAACTAGATGAGGTCGGTGCTTCTCATCCGTCTACTCTGAGAAGAAAGACAGAAATAAATTCAGTGCTCACAGTCTCTTTTAAAGTCCAGACATAGTCTTGGTCAGATCATGTGACGAAGGACCACGTAGAGTAGTGTCTGAAATGGTCCCACATAGATTTGAGTGGACGGCTTATTCCCAGGCACTTCATTTTTTTATTTTTTTTTACGCATTGAAGAAGCAATGGGAACAATTTTAGTAGGTATTTTAATAAAATTATGGAGCTCTTGGGAATCAATGTTTGGAGTGAAATTGTTTGGAGAACAATAGATTTTGGAGCTCCTGGGAGTAAGCCGAGTGGACCTGTCCAGTCAGTGCACGCATTTGCCAGTTAATCTGTACCTACACCTCTACCTAACTCTTCGGGAAAACAGTCTTGATGTTATAATGTGTCAAATGACAATCCCGCAACACGTTATATCCGAATCTCCTCGTGGCATAAAGACCGCGACCACGCCCGGTGTCGCTGACGTCACCAGCCGCGGCGCGGGCTGCGCAGGCGCATAATTCAGAACAAGGTTACCCGGACCGTTGGCGCTCCTTGCTACTTGATAACGACGCTAATCCTGATTTACACCTTGTCGTTTGTTGCCTGTTAGCAGATTTTGGAGTGACTAGAGGCTATTTGGAAATTTGCTTAGCGTCTTGTACTTACCTAGTGGCGACTTGACGAGAAGGATTGGTAAATTAAAGTGAATAAAGTTACTCTTTAACTCTCTTCTTTCCTAATTCTATTAGGAAGAAGTAGGTGATCAGTAGTTTTAACCATGATAAAGGAATAAAAGTTACAAAAAATTGAGAAAATAGACTTTTATAGGCCGTAGCAGTAATAAGTATAAAATAGGACGAAGCGGGAATAAATAATAAAAAATATATTTTGGGACGAAGGATAAGCATATTGTTTGGGACGAACCAGGATTTTTTGGAATGTGGGACAAAACTTCGGGGCGAACGAAGAATAAATCTTGAAGTATTGCGTCGTAGATACCTAGTAGAAGAAGGTACTTTAAGTACTTTTTAATCTTCTTGAATATTAGTAGCGCCCCGCGGTTTCACCCGCTTCGATCCCGTGGGAATATCGGGATAAAAAGTTACTCTTTCACGCAAATACTAATGAACTAATTTGCATGAAATTTGGCACACATAGTTTATAACCAGGATGAACACATAGGATACTTTTTACCCCGATGTTTCCACGGGATCGAGACTTATGCGGGTGAAACCGCGGGGCGCTGCTAGTACAATAATATATTCATGTACTCGTAGATAATGTTTTATTATCTTAGTAAAACTATTCCAATTTACCAAATGACGTATGTAAGTCCATTAGATATGTAGGTACATCTTTAAAATAAAGCGAACAAAGGACAAATTACGCACAAACAACCGCAATTTGATGAACAATGAATGTAGGCAAAATAATAAAATTAACTACTTTCACCAGCCCATCACAACTCTGTGCTATCGTCATTCATTTCAATACCAACATAAGCGGTTCCTATAAACAAAAAGGAATCGTTTTGCTTGTTACCAATGACAATGGTGGCATTTTTCATTGTCAAACCAGGCATATAAATAGATTCGTTAGCTCATTTTACCTGTGTAAACTCCTTACATAATGGGAGGGTGTATTATGCAAAGCTATGAGGTCTTCGCTTCATTATTGGTGAAGATACAAGAAGTCTTAATTTTAACCAATAACGGTCCGTAAACTATAGGAATCGGCCAATGAGTAGCAGACTACGGTACGCTACGTGACAAGTTACGCCCCATGCTACGCGATATGCTACGAGATACGAATGCTACGCGAATATTATGTTGAATGATATGCTACAGGATAAGCTACGAAATACGCTACGGAATACGCTACGCGAAACGCTACGTGATATGTTGCACGATATGCTACGCAATACGCTATGCGGAATGCTACGAGAATCGCGATACTCTACTACGCTAATAAGTAATTCATCTAGCTAAGAAGATACACAATGCACGCATTGAATTAGGAAATGATGCTACAGGTAATAAAAGCTTGTAATATGAACCAAAGAAACTAGGTTTATTTGGCATAGACATGACAAAAAAACACCAGGGTTGTTAAAAAAAACTTCAAATTAATCATCAATGACCTAAAGATTGATGATCGTTCTCTATATCTTTATTGGCATATAGGAAGCCTGTATCTAATCTATATCTAAATTAATATTATCAACATGAATAAAGAAAAAAAGATTTGATTTTTTGTATGTTAAAACGGCTGAACGGATTTGGATGAAATATGGCACATGGGTGGACCATGACTTGGAAAAGTACATAGACTACTTTTCATCCTGGAGCGCAGACGAGGTCGCGAGCAACAGCTAGTTCTATAATAAATAAATAAAACAGAGGTTGCAGTTATTTTCTGAGGAAAGAATCTTGACAGCCTATCACTTATGTAATGACTTTCAAGGTTTCAAGGTCGGTAAGGCTAACAATGTGAACATTGACCACATACTTAGACACAATATGAACATCAAAACAAGTCAAGTTTAGTCAATATTTTGGCGTACAAGTCAAATTCTTTGTTCCTCCGTGCTGAATTTAAAATTAGCTACAAGATAATGGACATTTAAATATTACATAATACAATGACCTCACTCCCGCGCATCTATCGTGGTGCCTAATGTTCTGGGTTGCCAACAACAGAAAACTTTATTTATAAATAAAAAATATATATTCTTATAAATAGCTTTTTCACGTGTTATTAATAATGTTGGACACGTTATTATGTTTTGATGGATTGTACAAAAACAACCATGGGTTTATTATGTTAATAATATATTAATAATAGATAATGAATAGAGTGGCGCGTGGAATTGCAGTGTTCGTCTTTTTCATCGTATCGATGATTCCCTTTTATTAATTTTACTAGCAGCGCCCCGTGGTTTTACCCACATAAGTGTCGATCCCGCAGGAATAACAAGATCAAAAGTATCCTATGTGTTACTCTGATGCATAAGCTATATTTGTGTAAAGTTTCATCAAAATCCGTTTAGTAGGTTTTGCGTGAAAGAGTAACAAACATCCATCCATCCATCCTCGCAAACTTTCGCGTTTATAATCTTAGGAAGTAGGATAAATAAGCTTCGACCAGAATTCGACCACATCGACAGCGTTAGTGTTGACCTCACAAAGGTCTTCCTATTGGAAGACAAAGGTCTTCCTATTGGAAGACCTTTTTTTGCACTATTGTGCAGGTGTTTCTGCACAGACGTGAGGCATCGTTTGTGATGTGGCTTCACAGTCGCTCTGTGGCTCGTCGGAATACCGACCTGACTAAGTCGTACCTGCAACGGCCCACCTGGCTTGTTAATCGGTTAAAGATTTCCAGGTGGCCCGCTGGGTCCTTTTCTGCAGGCTCATCATCCTCTTCATCTACTTTATTAAATGTTTTTTATTCCAATCTACGTTCAAACGACATATATCTCTTTAGAACTCCAATTGGTGGCAGTCGGAACTTTGAACTAGTTTCCTGGGTCATGGCCTATACACTTTCTCCTTGTTTTGCCTTGGTTGGCAATATGACATTGTCCAAGGGACGGTGACATGATGACAAATGGTTGATCAATCAATCTACCTAGCCTTTTCTCAAGTATGTTGGGGTTGGCTTCCAGTCTAGCCGGGTGAAGCTGAATGCCAGTATTTTACCACCACAAGCTAGTAACTGGGTAACACACTATTGATCTCAAACTGAATCATTTTGAAGGATATTGCTAATCCATTGCTTCATAATATGTTCGCAAAATATGTCTGTCGAAAACGTAAATAACGCAATGAATGTTGTTAAATTGTCAAAATGAAACCCATTGCTACTGATAGTGTGTTACGAAATTACCCCGCTGGACCTGCGGCTTTTAACATGTTTTCCGAGGCACGGAGGGGTCTCGATATGTAACGGATGGTCACCCGTTCACGAACCAACCGCGGCAAGCGTAGCCTAACCTTCGATCGACCCGTGTGGCTGTTATTATTTAGCCACGAGCCAGTGTCAGATTAGCCACGTAGCAAGTGCTACAGGCCCCGCGCTGTGGGGGCCCCGCGCTTGGACTTACTTACAAAAAACAAGTACGAGTATATACCACCATTAAGTTCATTGAAATATTAGGTAAGAATGGTCAAAAGAAAACTACAGTCCGTCAAATCTAAGAAGTACCGTTTGACGTTTCATATTTTTCAACTTTGTTCATACGAATTCATCATAAAACCATGAATTTAGAAAGATTTCATTATTGTATCTAAAAATGTACAATTCTTAATATCTAAATGTAATTGAAAACTTTCAAACAAAGCAAAATAACACATATTTATAACTGTCAAACGGTACTTCTTAGATTTGACGGACTGTAAACTCTCCGAGATGGGATGCTAAAAATTTTCGAGCTCGCCTCGCATACTTTTTTTTTTTGAGGATGGGGAATCATCAAATGACCCCTCCCGCTCTGGATGAAGCGGAAGGGAGTGACAGACTCTTACTGACTAAAACCCATCCGTGTTCCTTAGCCCTTTATGTTCCGGAGCAGCGGTAACCCTTTCGGACATCGCCTCGCATGCTTATACAAGGTTCTCTCAGAACTTGCAATCACTGTTAAATCATGCGATAATATGCGAAAAATTAATCATGTAGGTTTTTACAAAAGTACCTACTATACTGAGTGTTGTTTGAAGAAAGTAATTTGGCTCAAATACTCGTACTTCAACAGATATGGAACGGAAAATTACGTATTTGTGGTATTTACCACCGATACGAATATTTGAGCACAGTACAGGTGAAATGGTGACTTGGTGAGGTGCCTACTTACATATCTCGTAAGAACTAGGTAGAAATATTGATTTGACTAGTGAAAAATCACTACAAAACTAAAACTATTATGAAAAAGTTCTGTTATAACTTGTAAACTTTAAGACCTTAAACAAACTAAGTTCTACCATAAGGGGCCCCCCTAGGTAAAATTTGCTACAGGCCCCGCGCTGGCATAATCCGGCACTGCCACGAACCCGATGATGATGAATAGTAAATAGTTGATATCTATCTATTTTATACCTATAGCATACTGATACTAATAATAAAGCTAAGAGTTTATTTGTTTTTTAGTTCGTTTAAACGGGCTATCCTCTGATTTCACCAGTCGTATTTGAAAATTACTTTTGCATTTGAGATAGACCACTTCTCGAGGAAGGCTATTTAATATGCTACGACACTTAGGACTAGGAGCCCAGCAAACAGTACAAAAGCCAAGAAGAACGCTAAGCAAAAACAAGAAATAGCGCAGGTAGGAAATATGGCTGACATTTCAGTATATTGTGGAGTCTTACTAATTCCACGAGAATGAAGTCGCGAGCAGTAGCTAGTGGATAAGAAATGGTATCGTCTAAACTTTTGAGACACATTGCATTTTTTGCATTAAATTAAAAAATATAAGTACAGACGTCAGCACATCAACCTACCCCAAACTGTCACATTTTCCCAAACAATTTTGAACCTTATGCTTTAGCAATAAAGTTGAAAATTTATTAAAGAAATTTGACAGATTGTAGTAGGTTGATGTGCCGTCTGTACCTATATTCAATTTTGCAAATTATTTTTCTGCTATAGCAACACCGGTTACAATGTCTTGAATACCGGTGATTACTGAATTAACTCTCAAGGTAAGGTAATGTTTCTAAGTAATGAAAAGATAAAGTTGTTTGTGGGTAGAGTTTTACAATATAACTTAGTACATAAGTGTTTTCTAAGTATACTGTTATTTGTCATAGTAATCGTAAGTTTTAAAGAAATAATAGCAGCGCCCCGCGGTTTTACCCGCATAAGTGTCGATTCCGTGTGAATATCGGGATAAAAAGTAGCTTATGTGTTATTCTAATGTATAAGCTATATTACTGTAAAGTTTCATCAAAATCCGTTTAGTAGTTTTTGCGTGAAGGAGTAACAAACATCCAAACAAACTTTCGCATTTATAATATTAGTAGGAAGTAGAATAGGATAGTAGGAAAAATTATAGTATAGGTACGGTAGGCCGCGTCAGTCAGTGACTCGGTGATAACAAGACATAAAGTCAAAGCATTTATTTCAAATAGGCACATAATAGGCACTTTTGAACGTCAAAAATTACAATAAAATAGAATTGATTCTAGTCGCCCCTTCCAAAAGGAACTGGATATTGTACAGACGCCAGCACATCAAGCTACTACAATCTGTCAAATTTCTTTAATAGATTTTCAACGTTATAGCTAAAGCATTAGGTTTATGGTTGATTGGGAAAATTTGACAGTTTTGGGTAGCTTAATGTGCCCGGCGTCTGTACAAAGCTTGATTATTCACCTCACCAACATCGTTTAACAATATATCACAAAAACTTAACACTTACCATAAGTGTTCTCCCAACAAAACTTCGTTGTCACGAACATAAACACGAAAAATATGCACTAACTAAACAAATCACAAACATTGAAGTCCTTTCATTAACAACATAGCACTCGAACTTCAAAGACCGTTGGAAGGCATATTTTTCATTTTCAGCTCACGTCACAACCATAAAGAAATTTTTTAGGTCAAGCATCGTAAATTCATAAATTATTTAGCTTACTGCGTTTGAAGTTGAAGTAGGGATGTGCGTGTGTCGATAAGATTAAATCTTAGTTTTACTGTAAGTAGTTATTTTATTTCATGGGTCAGGAGATATTATTTGGATTTTCTGAATATAGTTAGTACCGGAAATAAAACTGCTGATATAATCTGCAATAAAAAAAACACCGCGTAAACTGTCAATCCCCTGCATCAGGTGGAATGAGCTCATTTTAAGCTCGGTTCTCAGAATATATCGGCAGAATTATATATTTATTTGATAGAAGGTTTTATTGCTTAGGTATTGAAGACTGTTGTTACATTGTCTATAAGCAAACAAGCAAGCTACTCCTTCAAGCAAACTTTGGCAACTAGCCAGCCAGCATTAGGATAAAGAAGACACGCTGCATCAAGTGAAGCAGCACTTTAGCCAAAGCCAGGGCTTAAGTATTTCCCAAACGACGCTATGCAGCTCAGTGCTGTTGCATATTCAAAATGACGTTTTATCAGAGAACATAGATTTGTAGCTATAGGATTCTCACTCACAACAAAGTTATATAGGTTATGACGAGCAATTATAACGATGTTTAACTACTAGTGTTAAGAATGATGCAGAACATGAAGTTATTATTCAAGAAATTCGCTGTCATCAATAAGTGACATACCTACTTACTTGCTTGCTAAGAAATATTAAAAAAATATAGGCTTTTATGATGCGTGATGATGATTTTTCAATGTTAAAGCTTGACAAAATTTGTCAATTTTGTAAGAATGGAACGTTATTATAAAAAAATCGTGATCAAGAGAATAACATAAGTAATAACCGTGGTTGATTAAAGTTTATTCAAAACTGTCATCAACCACAAACATTTGAATCGTCATTGGTGACTATCATTCTTAAAACTCTTTACTTTGGTAGGGACTATAGGGACCCGAAGTCCCGAACTAGGTACCTACCTATTTTTCACCTGTCAATAGTGTTGAACTACAAATAACATTCAATTAATCTAGCTAGAGTCAGAGAACTATCGATAAAAGTCAGAACAAAGTCGTGTGATCGCGAGTCGACACTGGCTTATCGCGTCCGACCATGTTATTGTTTACATCGAGATAAGGTTTTTGTTGCCCTCTATCGTTTGTAGTACCTTTATGGTTATGGCATTATAATTTATTAGTTTCTTGCTGAAGTACCTACTATGGCACAAAATTAAAAATGTCTTCACTTCGACACTTGAGAGAGTATTTTAGGTAGGTACAGACGCCAGCAAATCAAGCTAAGTACTACAATCTGTCAAACTTTAATAGATTTTCAACTTTATTGCTAAATCATTAGGTTCAAGGTTGATTGGGAAAATTTAAGTTTCGGGTAGCTTGATGTGCTGGCGTCTGTACAGTAGGCTGAACGTTATTGGTAACAAAACCAGTATTTAATAAGCTAGCCTCTTATTCTATTGAAACTCCGTGGTCTGTACTACGGTAGGCCAGCACACTAATTGTGTAACACACTATATTAATCTCAATCTGAATCATTTTGAAGGATATTGCTAATCCATTGCTTCATATGTTCGAAAAATATGTCAGCTCAACAACCAACGCAATGTATGTTGTTGAACTGTCAAAATGAAACCCATTGCTACTGATAGTGTGTTACGCAATTACCCCGCTGCTCAAGGTCAAAGTGTTACCAACGTGCAGTCTACTGCACGTCAGAATCTCGAATCACGATGTTTTCAACAAAAAAAGAAACTGAGAAGCGAAAAATAAAAAATAAACCTTTAGTCTAACCAAGATCCTAAATTAATGTAAATTACCTACAAATATTGAGTCTGCGCCAAACAAATAATTGAAATAATCAATCAAGCTGCCATCATTTCGGCGCTTGAGACCCTCATCCTCTTTTTCAGCGGTAAAAAATACACACTTAAACCAATTTTTAAAACTTTAATTTATGGCCATACCTAAGTATTTCGTATTCTTATCGTTTCCTATGAAGCCACTTCAGCCATTCCAAAATTCCAAGCACTTTTAAAACGTGGTAACTTAATCGAACCAACATGCAAAAATATTGATATTTTAGTCAAGATAAGCAAAATTAACGTTAAACTAGGATTAATAGCTAACAGTTTCGTTGTTAGTTTTATAACTTTGCGATAAGGAAGTAGCACACAAGCACAACGTCTAGACTCTATACATAAAATTATAGGTAGCATTCACATCACGTGCAAACGTACAGACGCCAGCACATCAACCTACCCGAAACTGTCAAATTTTCCCAATCAATTATGAACTTTATGCTTCAGCAATAAAGTTGAAAATTTATTAAAGAAATTTGACAGATTGTAGTAGGTTGATGTGCTGGCGTCTGTACATACAGCCAAATGCCTTAAAAAACAATACATTATAGATAGTGGGAAAATTGTTAAACTGTAAAAGTGCACTGCAAACATTTGCCATCAAACATTTGTAATCTGGAAATTCCTCAGTCAATGAGGTGTTGGTTAGCAGCTTAGACAAAAACTGACTAAAGTCTATGCAAACTTGTTTCAAATTTATATTATTTCAAGTTAAACAAATATCAACTTTATTTTAACGGTAATTATGTTGATTTCAGAGTGACTAACACTAATTGAAAAAGTTATAAAAATGTTTGAAGTTGTAGCGTAAACTGAACTTTATTATGTAGGATTTCAAGTAATTTTTTTATAAACTCATATTTTTTTACATTTTTGGCAAATAAATCGCGAATGCAGATTAGGTATAACTATGTATAATAACTAGGTAATCAATGCTTTATCTACTGTACTCCACTCCTCCAAACTTTTCTTTTTTATTTTCGTTTGTTTTTCTATTCCTTATTGGTGATGTCCGTGGCTAAATAATAACAGCCGCACAGGTCGATCGATCAGGTTAAGCTACGCTTGCCGCGGTTGGTCTGTGGATGGGTGACTATCTTTACATACCGAGGCCCCTCCGTGCCTCGGAAAGCACGTCAAGCCGTTGGTCCCGGCTGTCATTCGTGGATCTTTGACAGTCGTTACGGATAGTCAGAAGCCCGAAAGTCTGACAACCAGTCTTACCAAAGGGTATCGTATTACCCAGTAACTGGGTTGTGAAGGTCAGATAGGCAGTCGCTCCATGTAAAATACTGGTATTCAGCTGCATCTGGTTAGACTGGAAGCTGACCCCAACATGGTTGGGAAAAGGCTAGGCAGATGATTGGTGATGTTCCTCAGAAAGATCAAGTGCGTAGTACTCGCAACCAGCAGGCGTGTAAGACCATGTATGAACGCAAAACGAAGCAAAATGAGTATGTAAGGATCGTCAGGTGGCTTTCTATAGTCTCTGCTTACCCCTAAGAGAGTTTATACATATGTTGTATTGTATCCACACTGTCCACTTTGCTATGAACTATGAGATTGGCAAGAGAAAACTTACTCAAGTCTGCGAGGACTGCGGCTAAATTAATTTATTTTCGGACGATAATTGCAGAGCCCTTATAAGTTCCTTTCCAATCTCCAAATGTCCTTCTGAAGGGTAAAGGTCGATGTACTTAAATACGCAAATATAGTAAAGTATCTAGGTACCTATATAATACTTTTGGCTAGAACGATGAACCTCTAAATATTGATTCAGACTTTCAGACAGACGCGTCATCCAAGAGGTAGGGGACCCCTACCTTTGGGTACCCCTGGGGTACCTACCTACATACTACTATTAACGTTATACAAGACAAAGGCGAAGATAACTTAGCATTGCTTAGTGTGAGATACCAAAAATCTGCACCCTAATTGCGTAACACACCTCTCAATTTGAAGCATATTTCTAATCCATTGCTCGATATGTTCGAAAAATGTGTCTGCTCAACTACGCAAATAACTCAATGAATGTTGTTGTACCGGTCAAAATGAAAACGATTGCTACTGATAGTGAGTTACGCAATTACCCTGTTGGTCAGTTCAAAATAAATAATCGAATTGTTTTTATCTCATTGGTACCAAACAAGTATGAATGAAACCAAAACTTGCGACTCAGTTTGGGACAATCGCTGTCAGCAGATGGCACGGCCTAAAGTGAATCGTAACTGACGTCATGGTACGAATTAGAAGAACAGTTCAGTTTAGGTCCTAAAATGGATCGCGTTAAGAGCTTGTGGTAGGCCTCCTGTACATTAAACTTCATTATAGAGTTAGAGGTAGCCCCCGTATTAAGATATAAAAGAATTTAATTGAGTTGGAGTTGCCTCTCATCTATCCCTTAGTACAAGATAACATTAACACCACGCCTGAATTTCCCGGAAGGGTTAGGCAGAGGTGTATCTATAGTACACCCAAATTTCGCCAGTTATGTTTAAGTCCCATTTAATAAGACGCGAGCCTATTACCCCCTTTTTTTTGTGGATGGGAAATCATCAAATGACCCCTCCCGCTCTGGGTGGAGCGGGAGGAAGTGTCAGACTCTTACTGACTAAAACCCACCCGTGTTCCTTCCTTAGCCCTTTATGTTCCGGGGTAGCGGTAACCCTTTCGGACAATCAATCACAAAGTGAATTTGTCTATTTTATAATGGAGAGACCTGTCGAGATAAACTTAAAACAAAAAAAAAACAATGACACAGAGATCTACCTAGATTTATAGTTGTAGGTAGTTGTGGGTTGAATATGCAGAGACGAATTACCGAGCTAAAACACACACAGGTGCCCAATAAAGATCCTACATACAAATTATCACATTATTACGTACGCCACACTACAAACAGAACGAAATCACTTTCACTATTTCAAATGTTAGCATTACAGCCTACAACAAAAAATTTGAAGTGTAAAATATCGACCGTTTCGTAAGACCTACCCTTCCCCCGCTTGCCTCCCTTAAAGGACGACAGAGGGGGAATTTGATGGTGTCACAGAGGTCTTGGTTTGGTAATGCGTAGGCGACGCGAATGGTGCAGCTTTCTATGATTGCGCAAGATTCCGACGAGGTACCATTTGTTGGACCGCGACCGGTTTGACAACTTTTTTAACGGTCTGTGATTTGTAACTCGTGGGCACAATGGTATGGGATTCCCATGTGGTCCGGGGATTACAAAGATACCGTCAACGGTGTTGAGTAGGCATCCCTTATCCCTTTCAGTTGTTTGTAAGTGGATTTTTGGTTCGTATATTTTACGGAATGTGATGTCGGTTTTGTAGCACAGACGCCAGCACATCAAGGTACCCGAAACTGTCAAATTTTCCCAATCAACTTTGAACCTAATACTTTAGCGATAAAGTTGAAAATCTATTAAAGAAATTTGACAGATTGTCTGTATGTACAACATGAGGAACTTACAAAGTTTACACGGTGTCTGATGGTGTACGTACACGAATTGTTGGGTGAAGAAATTGTTGGTTGGGCGAATTACTGAGTAATCTGTATTTAGGAGAGACAGGTTCGTCTCTCTATTTAATAATAATAATATTCCACAACTATCACACAACGCCATCTAGTCCCAAGCTAAGCAGATCTTGTGTTATGGGTACTAGACAACTGATAAACATACTTATATATTTCTAAATACATACATATTATAGATAAATTACAACCAGACACAGAACAAATGATCGTGCTCATCACACAAACATTTGTCCTGGGTGGGAATCGAACCAACGACCTCCGGCATAGCAGTCAGGGTCACTAACCACTAGACCATCAGGCCTGTCGATTTGAGTATCACAATAATCATGTTTTTAAGATTTTGGAACGAAATGAGTCCTTAAAGGAGACTAGAGATCCCATTCCCTAGTTACACCAAAATTACCTTTACAAAATTCGTCTAGCTCTTGGGTTATTATTACCTTATCTCTACGAATAATAAAGATGAAGAGTTTATTTGTTTTTTTGTCTGTTTGAACGCGCTAATCTCTAGAACTACCAGTCCGATTTGAACAAATATTATTGCATTTGATAGCCCAATTCTTGAGGAAGGATATAGGATATTTAGCATCACGCTACGACCCCACGGAGCAAGAAGAAAAATCCAGAAAACGAAGTAATAGAGTGAGCGGCCGATACGATAGATGCGACGTGGTGGGTCTGGGCACAGATTACTAAGTCTGGGACCTAAACACGCGGACGAAGTCGCGGCACAGAATAACTGTAGTACTTAGTTAGTAGTTGCGGGCAGAAGCTAGTAGGTAAATCGTGAATTTTATAGAAAAAGTTTTGCAAACTAGACTTTTTCATGAAGTTTTTACTTTACGAGGTAAAAAAGAGACTAGAAACAAATTTAATTCAAACTAGCGTAGGTAAGTTACGTCTGACCTTTGATGTTCACCTCGACATTCACACTTGAACTCCCCCAAGTTAATAGAGTTATTAAGAGGAAATGCGGCCGTAGAGGCTTTTGAAAAAGCCTAAGTAAAAAGTCATCGAGGTTTGGCTCTCGCCTATTTCCTCCTCCAATATTCGACCAATTTAAAAGATATTTCATAAACTGAATAAGAAGGATATTATATGTATACTGTGTCCGTATACTCCCTATGTTTTTCTTTTTTCATTAATAGTTGTCAAAGTTGTACACTAGGCCTCTGTTGACAACGGAAATTTTGAGCATTTTTGAGGGTTCTAGTGCTTACAAAAATAATGTATCATCAAAAAATAAAACATAGGGACATACAAGTACTTAGTAAATATTTATTATTCTGTAAAAAATCATTGCTTTATGGTCATTAACCAGAAAGAAAACAGGCGAGAGCGTTTCTATGGAGAAACGATCACCCACATTTCCTCTTAACAATAGTAACTAGACAATGTCTTTGGAATTAATGGAAATAAAAGATGAGGCGCAGGACAAAATATTTTGCTAGCTGTATTGGATGAAATGGGAACAAACCCAAGTTATGAGGGTTCAAAAAAACGACGAAGCGCTTCGAGAAAAGGTAGGTAGTGCCCTTGTGCTTCACTTGGCTCGTCTTGGCGGGGGAACTCCCGTACCCTCAGATATAGCCCAGGCAGCTGGTATTGTGTGTATTTGCTGGCTGACATACTACTCTTTTTATAAGTTAAGATACATCATCACCATCATTTTCAGCCGAAAGACGTCCACTGCTGGACATAGGCTTCCCCCAAGCACCTCCACTTCGATCGGTTTTGTGTTTCTCGCATCCAACGAGTTCCTGCGGCCTTCACAAGGTCGTCGGTCCACCTTGTGGGAGGCCTTAGTTAAGATACATACTTAGAAATAATACGTAAGCTTGCCGCGATTGGTTCGTGAATGGGTGACCATCTTTAAATACCGAGACCCCTCCGCGCCTTGGAAAGCACGTAGAGACGTTAGTCCCGGCTGTCATTCGTGGATCTTTGACAGTCGTTACGGATCATCAGAAGCCCGATAGTTTGACAACCAGTCTTACCACGGGGTATAGTGTTACCCAGTAACTGAGTTGTGGAGGTCAAATAGGCAGTCGCTCCACGTAAATACCAAAACACCAGTCCAACCTAAACTAATTGGGAAAAGGTTAGGCAGATGATGAGCTCTCTATGTAACCTTAGTTCCTCATTATACCGCATCCCAGTTTATAGAGGGCGCTCTATACTCTGCAATAACGAATATTACGAATTATGATTTCATCTGTTATTTTGGTGCATTATTAGGTTCATTGATGCACGAGACAGAATTAAACTCGTCTGGCGTTTATGATGTCACTGACTGGCGATTTAAACTAGGTGAATAAACAACAATAAAACATCTTTGTTATGTGTAACAGAGGTCTATTTTTATCGCGTGAATAATATGTTACAACAATTGGCATTTACGTCACGCTATGGTATTAAAAGCAGTGTGTGCAGTGGTGGCCAAGTGGTATCGGCCGCGACTTACGAGTTGTAGGTCGTAGGTTCGAATCCAGACAGGCGCTTTACTTTGTGTAAATTATTTCATCACCACTGCTCTCAAAACGGTGAAGGAAAACATCGTGAGGAAACCGGCATGTCCTAGAACCAAAAATTCGAAGACATGTGACATCTGCCAACACGCACTGGGCCCGCTTGGTGGATTACAGCCCACTCCCTCTCATTGAGAGGAACATTATAGGCTGATTATGCTATGTTGCAATACAGCAAAACAATATTTTCCCACAATGAGTATAGTATGACTAACCGTTGATATTTTAACAGTCAAATTCAAAGCATTTATTTCAATTAAACCATGTACAGGCACTATTGAATTGTCAAAATTAAATAGTCGGTCAGTTAGTCAGAAAGTTGAAGCTAGTTGCCCATTCCAAAACGTAGATCTCTATGGAGAAGAACGGGCAAGAAACTCCATGGACACTTTTAAATCAAGATATTACAAAATCCTGGGTACATTATTCTTGTTGCTTCTATATGAGAGAACAATGTAAATAAAACACACAAATAAAGAAACAATTCAAAATATAAGATTAAAAATAAGCCTTGGCAGTTAAAAGATGACCAGTCTCAACCGACGGCGCCCGTTCACGAACATGACGCGTGGATCAGCACCATCCAGCTCAACCATTTTGTAGGGAACCGAATGATCCAACACACGCGCCACCATCAGTGAGACATTTAAGTGAGCATGACACATTCTCAACTGCCATGCTCTTTCAAGTCAACATCAAAAAATCATAATAATCAGTCTGCAACCCTTGATAACCCGAGTGTTTCAACACTTACTGGAGCAATCATTTAGTTACATAAGTGGGTACCTATACGTCAGAATGATTCATCATTATAATCTTCGTTATTGGAAATTCTACTCCTTATTTGGTTTTCCACATGTTCATTAAAAAGAGGCCAATATTGTCATGAATTGATGGCGATATTAGCTACCACTAGCGCCATCTAGTATCGAGTAGCAGAACTAATAGGTCGAGATGCTTCCAGAACTTTCGATACTAGAACATTCTAGAACTATCGACATCGGGTCAGTCGGGACCGGTATGTACTCGAACATTCTAGATGTTTCTACAGTAGAAAGTTCTGGAACTATCTGAGGCCCTATATAAGGCCGGTATGGGCCGCGACCGGGTCAGTATTGGTTCTGCGATACAAGCGATAACATTCGAAGCGATCTTCAAGTGCGACTTAAGAGTGATCAGTAGTGCGATTGTGTTTTATAATTAGTGTGTTTGTGTTTTATTGGTGTTATTTAATTAAAGTGTTTATTTTTGGTTATAAAATCGGCAGTTTTTATTGTCACGAACCCCAAGCTCGTAACATTATTTACAATTCCACAAGGAACCACTATTATGACCTGCCTATGTATTTATCACGCAAACAATTATACAGGGTCAAATTAAAGGAGACTGGTCGATTTTGTATGGGAAGTGGTCTATCTATGGGCCAATAGCGAAACGGTTTTGTTTTTTGTGTAAGGATACCTCATCCATACTCTATACCCTTGTGCAAAGGGGCATTAAAAAATATAGAAACATATTCTATTTGAATTTTTAGAATTTACAAGTGCTGGACCTTAACCGTTGTCACTACAGGAAACCATTTCTTTGGAGGCTATCCTTTTAACTTTTTGAGTAATGGTCTTAAATAAAATTGCCTTAAATGTTTTCCTATAGCAACAACGGTTAAGGTAACCTGTTTTTACGACCCGTCTGAATAACCATCGTGTCCAAATGAAAAACGTGTATTTTTTTCAAAATTGGCGGGTCAGTTTTTGATGCCACTCTGCACAGGAGTAAAGATGAGGTATCCTTACAAAAAAAAACACAAACATGTCGCTATTGGTCAAGACCACTTTAGGTAAAAAAAAATTGGTAAGATTTCGCCTAAGACAACCATGGGTATAAACTGTCTGTACTATCTTCGCTTTCCACCCATCTGCCAATCATCCTGTATATCATGGTAGTAGGGGGTCCGGTGGGGAAGTCCTCGGACGAGCTCCTCACCCTCACAGAAAGCTCTACTAAGTTACTAATTTAGGTACCTACTGCGGTATAGGGGAGGACAATAGTCCTTATCAAAGCAAATATGTACAAACGAAATGACAGTTATTGCGTAACACACTATCAGTAACAATCGGTTTCATTTTGACAGTTCAACAACATTCATTGCGTTATTTGCGTTGGTGAGCAGAGCACACACATTTTTCAAACATATGGAGCAATGGATTAGAAATATGCTTCAAAATTATTCAAATTGAGATAAAAGTGTTACGCAATTAGGGTCCGCGTTACTGGCATGTTGCCAATAATGACATGGGGAACATAAAAGTGGGGTGACTCCATGATATTGTGCGAAACAAGATGTACTGGTTTTTCATATAGCCGTATTCTTAAGGAGGAAGCATAAGGGTAGCCCCTTTGATTATATAATGTCTAGATAGAGCATCAATTGCGCGCAAACGTGTCAAAAAATACCAGCCAACTGTTGGACTGTAAGTACTTACCCGCCGATTAGTGCCGATCGTACCGCTTTGGTGTCACTACGTATTACGCGCGCTAAGTAATAAACAAATAACAGCGATAAAATGACGGTATGTGCTATTAAACTGTGTCGAAATTATAAAGGAAGGGTAAAAAACACCAAACACATCACATATCATCAGTAAGTAACCAAAAAAACTACGTATTTGTTTTTTGTTTTTATATTTACCAAATTACGCCATATTACGCCATATTTTATCAGTGTTGCCAGTTTCTTTTTCCATTCTCCCAACTTAACGTCCTTTTTTTGTGGGTATATTCGTCGCTTTATGGTTACGTTTATATTATTTAGTTGATGTACTTTTATTATTCGATTTCAAAAAAGGTGAAGTTTTTCAATTCGTCGGTACTTTTTTATAATAATATAATGTTCGCGTAAGGTGCAGCGGGGCAATCTCGACAGCGGGAAATTTCAACTAATCTTAATAACTTCTACATTTTACTTTATTTGAATAAGTGGCATCTATGGCCGGATAGCTCAAAAGCAATTTCATAATTTCTACATAGATGACACTGCTAGACCCAATACTGTTTGATCGACACGGCTATTTTGTTTTCTTCTCTTTTTCATGTTTGCACGTGCAAATTAGTGTCTCACATTTTTGCGAAAAAAAGTGGTAATTAATGTGTTTTTCGAAGATTTTCAAAGGTAAGACATTTAATTAAAGCCTATTTCATGCTTTTAGCTATTTTTTTCTGTTGTAACTTGCGTTTTAACAGCATTTTGGTGTGAGTTTGAATAACCCCACCTGGATTGTAATGGCGGCTAATTTCAACTATTTTGCAGTTGAAATTGCCCCACCAGATTTTATATGGAAATGAACAAACACTAGTGATGTGCATGTTTCGATATGTTTTGTCGATGTAAATACTTTACAAATATTTAACTTGTAGCTATATTATTGTAATCTTTCTATTCGCAGGATCGCAACACGATTCAAATCGATGCATTTAGAGGGATTTTTCAATTTCTTACTACTTTATTAATTTATTGCCGATGGTTCGCCACTATAGAGAGAGAGAGAGAGAGCAAAAATCTTTGTTTGTAATTGAATACATAATTAGTAGGTGCCTGTCAATTCGACCAGTACTTTTTAAGAATTCAAAGATTATTTTTAAGTTGATTACCTACTTTTTATTATGACTTTTGTTAATTTTTATATTTGTTAGATTATTAATTGCTGTTTTAAAACTAAAAAAGACAGATGAATCTTGGTCCTAAATTATAAAATTGCGTAACGTTTATATGACCGATTGTAGATTTAGGACGAGGGGTGCTCTGGTTCTATTTTAAATACATATTCCTTTCTTAAAATGAAGTTTTGATTTATGATTAGTGAGTAGATATAGTACCTTTAGTAGATAGCAGACCAAAATTATTTATTGGTGTATCTATCGACTTATTTTTTATTACGATCCCATCACTATTAACTATGGCGAGCAGTCGAAATTACCCCGCCTAAACCTTTAACGTGTTTTTATTCAAAAATGAGCCTAGCTGAATATATGACAAGATTCAATTTAGATCACCATCCCTATAAAAAAACTCTGCAACTGATTAACATCAAGCTAAGAGCTCTAGAAGAGAAATTATAATTAATAGTTGAAATTGCCCCACGGAGGGGGAATTACAACTATTTTTGCCTTTTTTGACAAAAACACATTTTTAAGCCTATCTATTGAATATTTTTTAATATGAGTTTGTAAAAATAATACACAGATAATGACTCTGGAGCGTCAATACATTACATTTTTAATAAAACTATATCATCTAATATTTTTATACCTTCAAAGTTGTGGTTTAGGTTTTACCAGTCGAGATTGCCCCGCTGCACCTTATAACTTTTTTGTTTATGAGCCCATTTTAATGATTATTGTTGCATTGGGTCCAATAAACTGATTTCAAAGGTGCCAAGAGTAATTTTAATAAGATTAATTTATTCCATTCGTATTATCTGTGATCTTTCATTTGAAATTTCCAAATACAAACTGCCTAAAAAGTTAAATATTCTAATTGAATTAACTTAGCTGATTTAATATAACACAACATTCACACACAACTCTAATTCAATTAAATAGTGTTTTTTATTTATAAATACAAGTAAATAAAGACACTACTAAAACTGAATAATACTACAAACATACACCTAAAACTTACTTATATTATTTGTATAGTCAATTTTTTTAATATGTGATTTATGGGAGAATTGTAGTAGCTGGTATCATTATTCACGCACACAGAGACATAGATGCACAGTGTAAAACACCGCCCGCACGCACACATGTTTGAAATTGTTGCCTCGTTTTCTTTGTTTTGATTGTAGGGCGACGCTCTATCTAGACATTATATAATCAAAGGGTAGCCCACGAAATTTAAATTCTTGCAGATCAGCGTCAGGTTGTATTTATTGCATAATAGCAGCGCCCCGCGGTTTCACTCTTATATGTTTTGATCCCATGGGAATATCGGGATAAAAAGTATCCTATGTGTTAATCCTGGTTATAAACTATCCGTGTGCCAAATTTCATTCAAATCAGTTCAGTAGTTTTTGCATGGAAGAGTAACTAACATCCATCCATCCTCACAAACTGGCATTAATAATATTAGTAGATAGTAGAAAAACGATTTCGCGGATTACCTTAGCGCATAAAGTAGACTGACAGATTCGACTTCTTACTTCGATTAGACTTCTCCAGTCTGCACAGATAGTATGATTCTATGAATTCAATAAACTGTAGGAAGCTATTCAGAAGAACAATGTTCTTTGGCAATGGCAATAGGCACGAAATATGGGACTTAATACACCTCTGTGTTATGTAAACTCGTTCGTCATTTTGTCAAAACCCGTGTTCCATTCCAAATGCAAAAACTTCCTGTTTTTAAACATTTGTTTTTCGAATCATAGGTCACGCCCTCTACCTCGTCTAACAAAAACTAAAAAAGAATACTAAAGTTTTCGTTTAAAACGCTTGTTTATATCTAATCGGCTGCCAACGACCCATGTCCAGTCACCTTCGTTCCAACCATGAGTGGCCACTAAAAATAGATGTTACACGTTTTTATTTACATCAGTCAGTTTGAGTTTTAGTGTTCAGTGGCGCACATCATTAGGTAACTTGTCGTGCATATAGATGCTACATGCAGCTGTTTTTAGCAGCAGGAATTAGGTTTTATGCTTATGAGTAAGTACTTACTACTTAGGATAAACAGTTATCTATACTAATCCATACTATATACTAATTATTATAAATGCGAAAATGTGTCTGTCTGTCTGTTTGTATGTTCCCTCTTCACGCTTAAACCGCTGAACCGAATTAGATGAAATTTGGTATAGAGATAGTTTGAATCCCAGGAAAGGACATAGGATACTTTTTATCCCGATATACCCACGGGATCGAAATTTATGCGGGTGTAACCGCGAGGCGCAGCTAGTATCTAATAAAACTGAAGAGTTTGTTACAACGCGCTAATCTCTAGAACTACCAGTTGGATTTAAAAATTTATTTTTGCATTTAATAGCCCAATTCTTGAGGAAGGCTATAGGCTATTTAACATCACGCTAGGGCCCTTAGGAGACGAGCAAAAATAAAGCGCGGACAGGCAATGCAATGCAACGGGGTGGGTCGGGAGAACAAGAAATTTCACTTCAATAATTGTTTACAATTATACAAATTAATTGGACATCTGTAGCCAAACTAGGCGAACGCCTGTACTCGTATTTCGGCTATCAGCGCCAAAACCCTAAAATAATAAACACTTAAAAATAGCCATCAAGTAGAGATGATAACATCTTGTAGATTAAAAAAAAAGTGATGATAAATAATAACACAATAATTCTTAGTTAATATATAAGATAATACCTAGGTCTACATGCAGCTGTTAATTAGGTGTAAAGGCCTGCGCAGACGAGGGACAATTTGTACGCGGACAAATTGTCCGCAACGATAGAACGTATGGAAATCTATGCAGTAACGCACACGAAGGACGAGTAGACTGCTGGGATTTCCATACATTCTATCGTTGCGGACAATTTGTCCGCGGACAAAAGTCCCTCGTCTGCGCAGGCCTTAAAGGTATGATTCCGATCTCGGCAGCACGCCGCAGTGCTGCCGCAAGACTACTGGTTCCCATATAAATTCTCCATAATTGTTTATCATCATCTGCCTAGCCTTTTCCCAACTATGTTGGGGTCGGCTTCCAGTCTAACCGGATGCAGCTGAATACCAGTATTTTACATGGAGCGACTGCCTATCTGACCTCCACCACCCAGTTACTGAGTAATACGATACCCCTTGGTAAAAGACTGGTTGTCAGATTTTCGGGCTTCTGACGACCCGTAACGACTGTCAAAGATCCACAAATGACAGTCGGGGCCAACGGCTTAACGTGCTTTTCGAGTCACGGAAGGGTCTTGGTATGTAAAGATGGTCACCCATCCACGGACCAACCGCGGCAAGGGTACCTTAACCTGGTCGACCGATCCGTGCGGCTGGTATAAGATTATATGAGATTACATTCTGAGCACGGCAGCAATGCTGCGCGACATTGATGCGTCACATTGCTGCTGTGTTCGGAATGTAATCTTTACCTATACTTATGAGTAGGAACGACTTAGGAAAAACAGTTTAAAAAATAAGTAAAAAGTATTATCGTTTTTATTAAATTCTCTTTATTAATATTTCAAGATCTTAATCGCTCAGCGATAACGTCTGTCGCCCCGTATTTCATTTATCCTTGAAAGTCAAATGTGAGTTTCGTTTTTGTGGAGCGACCTGTCTGACCTTTGCAATCTTTTAATGTAGGTAAATTATTCTTTCTTAGTCTGTGGTATGGGTTTGGGTTTAGAATGGTGTTTTTGTCTTTCATATGACTGATATCTTTCAGTACAGAATCAAAAAAAAATATCTTCAGAATCTAAGTACTTAGGTAGGTAGGTTGAGTAGCGATTAGGTTATCAAAATTTATCACAATAAACAGTACAGCGGTTAATACAAGTTGTTATCAGTCTGTTAAAATAATAAAATAAACATTATACTAAAAATAGAAAACTGTTTTTTTTTAATTAAATATATAAGTACTTAGGTACAGACGCCAGCACATCAACCTACTACAATCTGTCAGATTTCTGTAATAGATTTTCAACTTTATCACTAAAGCATAAGGTTCAATGTTGATTGGGAAAATTTGACAGTTAGGTGTAGGTTGATGTGCTGGCGTCTGTACCTAACATAAAAATTGGCACGAAAGTAACCACCCTTGATAATAAGGCACTAGACATGCTCGGGGTGATGGTAATTATCAACAATTCTAAGTACATAAACTTTATGCTATTTTTACCAAATGATCACAAATTAAGTTTAATGTTGTTAAATACCTATCATCATCATCTGCCCAGCCTTTTCCCAACATGTTAGGGTCAGCTTCCAGTCTAACCGGATGCAGCTGAATACCAGTATTTTACATGAAGCGACTGCCTTTCTGACCTCCAGAACCCAGTTACTGGGTAATATCCCTATATCCCTTATTGAGTATTTCTATTCCACAGATTATATACAAACATCATCATAGCTCTATGGAAAATGGAGTGAGTGCAATAGAAATTACTTGTATGTACCTACCTAGGTGGGATATTATCGATATTCATTGCTTTCGCGTTAAGCATTTAATGTTTTTTGAAGTCTTCATTTTCATGGATGAATAAACAAAATTATCATTTTCGACATTTCTACATAGAAATGTCGAAAATGATAATTTTCACACACATGTCACATGACTATAGCCTTTGTGTGTGTCTGCCTTTCAGCCAATCCTTTGGTTAAATAACGTAACTAAATGATGATTCATTAAAACAAACCCAAGGGACACTATTGACGATATTACGTTTAATTATGACGCGCAATTTATTGTTATGACAAGGCCGCCATTGTTATTCAGAGTGTCACCAATGTACCGACGTTTCGAGGCCAGCCGTCCTTTGGGATCAGCCATATTTTGCCTACGACCATGGTTTAAAGGTCGCTCGGCCACGAGACTCGGGTATGTTTAAGGAAATGATAAGTATTTATAGGTATTTTATACTTAGGGCACAGCAGTAGGTACCTACAACCATTTTCTCTGAAAATAGGAACGATTTTGTGGCTACCATAAAATAAGTTAAAGACAAAGAACATGTGATGATCCATAGGATGAAACATGGGACGCTAAGGAGCCAGGTGGAATACGATCTAAGGAAGGCAAGCAGGTGGCGTAGACTTGATGCAAAAACTGGAGACTACTGGAGAACCGAATGTTTCTGCACATCTTTCTTTGGCGAAAAGCAATGATTTGATATTTCAAGCTGAGCTAGCTGAGACACATTACATTGGTTTACATTTTTAATAACCATCGTCTTACAACAATCCAAACGACAACGAAATGAGAAGGCAAGCAGCAGACGTGCAACGTCCTTAAATTCTCAGTTTATCGATTTTATATGCAAAACCAGCGTTCTATCTGAAAGTCCTATCAATATTCCAGTGCATTCCCTTAAAACTATAAAGTCCAAAGTCTAAAGTCTCAAGAATATGTCCACCAGACGAGACAACATTAGTATTCAACTTGGCACCCTCAAGATTAATGCTCCGTTTAGCCTTGGAAGGACCCTAGTCCTTAGGGGAGTACGGTAGGCAGAAATAAAAATATTATGGCCAAATAATAGTATTGTTTTGATCACAAGCCCCGCGTTATAGCCACTGGCAGACGAATGATGTCACATTGGGAGACTCAAGGACATCTCGGAACCTGTTTGGTCTACCCCTGGCTTAAGCAGTCTCCATCCACAATTTATTCTTAAATAAAGATACTTTACTTTCTAATCTAAATGGACATTTGTATTCAAATGACGTCGTTGTTGTTTTTTAATTATTTTATTTGAATGAAGACCGCGCCGGTGGTCTGTAGACAGGACATCGAATTAGGGGGGATAGGGAACGCTTTAGCTGGTAGTCCGCGCTATAATGACCCTTTATCAACTATTCGTTTGTATTTAAGTACCTGACTACGACTGCGCGACAGCTAAAACAGTGTTATGTATGTATCTTTGTAGGTATGTGGGATTCCTTTTGTTTTAACGTTCGTAAGGAGACCATATTTTATAAAAAGCCGTTCCCAAAAATAATTAAGGTGCTCTACTCTCCACGGGGCTGTGCGATGGGGTCGGCGTGAAAATCGTCCTGGCATTAAAAAGTACTATTTGTTAATTTCAGGGCCAAAAGTGAATTATATTGAGCTCCATCATCTACCTACTTAATACAAATCCTTAATTCACTGACACTGATAGACACTGCACAGCCCAAACCGCGGTTCTAGCTTGAGTTAGATGCATGAAATTTTGCAAAAGTGTTCCACTACAGAAAGATTTATGAAAATTCACGCCCAAAAATGGTTAAATCTATCAGATGAAAGCTTGTATCAAAGTTCGCCATTTTTGGCAATAGAAAATTCCATTGGACACACGGCTTTATAATAACTAACCTGCAATATAGAAGCTGCTAAAGCCGTCATTGCGACCAGCAGGAGCTGCTGTCTCGCGTAATCATGCAGCGGCTTCCCACATCCTCTCTGGTACAGCATTGAGCAGTCAGTCGCGTAAGGCTTGTGGATGGCGTCTAGTGGACCCTGGCCGCAGCAGGAGAAGGGAACCTGGCCCTTGGAGGTGTAGTCGCTGGGACCCGTCACACCGCAGCATTCGAACTGGAATCGGAAGCGAAAAGGTTCTTTAGATGATTCATTAAGATGGGATTTGTTTGTTTGATGGAAAGTCAAAAATTTAATTAGACACAAGCGCTACTAAAGTATGAGGTCCTGGATTCGAATCCCAGGTTGGGCAAAGCGGTATTGGGTTTTTCCATATTCCATGAGGAACTTCTCAGTAGTAGCCCGGATTCTGTATTTGTGCCCAGTTGGTGGCAATAGGTTTGCCCCCATGCATGCCGAATTTAGTAGGCGGAATATGAAGAACTATTGTGTATGTGTTATAAAATCTGTAAAATATGTACCATATTTCAGGCAAATAAATGAATCTATCAATCAATCAAAAACCCTGTTACAGCTGTCGTCACGTAAAAAGAACGCTGAGCGACAGTGGAGGGGGGTGTCTGCGCACGGGTAGTCTTGTCCCAAAGTACTAGGCTATTGTTTCATATATATAGGATGACTGGTAATTAGTGACCGATACTTAAACACGTGATTGGATTGTACTCATGATAACAAACAACTTTTACTATGGGATTTAAAAATGGCGTGCTAAAGGGTCTACCTACAGTCTCATTTTCTGATGGCTAGAAAAACCTAGTAGATAACTCTGCCAGATACAATAAGAAGATACACCTCAAGACTTCCAGTCTAATCCCGCATTATTATAATTTATTTCTAAAGCAGAAAGCAACTATAAGAGGCCGTCGCCACGAGCGAGAGAATCGCAGCGATATTATCGTCGTGCCACGTATTTCTATACACTCTCTTAGAACGTGTCTCCACACGGCGATATCATCGCGGCGAAAATTTCATGGCACGGCGAGACTATCGCCGCGATTCTCTCGCTCGTGGAGACGGCCCCTATACAACCCTCACCTTAACTTGTAACCTGTCCCATCGTATCGTATCAACATTGGTGTGGTCAGTATTCTCCAGGGCATGCTCGAAGTAGTGCATGATTGTGGTCTTGATGTCGATCTCCACGTTGTCCCACACCACCATGGCCCAGACGAAGCACGAGAACTCGATAACCACCACCAGAACTATCAGGATTCCCGTCTGGAAACATACCATTATAAAATCAATAAGATCCTCATCCATTGCTCGAGCATCGAGGTCAAGAGCAGCACCCTTTTTTTTATGGATGGGAAATCATCTAATGACTCCTCCCGCTCTGGGTGGAGCGGAAGGGAGTGTCAGACTCTTACTGACTAAAACCCACCCGTGTTCCTTCCTTAGCCCTTTATGTTCCGGGCAGCGGTAACCCTTTCGGACAGTCCCGCTACCCCGGCAGGCTTCGGCCCTAACGGGCCCCTTCCTTTATGCTGACATCTCCTTGAGGCGCGCGTGGAACACATACGCACCGTCCGGCACGGGGCTGGTCCTGATCGAACGGTACCAGGCTCATTTAATTTGAACCTGCACCTATGTATTCTTTATTTTTCCGGGGTTCGTTTTAATTTCGGTATACCTAATACATATATTATTCGGGATATAGGTTTCGGAAAGATAAGCACTCAAATGGAGAGTGATTAAAGCCTGGAAGGTGAGGGATGCATAAGGTTAACAGCATCCAATTTCATCTGCTGATAATCCTAAATAATAACAATAGAAGCCTATGTTTTTCGCGGCCAAAACAAACAACGGTTCTTGTGTTATTCAACAAAGTAGTAAAAGAAGAACAGATCAACACGACATAAGTAGGTAGGTAGGTAATTAATTTACTTACCTAATTAGAGCTGGAAATGTCGAGGTCAATATATTTTAATTACCTACCCCCCAACTAAGTAAATGATCATGATTCGAGCCTAGACGATGCAAGTATTTAGATAGATACCTACTTAGTATTTCGTACAAACGCTACATAGTGCATGTTTAGATTCTCGTCGTACGAAGCTGTATCAAGAATTCTTAGCATTCTATCTATCATCCGGCCTTTGTACTGTAATCATACAGTTGATCTGTTAACTCTGGGATCAATTAGATAACTACGCGTTTATTATAAAATACTGACACGCCATGCCAGCCGTCTTCATGACTCACGAAACTGAATGAATAAGTACTTACAATAATGACATGAATCTGGTGCATTGACTTGGTAGTTCTCCAGCCGATCCATGCGATCGAACATGTGATTATGGCCATCATTAACAGAAGTATTGCAGGGTACTCCGCATTGACACCAATGAAATGCCGGTATACGAAAAGCCTGTAAATAAGAAAACCGCTGATGCCGAACAGCACAACAGCTGACATCTGTTGACAATAAACGGAACTGTTAGGGAAATCTATTATAATCCGACCAAATTAAAACGTCGTTGATTTTAGCCGTCAAAATCTTAGTACTACTCTGTCTTAGTGAAAAGGGTGGACTAGTGGCGCCACTGTCAAAATAGTAATGTTCTATTAGAGTTTGTTGGGTTATCTTGATTGATCGTACAATGCACTCACAAGAAAAATTCCCTGCAATTACAGCAATGAATAAAATGTGTGTCAGCGTCTCTATTGCTATATTCTACAAACAGTAAATAAATTGAACGACAAGAATTCACAAAACTGGAAGTTATTGACCTGTAAGTGCATGTTTTAGCATAGTTGTTATGACAACAAAGGGGAAATTAGCTGCCAGTACTCTATTCTACAAAAATAAACGTGAAGTTTTCACTAAAACAATATAATACTCACTGCGAATAACACATTGAAGGTTAGCACGAGATATTTCCAGCAATTTGTTGAGAGTCCCATTGTGATTTTGTGTGTTCACATGTCAGAGATCTTGTTTGAAACTTGATTCAAAACAAAGAGCGCTCGTTCCACACGGGAAATGTTTGTGTACACTTGTACAGACAGCGTAGTGGCCGCAACTCACGACTCGAGTGATGCAACCACGACACCGCTGACTGTACGAAATTAAACATTCGACATTTTTATCTTTGGAACGCAACTTATCACAGAAAAAGGCGCGTCATTTTTAATGACGAAGATTCTAAAACTTCTGAGAAACTGACTTCATATAGATGTCGATTGGGCGCTATCAGCTTATCATGATAACAGTATAAAATGTTGTTGTAATCTAACCTAGTTTGCGACTGAGATAGATATATAGCACAAGTTTACGTTCTGCAACGAGGTGGTTATAAATAACTAGTTGACACTTTCTGTTTGTGACGTCACCTTAGGTACCTAGATACTACGGTAATTATGTACTATTTTGACTATTTTCTGAAGATCTTTGTTTTATTTATTTTCCTTTATCCGTAGGTATATTGATTTGAAAGTATCCCTTCATTTTTATTCTTATAACGGATCGTGCTTATAACGCTATCTTTACTTTATCTACCTACTTACCTCCTACAGCATTATTGAAAATAATGTTATTTATTGAACAACGAACCTTATTGTTTTGAATTTTCCCGCCGCAAAAGTTCTTGTTACCTACCTCGCATCGTATGTCCTTATCCCTAGAATCCCTATTCGCATTTTAGTGATAGAAAAAAACACAATAATATATTTTCTTGGTCCTTTAATTGAAAATATTTTAATCTAATCATGCGTAACGCGTAACATGCATACAACGACATTGTTCTGAATGTAAAAAAAAAATAAAACCGAAATACCTACTTTACCTATTGGTAGAGCAAGATTTACAGACCGCACTTTGAAGAACATAGACAGGAATAAAGTTCTCATTACTATGAGACACTTAGCAAAGTCAAAGTGCGGTCTGTGAATCTTCCCTAGGCAAACAAATTTTGGTTTCAAATAATATGGTCGCAAAAACAAAGATTTTTTACAAGGAAGTCTGGTAGTCGGTCTAGTTCCACCATTTCCATAACTTTTCTCACTTCATTTTCGATATCTGGACTGACCGGCCCCGCCTGCCTTGCTGTTCGCAACATAACTCTCGCTTTGTCTATGTTTCTGTCATACATTGCCAGTAGAGCCAGCATTGCCCACCCATCTGCTAACAAGGGCTCAGTGTTAACAGCCACAGTCAACCAACGTTCAGCAAACCATTGCTTATCCAATGCAGCATAAATTCGTCCAATAAGGAGAGCTGTATGACCCGAAGGGTTATTTTTATGGGCACGCGCAGCCCTCTGCAGTGCCGTCATAGGATCTAACTTAAATCCGGACAAAGCTGCTGAATACAGGAGCGAGGAACATAGTTCGGAGCCGGCTCTCTCAGCTTCCTTTAATGCTTTCTCACAGTCTTTATCCCAGTTACGAATACGAGCCAGGCATGTTGCGCGCATTTGCGACATCTTAGGCGTAGGCCCAAACTTTTTGATTCCTTCAAGAATCTTTTCCATCGCAAGGTCAAGGTCACGCCTTAAAACAAGCGAGGCAGCTCGCAGGTAATAGACATCCGGACTTACTTGATATTTTAAGATGTTACTGCCACGGTTAGCACAGCCTTGCTCAACACATTGCAATAGTTTCTCAGAAAATTTGTAGCATCGAAGACAAAGAAAAAACGCAGCTGCAATCAGTAAAGGGTTATCAGTTGATACGACTTCTGGCATCCAATATATTTCTTCCTCTCCACTTGTCTCAGTCCATCGTGCTATAATCTGATCCCACTCTACGGGTAGCGAAAAATGTTTTCTCATTTTCTGCGCAGCAACAAATGCTGCAAATATATTGCCATTGCAATGATGAAAAGTATGTAGGGCCGCCCAACCAATTGAATTAGCTGTGCCGTCTGAATATTCACCCTTGACAGCAATACGTAGGGCTGCGCCGGCTACATCTGAGCTCTCCTTTCTATCAAAATCTAGACCGCCATACATCCATAGTAAGTATCTATTCGTAGGTAGGCTGTTTAAAGCTAGATACAAGTAATTCTCACCATCATCAACATTGCCGTCTTCCAAAAAGCGTAAAACCTTAGAAATTAATGAGCTTGCGTATTGCTCTGGCACTTTTAAGCATGTCTCCAAATGTATATCGGCAATTCTAGTATCTCCTGCGATTCGACATCTCGCTGCAGCGGCCGGAAACGGAAGACGAGGTGGTGGTGGCTGAGGAGCAAAAGATGCCGTCACTGCACGTCTACTTGCAGCATGTTGGCCAGTCACTGTGTCCTGATAATCAAGATAGGAGCATTCTCCCGGGGGGAAACTTTTGAGCAATGTTCTTACTCGCATCAGTAGACGACTCGCAGCAGTTCGTTTAATACCCTGGTTCATTGGTATCATACCCTGACAAGCTAACCCACTCAGCTCTTTATGCACAGCCAGAGCACCTCCTTCCTTTCTTATGGTCTTCGCGTCAATACCAGGATCGTCCAGGACACTATCAGATTCTGAATCTTTTAATGGGATGTCGGTCTCTTCCGGTAGAAGAAACCCCATTATTTCATAAAGATTTTCCAATTTGGATTTGGGAACTAAAGCCTCTGTTAAATCGAACCTTATTACAGCATAGGCAGTATGTCCAAATTCATCCAGTACATTTGAATCCGTGTCTCGTGCACTAGCTTTAGCACTCGTGGGGGGGAGCTCCAGTAGTGGGCCGACATCATTAGGTGTATTAACTTCACTATATTGTACCAACTTCGAACAAACAGTGACGCCCATTTGGCCTGGTTCTAATAACACTCTTGCATCTACTAATCCCATATAACGTCCTCGTACATCTATTTTTCCAGTTCTTGGCACACCCGCCACTTCGATCATAAATGGTGACGATAATCTTTGAAGTAGGCGTTCTGGGTCAACTAGCACTCGCCTCATAGCGTTCCAGTAGAAAGAACGACAATTTTTAGTATCTAGCAGTTGTAAATCACTTGGAACAAACTTATCTTGAGTGTCGACGTTCATTGCTGTGTTGGCAGCATAGCCGGCAGCGCTGACAGCTGCAAACACAATTTTCTCAGCACTTGCTGTGCTCAGGGATAAATTAAAGTTTATAGCCTTTGGATTATGTATTTCATCTAATCCAATGGCACTCATATACAATGTGTTGTCTTTCGCTACTGGCAAACAATGGACTGAAATCATGGTAAGAACTAAAGGAACCTGGTTATCATCTTTCATGCCCTGCGAGATGGCTCGAACTATAATTGAACAATCGGTCCTTTCCCCTGTATTTATTGAAACTAACGGCGCTGTTATCAATATTTTTTGCTCTCCTATTAGCAGTGGAAATAAATCTATACTTGCACCAGCACGGTTATCCGGATGACTTAAAGGATCTGGATCCTTTGCAGGTTTTCCTCCAAGGGCACGCAGTAGAAGAATTAAAGGCGTGTTAGCAACCATTATTTGAAAATTTGGGTCGTTAAGGTTTATAAAAGGCAGACTTTCAGACTCAAGAACCTCGTCATTATACCATTTTTTTGATAATAGCTGTATTCCGTTAAAGTATGCGAATAAACAATATTCTCCTGAACTAGACGGGGTACCTTTAAAAATTAGGGTCAGGCTCACAGAACGTGGAGTTGTGGACTTATCACTGGATTCATCTAATAATACATCTGTTTGAGTGTCAGTTGTCCTAGATGATGTTTCTGTTTTATCACTTTTAGGCATTTTAAGCGAATATTTTCTGATTAATCTTAATTCCTAGAACAATTGATTTTTAGCTTTATTGGAGCGCAAACTACTATACTCTTCAAGACCAATTTTTCCTCTATGTACTGAACTACCGTTTCCATACCTTTGAATCCCGTTCGCTTAATTGAAAATGACATTGACAACCAATAATAATTGTATGGTTTATAAACTTTTTTGGTCTCAGACTAAGGCAAACAGACACACATGCTCCTTGCAGGTCGCATCTTAAAAACCTTCTTAAGTCCCCTCCCCATTCCACTGACTTCTACTCCTACTCCTTCACAGTGCATGCGGTGCGGCTGTGGAATTCACTACCGCCTGCAATTAGGGACTGCCAAACTGTTGCAGCTTTTAAAAGAGGAGTAAAAGAACACTATCTTTCCACTTTATCATAGTTGTGTATGTATTTATTCAAAATCAAAATCAAAATATTTTTATTTCACATAAACCAACATGGGCACTTATGAAACGTCAGAAGCTAGGTGCACGGTTCCAATTGGTCGCTTCCTATGGAGAAGAACCGGCAAGAAACTCCATGGTTACTCTTTTAAAAAATAATTGGCTTTTACAATGTTTTCAAGTTACAGTAGGTATGGGACGACAACGTAGGCCTGTCAACAAGTACAGGTACTTGGTACAATAAAAAATGATCTACAGATCTAAAGTCTAGGTACAAGGATTACAAAGTCCTCACATTTACAAAATAAGAATGTATCAAAAGGATAAATAAAATATAAAAAACTACTAAAACCAAGAGATATGATTGCCATTTCAACTAATAAATAGGTTTAAAATTAAAATTGTCTGTATATAATGTCAAATAATAAAAAGATTATGTCAAAGAAGTATATACAAATAAAAAATAAACATCGTAATTTGAGAACAGTTAATAGACATTTACGTAGTTATGCCGTTAATGAGGTGCCAGGGAAGCCACATGTGCAGAAGGAATTATTGCCAAACTACCTTGTCTTCAACGTAGTCTTTAATCTTATAATATGCTTTATTGATAAGGACACGTTTGACGAGGGTTTTGAACTTTCCGCCACTAAGGTCTGTAACCGATTTTGGCAACTTGTTATAAAAACGGATGCTGTTTACAAGAAATGACTTGCTAGTCTTAGTTAATCTAAATTTAGGTATCACAATTTCATTTTTACTACGTGTAAGTATTTATATTATGGAAATCGCTTCTTATTTTGAAAAGTCCTAAGTTTTTGCGAACATACAAAACACTTTCTAAGATATAAAGAGAAGGCAGAGTTAGTATATCAATTTCTTTTGAATTTGTTTCTAAGAGACTCTCGAGGACCCATTTTATAGATTGCGCGGATTGCCCTCTTTTGTAAAATGAAAATTGAATCTACGTCAGCTGCCGATCCCCACAGCAGAACACCATAAGACATAATACTGTGGAAATAAGCAAAGTATACTAACCTAGCTGTGGCTATATCTGTCAACTGCCTTATTTTTCTTACTGCATATGCAGCTGAGCTTAATCTACCTGAAAGAGCTCTAATGTGTGCGCCCCATTGTAATTTTGAATCTAAAGTAATTCCCAGAAATACAGTTTCCGTAACAGCATCTAGTTTTTTACCATCAAGTTTTAAATTCAGACCAACCTGAGGTACATTTGGTAATGAGAACTTAAGACATTTAGTTTTGTTCGCATTAAGTAAAATATTATTAGCTGCAAACCATTTCGAAAGAACAGCCAGACTATCGTTGACATGTAAGACATCCGTATCTTTTCTATCTACTTTAAAAATAAGGGAAGTGTCATCAGCGAATAAAATGATGTCCGATGAGTTAGCCATTAGCCATCATGTAAGGAAGGTCATTAATATATACTAGAAATAGGAAAGGGCCAAGAATTGAGCCTTGAGGCACGCCCGTCTTAACTAGAGACCCCGATGACGTCGCCCCGTTAACGTTTACTTTTTGCTGCCGGTTTGATAGATAAGAAAGAACAAGATCAGCAGCTTGTCCACGAATTCCGTAATGGTATAATTTACAGAGCAGTGTATTATGGTCAACGCAGTCAAACGCTTTTGAGAGGTCACAGAATATGCCAATTGCATCCTGGGAATTCTCCCAGGATTCCAAAATGTGACTGATGAGTTTTACTCCCGCGTCCGTCGTCGACCTACCTTTCGTGAAACCAAACTGGCGATTATGTAAAATCCCATTTGAGTTAAAATGTGACAACATCTGGTCCAGCATGATTTTTTCATAGATTTTGCTCAATGCTGGTAGCACAGATATAGGTCTATAATTGGAGGGATCATACTTACTACCCGATTTAAAAATTGGTACAACTTTACTATGTTTCATTAAGTCAGGAAACGTACCGCTGTCTACACATTGATTAAATATGCCTGTTAGGGCAGGGGCAATTGTGTCAATAATATCCCCAAGAACCTTAACAGAAATCCCCCATAAGTCTTCAGTGTTTTTTATGTTAAGACTTTTAAATGCTTTTTTAATTGTGACAACAGAAATGGGCTTGAATTCAAAGCTTGGAATATCCTTATTGAAGTTTTCTTTAAGAAGAGCTTCAGCTAATATAGGTGATGAGGGGAGAGATTTTGTAACCTCTATTGGGATGTTGGTAAAGAAATGTTCTAGTGTCTCAGCAACTTTTATCTTATCTGAAATGGTTTGGTTATCAATTTTTATAGACAACTCATTCTGATCTCGCTGTTTTGTGTTTCCAGTTTCTTTGTTAATTACCTGCCACACAGCTTTTATTTTATTATTAGACATACTAATTTTGTTAATTATTAATTTAGATTTAGCCTCAGCGCAAACTCTTTTGAATATTTTTGAATAGTTTCTTACATAATCATGAAAGGCTTGATCAGTAGTTAATGATTTCTCGTAATACAAATTATATAAAATATCTCTGCTTTTTCTAATGTCAGCAGTGGCCCATTCACTAAATTTTGGTTTAGTATTGATAGTAACCTTTTTTACAGGACATGCTTTATTGAATTCTTGGCATACTGTAGAAAATAATGTTGTATGTACAGACGCCAGCACATCAACCTACTACAATCTGTCAGGTTTCTGTAATAGATTTTCAACTTTATCGCTAAAGCATAAGGTTCAATGTTGATTGGGAAAATTTGACAGTTAGGTGTAGGTTGATGTGCTGGCGTCTGTACCATAGTTTATGTTGGGGTCTTGTGAATCAAAACTAACTGTTGAAAGATTGCTAAGAACATTATTATTAAACATTTTCAATTTATTTTTAGTTAGAGGTCTTAATTGAATGGATTTATCAATGTGTAATTTTTTACCTAAGTCAAATGATAGAAGTTGACCAGTATGGTCTGACCTGACGCCACTAATTAAGGACGATTCTTTTATTTTACAGTTAGTAAATACATTGTCTATGCATGAAGCTGAAGTTGCTGTTATTTTAGTTGCTTCATTAAATACACATTTTAAATTAAATGATTTAAACAATGAGATTAGCTTACATTTTTCTGGTGAATTAACTAATAGATCAATATTTAAGTCACCGCAAACAAAAACAAATTTACTATCTTTAAAAAGTTTACTTAGTATTTCTTCCATTATGATCAAAAATGATGACAAGTTTGAGGCTGGTGGTCTATAAACACATAAGAAAGTATGGCCTTCCACCTCTGCACATGCTACCTCACATAAGCGATCAACAGAGCAAGCAGTGATATCCTTTCTTTCTTTATATCTAAAACTACTATTACATAATATCAAAGTACCACCCCCTATTGAGGCTGTTGTATGCACTGGCAACTGAAAAATATTATTTTGATTACTTTGATTATATAATTTCATCAAAGTTTGATTACCATATATTTATTTTAGAAGTACCTATGTATGTTTATTTGTATGTATGTAAGTATATTCTCATATTATTTGTGTAGTTTTATTAAGTGAATTGTTTTTAGATATTATGTATTATTTTTTGTCTCCTTTACTCTTTCACACGCTGTCTACATCTCTCTATTTCTTGTCCTATCGCAGGTATGCTGGAAGAGATTTCTTATGAAATAAGCATCACCTTTGTACCTACCTATTTTTCTGTTCTGTTTTTTTCTTGTATGTTTATATATGTGTGTATGTATACATAAATGGTAAAATAAATAAATGGTTTCGTTGTTCAACAATACTGCTGAATAGAATGTGGCGACCTGAACATGTGTGTAGCACCCCTAATAGGTTTTGATGAAAGGCTTGCACACGATGTAGTTTATCCGCGCCATCGACGCGCGTTTAGACGCACCATGAAAAAAGAGACGTCACGGCGGCGCTTGAAAAACTGAAGGTTTTAAATGAAATGAACATAGAACACGAGCATTATTTTATTGTAATCTTATTTTAGTATGGTTATACCAATCAAAAAATGCTCTTTCCCTGTTAAAACACAAAGAAAATTTTATAGAGTGAAGATAGAATGCACAATCACTCGTTTCGTCTAAACGAACTCATCGTGGCTCTTAGAGTACGAAAGCTATTTAATGTCGGAACGAAAGTTTTTTCTTCTTGGCAACACACTGGGCAAAAGACTTTTGACAACTAATGTCATTTTTGACAGATATACGACAACAGCAAGAAGCTTATAGGTAAAAATGGAGACAACACTCTAAATACCTAAGTGAAACCGACTGTGGGCCGACGCTCTCTTTCTAAATACATACACATGACAAAGAAAGCACATATCACTGTCTCGTTCTTATGTGTGTATTTAGAAAGAGAGTGTCCGACCACAGTCGTCTTCAGTTAGGTATTCAGAGTGTTGCCTCCACTTTTATCTATAAGCTTCTTGGACAACAGCAGCAACCATTGAAATACAGATGATACAGATACCTCTATTATCTGTCTACGTACAGATAGGTTTCTATGTCAATGGCAGCAACCGACAGCAACTGGTTTTTTCGAAGTTGCGTTCCATTCTGTTTTAGTAGACTCTATTTGCTACCCATCTCTTATTTTTTACTTGTTTTAGAAATGTTACAGAGAAGTTATTAATTTATTTATTTGCAGTGATGCTGACCAAAGAGTAAAGTAACTAACTATATGCCACAGCAGCAAGGAACATATTTACTGCACAGCAGTCTGCAGAGTACTTTTTGATAGACTGAAACTAAACTATATTATGCTGACATTATAAGGAACGTTACTTACTCTATGGCTGACATTTTCAGTCTATCAAAAAGTACTCTGTGGCTGACATTTTTATGTGGTTGTTGGAAGTAAGTGTTGGAACTGCTGTTTTAATTTGAGTTGTAAATATTTTTTTAGCGAATAATATTTATCGTAAAATGATATAAAATGTACACATTATTGCATGGGTTTTACAAATACTTGGTGCAAAAAGACGAATACTGTGTGTTAATATTAGGACTTGACAATGCAGGCAAAACGGTAAATTGTTATTGAGATAGATAGGTACAAGTTACAACTTATTTAGGAACGAATTCACATAAAAAGTTTTCCAAGAACAAATTGCAATTATTACATTTGAATATTTTTATATTTCACAGACGTATCTGGAGGCTACAAAAACAAAATTTACCAAGAAATACAAAGCAATGAACCCCAATAGGATAACAACTACAGTTGGATTAAATATAGGCAAAGTAGACGTGGATGGCGTGAGGCTTAACTTTTGGGACCTTGGCGGGCAGCAGGAGTTGCAGTCTCTTTGGGACAAAGTATATATCTCATATAAATAACATTATTAATATGCCAATTTAAATTCAGGGCTTGTGAAATTATACATCAGAAAACGATACTTTTGCTGATGGCACTGCAATAAATATGTTAAAGACTTGATTATTTAACAGATTGGTAATAGTACATTGGTTATAAAAATGTCTTTGATGTCAAAGGGTGCCAGTTTTTTTTTATTTTATTATTGCTACTCAAATCTGTAAATTTCGATGATAAAAATTTATTTCAAGCATACCAAAACCAAAATTTAGATACATTAATTTTCTTACACTTAAAATAATTGATTAATATATAAATAAATTGTGCTCATGTTTTCAGTACTATGCAGAGTGCCACGCTGTCATTTACATAGTGGACTCGTCTGACAGAGAAAGAATTTCAGAGTCAAAAGAAACCTTTGGTTAGTAATTACTTGAATATATTCTTGATGCTGTATTTCCCTAAATCATTATCATCATTATCTGCAAAGCCTCTTCCCAACCATATTGCGATCCGCTTCCAATCTTACCAGCGCCCTAATTGCATCACACACTATCAATCTCAATCTGAATCACTTAAAAGGATATTGCTAGTCCATTGCTTTTTTTTTGTCCATTGCACATGTACAAAAAAAAATCTGCTTAACAACATAAATAAGGCAATGAATGTTGTTGAACTGTCAAAATGAAAGCCATTTGTACTGATAGTGTGTTATGCAATTACCCTGCAGATGCAGCTGAAGACTAGTGTTTTACATGGAGCGACTGCCTATCTGACCTTCATAACCCAGTAATAATAATAATTCCTAATCGGAGGTGCCGTACTACAGGTATGTGCCCGACCCAGTTCTCGAAAATGGTAATATCACGTTGTACTGGGATCGATCCATCATCACTGACAGGACTATTATGGCCAATAAGCCTGATATAGTGGTGGTGGATCGATCAGAGCGGCGCGCAATGATTGTTGACATAACCGTCCCACATGACGAGAACGTCGTGAATGCCGAGAAAGATAAACAAATCAAGTATCTTAACTTGGCTCGCGAGGTTGTCGACATGTGGGATGTGGACTCAGCGATCATTGTGCCGATAGTCGTGACTGCCAATGGGTTAATAGCCAAGAGCCTCGACCAACACCTAAGGAGGCTCTCGTTGGGCAGCTGGATCAAGGGCTTGATTCAGAAAGCGGTACTTCTGGACACGGCCCGCATTGTCAGGAGGTTCCTCTCTCTGGAGCCCTGGCCGCCGGTAGCTTGGACCCTGTTCCCGATACCGGTGGGCTACTATTTTTTATATTTTTAAATGTTTTTATATATTTTATATGCTTATAATTAAAAATATAATTTATATGTAAATAATGAAATAAAGGAATAATTCCTAAAGAAGTATGTAGGTAATACGGTCTGGTGTCCGCAACTCCACGTCAATGCTCATATTTTGCGTACGGGAAGAAGTATTGTGGACCAGAAATTTCTTGATTATTCTATATCTAAAAGAAGCAATCAAATGGTTTGCCTTTAATTATGCTATCTTACCTCTAATGGCTTAAAACATGTACTTAGTAATGATAACTGTGATTCTTGGAATTCTAAATTGGAACTGAGGACCTTTACTTGTTAGTTTTTAAAATAAAATATAAACACTATCAACTATCAAGGTACGCTAATGGTTGCAGTTTCGAGTCGTGCTCATGTAAATAAAATTGTTCCTTTTAAAAAAATACATGATTATTTTTATGTTTCAGACAGAATGATAGCTTCGGAGCACCTGTCCGGGGTCCCCCTGCTCGTGCTAGCCAACAAACAAGACATTCCAGACTGCATGGGAGTTCACACTGTGAAGCCCATATTCAACCAAAATGCTCACCTTATTGGAGCGAGGGACATTATGCTTATGGCTATATCTGCTCTTACTGGGTAAATGCATAGACAATTATAATAGAAAAAGCTTTTGCTTGCGGCCTTGCCCGCGTGAAGGTCGGAAATTATCCCGCGAGAACGTACAACGGGGATAAAAAGTATCCTGTCCTAACCCAGGCCATGGTCTAACAGTTTCCAAATTTTATCGAAATCAATTCAGAATAATTATTAAGACATGAGAACTTGTCTGCCTGTGACCTTTTCGCTTAAACGGTAACAGCCAGACAGACAAATAGACAGAGTTATTTTCGCATTTACAAAATGAGTATGGATACATCATATATAGCGCTATTTCCATACACTCTGTCTCACTTTAACCCATATACAGTGTGGCAAGTACGTCGACGCGCAACACACTATCAGTAGCAATGGGTTTCATTTTAGCAGTTCAACAACATTCATTGCGTTATTTATGTTGTTGAGCAGACACATTTTTCGAACATATGAACCAATGGATTAGCAATATCCTTCAAAATTATTGAGATTGATAGTGTGTTACGCAATTAGGGTGCTGTTCCCATGGATTCAGTACCCTCCCTGCGTTGAAATTTTTCGTTGGTTGTTTAAAAACTTAATCCAGGGTAACAGGTTGCGCGTCGATGTCCCTGTCAGCCTGTATTTTTGTTTATGGTAAACAGTTCTATTGTAGAAGATAATAGCTAAACCAATTCAAGATAACTTTTGCTTGCAAACCCTACAAAATTAAGAACATCAAAATGTATAAGTTTCTCCCCACTTCCCAATGTGCAAGTGCCTTGATCGTTTTCGATAATAAATAAAAATATCGTGTTCGATAGATATAATAATTTGAGTCATAGATAACAAAGGCTTTCGTCACGTCACTCTGATAATTAATTACTGTTTTTGTTTCAACTTTTGAGACTATTTCGTCAATATGTGATTTGGAAACCAAAAAGCAGTACATTTGCTGCATTTACAAATGTAAATGCAGCAAAAGATTGGATGTGATTGACTGCATTTTCAGATTGAAGGACGGTGCTCACTGTGAGCGTTCGCTTCACGAATTTATTTTGCAAAAATTTGTTACGCGAACATTTGTTACGCAACAAACATTCATTCGCGAAACACAGACAAACAAAAGTTTGATGAGTATATCCAAAATAAAACAAATTCTTTATAAGCTACTAGGTAGTGAAGGTATGTTCGTTTCGCGAAGGAATGCTCGTTTCGCGAATGAATGTTCGTTGCAAAACAAAGGCTCGCGCAACGAATGTTTGCAAGACGCGAATGCTGCGAATGCTCGCGATGAGTACGGTCGTATGACATGTCTATTGTCTCCTATCTCACTGATACTTTGTGCACTGAATTGCGTCAGCGCGCATGTTGCTGACTTATGTAATTATTTAAGTACCTAGTAAATAATGTATAATTAGTTAATAAGTATGTGCTAATCACCCAAAAGTTATACTAAGACTTTCCTGTGAAAAATTGTTTTTTCAAAAACAATTTTTAACATTATCTACATATTTTTCAAGCCAGTCACAAATACCTTATTATGGGGGTTCAAAATCTACTACTTTTCTTACCTATTTTAAACAAAATAGAAATGTCATTTTTATTCATACCTTGAAAAAAAGTTATTTCAAGCATGTAATTACTATCGTTAAAACAACATTTTGAATGAACAGGAACAACCAGTTTGTTTATTTATTTTTAATTAAAGTGACCTATTTACACATAATAGTTCCTTTACAGGGATGGAGTGGATGAAGGCATCAGATGGCTAGTGGACTGCATAAAGAGAAACAGCGTCGACCGACCGGCGCGCAACCACGACGATAACTTATAAAGGCGACACCTACACCCGGTGCATCTATAATATGTCTTACGCCCGACCGAACGACACTACCGATACAATGAATAATAATTAGTTTTCCTATTAAGATAATGATGTGACTCGTACGGCCCATTGTTTTGTACATACAGTATTGACATTTAAGAATAAAACATTACTAGAACTTGTGCTGTATTGCTATCCTTTTTCAGTGATAAATTGTACCTTTGATAAGAGATACGTTGTGACTGGATATTTGAGGAGTACCTGCACCTGATAAAACACTTCTGATAACAGTACAGTTTATACCGTCGTGGAATATTGTGGCATAGCTAGTGAAATGTTTTTACTAAAGCAATTTTAGGACATTTTGATAGTGTGGTTTTTAAATTTTAATTATGGCATATCCTATGTATGAAGTTGATTGGAGTGTTTTGCCGCCAGAACAAAACAGAAGGTAGGTGAAAATATAAATGATTAATAATGTTATAAAACATAGATCATGATAATGCCTCGTGAAAATCTGTTGAATAAATTCCACCGTGTAAACATGTCAATCAAGCACAGTAGCAGAAATGGAGCAGAGCGGAAATAGTTTTCCGTTTTCCAAAAAGGTTTTCCACGTAGCGTTCGTTCAGGATTCACAAGTTGCCAGCTTCATTCATTCATAATTGATTTAAACTTGCTTACTATTTAGTCATTCACTCTAAATAAACGTAGAAAATAATATATTTGATTTACACATCGTTTTATATAAAAATATAAGTGTAAAACATCATAAAATTAATTAGGGAAAGTTATTTGATCAAAAATTAAGCAAACGTCATGTGCGAGTCACGGCGGCCATGTTGAATTTCTTGCAACGCACCACGGAAATGTCAGCTGGCAATTGTATTATTTCTATGTAATTAATAAAATAAAGCGTTAAGTTTTGACAAAGCACTTTTTCTGTGATAATAAGTGAACATAAAAATGAGCAAATGCCGCATTTGAGTTTTAATTAGAAGTGAAAATATGACAGAAGTTAGTCAAAGGTGGCATGCGATTTCACTTGCATTTCTATGGTTTGTGACGAAATAAAATGTTCGCAGACGTAACTAAATACGTGTAAATTCCTTTTTAGTTCCTTACGTTATGATTTTAAGAGTATTCCAGTGATAGTTTTTGTATCAGAGTGGTTTTTCGTTTGACTGGTTTTTGACCTCTCGTTCTTTGCACCTGGCCCCCGTGAAGTAAGATTACCTGTGTTCGAGCACCGCAAGAAACATCTGTTGTTGCCTATAAAGGATTTATAAAACGGACAAGATCACAAGATGAACGGCTCTGAATCCGGGTAAATTCTGTTGTTATTATTTTCCTTGCCAAACAGGTTAGAGCTGAACATTGACATGGTTTCCTGAGGAATTACATTTTAAATAAATAGTGCTGATGTGAGACATGTTTACACTAAATGGCGATAGTAAAAGTAAATAAAAGATAATTTACTTACTGACAGTTTTTTGGTATTTATTGCTACTATCATCAGTAATGTTTCATTCTTGTATAAAAACGGTTGATCATGATCTCATTGTTTATATTGTTGTGATCTGTAGAGACAACTGAATACTATTCTCTCATATAATAGCATATTTCCATCAACAATCATGTTAACATCCACAGTTGTATAAATTACATTCACTAAGCTTGACCCTTGCATAATTATTTCATCAATCACCTTTTATAATTTGCTATAATTTATCTATTACCATTTACCCTTAATTTACACTTTAGTAATATAATTATGAGCAAAATAAATGATTTATATGAATATGAATAAATGTGGCCTTCATTGGCTACAGGATTCTGTCTGTTGATTTACTTTTGCAGCCTTAATGATTTGATACAAACATTAAAAAAGTTCCATATTTTCCAAACAAAAACAATCATAACAAACTCAAAATAATGCTTTATTGGTAGAAGTTACAAATGTCCAAATGTCCCTAAAATGGATGCTGCTGGACCTCACACATCAATTAAAAAGGCAGACATATCAAATTCCTCTATGCTCTATGAATTTAATTACATTCATCAAGTCTGTCTGTATAACTATAGTATGTACACAATGCCGCCAGCCATTACATAAAGGTATTGTTAGAGTAAACAAAGCCTTGATGCATGTAACATTCATGGAGCAAAGGGCATGAGGTCATTAAGCCTTCTACCTGCTTTATAAGCTGATATTAACTAGAGTAGCCATACCCACCACAGGCTTTTGTATATTTGGGATATAATATCTCATAGACGATGAATAGGTAACTGATTATTACTCAACCACTAATGTTAGATTTGTGTGTGCGGTACAGTTATTGATAGTGCTTAAAGTCCTAATAATAACTAAATCTGACATAAAATATGATAAGTATTGATTTTTCCTCAAACTATTTTCATACTCAATTAATTTCTGCCTTGATATAAGGATAATCAGCCTATAATGTTCCCCTTGCTGGGACAAAGGCCTCCTCTCGGTGAAAGGGTGTGGGCTGTAATTCACCAAGAGTGCCAAGTGCGTGTTTGTAGATGTCATATGTTATGACAGTGAAAGTGCCTTGATATAGGAATAAATATATTTATTGTTATTAAGAATAAGAATAAATTGTATACTATTACTAATTGAATCAGAAAATTCATTTAAATAAAAATGATTGTTATAAATAAAAAACAATAGCCACATAATTAAATTTAACATGAATTCGAAACAGTTTTTTTTTATCGCACACTACATTATTTTATTTATTTATAGCCTTTCGTCAGAGTGATAGTTGTAGTACAAAACGTGTAATATCAGTTCTGAGTCTCTGTGTGCCCTTTGGGAAAGGCCTGCAGACTTCTTAAATTAATAAAATGTACCGCTTTATTGTATTCAACCAAAAAATTGTTTCCGTTACGTTTAAAACACAATCACAACAATATTTCTCCATGCATGTGCCTTTATCATAATTATCAATTGGTAAATACATTTCGCACTGATAATTCCAATTGGTAATTGATCCTAATTGATCATTGCAATGTCATGACATTATCAACTGTCAATCTGTGAGTAGTATCAATTATTGGCCCCTATGAACTATGCTGATGATATCATCAATTTTTAATCTAGGTAATTCAGGGATGACCTAGCTATAAGATTGATAACTTCATTTTAGGAGCTCATATGAGTACATTGACTCCCACAAATCTGTATGTATTAAAAACTGGTTATCAAAACGGGTTTTTGTAACACTGCATTAAATTACTTTCAGTACAGTATTGTGTTCCTAAAAGAAATTTCCTATTCAAGTAAATCCATACTAATATTATAAATGCGAAAGTGTGTCTGTCTGTCTGTCTGTTACCTCATCACTCTTTAACCACTGAACTGATTTACATGAAACTTGGTATAGAGATAGTTTGAGTCCCGGGACAGGACATAGGATACTTTTTATCCCGATATTCCCACGGGATCGAAACTTACGTGGGTGAAACCGCGGGGCGCTGCTAGTTTATAATAATGTTAGTAGTATATAACACGTGGTTCTCCTGTCATTTATGATAGATCTCATAACTCATCTGAATTTTGAATATTTGCAATCTAACTTCAGTCTTTTTGCAGGTTCAACCCGGCATTTAACATTGCCACTATAAAGCAAGTGGTAAATGAGGCCATAGAAAGAGGTAAGCATAGTTTATAATAAATGTTAGCATTACTGGATGTATAGTTAGTCAGGTAAAGACATCTTAGCAGAGCAGCAGAGGTTACACTGTCAATTTTGAACAGGATGTTTTTTGATAAAAATAAAACACCATAATAGGAATTATCCATTTAACAATCTGCATTTTGGCGTCAATCAGACCAAAAGGTAAAGTTGATAGTGTAACCGTCATCATAAGTTAAAGATATACAGGAAACAAAAAAAAACAAAAAACTAGGTACTTATTCTTTTTTATTTCTAATAATTCCTTTTTCATGTGTGTCACTTATATGATACATTATTATGAGTAATTTCTAATTTGGTAACCTTTCCTTCCCGAATATTGTAGACTATAGATTCAGTTGCTTAGTTCAACAATCAGGAAAGAGGCAAAAAATCTTTTAACTAATCAATGGTCAACAAAGACAGAGTGAATTGAAATGCACTTTGGATTCATATTAAAATTGACGCAATTTGCGAGCATGAATAAATAGCATTGGACGACTATTTGTTACTTTTTACATAACTTCAGTTAGCCTTCTTACTTTGATTAATTCAGTTGTAGTCTATACTAATATTCTATAGGTATTTAAGATAACATAAAATAACATTTTTAATCATATTTAAGTTTGCTTTCAGCTATTTACTAACAAATAAAATTCACCACATTAATTTATTGTCGAAATCGATAGAGACCTTACTTATTAAAACATAATTCCAAAAACCTTTGAGGAATTGTGTAGAAAATATCTTGAAATGAGGTTGACCTTTGAGAGAGGCTTTGTTTGATACGACTTTATTTGATTGAATTATTCAAGAGATACTATATCCCAATAAGAACCTACTTCTATATTTGGCACTCTGAAATTACACAAAAAAAAATACGGGCTTGTAATATACCAATATACCACTGTGCGACAAAAAAACTTGGAGCTTTTAACGGTGTCTTACGTATGGTCCAACGCCTTAAACATTACACACATAACATATAATCACGCCTGTATTTACCCGAAAGGTTAGGCAGATGTGCACCTTATAGTAGGTACACCCACATTTCGCCAGTTATGTTTCAAGTCCCATTTAATAGGGGACAAGACTGCCTGTGCCATCAACCGGGTATAAAAAAAATATACGCTGGGAAAATTAATATCGCAGTATTAATAAGTCTATTTCAAATTCAGAATATAACTTGAAATGTCTATCTTATTAGAGTTAAACTCGTTACGGTTCCTCGCGAATGCTGTAATTTCTATCTCGCGAAGTTAGCGCGTCGTAACCGAATCGTTCGCGGTTAATTGATCGTAACACTTTGTAAGTGGAAAAACTTCTGCTTTTCACAAATTGAACGTGAAACGATGGTACTTTGGACACTTGTTTTACGGTCTTACTGCTGAGGTTATGCGGTGAAATGAGTCTTAAGTTAACTAAAAGTTATTTACTCCAATAGTACTCTTTTAATGGCAGTAAAGTCTATAGTCCCTTAGCCTACGTAGCCATGGCGACGTAAAAATATCGCGACGGGATTTTATCGCGCACTGGATTTTCAACCCTCGGTGTTGAGCCGAGCGTTGAGAATCGAACAGAGCGCATCCCAGCGCGAGCGCGTCAATAAAACACTACCGGTAAGACGGGGTGAGTAGGGATGCAGGGGTGAATCGGAAGGAAACTTTAAAATGGATTTTAACGTTAATGTAATAAAGTTTATTGCCAACAAGGACACGTTGTCGTTAATTATAATATAATAAACACAGAGTCCTTTTTGGCAAAAAAAAAACAATTATTTCAATGTTAAAATCCATTTTAAAGTTTCGTCCCGATTCACCCCTGCATCCCTATTCACCCCGTTTTACGGTACTGGATTTTCAACTCTCGACGCTAAGCATTAAAAATCCAAGAAGCGTTGAAAATCCACTGCGCGAAAAAAAAAAAAAGTCGCCGCGGGAAAAACGCGCCCTTAACCCCGTACCTGGGTTTATTTAGGAAAGCAATTCATAAATGCCAGATAACCAAACGTTCATTAATCTATTTATGAATGAGAACCTAAAAATGAATCATCTTTTTGCGCTTAAATAATCAATAGGTAAGTCATTAATAACATTCCGCTTGTCAATCGCCACAGCCTATTGATCCAGCATTGCGTCACCAATCAGAACCTTTCTCATAATCGAGTCGACAATGATTCACCAATCACGTTTGAAGACATCACCTAGTTTAAGATAACGCACTCCAAACTAGCACTGATCAATGCTTTCTATGTGTGTGTGTCGTCCATAACAGTCGCGCCGGTTTCAGTGCGGATGCCGACTCCGACCCGACTCCGGGACCTTATCAGGCAGATCAGAGCCGCAAGAACGGCGGCTGAAGAGAGAAGCGTCGTTAACAAGGAGTGTGCTTACATACGGTCTACCTTCAGAGAAGAAGACAGTGTGTGGAGGTGAGTTTCATGTCAATGTATTTGTATTTTCTTTCAGCCACAAGGTCTACTCCATTCTTGTCCTTGCCGCAAGCTCTTCGTCAGTTCTGTAACCGGTTGAACGCCGTATTACTCTCGCGTGGATCCACGTGCAAAACCGGTTTTAACCTAAAACGACTTCAGAAAGAGCACCACCCTCAGCCATCCAGTTTCAGTTCATAACTAAAACACATAAATCTTCTGGTAAAATTACACTCGGTGCCCTGCAAAATTTGAATACGTCAAGGAGGATATAATTTTCGCTCAAGCGTGAACCACTTGTGATCCGGTTACCAAAAGCGACTACACAAACAAACGAAGTCACACCACGTCACACTTCCTTAGTTTCGCCAGTTCATTGAACCTCATTATTGGCTGGTAGCCCAGTCAATATTCTCTTGCATAAAAATATTACGAAAGTGGAAGAAAAAGGCGTCAGATCGTAATCATAAACGGCGATTTATTATGCTGATGTAATTGCAGACCAGTTGCTTCGTACAAGTAGATTTATTATACTAGAACTTTTATCGAAAAGGCTGAGTCAGGCTGAAAACTATACGACTGGTTGAGTAGCCCAATCGATTTTCTTACTTAAATTGCCCTGACCCAACAGATGGACGGTTGAAATTCGCATTTTAGTACTATTCCTCGGATTAAAACTTGTATTTAGAATCTGATGACGCGATTAATATAAGGGTGATTCTGTTTCAATTTGATTTATTTTTCGGAAATAAAAAGCTATTGTGTGTCGCGTGGATCCACGTTGGGTATACGAAGGATTAAAAGATTAGCATAGGTATTGGTTTTTCCATAACATCAATACAGCGACGTGCGAACGCTCGTTAAAATAACAACCTTTTATGTACATAAGTGCGAAAATCAATAGGTATTCAATATTCCATCTATAGAATTAGTGTATGGCAGATAGGTATTCAACTTCAGTCATAAGAAATGCTTAGTTTACGTTCTTCCAATACCGTACCCTACAAAAGCGGGGTCATGAGTCGTGACCTTTGGCGCAAACTGTCAAGTACCTAGTCAAAGTTTCAGCTACCTACTAAGAAGCACAGGTAATTGACAATAGCGCATCGCGGCAACAAATAAGGTTAAAAAACAGCGATACGTATAAAAGTTGTGATTGTGACCACCTCATTCGATTAAAATAGAAAAAAAAAAATTGCAGTTTTAAATTAAAAAATAAATGCACGGCTCAGTGGAATAATTTTTAGGTATTTCTTTAGATGATTGAATTCCCTTTATTCATTCATAATAAAAATATGATAGTTTACGCTCAAAATGTTGAGAATTATGCGACGAAAATTTTTTTTTTGATCACTGTTTTTCGATTGTTTCATCGTGATACTATTTTATTTTTATGAAATATTTTTGAACATTTGTATACTGGTATTCAGCTGCATCCGGTTAGACTGGAAGCCGACCCCAACATAGTTGGGAAAAGGCTAGGCAGATGATGATGATGATTTTTGAACATTTGTCAATACAATTTTTTTTTCTAGCACTAACTGCCGCACTCAGAGACGTCACTTAAAATTAATCAATCATTAACTTTTATTAACCAGCACATCTTGGCACTTTCAACAATATGTTTGGCTAAAGCGTTTCAATTTATATTATTTAACTTTAACTGACTAATATAAATTGAAACGCTGTTAGCCAAACATATTGTTGAAAGTGCCAAGATGTGCTGGTTTAAGTGACGTCTCTGAGTGCGGCAGTGATACTCCTAAATGTGCGACAAATAACGAAACTAAGCGTTTTACGGTGTCTTACGTTGGGTGACGTTGCATTGATTTGAAACATCACTTCAGGAGCTGTTTGTTTTCACGACAAGTATGCATATTTATCAGATAAGTCCTAGCAAAGTGTAGATACGGTCGCCTGAAGGTTGTTCGAAAACCACAACAAAACCGCAAGGTACAAAGTTACATGACTGCGGCTAAACTATTTGCTGGATACGTAAATAAATGACCAGTGAAGGCGATGGATATTTCTTTAGTTTGAAATATCTTAGACGCCAAACATTCTAGATTAGTAACAATGGTCGTCTATATAAATATTGATAGATTCAGTGTTGCATAAGGTTACATTAGAATGCGGCCTTGGGCTAAATTCCCAGGAAACCTAGTTGGGCTAGGGCTTTATAGCCAAATAATTCGTATACTTTGAACCAGTACCGTAGATACCAAGGGGTATCGTTACACAGTAACTGGGTTGTGGAGGTCAGATAGACAGTAACTGTAGCTCCATTGAAGAAAACTGATATTCAACTGCTGCCGGTTAAACTATCAACTCAATCAACTCAGCCTATCGCGGTCTACTGCTGGACATAGGCATCTCCCAGACTGCGCCACAACACCCTGTCCTCCGCCTTCCGCATCCAGTCTACCCCAGCCACCTTCTTTAGGTCGTCTGTCCATCTAGCTGGGGGGCGTCCCACACTACGCTTGCCGATACGCGGTCTCCACTCCAGGACTCGTCTGCTCCACCGGTTATCGGTCCTTCGACAGACATGGCCAGCCCACTGCCACTCAGTTTGCTTACTCTGCAAGCTATGTCGGTAACTCCGGTTCTTTTCCGGATAATTTCATTCCTGATTTCCCCGTTAGACTAGCTGACCCTAAAATTTTTGGGAAAAGGCTAGGTAGATTTGTTGATCGTAGGTATATCTTCTTGAATACAGTAATTTAATTGGAAACCTTCATTTTAAAACACCTCTGGAACTCCAAACAATCATCTCATACTTTAAATATAGACTGTGCTTGTGTATTTTCTAGCCTAGTATTATTAACCTACTAGCTGCGGCCCGCGGTTTCACCCGCGTAAATGTCGATCCCGTGGGAATATCGGGATAAAAAGTAACCTATTGTTATTCCAGGGTGTCAGCTACCACCATACAAAATTTTATCAAAATTGGTCCAGCCGTTTGAGCGTGAAAAAGTAACAAACATATAAACACACACAAATTTTCGGCTTTATAATATTAAGTGTGATGAAAAAGTATAATGTGGCCTTTACATCTTTGTCCCTAAATACATGATATTTTCGCTGAAATTGGAGCGCTCTTTATTAGAGAGACGAGCCTGGCTATTCTCTAAGGTATTTTTGTTATACTTACGAAAAATGTGACAGATTAATTTTCGACCTCTAGAAAGAGTTTATAGCAGTTATATTGTGTCCATGGTCCTCTTCTTAAACTTATTTATTTAGGTACTAGCTTCTGCCCGCGACTTCGTCCGCGTGAAATTTTTTTTCCCCGATCCACTGCGTCGCATCGCATCGGTTAGCGTTCTTTCTGCTTGACTAAGGGCCCTAGCGTGATGTTAAATAACCTATAGCCTTCCTCAAGAATTGGGCTATTAAATGAAAAAATAAATTTTCAAAACGGACTGGTAGTTCCAGTTAGATTAGAGCGTTTAAACAAAAAAAAAAAAACTCTTCAACTTTACTATTAGTATAGATTAGGGACCTCCAACAAAAGATGTCCACAAAAAAATCAAAGGTTACTAAAATAAGGTTTTGTCTCCTTCAATTACACGTTACAATATTACAATCACTGCAAAAACAAGCCAGTTTCCGATTGTTACTCCAAAGCTGAATCAATCTGGTGTCGTCTTTATGACTTGCTCTAAGGACATAAACAGACAGTCTGCGTTCATTAAGATTGTGTCATAAACTTAATGGAGCAGTAAAATTGCAATCCCAGTCTGTGTGCACTAGGTATAATTATGCTTATCTCTGACGTCGGAAAGTTAGTAAGTAATAGTCGCATGGTGACAAAACATAATTATATTATAAAGAGGTAAAATTTGTTTGTTCGTTTGTATGTAGGAGGAACTACCAGTCGGATTTGAAAAATTCTTTTTGCATTTGATAGCCAAATTCTTGAGGAAGGCTATTGGCTATATAACATCACGCCATGACCATTAGGAGCCGAACAAAAAGAAAAAAGCCAGAAAAAACGCTACGCGAAAACGAAGTGATGCGATGCGACGGGGTGGGTCGAGGAAACAAACATATCACACGGATGAAGCCGCGGGCAGAAGCTAGTTCTTTTATAACTTGTAAGCAAAACGTGGATCGATAGTCAGTATTCGGTTTTTCACAATCACCGAAAGTGATACAATTTGCCGATCCCTCGTTTCCAACGGAAGTTCGCGCCCTAGTCTTCCGGCGACGACTGCTATAAATTAAGATTGGAATGATATCTTTAATAGCCTCCATATTTTATACGCCTGCAATGAAATGACAATGGTAATATAATAGGATTTTATGAACATTGTTGGCACGACCTACACCAGTGGCGAAGGTACCATACAACTCGATTCTCACCGGCTTCCCTTCGAAAATTCAGAACATAACCACACCATAGTCAATTCATTATTGAAATTTTCTTTTGGCATTTTTTTTGCTCCGGCCTACCTGTCATAAATTCACCTTTCGCCACTGACCTACACTCCCATTTCGAGATAGGTAGAGGACTCCACCATATCGTGTGAGTATAATACAAAGATTCATGTCTAACATTAGACAAGTCTATCTAATAGGAAGAGATCCTATTGTAAGTATGTCAGAATAATCTTCTATTCATAATCCACATCATGTCACGTCATCATGTGCGGGGCCACATCATTTTTAGTTGTTTTTATGATTGTAAAAGTTTACTAACATAGTTTTTAAGTCATTGTTACTCATATTACATGGATTGTGAGTACTTGAGTAATCCAAAGAATATAGTATTATTATTAAAATCTACTCCGTTACTTGATTTGATTGTCATCTAGTGTTAGCCTTTTAGGGTCAATCGCCTATGAAAGAGCAGCGGCCATTATCCATAGTCATTTGAAGGCAAAGGAGGGGCAGCGCGGCGCCGCGAGGCTGCACGAGCCTTCTAGCGACTAGTCAAAAGAAGGAAAGTCACTTGCTCTTACGGCCGCTGCGCGCCGCTGCTCTTTTAGTGGGGATTGACCCATAATGTATAGTAATATTATAAAGAGGTAAAGTTTGTAAGTTCAGATGTAGGAGGTAATCTGCGAAACTTCTCATTCATACGATTTCAAAAATTCTTTCACTTAAGTATAGGAAAGCTACACTATTGCCGAGTGCCATTGGAAATATTTTATGGTATAGTTGGCTTCCACGCGGACGAAGTCGCGGGCAGAGTCTAGTGACTAACGAAATATTATATTATTTATGTTCACATAGTAAAGTACATAGGGATCATCATTATAATTTGAGTGCAGAGGTACCTACTGCATATTTCTTCTAGCCGATATGCGAAAGGAGAAGTATATCTAATTTTAGAGATGAATATACAGCGTGAATTTAAAAAAAAATCTGCTGTTCCCTATATTTTGACGAGTTATGCGAACATAAATGTAAGGAACAGCTGATTTTTTTTTCACGATTTCATGTTTGGTCCCATAGTAAAAGTTGTTCATAATGATGAGTACAATGACCCCTTAAGAGGAAAACGGTGATTAAAATTTCATCCTGTATTTTTATTGTCTATTATTATTATTAAAAGGAGAACTGACTGACTGACATATCAACGCACAGCCCAAACCGCTGGGTCTAGAGATTCCAAATTTGGCACGTACGTTCCTTATGAGGTCTAGGGGTGCACTAAGAAAGGATTTTTCAAAATTCACACCCTAAGGGGGTGAATGGGGAGGGTGAAATTTCACGCGGACGAAGTCGCGGGAAGAAGCTAGTCTTCCATAAATTATAATTAGTTCTGATGGTAAATCAACCACGCTTTTATGACGGCGCTTGTTTCCTATAAAGCGTGTAGCAAAACATAATTTATATAAGCTAACAAAGTGGTCGGCAAACTAATTTGCAAAAGGTGATTGATTGTAAAGTACTTGTGTATGTAATATTGTGCACATAAAGCCATTATTAGTGCTCGCAGGTCACTAAAGGTTTACGTGTAATCCTTTATGCATTATGCCAGATTGTAATTGTATAAGTATTATCTCATTAGGGACCCGTGGCTAAACGACAACAGCCGCAAGGGTCGATCAAAGATAAAGCTACGCTTGCCGAGGTCACTCCGTGGATGGGTAGCCATTCATAATATATCGAGACCTCTCCGTGCCTCGAAAAGCACATGTAAGGAAAGAAAGAGAAAAGGATTTGTATTTTCTGAATGTCGATTTGAGCGTGTAGCACAACACAACGCCGGTCACACATACATCCCTTAGTCAGTTCGTAGGTCCCGGCTGTCATTCGTAAATCCTTGACAGTCTTTACGCAGTCAGAAGCCCGAAAGTCTTGATAACCAGTCTTACCCAAGGGGTCGTGTTACCCAGTAATTGGATTATGGAGGTCAGATAGGCATGCAATGTATTCCATGTAAAATAGTGATATTTAGCTAGCTGTTAGGCTGGAAGCCGACCCCAACATAGTTGGGAAAAGGCAGGCAGATTGATTGACTTACCGCGCTTGTAATATAAGGCTTAGGTAGTTTTTTTCAATCAGTCGTCAAACATAAACCTCACTGTGATAAGTTGTACATACAACAGCACTATTTTCGTCTTTCGTATCCAATCTACCTTAAAGAAACTCCCGAGACATTTTCCTTCTTCCTAAACGAGATGACCGGAAATCGAAGCCTGAGTATAAATTCCGGAGACGGCCCACCTTCACAGGGAGTATTAGTCAGTAGATTTATCTAAGTATTTAGGAAATGAATCATTTCAACGAAATCTAGCTTGACGCTGTCTGTCGTTTCTTTTTATAGTGGGGCTAACTGCAGAAACGGTGAGAGTCGGGCTATATTTGTACATGATTCTGAACCCTCCTGCGTTGAATTTGTTTTTTAGATTATTGAAATAAAAATTTGCTGTTCCACACATTTTGACCCCATTGCAGTTTTCTAAGAAACAGCCAACATTTTTTTTTTTGATAACCAACGAAAAATCTCTTCGCTAGGTGGTCTAGAAATCATGTGCTGTTTTCATAGTTACAATTCCCCGTCGATGTCCCTGCCACCCTGTATGTTAAACTCTTTAATTGACCTCAAAATATTATTATTCGTAGACCTTAAGCCTGTAATTCGCCATAACTATTAGTTAAGAACTTAATTTAAACGATAACAAGAGATCTTAATCACACTGTTTCAATATTTAAGCACTATAGATACGTCGACTCGACACAGATTCTCCTTATCAGTCACTCTGGCAATAAATTGCCATCCATTTTACGTTAAATTATGTACCAGTTTCTCGAGGATTACTTACTAAGGAAACGACCCAAAATAACAGGTGGAAACAATATACGTGATCTTTGAGATTCTCCAAAGAATTGTACATTATCTTAGGACCTACCGAAGCCGGTTGGGCAAAAACTTGTTTGGAAAAGAAAATAGCGGGTCTACTGAACCGAACGGAAAGGTCTTAAAGTTAATTTAGTAGGGTTTTTTTAGATAATGTAATCTACCTCGCTAGTCCAATCTCAATAGAAATATAGGGTGACTTTAGTTTCTATAATAATCAAACAGTGTCGTGAAAAAAGTCTTAAGTCCCAAAAAAAGTATTATTGTTCTTTAGTTTCTATTATTGAAAACTGTGCCCTAACGTACCCAACCGGGAAACCGGAAAACTAAGTATGGTCAGTGTGAACGCCGTCCATATGGACAAGAAAAACCACAATCGGATCACTGGTTCTAGAGTAGGCTTTAGCGCATTACCGGTCAGACAGACAGGGAGACGTTGCGTTTTATAATATGTAAGGTTGTCTATAGTATGTCTGTAGGGAAGCGGGTAACCTCGATTACACGAGGGTTGGTACCCCAGGTCCAACCCTGTCTCATCAGTAAAACTCCTCATCAATCGATCCAATATATACGATGCAAGGGACATCAACGCAACAGCGATGGGCATGAGCTAGAGCCAGAGCGACGAAATTTTCCGCTGCTTATTTAAAAATAATTAGCGAATAGAACCATTCATGTTGACCGTGTAGGTTAGGTATTGCAGTTTTATTTTAAACCGATGAAGCATTTCTGCACTCCTGGGTCTAGAATGAAGTACTGAATTCATGGTAACAGATTGCGACCCTGTGAGGGGCCCGTGGCTAAATAATAACAGCCGCACAGGTCGATCGATCAGGTTGAGCTATGCTTGCCGCGGTTGATCTGTGGATGGGTGACCGTCTTTATATACCGAGCCCCCTCCGTGTCTCGGAAAGCACGCTTTGGTCCCGGCTGTTATTCGTGGATTTTTTAAAGTCGTCACGGGTAGTCAGAAGCCCGAAAGTCTGGTAACCAGTCTTACCAAGGTCGTATTATCCAGTAACTGGGTTGTGGAGGTCAGATAGGCAGTCGATCTATGTAAAATACTGGTATTCAGCTGCATCCAGTTAGACTGGAAGCCGACTCCAACATCTCAAATTTTTTGTTGCAATCCATAATGTACAATTACAGGTGGTAAATAAAAAATAATAGAAACAATTATGGACCCTGTCGGGCGCAGCAAATTTTTAAATAAGTAGACAGAGGAAGAGTGCTTTATTAATTTTCCTTGTTATAAAGTTACAATTATTTTCTATCCTATTACCTATCTATTTGTGTTTCCATTCATTCACTTATTCTATTTATATCTTATACAACATAGTTGGGAAAAGGCTAGGCAGATGATGAGATTGCGACCCTGCATAATTTCTAATCAAAACTCCTTGTCACCAGATGTCGGAACATAGCGAAACTCCTCTACATCCACATGCTGGGCTACCCAGCACACTTTGGTCAACTGGAGTGCCTCAAACTGATCGCCAGCCCGCGGTTCACGGACAAGCGAGTCGGGTACCTCGGCGCAATGTTGCTGCTGGATGAACGGCAAGACGTCCATCTGCTCATCACCAACTGTTTAAAGAAGTAAGTGGATAATTATTTTAGCTGACTAAACAGGTCCACTCATATCAGTGTGTTTCTTCCTCAAAAGATTATTCCGTATACTATCTACATGGTCCTCACAGGATTTGACAAATATACGACGTGCTAAGTAATGTCCATATATCTCGGCTATAATGCCCAAATGCAGGGCAAAAACCTTCCTTTAATTAAGTGGATATCAATTTTGCGATGGTATTATGGCAGTGACGATGTTTTTTTTATAATTTTAGCTCTTCCATTCAGTGTAGTCTGAATGATAATAATTAATATTAGAATTTGAGCGAGTCTTCCAGTTCTGGAGAAAGGTATATTTTGATAGTCACCGATCTTCGATGACGAATTGGCAATCGTGTCTTGTTGATATTTGCAGGAAGGAGGACGGTGTCGTCCTTCCTCTTGACATTTCGCCTTTAATCTAACCAAGAACCCTTATAGTCCCTTGTTGAGGACGTGATGGCCCTTTTCATCCTCTTAAGGACATTTCATGACTGTTTGCAATAATCCTGTTTCACTCTGTTATTCTGAACTTATTATTTCAACTCCCAGTTAAATAAAAGAACGTTGTTTGTTTTTCTCAACCAATCTTGGCTTTCATTGTGAATTTCCATCCACGGTTCAAATAATAAAATTAAATTATTCACGTTTAGTAAGCCTATACCTATTCTGAATTCTCATTCGTTCGATTTCGATCCCTAATGCCCGAGCTACGTAACAACTTCGGGGCAACGAAGGTAGTGAAATGAGATTAGGCCCATGGTTCCGTTTCCAAATAACCCAAGGCCTTGAACTTTCAAACGGCGTCAGGAGATCAATAAACACTGGCCTAAATGACACGTAGACCAACAAAAAGCGTTTCATTTTTCCTATTAAAATACTTTTGGGACTTCACAAAAATGTAAGGTTTGTTTCGCAAAACCTTATCAGTCTTTCCGTATTTTTCGGGACGACGCGACGCGACGGCCATTACCAGCAACTTTTAAGTTAGTTCATGACTCTAACTGTAATAGATGGGTAGCTTCCTGATGTAAATTACTTGTTGTGAACTTAGTCAATAGAGACGAAGTTTCATCTAGTTTTAGTTTATCTTTAAAGGTTTACTTAGTAGTTATCTCAGCCTATGTTTGACCCGAAATTGAATTAACGGCATGCTTAGCGTCAATTAGCGTTCGAAATCTTGCGAAATAAGTTCGTTATCGCTTCACACACAGCAGCTATAATGTTATAGCACGATACATCTCATTACATCTTTCCATAGAAATCGTCAGGAGCCACGCACGACAGTTAAAATGTATATTATGTACATTAATACACATTATAGCTGCTGTGTGTGAAGCGCTTAAGCGTTCTCTATGATGAAAACGAAGGAGTTTGTTGAAGTAAACCTTCTTTCATATATCTATGAAACAAACCAATTTTACATCACTTATTAATGGACTGTGTTCGATATGAGTCTTATATAAATGATCTATTTGGAGTCTTGAGGTTGAACCTACTTTATATGGGCACATTCCATAAAATTCTGTCTCAACCAAATTGTGATGATGCGAAGAGTCTGTTCAGGTTCATGGCCCAAATATTATCCGTAGTAGTGTGTATTTAGAGTACGATAGGACTGTCATACCCATTGCGATTAAAATAGTCCCTATACAGGGTTATTGGAAAAACATTAACAACCTCATTGCACTCATCATTATGAACATCTTTTACTATGGGACCAAAGCTAAAATCGTGAAAAAAAAAATCATCTGTTCCCTACATTTATGTTCGTATAACTCGTCAAAATGTAGGGAAAGCTGATTTTTTTTTTCGCAATTTCAAGTTTGGTCCCATTGTAAAAGTTGTTCATAATGATGAGTACAATGACCTCTTAAGAGGTTTTTGATGTTTTTCCAATAACCCTGTATAAAAAAACACAAAAAAGCAAACTATATCTAGACAAAACTAACGGACTCCATTCTTCCTTTATGAAATAACATTACATTAACAGGAAGCGAGGGATTACGCCATACAACGCTCATGAGTGCCGTAATCCCGCCATGTCCGGTGGCTCATGATTTAACAATCACAATATCATATTAATACCTACACTATGTAGGCGCGTAACAAAAATGAATAGACAATTTCGAACAATGACATTCGCCCACATAAGTGATTTGCGACCCGCATGTTGAACGCATGTATGATTAAATTCTTATGTAACTATGCCCTCTATACTTTGATGTCACTGCAATGCTTGCCTTTAGTTACTTGCGTAGCATAATCAGCCTATAATGTTCCCACTGCTGGGACACAGGCCTCCTCTCGGTGAGAGGGAGCGGGCCCGTAATCTACCACGCGGGCCCAGTGCGGGTTGGTAGATGTCACATGTCTTCGGATTTTTGGTTCTAGGACATGCTGGTTTCCTCACGATGTATTCGACATACGGGTTTCCTCGCGATGATTTACTCGGGTAATAAAACAGAATTATTTACGAGAACGAAGGTTGTTAGAAAGCTCTTTTAGATTCTCTCTAAAGTGATATTGACAAAGCTTTAGGGAATATTGTTAGGCAGTTTTTACGGTTCTGTACCCAAAGGGTGCCAACGAGACCCTAATACTCAATCTCCGTCTGTCTGACGGTTAAAATTTTCACAGAGTATGTATTTTTATTGCCGCTATAACATCAAATAATAAAAATAAAATAAAGTTAATACAAATTAAAGGGGGTCTCCATATAAGAAACGTGTTTTTCTTTAAATTATGTAGTGTTAAATATTGTATGGTATTACGGAACCCTTCGTATGCGAGTCCGACTCGCACTTGGCCGGTTTTTTTTTTTGCGTCTTGGCTACAGCCTTCATCCTTATTTTAAGAGAATTTTCTTTGCCATTTTATGAAGCTTATCTTCAAAGCTTGTCTGGGTTTTTGCGCAGTGGATGATCGGATCTGACAGTTAACTTTTATAGCGCAAACCCTTTTTAACCCCCGACGCAAAAACGACGGGGTGTTATAAGTTTGACGTGTCTGGGTGTGTGTGTGTGTGTGTGTGCGTGTGTGTGTGTCTGTCTGTGGCATCGTAGCTGCCAAACGGATGAACCGATTTTGATTTTGTTTTTTTTGTTTGAAAGGTGAATTAGTCGGGAGTGTTCTTAGCTATGTTTGATGAAAATCGGTCCAAGATGGCCGCTGCCACAAAATGGCGGATTACATAATTTTTCACAACTCCCTCAATATGGGTATCAAATGAAAGGGCTTGACAAGTAGAATAATATACACTATATTGAAAGGGAATGAGGAATATTAACTACTTAACGAAATGAAAACTAATAACTTGAAATTTATTTTTTTAGTCTAACAATGCCCTAGCTAGATTGATGAGGAAAGTGGAGTAATGACTGGTACCTAGGGCCTAACGAATTATTTAGCTTTTAATACATTATTTACTACATTATCATTACCTTTATTTTTTCAATAAAATCGTATAAAAAAAAATTAAGCCAAAGTATTTGGACTAGTATCATTATCCAAGGAGAAAACAGAGGAATACGTTATATGGAATGAACGCCAACGACCACGAGTACCTAACTAGCTTCACTGTGGTAAAAATACGTACAGCTTTGCAAATTTCGGCGAGTCACGTGTCGATCGTATAGCATGCTTACTAGTAATATAATATTATAAAGTTTAAAAAGCAAAAAATAAAAGTTAAATTAAAAATTTAAAAAACCCCCGACTCAAACAAAAACCTCTAAAAACTAAAAAATAATATATATTGGCCCTTTAAGTTTAATATAAGTTGCAGGAAATATTTTGATCCAAGCGTCCTCACGTCGCGGGACGGCTAATGAAAACGCCAAACAGATGAGGCTTAAACCCAGCAATAATGAATGCATGCTATTGTAGAAAACATAGCTGCTGTTAACTTCTAATTTTCATTAGCCGTCCCGCGACGTGAGGACGCTTGGATCAAAATATTTCCTGCAACTTATATTAAACTTAAAGGGCCAATATATATTATTTTTTAGTTTTTAGAGGTTTTTGTTTGAGTCGGGGGTTTTTTAAATTTTTAATTTAACTTTTATTGTTAAACAAAATCGAATCATAAAGTCTGAAAGCAACCTTCTGCTGAAAATTTTTCGTTGTTGCTCCTATTCGATTCCCGAGAATTTTGCATATTAGACAGCCTCATAAATTCACTCCTATCCGCGGCCCCCACAGAAAAGTTTGTGGCCGCATCTGCATAGATAAGCCGGGGGCGGGCCGCAATTTGAGCACCGCAGAACTGAAATGTTAAAACAATTACCTACAACTGCGTTGTTCAGGCTTTTAAATTTTCTTGGCATTCACTGCGCCTAATGGGTGGCCATTTGCATTTTTTAGTAGGAATAGGAATCGACTTTTCTTTTATCTACAGTTTTATTAAGCATTAAGCTTTTACTATTGTGATTTGGATATCATCATCATGATCCATGATCTTTGTTCCACCCATTGTCGAGAGCCTCCTCCCTTTTGTGCCATGCTTTCCTGGCCTGGGCTGTGAGTAGTTGGCCGTAATCCACCACGCGGGCCCAGTGCGGGTGATGGTGTGGTAAATGTCGCATGTCTTCGAGTTTTTTGTTCTAAGACATGCCGGTTTCTTCAAGATGTTTTCCTTCAATGTTTTGAGAGCTGTGGTGATGAAATAATTTACTCAAAGTAATGTGCCTGTCCAGCAGTGGACTGCAATAGGCTGAGTTGATTGAAAGCGCCTGTCAGGGTTCGACCTACGACCTACAACTCGTAAATCGCAGCCGTTACCACTGGGCCACCACTGCTCGGTCATCAGTCTCAGATCCATAATCGAATAATACAACCCAGACATGCAAAACAAAATGTGCATTACAATGCGTTGGCAAATATTCCCAGACTTGTGATATTTGAGAATATATTTTGTTCATACTATTCATATCTGCGACCAAAGTTACATCGATACGAATCACGAATTTGTTTTGATACCGGTAAAATGGGGTTAGTTTGATTCTACGGGTTTACTTTGATAACAACTTTCGACTTATGAAAAACTTAACTTAACTTAAATTTTATTAGATTTAAATATATAGATTTGAACAAAAAAAAACAGTTATTTGTATTTATCAAAGAATCCCACCCAGAAACCATCATCTTAAAACAACTGCAGCACAAACATTTGTGGACCGATATTAATTTGTTTTTTGGGGTTACTATCAAAAAATCAAAATACGTACCAAAAACTAGTGCGATCAAAGTATCCCCGATGCAGTATGAAGTTGATCACGATGATTATAATTTTTTTTTTTCTCATAAAGGAGTGTCCAAAAATATTACTTTAATGTAAACATATACAACCCATAAAACCGATGTTACATTTATTTTTGTAAATTTTTCAGCCTTAGTACAGAAATATTCAACCTCGAATTTTAAAATTGATCAAAATTGATCAATGTAACCCCATTTTACGGTACCACAAAACTCGCTTCTATTAAGGTACAATCAATATTTGCATCGATATGCTTGCCATTCATTGATTCGTTCGTAACATGAATAAAACCTTTTGTTCTAAGTTCTGTCGCCCAATAAAAACGTGTCATCACATTATCATATACATGGTTATTTAGTTAAATTGGTTAGCTAAACTTCGCAGACGCGTTGGGTATCGATATCGAAGCATAAGAAAACAGTTTTTCTCAAATCATGCTTCAAACAATAACAACACTAACATTGGTCGTTGACCTCCCAAACAAAACATAAAATCTTTTTATTTTTTATATTGTCGTGTTTCTAAAATATCGATACCCATCATATCTGCGGAGTTTCGCTAGCTAATTCAATTTGACCCTGTATAGTGATTGGTTACATCATTAATGGTGCCATATAAAGGCAAGACTTAAAGGTTTATGGCTATCGATGTTCTTACTGGCATCATAATTTTATGCCAGTAATAATTATGTTATAATAATTATGTTAGTAGTAAACATTGACCCGGTCAATTTATGACTTAATCGTAGCTATACTCCATAGGTTTAGGTAGTTAAATAAAGGTAAACAAAAACTTTTTAAACTTTTTTAATGAATTAAAACGTTGCTAAATTGATGAGTACAACTGTGAAGTAGCATGACAACTGAATAGACTGGTATTACGTTTAGTCGGTTAACTAAGTCACGTGTTTTTTTTTTTGTTTACCTTTATTTAACTACCCAAACCTATGGAGTATAGATATAAATATTATCGTCTCTCGTTTGACCTTTCTGGACGACCCCAGGCTAAAAATAATAAAATCAGGATTATTAGCTTGTGTGTGGGAGTAAGTATTCTACCCACTTTAATCCTGTCTGACACCCACGGAAAGACATCTAAGTTATAACGTGAACGGTGAACCACACTTACGCTGGGAATATACAAAGGTCAGCTCAGGATCATAATCTTAACGCGATATCACGCCTGTATTCCCTGAAGGGACAAGGAGAGGTGTAATACATGTTTAAGTCCTATGTAATAGGGGGTGAGCCTATTGCGGTTGTCATATAAGTAGTCGAGCACAATTGCAGACTCCAGAAGGGCGATTCCCGTAATTTAAATACGCTCAAAATCTAGTCGCAATCTCATCTCAGCGACAAACAATGTCAAAAATGTAGGGAAAATAGAGGCAGTTGAGACTGAGATCAGACTGTGAACGTTATTAAAAAAATTACAATAATTGCCCCTCGGGCTGCTACTGGGAAATTAGTCATGGAAATATTGAGCAGCTCTGGTTCCAATTCATTTATGTGGAGGAAACTGTGATTCCGAATAAAAAATACACGGTACCCATCCGGCAGTCGCAGTAAAATAAAACTCGTTAGTTAAAAACCTACTTAAAACATTGAAAATAGAGTACAAATGTTATGTGCACCTATCACGTTTACATTTCCATAAATTAGTTGATAACACCTCCACCTGCCATTTTTATCGGCAGGCAGATTGCGCTGTGTCGTTGACATCGCGAGTCATGGCCGTGCGCTACACACACTGTCACGATTATGTAAAGAAATAACTGACTTACGTATCCGTCATACCACGTGTAGTCTTATTATATCTTTATTTTCGGAAACTGAGATAACTTCTAAAGCCCTTAGTACAGGACCTCACTCAAGACTCAAGCATTGGGTACTTAAAACTAGGTTAAGGCCATTTGATTGCTTAAAAGTTTTGCTCGGGTCTTAAGCGAGGTCCTGAACATCCCTGCGTAGACTTCTCCCATACAATCTTAAAAGTAAATGCAGAATTTCTAAAAGTAAAGTTGAGAACACAAAACGTACAAATGTTTGGGAATGCTTACAAAAGAATGAATACAATATTTTCTTTAGTTAGTTAAATCTGACATGAACCAAATTGAGGAAAAATACATTTAAAATGAATACAATTGAGGAAAAATACATTTAAAATAAATACAATTGACCATCTGGATCCGGAGATAAACGTTGCCTATACACTGATGTTATACCATTTTAGACCTTCCCAGAAGGCCAATACCAATTCCCGTAATTAAAAACGTTCAAAATCTAGTCGCAATCTCATCTCAGCGACAATCAATGTCAAAAATGTAGTGAAATTAGAGGTATTTTTGACAGATTGAGACTGAGATCGGACTGTGAACGTTCTTTAAATTACAAGAATTACCTATCTGATCTGCTTGCCTTATTAGAAAAACAAGTACAGTAATTTAAGCTGTACTAATTTAATTTATTTATACTTCTCTAGACCCTTCAACAAAAGAAAAACAACTTAATTATATGACTATTAAAATAATAGTTGGTTTCCTTAGGATACGTACTCATTGTAGATCAGAAAAAAAACACTACAAGCAATAAGTATGGCAAGTTCATTAAAATATGCATAGAAAAAAGTTGACACTACTAGTAAACTGGTCTTAAAGGTACGTAGAATATACTTTAAAACAACTAAAGAAAACACCAACTACTTACAATACAACGTGTGATGTGATACTCAAACCCCGGTAATTTTCACAGTATTCGATACGTTAATTAAAGAAAACTCTTAAGTTATACGGTTTTTCCCTAGCTGCGCTACCTGTCCCGGCTAGATTGCCAATTACGTTTCACTTTGCGAAGTTGCCTATTAACCACCAGAATTGCCAATTTTGAGTAAAAAATACCGTACGCTGATTGGCTATTATCCCTCTGGCTTTCACGTCGATCGAAAAGCTCCACCTTGATTGGCCAACCCGTGTTGCTCGACTGCCTAATTAGTCGTTTCTGTGATTGTCATACTTGGGTCTTATCAATCCTTGATGCTTGAGTCAGGTTTTGTTTTGAAACTACAAACTGCCTTTACGTGACTACCGAAACGAAGCGGTCCTATTCAGGTCTTAGTACGATATGATCCTCCTCAAAGAATATTCATAGTGCCTACAGGGGTCTTTTGTTGTTACACCTGCGATGAAATGTCATGCTTTTAGCCTGAGATGTTCGCTCCCACGCGCTGGAGTAGAATCATCCAATGAAATGTTATGTATTATTTCTTCGCGCGGTCATAAATAACATTATTTATGTCGTTTCCTTGGGAAAAAGTCACTGTGGCCTGTTTATGTATTCGGTCTTAGTACAATAATTCTTTGAAAATTCCCTCTCACAGAGACGAGGCCTGTGTCCTAGCAGTTGGAACATTGTAGGCTGATTATACTATTCACTCCTGTTTTCACAAGACAAGAAGACCTACCTAAAACAAACTAAATTTCTAACTTCCCAAATCATTTCTCAACAGCGACCTCAACAGCAACACCCAGTTCGTAGTGGGCCTGGCACTATGTACCCTCGGGGCCATAGCCTCTCCGGAAATGGCCCGGGACTTGGCCTCAGAAGTGGAACGCCTCATCAAGTCTCCGAACGCGTATATCAAGAAGAAGGCAGCGTTATGCGCCTTCCGCATTATAAGAAGAGTTCCTGATTTGATGGAGATGTTCCTGCCTGCTACTAGGAGCTTGTTGACGGAGAAGAATCATGGTAAGGATCATCATTTTCGTGTCCTTATCTCAACAAACGTCTTTTTCTTCCGCACTTCTCTATTAGTCGTTATCTCGGTAGGTCGGTATCACCCCCTGTCTAGCCATAGCATCTTTCACACAATCCATCCATCTTTTCTTTGGTCTTCCCCTACTCTTCTAGCCAGCTAATCATGGTAAGGATGTATTATCCTGTGGATTCCCGCGACCTTCACCTAATCATCGGTCCACCAGTGAGTGTGATCCATCAGTGGACGACTGGACGCCCATCGGCTGAAATGATGATAATGAAGCACGTAACTAAGGAAATCGGGTAGAAAAGGCCTTGCGTGTATTACTATTATTTGTTGGCAAGGGTTTTGCTAGATATAAACAGTATTACGTGTCTAGTGTCTAGCCTTCTTGGTCAGATGACGACCATCTTACCTTAAAAATCCTAGGCCTTGTATAGACTAGATTTGTAGACCATTTTCTATTTTGTTAAGTACCTGGTAATTGTTGACAGGTTGACCTACATTGTCCTCTCATACCTATTAACACTGTCATTTAAAAACATTGTAAAAGCCAATTACCGTGGAGTTTTTCTCGGCTCTTCTCCATAGGAAACGACCAATTGGAACCTAGCGCCTACTTTCAGACATTTCATAAGAACTCATGTAAAATAAAATATTTTGATATACGAAAACCGTTGAAATATTAGAGACACATGGGTTTTTACTTAAAAAGCTTTTTATATGCATATCTCGTACAATTAGATTAAACATAGAAACACATAAAATTGTTATTGCCTGTCACACAGAACACTAGAACATAATATTGATTCTAATGTGTCAATAAACACACGCAGAGTTCCGACGGCGACGTGTGGCACGCTATGTCCCGAGGGTGTCCCACCGCCGGCGATTGACGAGAAGCGATTAGAGCTAGCAACTAAAAACGAGTTCGAGTAGCGAGTACGCGACAGCGACGAGCGATTACTCGCTGGTATGCGTGTAGCAAGCGGCACCCTAATTGCATAAAACACTATCAATCACAATTTTTTTTTAAATTGTTTAATGGGCCCGCTCTTGACCTCGATCACGCCTGATGGAAAGCGATGGATGAGGTCTATGATGGAACGAGCGTGCCCAGATGCCTAAGGCACTGGAACTCCCACGCATCGACGAAACACAGCGGACTGCTTGACGCCGGACTCCGGTGGGAGGGTGGTCGCAAACCAGGCGGGCGTTAGCCCTACTACCATAAGGGAAGAATTGGCCAGAATCTGAATCATTTTGAAGGACATTGCTAATCCATTGCTTCAAAAATCCGAAAAAGTTGCCTGCTCAACACACGGTGGGACCGGTGCCTAATAAGGTTGTCGCACCTTCGAGACTCGCATAACGTCTATATTACCTTGCTGACTAGCTGGCTCAAATTCCACCCCTTGGAGCTATTTCTATTAACTTTTATCAGATGAAGTTATAACATATTATGTTGAACCTGCATTCTTTTACTATGAGATATTCCGCACAACACGAATTCAGGAAAGCCCGATTTGGATTTCGTTGTAGGGTTGCTCCCTTTTAATTTATGGTCTGAACTCTTGTTTTTAACGATTGGGATTGTCTAATATACATAATATCTGAAGATACTCTGCCTTACCGAAAGGTTTTTTACAAAGACACTATCAGCGGAGTAATTGCGTCACACACACAAAATGGCAATCGATCGCTATGGCTTTCATTTTGACAGTTAAGCTACGTTTATTGCGTTATTAAGCAGTCGATTTTTACAAACCTATAAACCCACGGATATGAAAATGAATAGCATTGCGATGAATTGATATTTTATGTGTGTTAAGCATTTACCCTGCCGGGCTACATTTTAAAAACGACCCACTGACTCTTGTTTGGGGGCGTCCATTAATTACGTGAGGTGATTTTGGTGATTTTTGGACCCCCCCTTTCCCCCTTAGTGAGATATCGTGAGATTTGGCTCGACCCCTCCCCCTCCCTCTAATCTAACGTGAGATTGTTCAAAATGCATATTTTCAGAATAAATACTTTAATCTATGTTTCATTGCATTGGTATTATTAAAAAAAAAAGACAATTTGTTTGATTTTTTTTTATCTAAGACTAGTTAAGACTCAATTCAATCCAGTTTTCTCGTGATTTTACAGTTTCTTGCGGGAAAGAAATACGTGATACTTGCCAGGACTTTAGCAGATGCTTTTGCCGCCTAATAACATACATAAAAGCAACCACGATTCAGACCATAAAGATTCAATTACCTTCACACATTTATAACAAACTCATTAAACATTGTATGAATTTCACCAGGTGTCCTGATAACTGGCGTAACCCTCATCACTGAGATGTGCGAGAACAGCCCTGATACCCTCAACCACTTCAAGAAGGTGAGTTTTCGAATATTAACCTTATTTCCTTATATTAAGGCGGATTTTTAATTAGCAAACATTATATCACTAATGACGTTCTGATATTTGCATAAACATACATTAATTTTAAAAATAGAAATAAATATAAGGTAATAAAACAAATATGAATCTTATTCAATCAGAGTTAAGATTACATTTTGTGGGTATTAAACGTAAGCATTAGGGTTGTCACTTCACTGTTATTTATTTCGGAAATCGGCTAAGTGTAGATGATACGGCAAAAAATATTTTGTGTCCAAACACACTATGCGGAAGATACGCGACCGAAGTTCCGCGGCTGATTTTATTGTACGCTATAAAGCAACGTAATTTCGGCATAATGTGTCGTCAGTAATTCAAATAGCATTGTAGGCGTAATCATGCCGAACTTCGGTCGCGTAACTTCGGCATAGTGTGTTTAGACACTTTAGGTCATAAAACGTGCGAATAAGACGGTGCATATTTAGTATGGGATTTTTCAAAATCGATACTTCGTTCGTGGGTGTACTATTAGGTGCACCTCCGCCTAATTCTTCGGGGATGGCGCTGTATTATGTGATACTTCGTGTCGTGTCGTCCTGCTCTTACGTTTTGTGACCTCGCCTGCCACGAACGATGGCGTTTAGTAGTTGCATCAAATTATGCAACGTCATTTATGACTTTACAGTATACAGGGTCAAATTAAATTAACTAGCAATAGTCCGCAGACGTTATGGGTATTGGTATCCAAAAACAATAAAATAAAAATGATTTGATGATTTTTTGTTTGATTTTTTTTTTTTTGCTTTGTCGTGTTACCTTTCACGTCTGTGCAGTTTACACAAAAAAAACTGATGTTTAAACTGATAGTTTAAGTAACTACACTACCAGATGTCTGATCCCAAAAATTAAATTAATAAAATTTATTTCTTTTTTATTTTATCATGTTTATATCCATACCCATCACGTCCGCGAAGATTCGCTAACTAATTTCATTTGACCCTGGACTGTCACAATAGAATATAAACAAATCCTTTATGTCGTTTACTAACCACGTGTGAAAAATCAAGTAGGTGTACAGTACCGCTTTAGATGTTATACCTACTAATATTCTACATTCGTTTGTACATAGATAATTAAATGTTTATCATTCTAGACCTGTACAAATGACGTGTCTGTTTGCTACAGTAAATATTGATTGATTAGCTAACTTGAAGCATTATTTCTCCATTGTTAGCTTTAAAAATGTATTGGAATTGATTAATAGTGTTATTCAATTGTTTAAAGGCACTAGGTATTTCCATTCAAATTTTCGTTTTTTTTTAATCACTTTTTATTTCTTCCTGCAAAACAACACAAGCTCCCCCGACTAGGCCTCCTAACCATTAATACCATCCGACCTTATCTCAATCGAACGCATCCGATTCAGCAATCGATAATTACATATAACTCGATATCTAACCGTAATCGCGGTCGTTAAACCTGTTGGCGTCGTAATACAGGTTTTGATTTTATTTGATACTGCTTGATACTGCTAATACTGGACCGTTTATGTGGTTTATAAGAATAAAAGACGTGATTACTTGTTGTGTCTCCTTCCACATTTTACCTGTCAGCCTGTAAAGCTAGAGTAAACAGCTATCTTCTGGGCACGCTCGTTCCATCATAAACCTTTTCCATCAGGCGTGATCTAGGTCAAGAGCAGGCCCATTCAGCAATAAAAAAGTTCCCAAGTTATTTTTCGCTCATAACTTTTCCGAACTTTGATTTGTATGTGCTAGCTGCAACAAAATATAGCAATATTTTTCATATCTAATATTTGTAATCATATTCCGCCCTTTAATCCATAAACTATAAATAAACGGATTAAAAGCTCATGTAGCCGTACCTACGTACTTATACGGGCGAATACAAAATGAATATTATGTCTGCCAATAAATTAAGTTACACTGCGGCAAAATTGGAAACATACATAATTATTGTGTTGCATGTAGCATAATGTGTTCAATTACGCCCTTGGGAACATAAATATTCGTAGTATGTATTATCCTATTTTAAATATACCTGCTGTGTATTTACTTGATATAATTCAGATCACGATATTCACAAAGAAAATTTTCCATGAGCAGTTGTGGCCCAGTGCTATCCAGACAGGCGCTTTACTTTATGTAAATAATTTCATCACCGCTGCTCTCAGAACGGTGAAGGAAAACAGCGTGAGGTAACCGGCATGTCCTAGAACACTGTCACATGACTTCGAATGTTTGATTCGAAGACATGTGACATCTACCAACCCGCACTGGGCCCGCGTGGACGATTACCTCTCGAAGAAAGGAGGCCTGTGTCCAAGCAGTGGGAATATTATAGGCTGATTATGCTTACAATATTTGCCATTTACCAACGCAAAATTAGTTTACACAAATACATAAACTTCCGCCTTTTCCCATTGGAATAAGATACCATACATACACATAAAATACTCATCCTTACATAGTCTAAAAATACACCTGTATAATATTCCAATGACACGTAAATAGCAATGTAAATAATACACCTCAAATGCTTGTCATATTCGCGTCGTTTTATAGTACCTACTTGCTTTATCACTCTCTTATCATATCAATCGTAATGGCAATATGTACACGGATTGTTAGTCTAGAAAACTATTGTTTTTGTTTTATTATACGTGACAATATTCTACTGTATATTATATTATACTGTAAAGTCGGTTGACTTGGGTGTGAGGTCGGTCGGTCGAATTTTCTTTTCATCTAAGTCAGTTATTTTCATAGCAATGGTTCTAAAGTATGTACCATCGCGGACACTGACGGTGGACCACTTTTCAACCTTATTTACCAAGGGCATAAGGGTGAAAAGTAGTCCACCGCCATTGTCCGCGGCTGTACATTCTAGCAATATGTTTAAGAAATTAATCATGAATCTGCAGAGCATGAGAGCCTAGGTTCGATTCCCATATCGGGCAAAGTGTTATAGGGTTTTTCTATCAGGAATTTCTCAGTAGCAGCCCGGAGTTTGGGTTTGTGTCTGGTTGATGGCAAAAGGCTCGCCCCCTATTACATTGGACTTAAACATTATTGGCGAAGCGTGGGTGTACTATAGTTGCACCTGTGCCTAACCCTTTGGGTAATATAGGCGTTATATTATGTGTCTAAGTCCAAGTATACATAATTATATCTATAAGGTCTAAACTGTACTGTAAAAGATTGATGGTAATCAAACATCCGATTTTCTCGGTCGAGGTAAATTCTTTTCATCATCAGTATGTGCGGTCTAGAAATAAGTATCTATTTATATAGAAAAATTAATCATCAACTTATCAGAAATGTCTTGAAAAATGTAGCTTGGCTTAGCTTGTCATACACCTTCTGATCAATATAATAGCCTTTGATAAGCTAGGTTATTAACAGAAAAAATATTTAACAATAGGAATTGTATGCCGTATCAATATAGCAGTTTTTATAAGTGCAGAGATTCTTTAAGATACAGTCATGTGCGTTTTCTAATTTAGCTATTCACAACCATTGGCGGGTTGTTGAATCGGAAATGACACATTTTGAATTACTTATTTGCCTTGCCTCCGACATCAGAGGGGTAATTTTAACCTAATACTTCTGCAAGTGTAAAATAGTTTGCTTAGCCTAAAGCGACTAATCATCCTCCTGCCCGCACTCCAATTAATTTGGGCATTTGGAGTCGGCGCAGCATGTATCCTAATGCGACTGCGTAACCATGTTAAGCTATTTTAAAACCTAAGTACATACCTGGGCGTAAGTATGACACATCGAGGTTTTGAAACACTGTGTACAGTCAACCGCATGTTCAACTATTTTACTTTCACAATTCTTCGCCTTCATTTCATAGCAGTGAGGGCGGATTTGGTTGTTCAAGTATTGCCTCTGATGTGAGGTTGACTGTACCGTATATACCTACGGCCGGGTACTGTTATAAACATATAATGCTAATTGTAATTATAATGAAACGCTCGTAAAGTATGATGTAACACTAATGATGTGTTTGTGTTGTCCCGTAGGAGAGCGGGCAGCGCGAGGTAACATACAAACGCTGATCCATGCACTTTATACGTGTTGGTAGTCTGATGACAATGTATTTTTACCCTTACTTACTTGCTATCATAGGCGATAATTGTGCAGAAAGTGTCACCAAAAAAAATCAATAATTTCACGCGAAATTAAACCTTAAATACATGCGTTTATAGACGATAATTATATGTATTTTGTATAAATGTGTCACCATAAAAAATTCAATGATGTCACCAAGTGTTAATATAATTTGCGTTGCTCGATCCATAAAAGCAACAACCTTGCCTAATCCATAAATTCTATAGCTGTGGTTTCTGAGTATTCAATCAATTCTTCTGATCTCAAATATTCTAAGAAATGTATTGTCTCGACGATAAAATACAATTTATAAATGGGGTTACCGTCTAAAATGCAAATACAGCATGTATCAGAAAGGTGTAGTCAAGTTCAAGGGTTCGTTACACACGATCGCGATTACGATTTTGGTCCCATGGAGACAGTTATTCAGCTTGATAGTCTGTACCCCTTAAATTGGACGACACCTTTCTGATACAAGCAAGAAGCTTATATATAAAAGTGGAGGCAACACTCTGAATACCTAAGTGAAGACGACTGTGGTCGGACACTCTCTTTCTAAATACACACATAAGAACGAGACAGTGATATGTGTTTTCTTTGTCATATGTATGTATTTAGAAAGAGAGCGTCCGATCACAGTCGGTTTCGCTTAGGTATTTAGAGTGTTGTCTCCATTTTTACCTATAAGCTTCTTGGATACAAGCTGTATAAGGGACAGAGTGCACAGATTCACTATTGCGAAAAAATTCAATGAGTTATCAGAAAATGACAGATATAATACACTGTCAACAGACTACCGCACAAGCATGATTGTAATATTGTGTTGGTTATATAACCATATTTATACGTGGGTTATTTAATAAGCTGTTTGTAGGAAGCCATAGAGTCAACTAAGTCATGTCATTAGTAATTATGCAATTAGCCTTATATTTTTACTATAGTCCGCGCGGAACTAGTTGGCCGCTGAGGTGGGGACAGGGGTGAGGCGGCGGTTCGCAACGCACGTACTGAGTAATGCGCCCCCGCCCCTCCGTCCCACCGCTTACATACCTAAAGCGCGGCCAACTAGTTACGCGCGGACTATAGATAATAACGAAAGCCAAACAACAAGTCTTACCAAGGGGTATCGTGTTACCCAGTGTTGTGTGGGTTGTGGAGATCAGAGGGGATCTGTCTCAATCTGTTAAAAATATACTCAATTTCCTAACATTTTTGACATTGTTAAATGATAAATGATTTTATTTCTGTAAGTAGGTTTGCACAAACACTTACACGTCATGTTTGTCGCTGAGATGAGATTGTGACTTGAATTTGAAGGTTTTTTAAGTACGAGAACTGGCCTTCAGATTGGCAGTCGCTCCATGTAAAATACTGGTGTTCAGCTGCATCCGGGTAAAGTCAAAGTGAAATCATTTATTTCAAATAGGCACATTAAAGGCACTTTTGAACGTCAAAAATTACAAATAAAACTAGTAGACTGAAAGCTGACCTTAACATAGTTGGGAAAGGGCTAGGAAGATTGATTAAATCTTTTATAATATTTATGTATTTAGATGGCTAGTTGACTATATGGCTTCCGCAAATTCATGGGACAGAATCATAAAGGTTTAATATAAACTTCTCAACCATCCGAGTAGTGATAGAAAAGTAAGAACTTGTGTGAATAGCACTCGAAGTAGGCACATACATAATAATATTATCATAAGTATTAGGTAGATAGAACTTTCTGAAGAACATCATCTTCTTACTTAGATAGAAACTACTCTTTCTAGTAATTACCAAATTATTTTATTTTAACATTTCTCGCAATTTCTATTACGAAACTCTTTACAACATTAAAATTTTTTTTAGTATTTCCTTTAAATAAAAAAAAAATATATATATATTTAGCCCTTGATGTCCCACTACTGGGCAAAGGTCTCCCTTTTTCAAAAAATAAAATACCTAATGCTTATTTTTTTTTGACAAATATTTAAATTATGGTCACCCTTGAGTTTCGTCATAGAAAGTATATAATATGACTAATAATTTGTAAACACTTCTCTACCCTCTTCTCTATATTATCACCATGTTCCTTCCTTACTAATAATAATTTGGTAGTTCTCTTACTTTCGATTCTTCTATAGACTATTCTGTCCATGTATGTAATTGTATTTATAACGCTTGGGGTTTCCAGAGATTATGAACATAGCAAACATATTTTATTATTAGTATTTTACAACAATATTTTTTTTATTATAGATCTTGTTGCAGTCGTAACATATCACCTGAGTATAAGTATTCATAAGTTATTTGATAAGGAAATGCTATTATTGTTTTTGTTGATGATGAAAATTTTATCGAAATGAAAACATATTGGCATCGTAGTCACATAGCATGAATGAAGGCAGTAGTTACTTAAAGTTAAAGTATGAAGTAAAGATTTTCCTCATATCGTAAAGTTCCTTATATATGCATTTATCTGGAAATCCCATCTCACACATTACTAACTACTCAAAACACAGTATGAATTTAGCACCAAAGAGTAAACGTGACTAATTATTGCAGAGGTTGAAGGTCATAATTATTTTCTTTTTTTTTATTGTCGATGTAAATGCCCAGTCCCATGTTTATTCGCTGTCGTATCGTGTTGTAAGCCTGTAAACTCATTAATATATCTCCGACAGTATTTAGTATGTATTTATACTTGCCTGAAACGTAAAATGTTTGTTTTTTTTTTTGTTCTTTCTCGCTTCGCAATCTTTGTCTATGTGCATTGGGCGAATTGTTGTCTGTGGTCAGTACATGTAAGAGCATGGGTTTGTTTGTAGATCGTACCGAATCTGGTGAGGATACTGAAAAACCTGATTTTGGCCGGGTATTCACCGGAGCATGACGTCAGTGGAGTCTCGGACCCGTTCCTGCAGGTAATATTACAATTTCTAATTTTTTTTTATTTGGGAAAACAAATGGTTGCACATTACAGTGTTACACAAAATTTGAGCTATAGAGTGAGTAAATGTAACCAACCAAAAGTATAATTAACGACATTTTCCACATAATGCTAAATTCATGGTCGCAGTTTGCGCGTTGGTGTCCCTGCCACCCGTACAGTGTATAAAATATAATTAAATATGAAATTGAAAAGGCAATATATAGGGTGACTGGTAATTAGTGACCGATACTTAAACACGTGATTGTACTCATGATAACAAAAAACTTTTACTATGGGACCAAACCTGAAATTGCGAAAAAAAATCTGCTGTTTAGTCGTTTATGTTCGCCTAACTGGTCAAAATGTACTGAACAGCAGTTTTTTTTTCGCGATTTCAGGTTTGGTCCCATAGTAAAAGTTGTTTGTTATCATGAGTACAATCACGTGTTTAGGTATCGGTCACTAATTACAGTCACCCTATATATTTGTTACGTTAAACACTTATTTATATTGGTAGTGCAAAGTTAATTAAAAAACACACCAATGAGATTTACACACAGGATTCGTAATTATTATCCAATTACTGATTACACGTTTCCTTTTGCTTAACTACTTAATGATGTTGTACAAGTCATTTTACTTACACTCAATAATCGCAGCTTGCAAACAAACGTAATTATTTATTTTCCTCTAATATATGTATGTAACTATCGCGGATAATCCCTTGCAAATATTAAAGGAAACGATTAACTTATCATTTGCATCATCAAATCAAGTTTTTCCTCTAAAATATCAGGAAATATTTATAATAACGTTTTTATCTGATTTTCCTTATTCAACCGTGTCTTAAGAGGAAATGCGGTCGGAGAGACTTTTGAAAAAGCCTTAGTAAAAAGTCATTTATCGAGGTTGTCCTTCCAATATTGGACCAATTTAAAAGATATTTCAAAAACTGAATAAAAATGATATATATTGTCTCTATGTTTTCTTTCTTCATTAATATGTGTCAAGTTTGTACACTAAGCCTCTGTTGACAGCGGTATAAATCGGCAATTTTGAGTATTTTTTGAGGGTTCTAGTACTTATAAAAATAATCAGCATAAAAAGGGAAAACATAGGGACATACAACTAGTTAATATTTCTTATTCTGTAAAAAAATCATTGCTTCATTGCTTTATGGTCATTAACCAGAAAGAAAACAGGCGAGAGCATTTCTATGGAGAAAAGACCACCCGCATTTCCTCTTAACGACAAATTATAATAGCTAACTTTGTTATCCCCACTTTCCCAGATTTTATTACTTTTTCCCTTCGGGGATTCCCTTTCAAATGTCGTTATGAGCTCTGCACAATATCCTGTTTTCTTTTTCTCTCACCATGACACGAGTTTTATGCGAAACCATTGTAATAATAGTAATTGAAGAAGATTACTTGTAGCAACTGTAACCTACAGAATCTCAATCGTACAATAATGCTAAATTTTGTAAATTTTAGGTGAAAATCCTCCGCCTCCTCCGAATACTAGGCAAGAACGACGCGGAAGCATCAGAAGCGATGAACGATATCCTAGCCCAGGTTGCCACCAACACGGAAACCAGCAAAAACGTTGGCAACACCATCTTATACGAGACGGTCCTCTCCATCATGGACATCAAGTCTGAGAGCAGCCTACGAGTTCTGGCCATTAATATTCTGGGCAGGTTCCTGCTGAACAATGATAAGAACATTAGATATGTGGCGCTGAACACTCTGTTGAGGACCGTGCATGTTGATACGTCAGCTGTTCAGAGACATCGGACTACTATTTTGGAGTGTTTGAAGGTGAGGAATTAGTTTTCTGTCCAGTATATTTTGTGGTAATTTGTCTTTTTGACACTTTTAGTCTGCAAAAGTAGCAGCAAACTCTCTTGCTAACAATCTACACAGTGCGACTAATTTGTATATGTCACGTTTGTCAAAAAAACTGCTAGGATTCTGCAAAGCAAAGAGATACGTTCGCGAAAAAAAAATCTGCCATTTTTTTAAATGAACATTTGGCAATTCTATTGGATCCTCATAGTGCCTTATTGTGAAATCTAAGTAGGTCTAAATCCTGGACCTCAGAATATTACTACAATCGCATACTGCGAGGCATCTTACCAAAGAACTTCTAATGCCATCAATCGCTGTGACTTACCAGCATAAGATTTCTGGTCTCGTTCCTAATAATAAAACTATTTACTATTTTTTTCAGGACCCAGACGTCTCAATCCGTCGCCGCGCAATGGAGCTATCCTTCGCGCTGATTAACGGCCAGAACATTCGCAGCATGATGAAGGAACTGCTCGCATTCCTGGAGCGATCCGACGCCGAGTTCAAGGCACATTGCTCTAGCGCCATGGTGTTAGCGGCCGAACGATACGCGCCGTCCAACAAGTGGCATCTTGATACGTTGTTCAGAGTACTGCTCAAGGTAAGAAAGATCCACGTTTATTACATCTATTTTGCAAAAAAAAATAGTTTGTGTCGGTAACGCGTCAAGGTTACAAAATAATGAGTTAGTTGGGCTGATTGTTCAAGGTGAATCAATCCGATTTATTGTCGACAAATCACAAATTCAAATCTTTGATTATCAGTAATCTAAGATGGCAGTTGCATCTTGAAAGCCAGCCTCAACATTGTTTACTCAGGAAAGAAACAGTACTCAGTTTCAGAAGGCTATTTAACCAAGGCGATGTAATCATTTTTCAACTCTCATTAGATTTGACATAACACCTTCTTCTATGAGTCTCGATTATACCATAGCAAACATCGTAAAGCTATTTGTTTATTTTAATACATGAATTCTAATTAATATTGTTTCTTTTTCTAGGCTGGAAACTATCTGCGCGACGACACAGTATCCAGCACACTTCAGATCGTATCATCAGCAGCGCCCGAGAGACAGGCGTACGCGGCCATGCGACTGTGGACCTCGCTCGAACGGTCCGCAGTCTCGGGCGACGCCACTGAGAAACAACCACTAGTACAGGTATGTTTTGGGACGAGAATCTATTGCACTATGTGTTGAAATGTTTCAAAAATCTACTCAAAAGTCGTGCCATCAAGACTATTGGTCTAGTAAAGTAGGTACTTGATTTCGAGAAAAGTACTAATGTTGTGTTTTGTTTCGTAGGTGGCCGCGTGGACTATCGGTGAATATGGTGACTTGCTGGTGTCTGAAGCTAGTAACGCCATCTCTATGGTCGATGAGGACGGCGTTGGTGAGTTCACAATCATACCAATAATTATTTGTGAAGTAAATTATGTCTGTCCCTGCAAGTAAAAGATATCACCACTTCACCAGTCAAGTTGTTCACGTTTTATACGTCCTTGCTGTCAAAGCACCTAAGTAACCCTTTTGTTCCATAGACAACAAAAACAAGACAATGGTTGTGTAGAAAGAGGAACTTTTCTTGTAGAAAACCATATTAGTTATCCAAGTGACATTTGCCCTAAAAATATTCTGCAATAGATTTTTAAGTTATTATTGTTACTTTTCAGACGATTTCGTCCGTCCTTCGGAAGAGTACGTCATTGACGTCTACCAGAAACTCTTGTGGTCTACACAGCTGTCCATCAACACGAAAGAGTACTTGCTACTGTCACTCGCCAAGCTGTCCACGAGATTTACCACGCAGCCTAGCCAGGAGTGAGTAGAATTTATCAGCTATTCTAGAATAGCAGAATTTAAACTGCCGAAAAGAAAATCTTCATGATTTTTTTTGCAAAATGTGCTTAGAGAGCAAAGGCGCGTGGCGTGATCCCAACTAACGGGTTTACTCTTCCTATGATATTATGGTTATTAGTTCGCTGCTGCATAATCAACCTACAACATTCCAACTGCTAGGACACAGGCTCTGTAAGAAGGAATGGGCCGTAATCCACCACGCGGGTACAGTGCGGTTTGGCTTGTTGCTGAGTGTGTGATACCGTAGATAATAAAGCCATAAGGCACATTTATCTAAAGGCTGATTTTTCAATCATCTGATAACTTTTATCGAGGAATAATTTTGACAGTTTTTTCATACAAAAATTATTGTCAAACGTCAATTTTATTCCTCGAATAAAAGTTATCTGGCGATGGAAAAATCAGCCCTTAATCATTATAATGTTGTTTATTTTCAGCAAAATCCGAGTGATCATCGACACGTTCGGATCTCACATTCATATCGAGTTGCAACAGAGAGGCGTTGAGTTATCGCAACTGTACAGGTAATTCACGTTAATCTACGTACATATATAGAGAATGCGTAGCCCTAAGTGACTTTTGTAGACCGTTTTGTGTAGAATTAGGTAAGAAATAAACTTGTAAAACCTAAATACACACAACAATTAACCCATTTTTTATGTGCGCTCGATTTCGTCATGGATTTTGTAGACTGTATTTTATATATTGCTAAGATATTCACAATTTTTTTTTTTTTAATTCCCTTTAATTTGTCGTATTTTCATGCTAATATGTATAATAATTTATCCAGGAACTACGCCCACTTGCGACCAGCCCTACTGGAACGCATGCCAGCCATGGAAGCCCCAACGACCGGGCCCGACGCGCGCGACGACAGCGACCACGAACAGGACTTGTCCGACGCCAGCCCCGACCACAAGCCCGACCAGGTCGCTGTGAGTATTCTCTCTCTTTCTCTGTAGTCGGTCCCTCATGTCTGAGGATCGTGGTCAGATTCGGAGTTGCATCTGGAGCGGATGATCCGACTCCACCGGTTTCTGTCCAGCATCCCTTACCACTGTTTGGAATTTAGAGGACGAATGATTCCTTCGCCTGATCGGTCCATCGTGTTGGTGAACGACTTCGGTGTTCTCAGCTACAATTCATTTTTCCAAACTTTAAATTGCTTCTGCATACTATGTGGCCGAAATAGGAGAGAATGCGTTGTTGACATACGGTCGACAAGCGGGTTTTTATTCGAAGCTGGGTTTAGATCGATGCACATCTGAAATGCATCAATCCTTTGTCTTTCTCGTTCCAAAATCGTTCATGTTTCTACTCCATACTGTGTGAGTGTTACATGACGCGTTATTATATTACTACACGCGAGTAAAAGCTAGTACATGTTGCCCGCGGCTTCGCCCGCGAGTAGGTCGGTAATTATCCCACAGGAATGGAGAAACTTGAGTCGTCGGAGTGCTCGCGACGCCGCGGGCGGCCGCGCAACCTTTTCAAGTTTCTCAAGCGATACTAAGTATTATAGTAAAGAAGACAAAGTTTAAAGTTATATGACACTGAAACTGCTCGCCGCTTCGCTGCCATCTCGGGTGTGATCTGACCCTTAAGGTGTGCAGGATAGAGTATTCAATACTCCGGATACACTAGCCAATGCTAGTCTAACCCAATTACACAGCTCTTCTGATATTGATAAACAGAAGGCCAATTATCGTAATTAAAAACGTTAAAAATCTAGTCGCAATCTCATCTCAGCGACAATCAGTGTCAAAAATGTAGGAAAAATAGAAGTATTTCTGATAGATTGAGATTGAGACTGAGATTAGACTGTGAACTTTCTTAAAATTACGAGAATTGCCCCTCTGCCCACGAATTTTAACAGCAAACCTATCTTAAGACACTCTTAAAAAGCGTAGTTTTCTGTCAGTGAAAGACTTTTTGTAAGCGCATCAGTACTTTCAGAGATTACCTTTTACAATCATACAACCATCAATTTCACTTCTCTATGATATTAGTCTACATGATTTCCTAAGAAATTAGTGAATAGAATTCTCAAATGTTGTTAAAAAAAACTAAACTGAAAACTACTTTACTATCAGTCCTAGCCATTATACATAAGTATGGGATGTCTAATCACATCGGGCGTGGGGGCCGTCTCCACGAGCGAGAGAATCTCGGCGATATTATCGTCGTGCCACGTATTTCTAAACACCCTCTTATAACGTGTCTCTACACGGCGATAATTTGATAGCACGGCGAGACTATTGCCGCGATTGTCGCGCTCGTGGAGACGGCCCCTTGGTATCATATAAATTTCGAATTTTGACTGATCTTAAATTATTTGTTGTATGTTCCAGGACGCGCTATTAGACTTGATCATCGGCTCCGACTCGCTGACGAACGGCGACGTGGACCACAAACCGTCGCAGCCGCCTGCCAGCAACAATAATACTAGCAGCAATGTGAGTACATGTGTTGTGTTCGTATTTTTAAGAGATATCATGGGTACAGATTTTTATGATAAATCTATATAATTACTTGACATTTAATTTTTACCATCTTTAAATCACACTATTACTGAGTGTCCTATTTTTGAAGACCTCCTACATCACTATTATAGAGATAATCTATTACAATATCCTCGTTTAGTATAGTTGTAGCTCCATTCACCGCCTTTTGAGAACTGGTACCTTTTTGCAGTATTTTTCATAGATACATAATGCGCAATGCGCTTTTAAAACATTCCAGAAAATACTTTTGGTTAATGTCAATCAACAGTTTTGCAAGAAGAATGTGTGTATAGAGAGCAGAAAGAGACTATCTTCGTTAGTTCCAATGATTACTTGAAATTCATGCATCTATTGTAATTTCCAGGATATCCTAGACCTGCTGAGTGGTTTAGACCTGACTCCTACCGCGCCGACTAACGTCATGAACAACAACCTCCCCACGCCGGTGTCTGCGCCCGCGCCTGTTTCACTACTCGATGGCCTGTTCGCTCCGCCCGCGCATATAAACACACCAGTCACGCAAGGTACATAGACTAAAAGTTGATAGAGAACTTGGTAACTTTGACATGACTACTGAGATGACGACTAAGAAGAAGTATGGCAGAAGCCATATTGCCCCAACCCCCAATAAATTGGAATAATGAATTTAATTGCAAGTTCACTTCTCCAACTGGTGATCATAATGAATGTTTTTATCACCCGATTAAATGACAAGATGTTGTTACTTCAAAATACTTATCATTTTTTTGTTGATTTGATTTCCTGCAAACCAAAAACTGCTAAAACCTTCAAAAACGATGTTGACAATCTTTATTAAAATATCTACAACGGTGTATACACTGACGTAGTCACGATAAATTCACATTAAGCATTTTTAAATTAAATAATCGTTTTGTTTCAGTGGAGCTGCCAACAGTGACAGCTCTAGAGAAGAGCGGTCTGCGCGTCGTGTTCGGCGTGCAGCGCGGCGCCGACGTGGTGACGCTCACGATGCGCGCCAGCTCGCTCGCCTCCTCCACGCTCACTGACTTCTTGTTCCAAGCCGCCGTGCCCAGGGTGAGCACCTCCCACAGTAATAGCAACAGTAGGAACAATCTCATCATCTCACAAATTATGAATTGAGTAATACTCAAAACCACGATGCGACGCCGTGCTGGTTCGAGAAGCGTTGGAAATACATACGTCATGTTTAGCATCGAGCATGAGAACGCATGAACGCAGAATTATTGAGAAATTGTGTTTCCTCCCGTAGTGTAAATCTTCGTCATCGTAACTTATCGTCATATTTCTGTATTCGCCTACATGACGGGGCAGGGTAGCGTAGCTCATAAGTCAGTTTTTGTTCGGTGAACCTGAACGCGTGGTCACGCCGAAAGAGGGCATTTTCCAGCTTTCCTAAAAAAATAAAGTTCTATAGGGGAACAAAAATCTTATCATAAAAATAAATTTCTTTGAAGTTCTGGTAGGAAAACGTGCAAAAACTGTTGTCAATTAAAGTAATTGAATTCATGTTTTGTCCGCCTTGCAGACGTTCCAGCTAGACATGATGTCACCTTCCGGCACCGTACTGCCGCCCCAGGGAGAAATCACTCAAGTACTCAAAATCACTAATCCATCCAAAGTAAGTATCATTACCATAATAAGTATAAAGTGGAACTCTCTGCCAGCGTCTGTGTTTCCACATTTAACCCGTCTGCCTTCAAAGCAAGAGTGAACAGGCATCTTCTGGGCACGCTCATTCCATCATAGACCTCATCCATCGCTTTCCATCTGGCGTGATCGAGGACAAGCGAAGGCCCAATAAAAGAAACATATTATTATGGCCTAATAGCAAAGAAAAACTATTTTCTCCTTATTTTGGTTTTGTTTTACTTAGTAGGTATTTGAGCTAACTCATCTTTTTTACATACACGCGTTTCTGTGTTAAAATGAAACACTTTTTTTTTTGTTATTTGACATTGCATCCGTATTTGGAGTGCATTCAACTGATAGTGAAATGATAAGATTATTTCTAAGTTTTGGTTTCAAAAAACAGCGATGACGCCATATGGCCGTAGGTGACAGAAGACCGTTTTTTGATACGAAAATAAAATACTTAAATATAGGCAGGTATTCTTTGTAACATAATAATAATTTGGTATTCTATCGTTTCCAGTCTGCCCTTCGCCTACGGATACGCGTGTCGTACAGCGTGGACGGCGTGCCAGTTCTCGAGCAGGCGGAGGTGAACAGCTTTCCGCCCGACCTGTTCAACTGACGAGGGGCCAGTCCGCCCGGCTACTGCCTCTAGCCACCTCACTGCACGATCACCTGTGTTTAATGCAGTTGTAACTAGGTACACGGTCATCGATTGTTTGGTTAATACGTAACATTTGTAATAATGAATAATAATGTCCAGCTCATCAGTCTTTGCTTTTTAGTCATGACAATGGTGGTTGGGCACATTTTTTTCCTTATCATCTATTTGTGACTATAGCGGTCATAAAAATTGCAAAAGGTATGTCTGTTGGTCCCAGCTCAGCTACTTGGACGAATTATCAACGTAGAAACAGCGAGCCTTATTATGATGTTAATGCTATTATGGTTTTATTGCGAAAAAGGGATAGCGCTGTACGTCCTGTGTAGCTCTATCTCTCTCCTGCACTTGAATAATGAGGGCTTGTGCGCGTCATAATAGGATCCCTATACAGAAAAACCTAAGCCTTTTTGCAAAATAGTCTTAAAAAAAATATTTTATGTTGAGATTAATCTAGCTTTATCAACCGTGTTGTGAGCTGGATAGCTGATAAGATCTCATTATATGTATTTTACTGTATAGTAATGCTGCATTGCACTATTTATGCTCCAATACATAGCTTTATATACGTTAAAATCCGAAAGTATAGAAAAGAACGCAGTCTTTTTACTCAAAACAATCGATGACCGTCTTCAACTACGTCTCAATTGATGGCGAGCTCCACCCCACTCGACAAAGACTGACCACACGCCGGCCACCTTGAACCGACCCACACAGCCGTCACGTCGAGATGTGCACAGCTTCACGTAGCTCACCTGTTCCCGTTGAGATTCGCGAAACATTCCATGTGTTACGTAGTGTTTAAAAGTTTATGTCCGCAGAAGGATACAGATTGTTGGTTTATCGTTGGGTGACCAGAGATCAAAATGAATCTTTTCGTAATAGAAACCCTGAGGTCAGTAGAGGTTTTGCTTTATATTTCTCTGGTCATATTGCGTCAGTATTATTAAAATCTCAAAGCAATCAAAACCAGTGTGGTCCACTTACTGCTTCTATCATAAAATTGCTCTTTTTTCGAACCGATCTAGCACTCAACCACAATGATTGGCTCTTAGCTCGCATTCGCACGAACGTAAATATATCGCGACGGGATTTTATCGCGCAATGAATTTTCATCTCTCGGTGTTGGGCCGAGCGTTGAGAATCCAACATAGCGCCTCCCAAGGCGTCAAAAAAACACACTGTTGGATTTTGCAACTCTCGGCGCTAAGGAATGCGTTGAAAATTGCCGCGGGGAAGACGCGCTCGTGCTTGCCTGGCCCTGCAGTCTCGACAAAAATCGTTCGTTAAGTCTAATCGATGTCAAATTTCTTTAATACATTTTCAACCTTATGCTTTCGAAATAAAGTTGAAAATCTATTAAAGTAATTTGACAACGATACGACTTAGCGACCGATTTTTGTCGCTTTCTAATGTCGAGACTGCAGGGGCTGAGCTTATTGACTAGCTCTATACTATCAATTCGTCTCGAAAGGGAAAATTATCTCTGTTATAGCTGCTTCTACGTAAATTTCTAGCATTGCGACACAAATGAAAAACGTTGTCATTAAGATTTATTAATTAGTCGTATTCTCTTGTGGTTTCGAGCCGTTGTGAACATTCCCGAATTTGAAATTTTGCCCTTGATTGATATTGATAAATTGTAAATTGATGTAATAGGACTTTTTGTGTCGCTCGCGCTGTACATAAATTGAGATTGTGTGTATAAACGATTTATAGTAAGCAACCTGTGAATTGGAGGGCTGTATGGAATGTACTTAATAAAATATAAATGAAACACTAATAATGATAAATTTTGTGTGATAATGCACTTTAGAACGCAAGCCAAAGTAATGGCCTTGCGCGAGAGTAGTCAATGGTCCGGAATACACTGGCGAGCTAAAATTTCTAGTCACTCTTGCATGTTAGTATTGTATTTATGAAGTTTTATGAACTTTCCCGTCTGTATAAATTGTTTTAGAACCCAATTATTTATAAATTAATGTTTGTGCCTTGATTTTTTGCTCGTCATTGTGTTTCCAGATAGTCTGTGTTCGGTGTCAATAGTTTGAACGTAAACTAACTTATACCTACAGCATTTTGTTAAGAATAGTTATTTGTGTACGACACCTGTGAGCCGCTTCAAATGCTAAACAGTCAAGCTGACAGTACTGTTCCTTTTATTGAGAATTTTATATTTTGCGACGATGTAAATAATGATAAATACATCTCATCAAACACGTAGTTATTCAAATTATGGATTATAGTAAGATTTTTACACGCGTTCGGCGTCAGCCGGACATTTTTAACATTTAGATTAGTTATATCATATGTTTATTTTCATCCTATTTATATTATTTAGGTTATCGACTAACCAGCATATTCTAATGAAATATCGTAGGAGTATGTACTGTACATTTAGATATAATTTTGGAAGCCACTGGAAATATAGAAGTCGCACATGCTCTTAATAGTTTTTATATTCTTTGTAAAGCGTTCATGTGACTATCATGAAGGCATAATATATATTTTATTTTTGATTATGTAAAGAGAGCTTTGCAAAAGATTATATCGTCAATTTGGTGCTTCTTTTAACTATATCTGATAAATAGAAGGCCCTCCACAATGTGAGATGTTTATGATTTTGTGTATAAACTAAAGCTATTTGAAAGATGTACATAATGATTATAATGATTTTATGTAAATTGGTTAATAAATATTTGAGAATGTTTATATAATCAATTTGTTGGTTTCATTTCATTGCACCCACTTCCCTTCAAATACTACATTACAGACTACAAAACATATGATAAGAATACTTCTGAATAAAGCTGCGTCCGCACTTATAACATGTTCACCAAACAAACTTCCTATAAGTGACGCCACACAGCTATTCATTCCAAACGCATAGAGAAACGCAACATGGTTGAAAATTTTGGACATTTCAATATCATCCAGAAAGATATCAGTTTGAACTGAACTGAATATTTGGTGGATCCAAATACGATCCGATAACGCAAACCTGAAATCGCGAAAAAAAAAATCTGCTGTTCCCTACATTTTGAAGAGTTATACGAACATAAATGTATGGAACAGCTGATTTTTTTTCGCGATTTAAGGTTTGGTCCTATAGTAAAAGTTGTTCATAATGATGAGTACAATGGCCTCTTAAGAGGTTGTTGGGTTTTTTCTAATAACCCTGTTTACTAATAATAAAACTAAGTTTGTTTGAACTCGCTAATCTCTGAAACTACCAGTCTGATTTGAAAAATTAGTTTTGCATTTGTTAGCTCACTTCTTGAGGAAGGCTATAGGTTACTTAACATCAAGCTAGGGCTCTAGGGGCCGAGCAAAAAGAAAGAAAGAACTCGGAAACGAACCAATAACGCAGGCAGGCAATGCGACGTCCTCGTGTGCAGGTGAGAGTGTGAGAGAGTATGCGGCGCAACATAGGAGATCAGCCATGCCCCATATCCACATTATGCGTAACATGTTGGTCGTTTTGTTGGCGTGTTTGTTACAAGTAACAAGTAGCTTTAGAAGAATATAAATGTTACTAACTCTTGTAAAATGAGGATCGTCGCAACAAGAGCAGTTTCGAAATTCACAGATACATTTATTAACTTACACACATTTAATACACATTGAGTTTTATACAATTCCTATAGTTACTCGATCATGGGCGTCGCGGGCGCAGGTCGTCCGCTCACGCTGTTGAACAGTCTGTCTTTGATCATCTGCGCCATCAGACCATGGATTACTTCAATAGTGGTCTTGCAAGCGTCCTTAGTTGCCTTGCCAAGTTTGTCTTCAGTCCGCTTCTCATGAGGATCCGCGCCGGCGACTATGAATCCGCCGCGACCTGGCAACGAAATGTCAAGCTGTAGAATTGATGAAGGAACATATAAGATTACTTGAAAATGTGGCAGCCTAAATTATATTTAGTCTAACAATTAAGTAACTAGTTTATCTCTTAGTACAGCTGTTACATAATGTAAAGAAATTGTTTTATTTGTAGCAGAAAACAAGGTTAATTCATCAGTGTTTTGGTGGGCATGTACACACGGCTACACATCAAGCTATACATTTCCAGTTTGAGTTGACCTCGCATTGTATAGGTTTTTCATACAATCAGAAGTCGGCTTATACTGGTTATGTATAGCTTGATATGTAGCCGTGTGTACCATGCTACAAAACATGGTGATTTCACGCAACCAGTGTCTCGAATGAAACACCGAAACGGAAATACGCACACGGCTCATATATGGCCAGATTCGATTTTTTTTATTGCTAAATGGGCCCACTTGACCCTGATCATGCCTGATGGAAAGCGATAGATGAAGTCTATGATGGAACAAGCGTGCCCAGACAAGACATTCTTGCTGCAAAGCCATGGGAGAAAGAGTGAGTTTCTTAAAACATTTCATACATTAAAAATTGTATTTTAAGCCACAAAACTTGACTGTAATGCATCTTTGTTTCAGTCCTCATTTCTTCAAAGATTTTTATTTGTTACTGGTTGGTTACACAAACATGCTGAAATAATCCATATTGCAGTGTGTTTTAAAAGGGAATGAGATTTCGCAAGATATTTGAGTATGAGGAGTGTTGATTGATTTGATTTGATTAAATTTTAAATGAACACTGAAATGTAATAGACCTGCTGTGCCAATCCCAAGTAAGAATAAGGACAGGATGATGATGAGTGTATTATTAAAAGCTTACCTAAACACACTTCACTCTGCTCCAACTTATCAGACAAGTCAAAGATCTGTCCAGTAGTGTAATCAGCATTTGTGATAAGACTGGAACTACTCAGTGTGTTCACCCAATACTTGTTCCAGAGAGAGTCCAGTAGCCTCCTGTCCAGCGAGGACTTGAAGTAGGATACTTCTAGTGAGTAGTACTGCTTGCAGTGGACTCCAAAGTCCTCAATTTTGTTCAGAGGGATCGTCTGGTATTCGGAGGGCTCTTCATTGGCTGGTTTGTAGCCCTGGAAATATTTCAATATGGAATATTACTGTTGGGACAAGTTAGATAGTCATGGCTGGTCGTCATAACACAAAGCTAGTACTCAAATGTGGCAGGCAACCATAACAAAATATTAAAATGAAATCCTCAAGAACTAGAGCAAAATTTAAACAAAATATGTAATACTCTGTCTGTAGTTCTGTACATAAATAGTCTAAAGCAACATGTAGAAATCTGAATCAAGAAGTCTACAGCCCTTTTTATTACATAAATATACGAGAAACCTGCAGTACCAACCTTAGGATATGTCCTGAAAGCACCCAGGCACACTTTACCAGCTGAGATAGTTCTGACAGGGTCAATCACAATAGCCACAAAGGGTTCCTGGAAGTTCTGATTCAGCATCTGTGTGGAGACATCAATACCAGACAACCAGCAGCCGTAGCCCGGATGACTGTGATACCAACCTATGGCATTTTCATGACGACCCACCTGAAATTACAAAATGATTTGAAACTTTTCATAGTGTATTTCAATTAATAATTAATTATTGTTCAAAAGTATTATAAATGAAAGGATACTACTACACATTAGCCCCTGTATTCATCATCATCTGCCTGGCCTTTTCCCAACTATGTTGGGGTTGGCTTCCAGTCTAACCCCTGTATTCAAAAATGTTGCTTAACCTTTTAAGCGCTTGGCTAAATATCAATTGCCGTGCCCCTAGCGCGCGGCTACAAATCGATAAAATTATATCTACAATAACTAAGCAGGAGAAATCATTGTATCAATTAAAATATAATCAAAAAATTTTTATCTCTATTTAATAATGGTTTTAGTTGTAAAGTAGTTAAAGTTAAGTAGTGATTAGCAACTGTTTAACCATTAATATTTGATGTTTAAACACCACTTAACTTTAATAATTGTTTATGAATAAACCCCACAATTATATAATTTTTAACTATCAATAAAATTAAGAGTTTCATGCTGATGAATAATTGAAGATTTAAAATATTTACCTGCTTTGCTGCTTCTATGTAAGCTGTCATGTACTCATATGCCTGTGCTTGAGCATTTACCCGTGTCTCAGTACCCTCTACTGGCAGTGCAAATGAATCCATCACTATCATTGTATTGGCGTCTACCTTACCTGTAGGGAAAGTTAATTGGTTATAAAATAACATCTGCATTTTAACCATATAAAATGGTGGAATAGGAAGTAGGTTGTACCTAAAAGTAATCCCATGACTTCCAATGTTCCTCCAGATCTTGCGTGCATCACCATTTTGAGTAGAGCTAATGCTGATATTTTGATATCTTTGAAGAAATGAGGACTGAAACAAAGACGCATTACAGTCAAGTTTTGTGGCTTAAAATACAATTTTTAACGTATGAAACGTTTTAAGAAACTTACTCTTTCTCCCATGGCTTCGCAGCAAGAATGTCTTGTTGTTGCTTTTTATCATAACGATAGATTTCGTCCACACTGGATACAGTATCGATATTGTTCGACATCACCCATGTTTTTTGAGCAATGGATGACTGTGAGTCGGCACTTGTAGATGCCATTTTTCACAACTTTTAGTAATTCAATATACTATTTCTTACGATAATTCAAACGAGCGCACAAAAGTTATTAAATACCTTGAATAGAATTATGATTTTGGTTGGAAAAACAAAAGTCCAATAAACGCACAATGGCTACGTTTTGATTGACAATCATTTGACAGCTGAAGACAGTAATCGTTTGACATTGACAGCTGTCGGTCCTCCATAAAAAAAAATGAGATTCAGCTCTGTGTCTTTTAATCCTACGTCATAGACGGTTTAGTGGGGTAAGATCCGTAAGATTCATGACTTCGACTTAGAATTTTATTGAAGTGTGTTTTATGACTTTTATGCCTTTGGATCTAATTTTTTTTTCTTTCTGAGTCATTGATGTCATTAATGAACTGAATAAAGCCTCTAATTCACGATACATCATAAACATCCCAGCTGTACGTCCACTCAAGGCCGAGGTGCTGGACGTAGCTTACACACTATCGTGCGCACATCCATCGTGCTAGATGTAATCAAACTAACGTAATGAGTGCATGTGTTTTATATATTTTAAATCAAAATGCCACTAGTTATTATCAAACCGCCAAAAAATGGGAGACAAAATAATGCACGCAAACTTTTCCTTTTAACATGACTAGATAGCATCATTTTCACCCTGGGAGTGGGAGCACAAAGTAGAACTTCAGAGCAGCGGGCTAGTTTCTCGAATGATTGCGATCATTTTCGTTCGAGAAACTCCAAGAGTTTCCAAACTAAAAACTTCACCCAATTTGTAGATTGCACCCTCTTTGCACCTAATTTCACGTTTTCTAACAGCGATTACGACTACTGATACCAATGAATCAGTCCAAGTCAGTTGATAAAATTCTTTAAATCTGCTATATCTAGCATAAGCATAGCATAATCAGTCTGTAATGTTCCCACTGCTGAGACACGGCCTCCTCTCGGTGAGAGGGAGTGGGCCGTAATCCACCACGTGGGTAGGTGGAAGATGTCACATGTCTTCGATTTTTTGCTTCTAGGACATGCCGGTATCCTCACGGTGTTTTCCATCACCGTTTTAAGAGCAGTGGTGATGAAATAATTTATAGGTACACAGTAGCCGCAGTAGTAGGTACGCGCCTGTGTCTGAGTTCGAACCCAGGACCGACAACTCGTAAGTCACTGCTGTTACCACAGGTTGGCCCAGAGGTATCACTGCTCTCAATCTGCGATACATACTAACTTTGAATTGGCACAATTCTCAATTCTGAACAAGTACTGCAATACGGCACTGCCAATCGCCAGCAACAGTAGCCTGACGTAATATGGCCTGGCCAACTATAACGCAACATGTTTGGTTTTATTACATCAGAAAAACACCACTCATCCAAGTTACCTTGCTTTCTAATAACTTACATCAGCCGTTTGTTTACCGGCATCAAAGTTCACCGGTAGTATACTTATTTCATCATGCAAATTATCATAATGATGACTAACTTACAAAGGGAAGTTAGGCTTCTAGGAAAATGTAAACAAAGGTAGCAAAGTAAATAGTAGACAATTTACTATTTATCTAAGATATTACATTAATTTGTATAACATAACGAATGAATAAAAAATAGTAAATTATTCATTGATTGATTTTATCCAACGCTTTGAATAATTAATTGATGTTTGATCTTTGTCTTACTTAGGCAAATTACCATATGTCTATTTCAAGTGCCAGCATTCGAATGAGTGACGTCACATCTTTTATCTCAACTCAACCATCGCTGTTACTATCCCTATCCTTTTCTTTCATTCGGTTGCCGTCATTTTGTCAACACCCCTTTGATAAGATTGCACCAATCACGTTGAACCACATACACATTTTCGAGAATCTAGAAAAATATTTATTACTCGCCGAGAATCCGAACATGTACGACGCAATCGTTATTAGCTCGCCCGCGAGGAAATATCATATAAAAGTGCTCTAACAAATGGTTGATACCGAACTCTGATACTATGCTAAAGTTAAGACATTAGATAAATTGTCAATTACCAGACCAGTGTTGTGGAGTGTTTGTTTGTAAGTTGTGATACAAGTCAACAAGATGAGCGCTCCTATAATCATCACGGTGCCTAACAACTACCTGGCTATGGAGGCGGTTGAGGAGATGGAGTCCAAGGTGCTGGTGGAACTGCCATCTCCTGCCCCCTCCAGGAAGCGCCGATTGGACCACTTGACATGGGAGGAGAAGATGCAAAGAAAGTGAGTAATTCATGATAATTTGATGAAACATTGCCTGCGTGTCGCGTCATGCCTTTGTAGAATGAGAGGTCAACTTCTACTGGGCAGCGGTCAATGACGTTTCGGTGTTATTATAATGGTTCTTCATTGTTCTGATTGTTGTGTTAATTGGGTTGTTTGTTTATCACAGCCATCTACATATTTACAAAGTGTAAAATTCTTGCCATCTGTATTTGAATTAATATTCAGTTTGGGATCAGTCGAATGGGAAAACGTGAAGTGCGAATACTTGTCATAAATTCCAGAGTATGTTGACCCCACGGTCCGTTATGTACAGTTACGTACAGATTTTAGCACTATAAATAAGCATTGTTAGCGATAACAAATTGTTCTAACAGGATCGTTTGTTTATCAGGAAGCTGAAGAACCGCGTAGCGGCTCAGACGTCGCGCGACAGGAAAAAGGCAAAAATGGATGAGATGGAAGACCGCATCAAATACTTTATGGATATGAATGACAAGTTGACAAGTGAGGTGGAGAGCTTGAAGGCGTTGAACGAGCGTCTGTTGAGCGAGAACGCAACGCTTCGCAGTGAAGCGGCCGCGGCGCGAAACGTCGCGGGGACCCCCAGACCGGCAGAGTCTATTCCTCAGCAGAAGGAAGGGTCCCCGACGGCGATTCGCGCGGCGCGCCTGCTGCTGGCGATGTGTCTCCTCTCGCAGACCTCCTCGCACACTTCGATTCAGACGAGTACCTCGATACCCTCACTCAACTTGCAGACTCCCTCTTCAAAGAAATTGATGCAAGTGCTGCAGGAACGCCTCAAAATGTAAGTAAACTATGAATGAAACTGAATTATTTACATCATAAAAATTACTTGTATCACAACTTCAGTAGCTGACTGTATGTTGTTGATTGTTGGCAAATTTCCTGTTTGTCGGGCCTGACTAACTTTACTTCCTTTAGGTCAGTAGGATATGATTCATGCCGCAATAAAATAATCAAAATTGAAACTTTACACTTTCACCATTTTACATATCACCAGCTTGTCAACAGATTAAATTCCTTGATAAGATAAAATTGCATGCTGTCTGTTACTGGGTTCCAAAAGGGAGATACCTATTAACCCACATCCTTATCTAAAATGGACCAACATGGATGATGCAATGTTGAACAACTATTGCATCATAGAACAACTGTTACTTACTAATAATTCGAAACTAACATAACAACTATGTATAACTGGTCTCGTGCTGGTCTCAAACTGGTCTGTTATGTAAATCACCATCATTAATAACACAATGAGATACAGTGCAACTTCATGGCAATCAGTTATCCCTTTTTCAAACTATGGTGGACATAGCTTTTACTGCATTATTGCATTTATTTTTATTATCCATTAAACCTTCTCTCTTTCCACCTTCTTCTGTCCAGAGCTGCCAAAGGCCAATCTTTATTAAAGGAGTCCAGCTCATCCCGCCATCTCCGTCTAGGCCTGCTGTGATGTTTGCCAGTAAGCGGAACCCAGGCATCAGTGCATATTAAAGCATTTTCTTGAGTTTATATTAACGGATTCAGGTCTTGCAAATAAAAATATAGTTACTTTAACACTCTTTTCTCTTGTTACAGGACACAGTCAGGAAAACTGGAGAGTGCATTGAAGGACCTAAAGTGGTGGGGACCGCAGCAGAGCACCTGGAATCCAGTGAAGGTGCAGTCATAGACATCAAGCACGACGTCCACAGGATACTGTCCCAGCACTCCTATGCGCATCCTTACAAACCAGAGATAATTGTCACTGACACAGAAGAAGTACAAATTAAAGAAGAGAACAATGACAAGGGAGACTTGTTCTACGCCAGCTGTGATGAAGCCAATGACTGCATCACGATCGAAGTGCCATGTGAAGAACACGTTGTAGAAGAAACACCTTTACAGATTAAGACAGACTTCAGCACCCTGACAGACAACTGTTCAGGGATCACACTGGAGTGTGACATGAAAATGCTGTCTCCAATGACCATGTCACCTAAATCTGTAGAGGAGAATCTAGGCCTGTCTCCATCGCACACAATCTCTGACCTGGGATACGAGTCATTAGCCTCACCACTCAGCGAGCCGGAATCCATGGACTTGTCAGACTTTTGGTGCGAATCATTTTCAGAACTGTTCCCCGGTTTAGCGTAGAATGTTTCTGCATTTCGACTCCCACCAAAGACTGACTAGTTTTAAGTTCTATCTAAGTTATTGAATCTATATTGTTAAGATAAGAAATGACAATTTAATTAGTGTTTCTTTACCTATTTATTAAGTAAATGTTTTTTATAATATATAACAAATTATAATTTAGTGTTTAGTTAGGATGCACATAGATTGTAAATAAACAATGTCCTGTCGAACTTTGTGGTTTTCTTTGCATGTGCTAACCCCCAGTTAGTAGTAGAGTAAATAATTTTTCTTTTCTTTTTATTGCGACATGCCCACCTCTTTATCATGTCGCCTGATCGAAAGTAGATGAGGTCAATGAAAATCATAACTTGTTTTCTTAATTCTAAATAATTCTGTTCACAAAATAATAATACAAGGATAACAAAATTGAACTTTGAAATAACCAGTTTCACAAAACAACAGATTGCTCTATTGAATTTAATTATTATCTACCACCTAAAAGCCAACTTCAAACATTTCTTCAAAATAAAGTGATAAAAACCCCCAAATACCGGTTTTTGGTGTATTTTATATTTTTTGTCCAGACGCCAGCACATCAACCTACCCGAAACTGTCAGATTACCCCAATCAATTTTGAACCTTAGCCTTCAGCAATAAAGTTGTTTATTAAAGAAATTTGACAGATTGTAGTAGGTTGATGTCACGTTGATGTGCTGGCGTCTGTACAAAAGTATTAGGTATGTGTTTCTGCTTCCAACGAAGTAATGACTCGTGGAGAAAATATCTCAAACGGAATCGAAATTGCTTTAATTTTTTCTATGATTCATTAGTATGTTTCCTGAATAGTGGGTAGCTATCCAAAGTCAAGGTCAATCGGACGTCATGCATGTCGTCACCTTAGCCCCCTCCCCCCGCTTTGTGCGTAGATCAAAATCTTATTCATACAGGGGGCTGGGCTAGTCATTCATACAAAAAATTATGTAAAAATAATGAATAATAATGTCTGCAGTCTCTTGGGCCTCTTGGGCATGAACTTTGAATTACCAATAGACATCATAAACAAAGTCAACTATCGCTTCTTGATGCTGGAAAAACCGTAATATGTAGGTACCTATCTATTTGTGGTTATATAGGTAATTCAAAATGGAATTATCCAACCGTCACGAAAAGAACGTGCTGATAAGCATAAATTAATGATAAAAATGTAATTAGCCATAATGTAACCACAATTTTATTCACAAATAAACATATCGATAGGTACTTGTTGGTTTTTGCGTCATGTTCACCGCAAATAAACGTATTTTCTTTCTTTCTTTCTTTCTTTTACTGTACGCACCGGCACGACGATATATAAAGCTACAGATTTCCAGTATAATGTGGTATAAGCTGACTTCTCACTGTACGAAAAGCCTATACAATGCGAGGCAGCTAAAACTGGCAATGTATAGCTTGATGTGTCGTCGGTACTAAGTACTGGATACAAGCGATCTTGTTACACAAGTGTTTTTACATCTTTGTTCTCGTTTCAAGGCGATGATGGGTCGATCATGTATTAGTTTTAGTAATTTTGTAATATTAACGCATAACGCCAGTATTATTTGAAGAGGTAGGCAGTGGTGTGGGTTTAATGTAATATATAAGTCAATGGGGTTTAATATACTTAGTACCTACACCTACATAGGTAGGGACATATAAATCCCGCACGTATAAATCTAATTATTATCATCATTGGAGAGTAGGTAGTTTTTCGAAAGCGTTTGGATCCGCCCACAGTTCGCTAACGACGCCGCTGATAACCAGCAGCATAGCATTCACAACCATCCGACAGGCTATCGAATCGAAAATGACACATAAAATTTCGATAACCTGATATGCCTTCCGGCCTTGCCCCCGACAACAAACAGCTGTCCAAAGAATAGCGGCCATTTTCGGGCATAGAGTAAGTATTATTTTTCGGGTTTTGGACTTGTGAACAGCATTTACCTACGATAAAGTTGATTGTTGTTCGATACCAAAAAGATTTACGATAGGTATACCTACTTACGACGCGATACGGTATGGAAACGTATCGAGTGGTTGTGATTGTTATGAATAGCTATATGCGGGTACAATAACAGCACAATCACAATGTAATCAGTGCTAGCTTTATCGGCATAATTATCAAGCACGGTTCTTTATTTAGATTATTGTGAGTTTTTCAAACACATTACTATAATTTACCTTATGTACCAATCGTTAGAACCTATCTATATTTGAATTCAGAATTTGAGATAATTATCAAGTTATGACCTAACAAACTGAATGTCATACATGGCAAAGTTCGAAATCCATTGCAACCACGGATATCTAGGACCTTTCATTAGAAATAGTCACTCAAAACATCAACTTAGAACACATAACGCTAAAGTACAGACGCCAGCACATCAACCTACACCTAACTGTCAAATTTTCCCAATCAACATTGAACCTTATACTTCAACGATAAAGTTGAAAATCTATTACAGAAATCTGACAGATTGTAGTAGGTTGATGTGCTGGTGTCTGTACCTAGATACCTAGTTGATTAAGTGGCGATGGAATGTACCTACCTACCTAAATTAGGTATCTGAGATTATGAATTGAACTTGAGGTAACCAGTAGATGCATCTGGAAAGATACCTGTGAACAAAACAAATAACAGAACAGAACTATACTTGTTCCTACAATTAATATCAAACATAATTATAAGTAGGTACTTAACGGGTTTGCCGATAAACACGTTTATCAAACATTTATAAAAAAATGTAAAGTACGCGGGAATTCCATTCCGTTCTATGTATGTTTTGTTAGGTAATACATTGCTAATAATGTTCAGCGTTGATAAGGAAATATTTAACTAAAACGACTGTATAGGCACAGAATAATGGTACCTATAGGTAAATACATATCTAACTATGGTTAACATATAAGCAGGAGGATAAAATGTAGACAGATACCTAAGTACTTACTGGTACACCTACGAATGGTATTTAGATTATTTTAGATACTTGTTTTATGGACATTTTATTTCATACATTGGCCATATTTAAGCGGCAATAGTCCAATGGACTGGCAAACGATGGGTCGTGAGTTCGATGCCGTTGTACAGTTCGATCGCACGTCTGTGGTTTGACCCGTAGATATAAGAAAGATTCTATAATGCTTTGACCTGTAGCTGGTCTGGCGTAGCACGGAGTTTCAGTAGAATAAGATGCCAGCTAATACTGGTTTTGTTACCACTGACGTGCCGCCTACTGTACCTACTCGTACACACGGCTACACATCAAGCTATACATAACCAGTATAAGCTGACTTCTGGTTGTACGAAAAACCTATACAATGCGAGGTCAGCGTAAACTGGAAATGTATAGCTTGATGTGTAGCCGTGTGTACATGTAATTCAAGCTTACTTCGCTGGAATAGATAGGTAGGTAACTAGTTTTAATTTATGTAATTATAATTGACATTATTTTGCAAGTTGTAGTTGAATGTGCATGTTGTATAAGTTTTTATGTAGGTATCATATAATTTTTCATCATGGATACAATCTGTCAAATTTCTTTAATAGATTTTCAGCTTTATCACTAAAGTATAAGGATTAAAATTGATTGGGAAAATTTGACAGTTTCGGGTAGCTTGATGTGCTGGCGTCTGTACCATTCGTTGGCAATCCATAAATCAATACTTAATAAAAAAAGGAAAAAAATCTAATAAGGTATATGTTGACAATTCATGATAATATAGCCCCGGAAATACCCTGTTATTTATTATGTTATTATATTATTCACACCACGCTAAAATGGAATTGGGCTGGTCACATCTGCCGAATGTCAAACGACCAATGGGCCAAACTTACGACCCAATGGTCGTAAGTACGATAATAAAAAAATAATATCTACAAAGGCGTATTTCTGAATACCCGGTAGTAGATAGATGCCATGCTATGAAGGACGACTCAAAAATCAATATAATGATATAAATTATGCACAGACACCTGTGCTACTCGGTATTCCCATTGGTTTGTAGGTCGACTGAATGATAATAATAATAATAATAATAATAATAATATATTTATTTGCATAAAAACATGGTATAAAAGATGGTAAAAGTATAATTTAGAGCAAAACATGTTTTGCCAATATAATATTAGCATGCAAATTTTTCAATAATTATGTAACTGAGATTAACATTTTTTCTCAATGAAATCCTTAACACTATAAAAACTATTAATAGATAACCACTCGTAAATTTTATTTTTAAATAGCTTATTATTTAAATTTTTTAAATCATTTGGTAACTTATTATATAATCTAACACACATTGCAAGGCAACTTTTATTGTATTTAGTTAGCCTTGGAGTTTGACATAATACGAGCCTGTTGGGGTCTCGTCGGTTTCGGACATTAATATCATCTGCTTTGACAAATAAATTGTGATGCTTTCGGACAAATATACAAATCTCATAGATATAAAGACACGGTAACGGTAAATGACTAAGTACCTATATCGATTTTAATAATTAAAATGAACAATTAAAAGAACCACAACCGGCCATGGAAGAAGACATGCATGCATGATTTCACAACTAGGAACTACCTATACAATGTGGAGACAATAAATGAAAACACTGGCAATCACACAAATACACACATCAAAAGTGTCTAGGGATCAAGCATTTTTATGCGGATTTCTTGAGATTGAGATGTGGCTTTGTAATAAATTTATGATTTTATAAATTTATATGGATCCTTTTTGGTGCATTTCATAATTTGAATCAGAACTGTGAATCAAATTCGAGTAAAAGATGAAAATCAGCTGTCAATATTTTCCCTATAAAAACATACAACGCATTGAAGACATTATTAGTGCTACTGTTTCCCTACTACTGATTAAAACCAACGTTATTATGGAGCGGCGACGTCATTTAAGCAGGGAAGAAATGCTCAGAGCCGTGGGAATGATAGAAGCTGGTTCCCGGCAACGTACTGTGGCTTTATGGCGTATCCACACATGCCGCCGGCTTATGCCGCCGGCTTTACCGGCGGCCTGCAGATGCGGTTGCAATTTTGTGAAAAAGAGTGCATGTGCCGGCGGCATGGCCGGCGGCCTGGCCGCCGGGTTGGCCGCCGGCCGTGCCGCCGGGCATATGTGGATGCGCCATTAGAATAGAATAGAATAGAATAGGTCTTTATTTGCTTAGAATGTAGGTACAGACGCCAGCACATCAACCTACACCTAACTGTCAAATTTTCCCAACATAAAAATAAGTTGTTAAATTATGTAATAGAATCCATGTACAGACGCCAGCACATCAACCTACTACAATCTGTCAGATTTCTGTAATAGATTTTCAACTTTATCGCTAAAGCATAAGGTTCAATGTTGATTGGGAAAATTTGACAGTTAGGTGTAGGTTGATGTGCTGGCGTCTGTACATTCTGCCTTAATATAGCATGCAAATTAGTGGATAACAAAGATATTACAAAAAATTATCATTTAAGAAATCCTGCACAGAATAATAACATTTATCTACAAGTAATTCTGTGAAACGTTTTTTAAATTTTTGCAACGGTAAGTTTTTAAGTTGGTCAGGTATTTTATTAAAGATTACAGGAGCCATACAAATCACATTTCTTTTTAGTAAGCTAGTTTTAAATGCGCCCGTGCATAATAGATTCTGGTATTGAGATCTCATAGCTGTGTTTCGCTTTCTAGTTTCTATTAAAGTTGCAAATAAACTTCGATTTGTTATTACAAATATTGCTAATTCAAGAATGTAAAGACACGGGAAAGTTAATAATTTATGAGACTTAAATATAGGTACGCAACTGTCTGTTACTTTAAGACCAAATATAGCTCTCAGACAACGTTTTTGAGCTTTGAAAATGCTTTCTCGTTCACTACAGTGACCCCAAAATATTACACCATATCTTAAGATGGAGATTACTAGACCATGGTAAGCCACTAATATTGTCGGTAAATTTACTTTTTTTGATAGATTATGCAACATAAACGCGGCTGTGCTTAAACGTTTACATATATCTTCTGCTTGCGGCTTCCAAGTTAACTGGCTGTCAATTATGATTCCTAAAAATTTTGTGCTATTCACTTTTTGTATAGTTTGACCATTGTGGTTTATATCATATTTAGCTCTGAATACAAGTCAGAGTGTTATCAGTCGACTTTGGACACGTTACCGAAGCACTGGTACCGTGGCTGAGCGCCATGGAGGACGGTATCGCTGCACCACACGGAGACAAGACCGATACATTCAAATCTTAACTCGAAGAGCTCCAACAATAACCGCCATGATGTTAGCCGTGAGGCTTCATCACTCTTCAGGGAACTTAATTAGCGACCAAACAGTCAGAAACCGCTTGCATGAAGTGAACCTTCATTCCCGAAGACCGCTACGGGTACCACCTATAGCAATGCACAATCGTAGGATTCGATATCAATGGGCTCTTGAACACAGAAATTGGGCAGAAGAACAATGGCGTTTCGTGTGCTTTTCTGATGAGTCTCGTTTTGGTATGAGACCGGATACAAGACGTATACGACACTGGAGAACCCCTGGACGCCAACAGCGATTAAAATCCTGCCAGGAAGTCCATCCTTATAGTGGTGGAACCATCATGGTATGGGCGGGTATTTGGATCGGCGGAAGAACTGAGTTGATTTGGATCAGAGGCAACCTCAACGCTCAAATTTATGCTGAGACGATTGTATCAGACGTCATCGTTCCTCTACAAGTGCAAATCGGTCCCTTATTTCAGTTAATGCATGATAATGCACGACCGCACACCGCAAGAGTTGTAAGACAGACTCTCGCCGCAGCTAACATCAATGTCCTGCCCTGGCCTGCTCAGTCGCCAGACTTGAACCCGATTGAGCATGCATGGGATATGCTACAGAGAAGAGCTCTGCCGAATATGGAGGGTATCCAGTCGCAAGAAGACCTTTTTTTGTTGTTGCAACGAACATGGGCTGCCATTCCACAGCGTGATTTGGATGAACTCATTTTGAGTATGCCAAACCGATGTTCTTGTGTTGTTAGTGTTCGCGGTAGAAACACGGATTATTAATTGTTTAAGTTACCCAATAAAATTTTAAAGAAAACTGTTATTTCAGTCTTTTTTTCGAACTTTTGTGTTAGTGGTTCCAATGTCAAAAATCCCTTTATTAGGAAAATGGCAAATTTCTTTATTAATGCAAAGGTGACTTGGTTTATCGTTACTGTGACAAACGAAAACACTTTATTTGATGAATCCTTAAAGAAAATTTTAATTAATATCAATCAGGAGAAAAGTTATTGCAAAAATATATGTTGATCCCTAGACACTTTTGATGTGTGTATTATAAAGGTGAAAGTTTGTGAGTGTGTTTGTATGTTTGTTACTTCTTCACGCACAAACAGCTGGATCAATTTTGATAAAATTTGGTATGGACGTAGCTGACAGCCTGGATTAACACATAAGCTACTTTTTATCCTGATATTCCCACGGGATCGAAACTTGTGCGGGTGACACCTACTATAAAAAGTACTATGAAAAGTACTATTATAATGCATAAGAGTATTATGGAACTAACAAAAAATACTAAGCTTCAAAATAAAAATAAATAGTAGTGATGGGCAGACTATATTATGTAGGTTTTACCAATCTTTGACCAGCTATAGTGAGTGATTCGTCAACTCTTCCTACATGCCTACTACGGCCCATTTGGGACGACTTGACGAAAATTATTATTATTATTTTGATTTTCGTCAAGTCGTCCCAAATGGGCCGTAGGCATGTAGGACGAGTTGACGAAGTGACATGTTCGTGCGCAGACTAGGAACATCATTCGATATACGCAGTTTAATTTATTGTCGTCTCCATTTTGTATAGGTATCTACCTTGAGATTGATAATCCTTATCTGTACGAGTTAGCCGTTCAATTAATGGCGTTGTGCTATAAAACCTTATCTTTAAATTGCAATTTAATCTTGACATTCATGAGCAACTCGTTTTTCCAGTTAACTTTTACTGATTTATACAAAGAAATAGATAAATTCTATCCATGGAAATAATGTCAATAAAACACCAGCTTTAAAAAAACATTAAATATATTTGTTAAAATATTACAGATTCAATAAAATCGTGTCTCATAGATTACATACTCTTACGGTACCCTACTACCAACATCACCAACATTTTCCGTAATGTTGGCAACACTCGTTACCATTGCTATCAACTAACTGAAGCGATAAACTTAATGCCAGCACTCATGGACGCACATAACACATTTGGAGTTAAAATTTTAACATTTGATGAAGTTGCCATGGCGATAAGTTTTTCCATTTGATAGTAGGGAAAATACGTTTTTTGTTTAACTGGGCTGATTGCACAGATGTTTCCTCTTTATCAGGGCTGTCCAAAACAATGTCCGCGGGCCGCTTCACACAGCACACTGCACTTCTATTAAAATACTAAAGGTGCATCGACCATAATTTGCTAAAACATTGATTAACAAAACTTTTAATTTATTAAAGTTATTCGAACTTTCAATAAAAATCGGCGACTTCATAGGCAAAGACCTAATATTTTTCAACTACCGCAAATACGAAAATATTCCTTTTAACATTTATTTGGTAGAACATTATCGTATTTTTATGGTCTCCCAAAAAACAAATGAATTATTTATTCGGACGGTAACAAGTTTTCTGTCACCATTTGTTTCTGCAGCCTCAAAACTATTTAAAAATTAATATGGGCCCGTGATCGTATCTAGTTTAGACAGCCCTGCACTATAAACATTTGGCGTATGTATTTGCAAATGTAAATTTCTTTATGATGTATTTCCATACATTAATTCCAACAAAATAGCACCAAAACATGGGTTTTATTCGTAACAAGTTTACGTTATAAATATTTCAGACCATGAGCACTGGTCTTAACAAGCTAGCCCGATAAGTTTGGCACTTTCTAACGAACTTCGAGCAATAACGCAAAATGGAGTAATAAAAATATAATAACAACGTAGCAAATAACTGTACAGCATAACGCTAATGGAAGATACAGAACTTATCGATATAATTGAGTCAAATCGATTATATTACTGAAAGCGTATAACATAAATAAAATGCATGTAAAACTATCGGATTGTCATTAGCAGCACGAATATGTCGTTCCTTGGAAACAATGACGAAATTTGTGTGTTATCTCTTCTTGGAAACTTATGGTTCTTCCCACTTATTTAAGATAATCATGGTTTCATTCTCCTCTCATCCCAATTTACATGGGGTCAGCGCTCATAGAAAAAAAAAGTCAAGGTAAATAATAAAGCTGAAGAGTTTGTTTGTTTGAACGTGCAAATCTCTGGAACTACCGTTCGGATTTGAAAAAAATATTTTTGCATTTGATAACCCAATTCTTGAGATTGAGATAATTGATTAACAAGAAATTCACGCGAACGAAGTCACGGGCAGAAGCTAGTTTGAGATATATGCAGTTCAATATCAATGGTTAAAAAAATTTGATGTCCTGCCAACACGTCATTATAGTTTCATTCGTCGGTGACGCTGTATCGCGAATACACCGCTCTAATAATAAATCATATATTTTTTCACTTCTATCGCCTAGTCCCTCTTTTTTGTTGTTGTTAGTTTAGAAGGGAGGGGCTTGTGGCTAAGTAATAACAGCCGGGCGGGTCCATATATCAGGTTAAGCTACGCTTGCCGCGGTTGGTCCGCAGATGGGTGACCATCTTTACATATCAAGACCCCTCCGTGCCTCGGAAAGTAGTCCATCGTGGATCTTTGGCAGTCGTTACAGGTCGTCAGAGGCCCGAAAGTCTGACAACCGGTCCTACCAAGAGGTATTGTATTACCCAGTAACTGGGTTGTGAAGGTCAGATAGGCAGTCGCTTCATGTAAAATACGTGTATTTAGCTGCATCCGGTTAGACTGGAAGCTGATTCCGAAATAGTTGGGAAACGGCTAGGCAGATGATGAGTTTCCAAGAAGAATTATATAATCTACATCTACCATTATCCACCTCCTCGATATCAATAGGTAATTCCGTCATTGTTCCCTCCTTCATAAAATGCAGCAAACTAAGCCTTACCAACTAAAAGTAATGTCTGAGACATCTTAGACCGTACAATATTAGCACTATTTGCAATAACATTTCCAAAATTTGTATCCTATCTATTCGTAGAACGATTTTTAGTATAAACACTATGCTTAATTAGCTTAATTAGTTTAAATCACATGCACTAGTAAGACTACATTGATAAATACTAGAATGTTACATCCCGATTTAAACTTTATGGCGGCTCGGAACATGAGGCGAGTCGCTGCGCAGTAACAAATTCAGGTGTCAGCGGGGGTAAGGGGTGAGGTACTGCGCAGCAAGTAGCGCACTTCACTCTTCAGAGCCGCCATAAAGGTTGAATCGGCCTGTATGATGTGAGCTTTTTTTTTGTAGTTTAGTAATAAATCTTTTTATTTACATCTCACTTTGAAGGTATATTTCAAACAATTTTGATTTTATTATACATTTTTTTTATGGCTGTGATCATTTTTGTACGTTAAATTAATTGTTTTTATTCTAATTGTAGGACATTATCCAATATACCTACCTATCTGTTTTGTTCTCTTCTTTCGGTAAAGAATATAACTAATATGTTTACGAAGTATTATCATCAACGACTCATTATGTAAATCATAGCTCTTACATCCTTCATTCTGCCGTTCTCGATATTTTTTTAAATCATTTTGATCATTCTGGAAATATAATGCAAAAACTGACATAATAAATACAACTTTAATAATGCACAGTATACCTACTTTATAAGAATTATCAAGATATGAATCATCATTCACTATCGTTCGACATAATATAAGGAAGCTCCGCTAGATGGATAGATTACCTCATTAGGTTAGGGTGGGTAGGCGGGATAACGTTATGGCCTAAATAGGATATAATAACAAATATTCTTCTACTTTAACTCTTCGTATCGAACGTGGATCCACGCGTGACACAATAACTTTATAATTTTTCTGTAATTACGGCATTCAACCGGCTAATAATAATAATATATTCTTCAAACAAAAGGCTATATTTAGGCTATGCGGACAAAAACTAGCATCACTGTTGTGTGTCTGCACGTGGCGTCCTGTAGTTTCTGCCTATACCAGTTTGAAAAAGGTGTGAGTTTCATGTATGTTCAGAACTTTCGTTTCGTTCCAAAAATATTAAAATAAACACCGGTATATCTTATCGAACACCACTCAAATTATTAACACCTATTATCGGAAACCTTGAAGGCCATTCCTACGCAGTTATCGAATATTAAAATGAAGAAAATTCTCGTAAGATTGTCGCTAGGCGTCAAACATTGTAATTCTATACTAATAATATAGCTGAAGAGTTTGTTTGCTTGTTTGAACGCAGTAATCTCTGGAACTACTGGTCGGATTACAAAAAATCTTTTTGCATTTTATAGCCCAATTTTTGAGGAAGGCTTTAGGCTATTTAACAAACACGCTAGGTACCTTAGGAGTCGAGCAAAAAGAAAAAAAGTCTGAAAGAACCCTAAGTGAAAAATGAAGTCATAGCGCGAGCAGACGATGCGATGCGAAGGCGAAGGGATGAGATGGGTCGGAGCAACAAAAATTTCACGCGGACGAAGTCGCGGACAGAAGCTAGTATTTTTATAAAATACTGTACATTATTAAATAAGCAAATTCAAATAAGTCGTGATGTACCTCATGTATATTTTACCTTGACAAAGTACTTGTTTATCCAATTGGCTATACTCTATCTTTCGATAAAGACGTAATAAACGCATGATCCTCCTGACCTAAAAATAATCTCGTTTTTCACACGTTTTCTAGATGAATCATGTTTGTGTAGTATTATATTGATAAGTTTTAAACTGATTTTTATAACACAATGATATTATAAGTAAAAAGATATGGATCGGTTATACTCGCTCCGCAAGTGATACGTTAAAACTTGGCTATTATAGTTAGCCAAGTTTTAGTCGTCTTGTCTCTGTTTCGCTCCCGATAATTGCGACATGCCGTCCTACTTCCACGTGTCATCTCATAGTTTGATATTGAATGTTGGGTAGGTAACATATCTTCCTCTTTTCTGAACTAATATTATGAGGAAAAAAGATTTGCATTTTTTGAATGTTTCTTTTTTACGCTTTCATGCTAAAACGGCTGAACGGATTTGAATGAAATTTGGCACATGGGTAGACCATGACCTGGATTAGGACATAGGATACTTTTTATCCCGATATTCCCACGGGATTGAGACTTATGCGGGTGAAACCGCGGGGCACAAGTTACTTATAATACCATTGTTATAACATAAATAATGTTAGTATTTCTTTACATGTTACAGCATTTATAATATCATACATTTTCTTGTAATAGACGTTATGGCACTAGCACGACTTACAGTCGATACTTAGTTATAATAATTAAAACCTTTGCCTTCATAATTTGAACATTTTTACAATAAAATACTGCAATCATAAGTCGATATTATCGATTTTCAGTCAGCGTCATTCGTTTTTTATTTATTTATATTTCCAACGCTCACAGTTCATAATGCCCGGGTTACACGAGGCTAGGTTTTTGTTAGGATAACAAGCAAGTAATATATCCTGACCAACTATCCTGGCTTGGCACCATGCTAGAGCTGTTTACACGATGCTAGTAAATTTTATCCGATCGGGCACTATCTTCGCTGGCTACATGATGCTAACACACAAGCCAAGATAGTAAACTCGGTGGTGGGGGGCGCTACTAGCTCAAAAATTAAACCGCAAACTATCACACTAGCTTACTATCTTTCTCACTAGCTTACTAGCCTAACAATGAGGATAGTTCTTTATACATGAGGCTAGAGTGACTAGCTTGCTAACTTAACTAGCACTATCTTGCTATCCTAGCTTGAAAAACTCGCTTTTCTAACCCGGAAATAAATGACAATCGATAACCCAAATCGATTTTTTAACTAACAAAATTTGAATATCGATTACCTAACATTCTTTAGCCGATATTCGTGCACTGTGACGTCACAAGCCATGAAAACTTAACCAAACAGCTTTTCGAAGCACGTATGACAGTACGGCTTATCATTTTGTTCTTTGAAAGTTCCTTTATTGAGTTGTCTAAGGCAGAAGGCGCATACAAAGTGTTCGGGGTGGAACTTCCTGAACATGGCGGTGATACAACGGCCTGCGATCGGTTTGTGGCAACCGGCACAGAGAGAGCCACGTTTTCCATGGTAATGGGTCTCGCAGTAGGGATGGCCTTCGTGCTCGAAGAACGAGCCACCGTGGAAGGGCTCGCGGCATTCCTGGAAAGAAGGAAAACATATTTATCAGTTAGATTATGATATGTAGTAATATACTAAAATAAGAATTGACGGATTATAGAACAAACAAATGTCGGTTCGATGAGGATGTAAATATTAAAGTAATGACGCCTATAATGGCTTTAATCGAGATTCAAACATGTTTAATAACTATATGAAGTCATATGAGATAGTATTTGTTATTATCATTTAATGGATTTAATAACAATAAACCCGGAATTGGGCAAAATGAGTAATGCTCGGTTTTTTAACAGCATTTTTAGTGGTTACAGAGAACACTGTTTCATTTGAATTTAGTTTGCATTTGGGAAAACATGAACCTAGTCGATGTGGCCGATAAGGCTTATTTTTAACGGCCAAAGTATGTGTTGTGTGGTAGATGATTGATTCTAGAAAAACAACGATCACTATTTTTCTTTCTACCAAGAGTCGTTTATTACTCTGCTATATTGGGAGGGCGCTGCGTACGCTTGTGGTCTGTTCACTTTCAAAGTGAACATTGTATGTGGGAGTAGGAAGTTGTGTAATGTGTGTGTGTGTGTTCCATAACAAACGAAAAAAAAAACGATAACCCTGATCTACTTTAATATTAGGACTAGTCAAGAGCAAGTTCATACAAAAAAAAAAAAAATACCATAACCATCCCTAATTTTTAAACATTTGTGACTACAGAAATAAAACTGAGAAAGTTAACTATTATTACCGCGAAATATATTGTTGTACTCATTGTTTGAATTACCTACTTTTATATTATAAATGTTTATAAACGAAATAAGTACATTAAATCGGTCTGTTTTATAATTATCAAGAATGTGTTGTGTAATATTTTGATGTACAGACGCCAGCACATCAAGCTACTACAATCTGTCAAATTTCTTTAATAAATTTTCAACTTTATCCGCTGAAGCATAAGGTTCAAATTTGATTGGGAAAATTTGACAGTTTCGGGTAGCTTGATGTGCTGGCGTCTGCACGATGTGAATTATTTGGTAGACAATGTGTTTAAACGTTTTAGCATCTAATGGGCTTTTATTGATACCTTTTTCAGCGGTATAAGTACTGTCGCTTTTTAGTTGACTGCACATAGGCAAAAGATAAATAAAAATATAAAAGAGAACAAAAATATACATTATTATTTATTCATCAGCAGTTCATGTGGTGATACTTATAAAATTGTAAAAAAAAATAATGTTAGCTATAATCTTATGATAAGTTAGCTATCAATTAATGCAACTTGTCCCAAAATTAACAAAACCGTCAAAATCCATACTGTTTACATCCACGAATGAATAATTACGTCATTGAGTGTTATTTTCATTTGCTGGACAATTATCATTTGGCGGGAATCCATGAAAATGTCACATTATTACGTGAAAAAAAACAAACACGTTGTATTTCATAGTGTAATGACGAGAAAAATTATGTTGTCAAACAATTACATTACAGAGAGCTATATTTTTTATATATGTTTTTACTATAGTTATATAACAATCATATCAGTCTTTCAGTTTATCCAAAAGAAACGAAAAGAAAGAGATATACGAGAACCTCGAGATAAATGAAGTAGGAGTGACCTCTTAGCTTGGAAAGTACACGCCAGCACATAAGCTACTACAATCTATATATTTTTTTATACATTTTCAACTTTATTGCTAAAGCATAAAGTTCAAAGTTGATTGGGAAAATTTGACAGTTTCGGGTAGTTTGGTGTGCTGGCGTCTGTACAAGACATAGACTGCTGCATGAGAAAAGCTTAATGTGAAATTAGTCTTTCATAAACAAGGCTATAACATTTCAATCTTGCCTGAATTAACGAAATCTCATTTGTGTTCAAAAAACGCCGAATATAAAACAACAAAATGGCGCTTCAAATAAATTGTGCGTACTCGAAACATTTCAAATTTTCAAAGCGTATTGTTTGCATATTACGCAACAGGCCTGGCAAGCTCCCGCGTTTTATTTCGTAACTATAACAGTTTTAAAGCCACTCTTATTGAGCATTAAACTTGCACTATTACCCTTAATACTCTGTATATATGTCCACGTAACGACTGGGTAAAAATAGCGGTGGGTTTAAAAATAGCGTTAAATCCGATGGCCCATAAACAAAACGCTCTGATTACTAGCAGCCGGTGTGGCTGCAGACGTCCTGTGACGTCACCCACACCGCTATTTATAGAAAGTTCGGGAGCCGGGAAACCCTATACCCAGTACTTGACCTGCTCCACAATTTCGCTGCATTTTTCCCACAACGTCCTTCCCTATGCAACAACAATGAGATCCGATAAAAGGTCATTGTCGTGCGCGTACGCACGTGACCTTGAATGCCTGTCAGAGGGCACATCCGCAATCTCATATAGTTTTGTATTGTTTTTATTTATTTTTGTTCTTTTTTTTTTGTTTCTCTTTCTTTTAATTTTTGTTCTCTTTATTATAAATCTTAGCATTACAATAATATTACAAAAATATATTACATAAATTAATTTCCCTATCAAGTACTAACGACTAGTTGTAGTTTCATTTTGTGTGTAAATAAAATCTGTGTTTGTGTGTGTGAGTGTGTGTGTGTGTTTAGATCATTCCCTTGTGGTTCATAACGACGAGCATAGCTGTAAAAGAAATTTGGGGAGGGCATATTGAGAGGGGGGCATTGGTGACGTCATCCTTTATTCATCTTCATCGACTCCGACGCATTTGGGGCATACCGGCTTTCCTTCCATGGCATAGAAAGATTTGCCTTTGACAGCCTTTTCGCAGTCCTGTGAGGTAAATATTATATTAGAAATCCAATGTCCTAAATATCCAAAAGTTTTGGGGACTTTTGAATATTTAAGAGAGCTTTGATACTTGACCTGGCATATTGGAGCATTATTTGTATATAAACAGTTTCATCCTGCAAAGATACCTGTGATGGACAGACCGATACTGACCTTGCATACGAAGCAATCAGGGTGCCATTGTGTGTTGAGTGCTGAGATGTAGTTCTCCATGATGGGCTTGTTGCATCCGCCGCATTTGGGCGCGAACATGTCGAAGTAGTCATTGCGGCAGTAAGGCTTGCCATCCCTCTCGTGGAAGCCATCCTCACCGAACTGCTGACCACACTGAGCACAGAAGAAGTGCTCTGTGTGCCAGGTCTTTTCCAGCGCTGTTACGCATTTCTGAAATTGAAAATACACCTTAGCACCGTGAGTTTAGAGTCCGATATTAGTCCAACGAATTTTCCGAAACTAACATCGAGGATTGGTCCATTGCAGTAGGCGCATCTGGGCGAGAACAGGTTGTGGTAGTCAGGCTCGCAGTAGGGCCTGCCGTCGCGCTCGAAGAAGTTCCGAGTGCCGAGCTCCTGGTTGCAGTGCGCGCAGGTGAAGTGCTCGGGATGCCACGTGCGACCCAACGCGGTGATGACCTGGAGCACACAACAGTTCGTCATTCACTACTTTAGAAAAATCACTGAACACTTTTGGGAGCAGAATTGGATTTCACTGTCTTGCTGAATGATGTTTGAGGTCGAATTCTGCTCCCGTCACGGTTGGATATCCACCTGTCCGACGATGGGCTTATCGCAGGCGTTGCAGCATCCCTTCTGGGGAGTTTGGACTCCTTGGCGGCTCATGTCTGCTCGGAGAGATCCGAGCATATGCTCTAGAGAGGCGGACTCTGGTTGCCGCGGGTTGCTGCGGTAGTGTTCTTGCCACGCACGCTTCTCGCGATATACGTGGGTACCGCTTTCAACTCCTGTGCCAGTGCCGCTCACCTGAGGAATAGACAAATATTTTTGAGAGGTGTTTCTAAATTGCCATCTTTAAAGGTCAAATTCGTTGAATATTATAGTATTTATTATGAGTGGTGGCAAAGTAGAAACATTGGATGAATGGAGTTGAGATTGAACTTGAATCTTTTATTTAGACTTCAAAGATAAAATTTTCTAAGTCCAAGTAAAAGATCGAAAATTCATCGTAGTCCCAACGTACAGAAGTAAACCCGCCCGTTCGTGGTGGATTGGAGCGAATGCCGTCCGAGTGAAATGTTTGTCTATGTACTCTAATATTATAAGCTCGAGTCCCCACCACGCCTGTGATGTAACGCTGGGAACTATCTTTAGCCGGCCGGCATCGCGTGGGTGCGAGGGAGACGGCGCGAGTGCTGGAGGAACGGCTTCTAGCGCGGCTGGAAATAGCCATGGACCAAGAAAGGCGAGTTGTAAATATTATAATAAACGGAAAAGAGGAGACTGCTGTAGTGCAGTGTGCCGAGGTGGCCGTGACAGATGCCGACCGATATTAGACCTTAGGGTGGCGATGACTCACAGGTCTTCGTATATTACTACAGAATCGAATCGTAAACTCGACCGAAACGATCCACCAGATTATAAATTCTGAGTTTATTCAGTAAATTCGCGTTCATGAATGAAAAATACTGTGATAACAGAGGATATAAACAATGGTATAAGATGCGGCTATTGCGACGCCAGCAGCTCCAATATCTTTTTGGCAGCTTCTGGGATAATCAACTATCCTTTATTTTACAAGCAACCTTGGATTGCACTGTAATTTGAACACAAATTGTACTAAATATCCATTTGTTTCACATTATACATTAGCAATTAGACGAAGATATACATCTTGAGGACAATGGAATTTAGGTTACTCTTTTCGCAAAGTTTATCTAGATGGATTTATTGAACTTTCATGCGTAATGCACTTCTGTTTATCAAGACTACGTTGCAAAATTTGCGGTACAGAGCATAACATTTACGGTATGGATCTATTAAAAATGAGGCAGATGCCAACGATTTGTTTTGATAGCATCTAGACGTCAGTAAAATTTTGGCAGGAAAGGGAATCTTTAGGGAATAATGAAGATGCCAAAACGGATTTATATAACATCGGAATTACAGCCGTCCATCAAACTTCAAAAGCCCTCTATCCTAACAACTTTTGGAATAAACACGAGATATACGTAATGTAATGAGATACATCTCTCGAGGATTTGCATAAACTCATAATTCATTATGGTTATTGTAAATTACGACTAAGATATTTCAATGCAACGACGAACTCGCGTATCTGCAAAGCTCTTTAGCCAGAATTTCTGGTAGCTTGAGTAAGAATGATGAAGGAATCCCAGTCCTTTTTCGCCGCGCGTCGTATCGATGATCCCAAACTATATGAGTTTTGACCAGAATTTAGCCACGTCAACGGCGTAGGCATTGGCCTCACCAAGGTGTTTCTTGAAATGTATAGCTTTTTCTTTGCTCAGTGTATTTTCTATTTTCTCTTTCGCTCCTCGAGGCATTTGCTTCTGTGTACACTTGTCCAGTAGAATTATGTTTATGTGGCCTGGTCACAAGCTTGCTTGCAAAATGTAGTAAATGGAAAAAGCGTTCGTCGCGTCGAAATGGATTCATTGTTTTTTTTTTTTTTTTGGGAGCCCAATCTTTCCCACTCCTGGGCAAAGGTCTCCCTACACTCCTTTAATCTTTCCCGATCCTCCTTCTTAGTTTTACATACTAAAAACTAAGTACACCTTCAACCACTTACTTTAAAGTCAGAGAGCGAAGCCATCAGATCATCTAGCTCCTTGGTGGCATTAGAAGCATGATGATGATGACGTACAGCTGGCGCCTGCACCTGTGGCGGTTGCTGCTGCGACTGCGCAGGTTCTACAACCGTCTCCTGGACAGTGACTGTCACTTGTTTAGTGCCAGGACGCGGGAGGGTCCCTCCTTGAGAAGGTGGGACTGGCGATGTTGAGGCGCGACTGGGGACAATAGAAAACAGAATGGTCAATCAAAAATTCTTGCTAGGAATTTGGAAATGGTACAATCAGCTTTTATTGTCATTAATTGTAGTATCAGTTAATATTCTAGACACAGATCACCCGAACTGCCTGCGATACCCCTCTCTTTGTTGTCTATTTTGACCGTTTTGCCAGAAGCTTGAAACCACATATTATTATTATGAAAAGTTCATCATCTGCCTAGACGTTTCCCAATTATGTTGGGGTCGGCTTCCAGTCTGACCGCATGCAGCTGAATACCAGTATTTTACATGGAGCGACTGCCTATCTGACCTCCACAACCCAGTCACTGATACCCCTTGGTAAGACTGCGTTGTCAAATTTTCGGGCTTCTGACGACTCGTAACGAATGTCAAAGATTCACGAATGACAGCCGGGACAGTAATGAGGATGTAAAGATGGTCACTCATCCACGGATCAACCGCGGCAAGCGTAGCTTAACCTGATCGATCGACCCGTGCGGCTGTTATTACTTAGCCACAAGCCCCTCATATTATGAAAAGTTATTTAATAAAAATTAATTCTCGACACCTACAGAATAAATAAAATAATAAAATAAAAATAAAAATATTTATTGCAATTACATACAAATGAAAAACACATTAGTTGGAGGTCACCTTTTAAGCAAGAAGATGCTTGTTTTAGGTGAACTCCGCTCTTCCGCTTATCATGATAATAAGAATAGAGGTGAAAAAGACCATAAATTTATCAGGCCTATGTTTGAACATCAGCCTTTTCATTTAGACGAAAACAGCTTTCTGTTCTATTTTATAGCTTCCTAATAGGGTCGCCCCCTATTGTTCTACTAAAGGTATACCTCTGCTCAACCCTTTAGGTAAACAAGGCGTGATGTTATGTTATAGCTAGCTTCCTAATCAATTATATTCAGCCAGATCATCAAGTAAATTAAAACTTCTCTATAAACTGAAATGACGACACTATCGAACATCTTGCCTCCTCGTGATTGGTCCACATGTCATGCATCTCTTGTGTTTACAGAAACCAGTTATAAATTACTCCAGTACGTAAAGACCTATTAGAGTTTGGCTGGCGCAAGCGCATGCTATGCGTCTTAATTCCCTAAATAGCCGATTATCCTTCCAAAACGATTATTTATTTTGTAGTTAATCTGTGTCATGTGTGCACTCGTTACTATGGCATGCGCAGGGACTGACTTGAAATAAGAAATTAAAAGGAATTATGGATCGTATATTTTGTTTGACTATACATATTGAATATTTTGTTTGACTATACATACATAGAACATGTCTTTTGGTGGTTATCTATAGGCACGATTTCAACATCAAAAATGAATGTATTTTTTATAACCTTTTCTTGATCGTTATGCTCAGTTGCTATGTCTAAAACATGTTGAGTTTAAAGCTATTATGTGGAAGAAACAACAAGATGGTCAGACGTGATCGAGAAGGCAGCTGTTGGAGGCAGCATCTTCCGAGCGGTCCACACTGCAGGAGACGTTACCGCATAACTTGGAGACGCGTCGTATGTGGTCGCGATCCTCAGCATTGAGGGAACGACGAAGAAGAAGAATTGAAGAAATAGTATATCCACCGCTAACGGCCAGTAAGTTACCGCAACTGATCAGAATATTAAGAAGACTATTAAAATTTCAGTCGATTAAGCACCAGCATCCATGTAAAATGGACAACAGGATATCGATCGTCTAATTGCACTGAGACTATAAGAGCACCTATAATATCTAGAATAGCCAAGACCTTTTAGCCCGTCAAATGAGGTTTACAAACATTTCAATCCAAGCCTTTGACGAATGATTGTTTAATTTGTTTTACGCGGGAAAACTCTTCTAAGAATCCATTCAACCAACGATATGAAGATAAAGAATGAGGGGTCTTTCATTTGTAGAAAGGTACCGTCAACTACACTTGAGTAGAAGTACGAAAATTGCTGCTACCAAACGAACTACCTATTACGAAATAAAGGCGCTGTCCAATCCCGTTTGTTGCTGTTGGCTGTACACGAGTGATCACTTGACGGATGACCGCCAGTTACTCAACTGAACCGAGCGCTCGGCGCATCCTGGACAGTCACACCCAACATCTTATTTGACTGGCAAATTCTTCCCTTGCGGTGGTAGGGCTAACACCCGCCTGGTTTGCAACCACCCTCCCACCGGAGTCCGGCATCAAGCAGCCTGCTATGTTTCGTGCGTGATCGAGGTCAAGAGCGGGCCCGTTCAGCAATAAAAAAAAACTTCTTTCAACAGCTTTTAATCTCTATATTCATCTTTCCAGGACGCCCCTGTTCCCACATAATGTGTTCTAGTAAATAATACAACACATACATTTGGTAGAAACTCGGCGGCAGGTGCGATTACCGTCCGATTGCACATAAATACTAATTAGTGAGCGGAAACGTGCGCCAGAGTCACACGGCCATGCCAAAAACAATTATTTTACATTGTCAGCCTTTGTTGGGGATTATGAAGAAATTTGATTTATGTCTGAGTCAGCTGCGATGTGTAAAATGTCAAACTTGTATGTTAATGTTGATTTCACAGAAAATTATCAATGGGGGGAAGTAAATTTTCTTTTTTTTTTTTCAAAACTGATTTTGTAGAAACCCTGTATAGCTATTCACAACCATCCGACAGGCTATCATATAGAAAAATACACATTCCGATAACCTGATTTGCCTTGCCCCCCAGAGCAAACAGCTGTCGGAAGAATAGCGGTCGTCTATTTGATTTATACTGACAAAATTTTCGGGTTTTGGACTTGTGAACAGCGTTTAGAGAACTTCTACGATATCATTGATTGACGTTCGATACAGTACGGAAGCGTATCGAATGTTTGTGAATAGCTATGCTGGACGGAACAGTCAAAACGGTCTAGCACACAATATGTATGTAACCGACTCTCACATTGCCTGATGGTGTAACAAAGGCTGTCATAAAGGCTATACAGGTTGAAATTTTAATCACCGTTTTCCTCTTAAGGGGTCATTGTACTCATCATTATGAATAAATTTTACTATGTTACCAAACCCGAAATCGTGAAAAAAAAATCAGGTGTTCCCTACATTTTGACGAGTTATGCGAACATAAATGTAGGGAACAGCTGATTTTTTTTCACGATTTCGGGTTTGGTCCCATAGTAAAAGTTATTCATAATGATGAGTACAGAGGAAAACGGTGATTAAAATTTCAACCTGTATAAGGGCGTAAAACTAATTCGACACTGGGTCTCATAGATAAAGCTATCCATGACCTATCAGAGCAGTGAGCAGTTGATCTCAACTGCTCATTATAGGCTTCTGTCTTCTCAAATAGCGAGCTTTACAACCACATCCTAGCTCTTTGGGAGACGATACCATTTATCAAAACCTCTGGCAAGCAGTTTGCGAATCACATTATTATGATATCAATGTCAAGGTAATTTCTGCCTATCCAACTAATTTAATCCCTCAAGTCTCTTTTAAATTTACGACACGCAGACACTACATTTGACGTAACGTTGTTGATAATAAAGCTCTATGTAATGACAGTTATGATAGCAGTTACGGTACAGACTACAAGGTAAAAATGTGGACAAAAGATGATGGAATTGTCTTAGTAAGACATGTTAGTTCAATATAAAAGGTAACGGTGACATCCACCAACCCGCACTGGTCTCGCGTGGTGGATTATGGCCCGCTCCCACTCATAGAGAGGAGGCCTGTGTCCCAGCAGTGGGAACATTATAGGCTGATTATGATAAAGGTAACTACTTTCTAGTGACTGCTGCTTTAACCAGATTTTAGAGATATTCCGTAATCATTCTGCTTCTTATGGAACCTGTTTGAAACACATGTGGACTTTTCTTTCAGACGTGAGATGCCCTACCAGCTGAACTACACCAGTTTACATTTTCGTCACCTTCTACAAAGGTTTAAATTAGGATAAGGTATCTAGCGGACTGCGGAGCAATGACTTTAATGCCAATAATACTATCTATACCATATAAATTAATTCTCCTATTCAGAGTTCAATTACCTTCGTATCAATTGAATTATTGAATCGATTTCTCCCATCCATATCGTCTGGATCCCATCATATTCTACAATATATTACTTGCCGCAACTACGCAAGTCACCGTCAACGTGTCTACATTCAAAATAATATAATATTTATTACAACACACTACATTCTAGGTATATCGGTCGATATATAAAAATATTCACATTCAACGGATGTAGTGGATCGCTGCCAAAATCCGATGATGAAAAATTGCTTGAGAAAATACGTGTTGCCTTCGAATTAGAACTTTTGCAATAGGAATACGAAGGTTTCCTTTAAATCTAGCGGATATCAACAGATATAAAACCTTGTAGTGTTTATAGATTTAAAGCTGTTAATATTTGGTGCATCCTCTTACTTGTTTTTTTTTTTTGCGTCTGCGGCCTAGACCTAATTTTGGAGTATTCTGGGTAACCAAGTATGTAAGCGTTTGGGATTGTAATTTTTTTTTTTCACAAATCTTAGCAAGGAGTCTTTGTTTGATTTGACCTACCATGGAAAAGTTTTAAAGTTTTTCATAATAGGTACATCAGAGCAGCTTTTAAATTTCTACCGCTGAAAGAAATACGAATAGGTAGTCTTAAATAACACAACAAATCTCTCCACAAGACGTACAAAGCCTGTCATCGAGGTAAGTCACTCAAGACTGCAGGAGTAATTGCCTTTCGCCAGGCTATATACCTCTAGGAAGTTATTATAAGATGTGGTACAGTTGTCCAATATTAGCTTTCGCATCTACTGTATGTAGTATTTCCATGTCAATGTGAAGGATAGGAAATGTTTATCTTTGCTGCTGAGATTTCTTGGCTGGAATATGACTGATATTCGGTACGTTAGCAATACTGTAATATACCGAAGCTAGATCAAACCGAGTAGAGCTTCATCAATCAATCTTGGTATACTGAAGACGCCAGGCAGTTGTATTTTCTGCGCTGGATTTCAATCAATCCGTTCAGATTATATAATTTTCTTGAAGGACTAGGTATTGGTTGCTGATGAATTTGTTGCGCAACTTCTTTCCAGCTAAATAAATCACTAGGAAGTGGTGAAGGGCGGGCGTTTTGGGTGACTGTCTTATGTAATTTTGACGTTCATAAAGTGCCCAGTTTGAATAAATGACTATTTGAGACTTGTTTAATATTTTTGATGGTAATTTAATATCCAAATCTCCCGAAAAATATCCATGGACATTTGGACGACAACAAAATGTATAAAATACACTAATACCCGCCTCGTAGTAAAAAAAATAAACGCATTTGGGGACAACAATACGGGTTCTTGGTTAAAAGAACTCGTATTGTTGTCCCCAAATGCGTTTATTTTTTTACATTTCCGTCCGATTATTCACTTGAATAGGATTTCATATAACTACAATATTACGAAACGAAGATGAACGTCCATTTACGCGATTCGTGCTCGGGTAATAAAGATCCATCTTCATTTACGCATTTAGGACTTTGGAGGGATAAACTCCGAAATCATAGCATGATTGCATTGCAGAGTTACGCAAATAAACCCAACATGGTTCGTTACGTTGGCGTTGATCATGCCTCTGACTAAGCTAAGAATTTCAATACGTTAAATTAGTTTCAGCTTTTACACGTTTTCAGTTTAGTAAAGTTATTATTTTAAGACTGTTGCACACGAACCGTCAAATTGAAATATACCCGAGGGCAATTGAAAGTTGAATGTATTGAATACTTTTAACATTTCTTACAAAGAGTTGGTAGGTACAGTTTGGCATGAAAGTCATGAAAGTCCTGAAACGGAACTAAAATATTTAATCATTGGCAACACTCGCTCTGCTTCGTCGAGTAAGGTACATATTCTGTCATTTCTTGTAATCGGTGACTGTTTCTCGTGTTTATTTTTATTTATTTGCGTTATTCTGGTGATACTGGTGACCCATTGTGTACATAAAGAACAGATCTGTTATTCGCAGCTCCGCAAGAGCGAGAATTTGTAGTGTACGTGAGATGTTTGGCGGAACTCGAGGCCGGACAAATTTTATCCGATCTCAACGATGTGTAATAAAAGAACCGGTGAAATGATAGGTAAAATTAATTTTTATACATGTAATCAGATGTAATGTGTGTATTTCAAGGTGCAATATCTAGAATAAACCTTTCATACAATTATTGAAATGTACATTCACGAATTTGAGGTTATGTTTACAAAACACATTCAGATTGCAGCGCATTCGTATAATTTTGATACTTTTGGTTAATATTGTTTAGTTGTTTTTATTTTATTGTCCTAGGCAGTGGCTGAACAAGCGTTTCAGAGCGTTTCAGTTGACGACTGGAAAAAATCATGTCAATATGTCATGAAAATAGAAAAAGGTTATTTTTGAAGGGGGCAAACTCTGTATAGTGACATTGGAAAAAATATCATAAACCTACTAGATGAAAGCAGCAATAGTGACATATCTGCAGGTAGCCAGCAGAGTTTTGGTGAAAGCTCACACCAAGACATGGATGAAGACTTTTCGGGCGTGGAATACTTAGAGGAAAACATTTTTGATTCTGATAAAAATTTTTGATTCTGATGTTTGTTTTTTAGTTTTTGTTTAGAACACCAACTATGGAACATTTTGCCTGTGGTTAGAGGAGAACTTGGATTCGTGGGATACAGTCACAGAGTAGTAGAGCTTCCAACTTGTCACTGTGATCTAAACCCTATTGAATTAATCTGGGGTCTTGTAAAACATGAAATTGTCTTACATAATGTGGGATTAGTTGATATCAAGGTATTTTGAAATACCTAATAAGTTTATTTTTAATTCATTGAAATAAATAACTACAAATGTTATCGTTTTAGGCAGTGGCTGAACAAGCGTTTCAGAGGTTTTCTTTTTTCAAAAACCCACATATTCACATTAATTGTCAAAAAAAAAGAAGTATCAAAACCGTTTTCGTCGTACTATATAGGGTTACAACATGCACGATAGTAGCGCCACCATTATTTTCACGACTTTTTTGCCAAGCTGTATGCAAAGTTATGATTATAAAAAACAAAACCATGATTAAGATGACAGGGCAGTAGGTCCTGAATCGACTTTAAAACACCAATTTATAGTTTTTAAACCTGGCTGAAATAACGTAAGATTGAGTAGTTAGTATAGATTGGTAATTAGAACCTAATACTATTAGATTTCAAAAATTGCAATTGAAAATTGCTACAAAAATACTTCCTCGCAGCCTGTTTTTGTCAGGTAATACTTACGATTGACTCAATAAAATGTTAAAACAATAAGACTGTGCAAGAGTTCTGCAAGTGCAAAACTATCGCCTACATACACGGAAGATCATTCCTACGGGAATCAGACAGTCCCCCCAGACTCCGTCGTGTGGCCACACCGAAGGGGCGATTATAATAACAAAACACTGCTATGACGTCATTCCGTGCTATTTGTGCGCGTTACAAAAATAGGTAAGTTTTCACACGGCCCAGTCGACGCGGCCCACGGCTCGATATACTATCTAAACGTGATAATTTTTTTTCAAGTTCCGTACTGAAAAACTCATGAAAGCTTTTATAAATTTTATTCAAGAACGCCCAGTGGTATCGGCCCGACATTACTAATTATATTGTAGGTCGTAAGGACCCAGGCAGGCATTTTGTGTATTTAATTTCATCACCACTGCTCTCAAAACGGTGGAGGAAAACATCGTGAGGAAGCTGGCATACCCGGTACCCGCACTGGATCCGCGTGGTGGATTATCTCCCGCTCCCTCTCACATGAGAGGAGGCCAGTGTTCCAGCCGTGCGGACATTATTGGCGGGTTATGTTGATGGATGTATAGTCTAGCTACCTTCATGGGATGCAAGAGCAATTAAAGAGGCGAAAAAGTCGTGGAAGACTGTTTGCTGTATCGGTTACGAAAAGTTGGATAAAGTAGTAATGAAAATTTCCGTTTCAAAGCACCCGCGAGTTAAATCTACACTGGCATACAATTGTGTTGGATATAATTAAATATTGAAGTTAGAATTTTCGGCTAGCGACTGTGAATTAAAAACAGTCAAGCTGTTTACGTGTGGTGCTGAAAGTCGGGTCTATTTCATAGACAGACGAATGCTATGCTAAATCGCCGTTAATCTTCAAAATCGCAAATCTGTAAGCACCTTTATCTAAAATACATTTTCGAAATAAACATTCGTTTTTAACATTCTAAAACACGATCTACGTGGAATCTAATAAATTCAATCGCACATAACAATACTTCATTCTCACTTTTCGGGCTTATTGCCAAGACAATATCATATGACGCCTATTGCAATTGCAAATTAACTGCACTTGTGCTCGTGCTCATTACTAAATGCAGGAGTTACCAGTTCCTATATCCGTCATAATGAGACTGCCAATTCTATAAACAATAGTTGCGTAGGTGTTAAATGCTCAATTAAAACGACAGTAAACAGCAACAGTTTGGCTAACGACAAAGTGACAGTGTGTAAGACTTCCTCAAGCTAGGTGGAATCAACGTGGCCACCTACAGCGCTCAAACAATATAAAACATCGAAGAAGAGTACCATCGACACGAAAAGAAGAAGAAAAAGGCTAGCAGGAGCGACGATCTTCGCAGGATGGCTGGTAGCAGCTGATTGGGAGCCGAGCACCGAGTAGCCGAGGATTGAGGAGTCGAGACCCTTGACCAGCAGCGGACTGCTAAAGACTGACGATGATAAGACGCTCTCAGGCAAGGTGGAACAGCGATCTTCGCAGGGTGGTTGCTGAGAGAGCCTAGCGTCGAGTAGCCGAGCATTGAAGAGTTGAGGCTTATGACCAGCAGTGGACTGCTAAAGACTGACGATGATAAGACGCTCTCAGGCAAGGTGGAACAGCGATCTTCGCAGGGTGGTTGCTGAGAGAGCCTAGCGTCGAGTAGCCGAGCATTGAAGAGTTGAGGCTTATGACCAGCAGTGGACTGCTAAAGACTGACGATGATAATGACGCTGTCAGACAAGGTGGAGTGACGATCTTTGCATGCAGCCTGGTAATCGAAGGGATTGGTTGAGGATCTGGCTAAGTAAGATGCGTTAAATTGGAGATGTGTCCAGCAATGGACTGGTGTAGCCTAATGAGAATAAGATGCTCTTAGGCAAGGAGGTGCGACGATCTTCGCAGAGTGGCTGGTAGCAGCTGATTGAGAGCCAAGCGCCGAGTAGCCGAGGATTGCGAAGTTGAGACTAGCAGTAGACTGCAATAGACTGACGATGATAAGACGCTCTCAGGCATGGTGGAGCGACGATCTTTGCATGCTGCCTGGTAATCGATGGATGAGATTGATTGAGGATTGTGCTAAGAGACGTTAAATTGGAGACGTCATCTCTAGCAATGGATTACTATAGTCTGATAACAATAAGATGCTCTCAGGATAGGAGGAGCAAAGAACTACGACAGCTGGCCAGTAATCGATGGATGATATTGTTTTAGAATCTGGCTATCAATAGTTTCATTTTAATTAGAACCTTTCCACCTTAGATACTGGAAAATATGTGGTAATAGGTAGATCTTAAAATTCAGCAGAACAGAGAGAAACATCTGAAATATAAATTTCAAGTAGCTTTATTATTTAAAACTTTTATAGTTACAATTAAAACGAGTTTGTAACCAGTCTTCTTCCAGTGTTTATTGCTGTAAACGTATTATTTGAGGCCACATAATGGCTCGTCCACACACTTCAAAGAAAACCATACGTTTCATACGAGCATTAAAGTATAATTTAAACAACACGGGTTTTTCTTTTATTAGAATTAATACATTCAAGTACTTGGCAGCTCTAGTTAGTTTGTATTTATGGTCGAAACAATTTCTGGCATAAGTAATTTCTATAACCGACTGTTGGCAACTTTTTTTTCGAACTTGTTGACATTTTCCTAGTTTGAATGTTATAATGTTTTCTGACGGTGTAGAACAGATATAAAAAAAATGTGGGTGTGTCAACGACTGAAATAAATAGAATAAAGTATGAAATATTGTGTATAATAAAAAATAAAATATAATTTTTCAAGATTAATAATATTATTAAACTAATTCAGTGATCAATGTTTTCCTAAAATTGGTTTACTTTTCTACACATTTTGGGGGTTACGTTTACTCCGTAGATCACTTATTTGAAATGGGACAGGAGTAAAGTTTTTTGTGACTATCCGATCTATTTTTCGAACCAAATAAATTGTTTTTATGGGGAAAACTGCTAATAAATTTTCTATATCGCTATTCTATACATAACACCTGAGGTCATTGGTAGGGACAATCTACTGGGCTAGAAGTATCACCCACTCTGCTTTAACTATGTGATAAACTGTATTGTGTCAAGAAGGATGAATTCGTATAACATTTAACACTCATGGACAATTTTTTTTTTTTATGTTTGATACAATATTTTTTATATTATATATAGTTTGAGCATTAATTCCTTGTTTATAAAAACTTCCACCAGGAGAGGCTAACTACGACGTTTTCAAGCTCTGCTGTTCAACATAACAATCGATGAATAAGTGCTGTAGACATTATCAATAGATAGGTCCATATGAGGGGCTCGTGGCTAACTAATAACAGCCGTAAGGGTCGATCGATCAGGTTAAGCTACGCTTGCCGCGGTCGGTCCGTGGATGCAAGACCATCATTACTGATGAGACCCCTCCATGTCTCGGGAATCACGATAAGTCTTTGGTCCTGGCTGTCATACTTGGATTTTTGACAGTCGTTACGGGCGGTCAGAAGCCCGAAACTTGACAACCAGTCTTACCAAGGGGTATCGTGTTACCCAGTAGCTGGGATGTGGAGGTCAGATAGGCAGTCGCTCCATGTAAAATACTGGTATTCAGCTTCATTTGGTTAGACTGAAAGCCGACCTCAACTTGGGAAAAGGCTAGGCAGATCGCAGGTCCATATAAGAACTGTTGCAGGAATGTGTCTTGAAAATTATATTCGTAAAGTTCCACTCACCCATTGGGAATTTCTGCGCTGAGCTGGTCGAGGAGAGAGTCCACCGTAGGTCTGGAGGAGGCCGGACTGGCTGTGCCGTTGGTGCGGGCATATCCGTCTGATACTGTCAAAGAATAGAAAGTTCATCAGTCAATTATAGATGGAAACTCTTTCTGGAAAATATAACAGAGAGAAATTGTCGTAACTGCTTAACTTAAAATATCCATTTTATGTACAGACACCAGCACATCAAGCTACCCGAAACCGTCAAATTTTCCCAATCAACTTTGCACCTTACGCTTTAGCGATAAAGTTGAAAATCTATTAAAGGAATTTGACAGATTGTAGTAGCTTGATGTGCTGGCGTCTGTACTAGCCTGAAGTCTGGATCTGTGCCTAATTAATGGCAAAAGGTTCGTCCCCTATTAAATGGGCCTTAAAAATATTTGGCGAAATATGGACCGTATCACATTTTTCGTACATCGCCTAAAGTCAAGTGGGATAGACGATAGTGGTCAAAAGCGAGTCTATAGTTTCAAAAAAAACTTTTTTACAAAAAAAACAACCGACTTCAAAAAAAACTACAAAGTGATAAATAACTTTAATTTCGGAACTCGGTGTCGTTGGTTCCGCATTTTCGTTTTTTGACACCGACTTCCGAAATTAAAGTTAAATTTATCACTTTGTAGTTTTTTTTGAAGTCGGTTGTTTTTTTTGTAAAAAAGTTTTTATTTTTCACTTTTTAGTTGTACCTACTCCACACAAATTCAAATAACACTAGTGCATTGAGGAATTGAAGACACCGACTAGAAGAATCATCAAAATTCGCATAGAAATGCCGGAGATGCAGTACATTTATGCATATAACATCGTACATAAGAATAATTATATAATGTATTATATACTAAAACCTTCCTGAAAGTATGTAGATCACATTAGTGAAAGAATTATCAAAATCGGTTCATTAGTTTTTGAGAAAATCGCGGACAAACAAACAAACATACATACATACATACATACATACATACGGGTCGAATACAGAACCTCCTTTTTTGAAGTCGGTTAAAAAAGGCAAAACCGCACGCACAGTCACGTATTCTAAATCGCTGGAAGTACCTATCTATCTTGAAAGTGGTAGAAGATTAGGTTTTATGGATCTCAAAGAATGCAAAGCACGGGAAATTTATAAAATCTGTAAATACAACGTTTTAGGTTACGTAGTTTACGTCTTTCACGCGGTCTTTATCGGAACTGCAATCGAAAATACAACCGTTCAACTTGTTAATTAATTATTTTACGAAAATACCAGTTCGACAAATAAACTGTGGGGTAATTGCGTAACACACTATCAGTAGCAATGGGTTTTGTTTTGACAGTTCAACAACATTCATTGCGTTATATTTACGTCGTAAGCAGATTATTTTTTCGAACATATGAAGCAATGGATTAGCAATATCTTTCAAAATGATTCAGATTGAGATTGATAGTGTGTTACGCAATTAGGGTGCTGGAGAGAAAATACTTTTTGAGGTGTACTTTGGTGGCCAACTCAATAGTTGTTATAGACTAGGGCATTTAGGTGTATTTCAACCTTAAGGACTTAATGCCATAGATGCTTGAAGAATAGTAATCCGAGATCTTCCTAAAACTTTGAAAAAATAAATACACAAATAGAAAAATAAATTAGTAAGAACATTTCACTCGGCTGACGATCTATTCACAAATGATAAATAATGATCACTTGTTGAAAGCAATCTGAAGATTTTCAAGAGACCCAGATAAATCAAAAGCTGACACGGGAATATTATGCATGGGCGCCCAAAAATGTCCAGCTCCAAATCAACACTGCAGATTTATAAATTGCTACTTACAGCAATGTTATTTATGATCAAGAAAACCTTGCTAATCATATTCCAACGTGTACAAAATGTACCGAAACTTCTGGCAACGAAACCATCATTTAAGAACAATAATTCTAGGTTCATTAACTTTAAGAGCAAAACGTTTATGATTAACAAACAGTGTTAGTACTTCGCGGCAGTTAACGGCTTGTTTACATACAATTTTGACAGGTACGAATATGAAAACTGAAATTTAAGAAACATTAAACGTGGACAAAAATAATGTTTGTTTTGAGAAAAGTCGGGACAGGTGGGATGGTCTTGACGAATTCGTCCAATGCCAAGTGCAAGCCCTTGTGGAAAAGTGTTTGCTTGCCAGTACGTGTGGCGTCTAAAGCTTCCACAGAGTACGGAATCAGGCAGCGTAGAGAAACAGTACCAAAAAAATCCTGGCGCCGAAAATGCGTTGAGCGCACAAATTCTGTCACGGATTGTCATCAAAGCCGTTAGTTTCTATCGTTGTAGTGCATCTCATCAGGCAATGAGAGTAAAGGAAGAGAGGGTGCACATGTTTTCGCTCACACATTGTGCACCATATTAACATATTTTTTAAGTATACTATCATAAATATGGATCACTGTGTCTGACTTAAATAAATTATTATTATTTGTCTTTTACATATCTTGGGACCCTGGGGACCCGGACCTTTGGAAGGCGTAACAGGGGCCGAAGCCATTTATTATTATAATAATAACTCCTGTGTACTTGGCTAGTCTCCGTTGTGATCGGCTGCCGTGACAGGTTTGTGTGGAAAGTGTTGAGAATGCCTCTAGAAGCGGCCATTGAAGCGTCTCCGAACTCTATGTTCCTTAACTTTGGCTAAGAATACATCAATGTTTCTGTAATAATAAACTACGATAATGATGGCCTTAGGGAAATTATTAAGCTATTACAAGCAGATGTTGAACCCTTACACGGTTGACCTGTAAAAGGTTAAGTGGCCCTAAAGATTTATTTATTGTTGTTGATGCCAGCACATCAAGCTACTACAATCTGTCAAATTTCTTTAATAAATGTTCAACTTTATCGCTAAAGCATTAGGTTCAAAGTTGATTGGGAAAATTTGACAGTTTCAGGTAGCTTGATGTGCTGGCGTCTGTACAAGAAGATAAATCGATGGGCACGCATCTAATAGTATCTATTGAATGAAATGCTAAAAGCATTATAGTGATTGATATGGTATTTGATCAGCGGGGTAATTGCGTAACATACTATCAGTAGCAATGGCTTTCATTTTGACAGTTCAACAACATTCATTGCGTTATGAACGTTGTTGAGCAGACAAATTTTTCGAACATAATATGAAGCAATGGATTAGCAGTATCCTTCAAAATTATTGAGATTGATAGTGTGTTACGCAATTGGGTGCTGATAGGAACTGTGAAGTTGGTATTAGTGAAATTGAAAGCTTAGGTATTCTAATTTTCCAGTTTTGCACACGGAATGTTAAAAATTTAGACTATGATGTAAACACGTACTTTAGGGATACAGTTATGACAGATGAAGTGACGACAACTAGACGAGTTCGTGAAATGTTTCACACGTTTGAAGATCAAAGTCACGCGTGTAAGGGATGACTTCAGATTGACAACTGTGGGCAGTTATGATCAATGGCTTTTGAACAGGACAGAATGGAAGTGACATTCAAAATAGATTTACGTGAGTTTGATGATAAAGAAGTTAACGCGTTTTTGAAGAAGGGCTTTCCTGAAAAGTTCTCGGAATAAACTGCGCAAAATATAGCAGCCGATTGCAGATAAAATAATGATGAATAATAACGGCAAACACGAAACAGCTAAAGTTGAAATTATGTGGCCATATCTTGTTGATAATCTGTTTTAAGCAAATAACTAACTAATAACTAGATTATACAAACATCTAATACGTAAAAAGCAATAGAAGGATCAACAAGAGCGAAAAATTGTTACACGCGCCGAAAAACTGCACTCCTATCTTTAGACCACTGCACACTGGAAGCCCTGAGATAGCAACACGAAATTTAAAAACTAAACATTGAATGCAGTCTACACTTCTAGAAATTTTGCCAAAACATATGAGATATAACACCTAATGCTTTCCATAAAATATGGTCTTGTATACAACTTCGGATCCAAATGTCTGAATACAAGTGTCAGGGTGATGCCAAATGTCGTTAAATGAGCGAGTATTTCAAGTTTATTAGATTGAAGACATCATGCACCACTAATTGGACTAGCTTTGAGAACGAAGTGTTTGCTGACAAATTCTTAAGGGACAAGAGTGTCATACTTTGCAAGTTCACAGACTGTGCTGAAAATTTTGTGTGTTACGTTTTGTTTGGAAAGAAAAGTAGTCCTACTTAAGATTGTGTTCTACTATGTCAAACGTAATTTGATACTGCAGATGTCAATTAATCTGCCTAACCTCTTCCCAACTATGTTGGGGTCGGCTTCCAGTCTAACCGGATACAGCTGAATACCGATATTTTGCATGGAGCGACTGCCTATCTGACCTCCACAACCCAGTTAATGGGTCACACTGACACGCCCCCTTGGTAAGACTGGTTGTCAGACCTGCTTCGGTTGGAGCTTCGCTTGAGCATTGGTTGTTGGGCTTCTGACTACCCGTAGCAACTGTCAAAGATCTACCGAAACAACAGATGATGCATTCTAATCTATCGTTAAAAACTTTTCTTAAATTTTCGCAACTCAATATGATTTACAAGAAAACCATCATTACAAAGATAACAAAGCTTGACATTAACACTGTCATAACATCAGATATTAAGAACTCAAGAAAGAAAATATATTCAAAGTCATAAAACATTAGTTTGTAAACCAAACAATCTGGAACGATGTTCTATTTCGGATGGGGCGAGGACTGGCCTTGGTGTAGACATTTGCCGATTACTTACGGCTATAAACATACTATTTATTACTGTATTCCGATGTATTTGTTGATGTATGACGTAGTGAAAAGGTTTTGGCTAAAGAAATTGGTATCGTGGTCGTGAAATTGAGAGTGCAATAATTATGGTGAAAAACATAATTATCATCGTATAGCAGCAGTAACAGAAAATGCAGAACCGTTTGAAAAACAAACAGTAGCGGAAGATTTATGAATAGTGCCACTAATAACAATCTAATAATAAAGCTGAAGAGTTTGTTTGTGTGAACGCAGTAATCAACCAGTCGGATTTGAAAAAATATTTCACGCCGCTGTGACCTGAGCCGAGCAAAAAGAAAAAAAAAACAGAAATAACGCTAAGTGAAAAAGAAGTAATAGCGCGGGCAGGCGATGCGATGCGACGCAACGGGGTAAGTCGGGGGAACAAGAAATTTCACGCGGACGAAGTCGCGGGCTGAAGTTAGTTATACATAAGACAACATAACCTCATTAAATTTTTGTCGGGGGAACATAGGCCCTCCCGTATCTTTCCTAGAAATTCGTCATAAACCAAACTTAGAGGACGGTGGCTAGAGAAAACAGCATTCTTTCTCTTTCTTATCTATCATATATACCCTTCAGTAACTACTGAGGTATCATAATCATTATCTTGCCCTTAAGGTGAATGCGCAGTGGTAGACCGCGAAATTCAAATTTTCTTACGTTTTTTGCAATTTGCAGGTCAGTGTCAGGTTTTATCTTGATCAAAATTTGATTCGCGACTATAACAGGTACGTATTTATAGAATTATAATCATTACAATCATTAATACATCTTTCTAAGTTAGATTTGTACCATAAGCACTTTTCCATAAGAGATTTGTTGTTATGTTACAAATCTAACTTAGAAAGATGTATTAACTAATGATTATAATTCTGTAAATACTTACCTGTTATAGTATCATCTTTCACACAGTCGATCCGTTCCGAACCACGATAACATTAGTATTTCTACTTATCCTTGTTAATTCTAATTTTGTTTTCAGTACACAAATATTTTTCTGTTAAACGTTGTTATTACATGGAAAGATAAATCAGCTGCCATCGCTACAATATCGAGGTCAGTACGATATTTTTCATAATTACAGTGATTTCCAGCATGAAATTTGGGACGCTACACTCGAGGTCATATTCGCAAATTAATCGTTTCGGCGTACATGAAATAATCTTCACATCCTACACGATAACACGAGGTAAGAATTATGGGAGCGCTTTCAATCATATTTATCTCAACATTGGTAATAACAAATTGCTTTTGATAGTGCAATGGTGTATTTCGGTTGGTGTACCTACGTTTAATTATTTGTTAGATTTTACAGGTCCATCAAAATTGGAAATGTTGCTTTTTCCGTTATGTGTGTCCATCTTTTTTTGCTTTGAAAACAAATGAATCATTTTATAATAAAAATGATTCATTTGTTTTCAAAGACCACATCCATCAATACAATCTGGATATTTACCTACTTTAATTTTTAGTCCCTAAGCCTGCATCGTCCCAATGTTTGGCAAAGGTCTCCCCATGATTTCAAATCATGTTTTAATTTTTTTTATTCTTCTATTCGGGAAACTACTATACTATTTTGCTTATATGACATAGTTATGATTAGGATTATGTTATGACGAGCAGTGAATTAGATTAAAGCTCATGATGACGATTTATTTGAAACCAATGAAAAGAAAAAATAGTATTCAGTGTGTTTCACCTTCATGAGTTTTGCAAATAGAAACGAAGAGTTTTCATTCAGAAGTACCTAACCTAATATCGTTTCACCATAGATGAGAAGCACTCAAGAACACCCTGAAAATATACGTTTCACACTATTCCACAAAAGCAGAGTAAATACAAATTGTTTTTTCTATGACGAAAGTTCGTTAATCAATATAATTATTATACCGACCCATTTCGGCACCAAAGCGGGGCAAAGACCGCCAAATCAAACTACTATTCTAAAAAAACTTTTTAGCAAAAAAATGAAACCTCCGAAAAAACTGAAAAGAAAAAAATAATAAACCTTTTTTATTTAACCTTAATAAATAGTTCTTAAACTAATGTAAGTATACCTAAGTAATTTTGAGTCGGCGCCAAACAAGTAAATTAATATCGTTACGAGTGAGTGGTCGTGCGGTGAGGTGAGCGCATTTTTTGTTTGGAATGTTATTGTTTATCGCTGGAGACTTCACGTTGCATTGTAATTTGATTTGGTTATTTCTTTAAATTTAAGATAATTTAGTGATCTTTGTTCATTGGTTGTTTTATACCGTTTTTTCGTCGGTTAAAAATAAAAACATTAAAGACTCACCATTTCTTTCACTATACGTAGTCGACTTGTCCACATAGTTCCCGTATCTCGCATTGCTCAGATCATCGAGTAGGGTGTCCAGCTCCGTCAGGTTACCGCGTCCACTTCTCTCCGTCGACCCTGTCCTGCCATAGCCGGGCTGTGTTGAGTTATAGTTGGTCTGTCCTGCATTGTAGGTGGATTGTCCTGAGTTGTAACCAGGGGAGTGGCTACTGTAGGTTGTCTGTGTTGTGCTGTATTCGACTGGTGCTACCTTCTTGGTCTCTCTGAGCAGTGATGTGTTTTGGTAGGTAGGCTGTTGACAAAGAACGTTGTATGGTTATTTTATGTTGCAAAATTGTTAATTATGTTAATATTGAGCTGGTAAAGAAAGTTACTAGTAACAGTGCCCTTCAATGATCAAGTTTATATGTAAGTATCAGTATAGTAGCAGAAAGTTCACTAGGGTATTTAGGATTTAGGGCTGATAGTTGCAATAATACAAGTATATCATTTTCCAAGGAATCGTTTTGAATTTTTTACTGTTTTTTCTAGAAAAAACTGTCAGACGTCAATTTTATTTCACGGTTAAAACGGATTGACGGATACGGATTTGGAGCTTAAAGCTTAGAATTAAAAGACTGACCATGACTCTACGCGTTCTGACAATGTGAAGATAACCTAAGAAACCGTGATTGCCACCTCAAAAGGGAATGTTATTTACCAAAGCACGTTCACAAATTTGATATGGGCACGAGATGTATATTCTATACTAAATTGTATGCAACTAAACCGTGCAGCCATTGGCTGATCCATAGAAGCGCACAGCTAATGCAGTGTGACTGTGCAATGACTTCACGATGAGATGGTCATGCGCAACATAATGACAAATGACATAGCAAATGAATAATAGCTTACTAATATGTTTAGAACCTACATATCTACTACTTAAATTACACGAGTCGTTATTTAGTCAAATAAAAGACGGGAAGGAACTAAAGTACAGACGCCAGCACATCAACCTACTACAATCTGTCAGATTTCTGTAATAGATTTTCAACTTTATCGCTAAAGCATAAGGTTCAATGTTGATTGGGAAAATTTGACAGTTAGGTGTAGGTTGATGTGCTGGCGTCTGTACAATTGAAGGAAGTTGTTCGCTATTGATGCCGTTATAAAACAACGTTGTATGAAAAGAAGGAGTTTCTAAACTTAGGAAGTACTAGTAGCGACATCTACACTCAACGTCGTCATACGTCTTGGAACCATTTCAAATGCAGAGCACCGAAGCACTTACGTTATTCAAAGCTAGATGGCGCTGTTTAACGATAAAGAAGGAAAGTTTTGAATAGAGGAAACGTAGGAAATTAAAACGCTGATGGATCAGAAAATTACATTAGAAAAAATTGTTTAAGTTTTTTAGATACATGTTACAATATTATAAATGGTTATCCTAATTAAAAATTGGAGCAGTAATTATTGCACATAAAATCGTACACACAGCAGCTGTGTACAACACAAAATGTATGAACGTGCAATAAGGTATGCAGTAGTCAACAAAAAAAAAATACTTGTATTAAACTTTGCCTAGTTGTCTCCATAAATATTATTATCACGAGTCATGATTTTTTACATTGTCGGCTAGTAAGGTCGTCTGTGTCATAACAACATCTTCACGCGTTTAAAGGCTCTCGCAGATAGGCGCGATCACGACGGTGCGACACGAATCTGGTAGAACAATTTCCATGAAGTTTTCATAAAAATTGTTCTTCTAGTGTCGCGTCGCGGTAATGAGTTTTTGCCTACGGGAGTCTTAAAGAACTGAACGAGATTAATAGTTGTTTAGAAAATAGAAAAATATACAGACAGAGACTGGGTGAAGAAACCTGGGAGCAATAAAAAAACGATGGATGGACAGTGTAAACGATGGTATGGCTAGAAAGGGGTTGACTAACGATATGACGATTAATAGAAAAGTATAGAAGAAAAAAAAAAATTAATTATAATTCATTTGCTGCCAGCCTTTTGGGCACTGTTCCTGTTGACAGCGATGCGGACGAATTCTTTGATGCCCTATGATTATTTTACTTATTTTTTTATATAAATGTACATATTATTATAGTTACTTATTTTTTTATATAAATGTACATATTATTATAGTTTATATGTTAGCTAATATTATATTTTCGTGGTTTTTAAATAAAAATATTCATTTTCTTATACATTCTTTCTTAATGATTCTGAGGCGCTACGAAGTTCGCTGGGTCAGCTAGCTAGCTAGTAAATAAATTAGTGACTGTCTCCCTTGACCCCATTACTGCCCCACAGAGTGTATAAATCTTTCTGGCTACTGTACACCATATATCACAAAGGTGTGGTCAAACTTAAGGGTGTGGTACAGAGTACATATTGTCTTCGAATTTTGTACACCCAACCTTTCTGATACATGCTCAATACGGCACAACTAAATTCGCGGGTAACTGCGTAATATACAAACAGTAGCAATGGCTTTAATTTTGACAGTTCAACAAAATTCATTGCGTTATTTACGTTGTTGAGCCGACCAATTTTTCGAACATACGAAGCAATGGATTACCTTCAAAATTATTCAAATTGCGATTGAAAGTGTATTACGCGATTAGGGTGCAGGTTCACAGAAGATAAACATAATAGTTACAAATACAATACCACATCTAAGGAAAACAGTTTATCTGTTATCATTAAATAATCAACATAACAATATAGAAACAAGGACTGTCTTGTGACTTGAATGAGGACCAGTTGTACTTGACTTTAGTGCAGTAGGCCACTGTTTGTAGGTCGAACTATGTATTACTATGATGCATAATATTATAAAAGCTATTCTTGATAACATAGATGAAGTAATAGTATGAAGTAGACATAATAGTATTCTTGATAACATCGATGGAATAACTAATCTTTGGTATTTCTTGTATGCCCTGTTGTCAAAAGAGTTACCGTGGAGTTTCTTGCCCGTTCTTCTCCATAGGAACATATTACGCTTTGGATTAGGCAATTAGCTTCAACTTTCTGACTGACCGACCCTTTGACAATTCAAAAGTGCCCATAATTGGTTTAATTGAAATAAATGCTATGAGTTTGAAAGAGTCTTCTAGAAAAGAGGTACTTAATGACCATAGTCACTTTGATGGGTCAATAGATGAATTATCAGAAAACAAGTCTTCTCTAGTTGATAATTTTGCTGCCATTAGCGAAGAAATCATTAGTATAGACGACTAGTCATAGTAGGAAACAGGAAAATGGTCCAAAAAGAGCTGTTCCCTTGATTAGTTAACGGTGTCAGATAAAATACTCTTTATTTCACACAAAAGTATAATTGATAAAGGAAACAGATTGGGCCAGAGTCGTCACGCAGTGGGTGCTAGAAGACTGGGGAGTCGCCGAGGGAGGCCTTGAAACGCTGGCGTGATGACTTAGATCCGTTTACGGGAGATTGGCGGAGGATGCAATAAGGAACAATAGAAAGTTATTGGGGAGACCTTTGTCCAACAGAAGATATCATCATCATTTCAGCCGAGAGACGTCCAATGCTGGACATGACTCCCCCAGGCACTGCCACTTCGACCGGCTCTGTGCATCCCGCATCCAGTGGATCCCTACAGCCTTCACAAGGTCCACCTTCCAACGTGTCTTCCTGTACGCGAGAATGAAGAATTGCCAAACTTAAGTGGCAGTGGGCAGGGCACATTGCCCGCAGAACTGATGGCCGATGAGGCCGAATGGTTCTAGAGTGGCAACCGCGTACCAGAAAGAAATAAAAGTAAAAAAAATGTTTAAATAGGTCAAAACATTTTCCTTTTATATTAGCTTCAAGGACTACCCTGGCATTGATTTCATAATAGCTCTTAGTTCGTCATCGCAACGGCTTCATGTCTGTAGATTCCTAGAAATCAGAGATTACTATACAAACATTGAGTAAACTATGACTTTGAACATTATTATTATTCTTAACTCCAAGAATACAGCAACTCGTCAACAAGTCATTAGAGGATCTCTTTGATGACTAAATTCTATGAATTTATACATAGAGATATTCGTCACGTACGTCACTATCAATAATATTTTAACGGTTATATGGGGACAAAACCCAAGCCTTGAGAAATTATTGTTGAAACTACAGAACAGAACATTTTCTGTTCTGTGGTTGAAACAACTGTATTTTCAATAGAAATAACAGGCAATAAGGTAAACTGAAAACTTATAAATACTGAGAGCAACTTGGGAAAGAACCATGTCCAGTCCAGGGAAGAGTAGATTTAACTTTAAATATAATGCCATTTTTGAAAAGCAAGATACAACTAAAGCTAGACGCTTTAGTTGTATTGCTCTCTAACTCCGTCAACGAAGATACGGACTCGTCCCAAAGTAGCTAAGCCATCAAAACAAGTGTCAAATTAAATTTCGGACGGGCAAATACATATCGGAAGTAGGCACAACAGTCAAATCGTGTATCGTGTTGTCATTCGTTCTTAGTTCCAACTTCGAACTAATCATAGGTCTTTAAGTGATACGGAGTAGGAAACCTGATGGAGAGGGGCTTCTGGCTAAGTAATAACATCCGCACGAGACGATCGATCAGGTTAAGCTACGCTTGCCGGGGTTGGCTCGTGACTATCTTCATATACCAAGAGCAGGCAGTCGCTGTATGTAAAATAGTGGTATTCAACTGCATCCGGTTAGACTGAAAGCCGCCCCCAACATATTTGGGAAAAGGCTAGGCAGGTTATGGAGTAGGAAACCAGGAGGAGGCCCGTAACTTCGACCAAAACTACGGATTTCGAGCTAAGGGGATAGAAACCCAGTGGTGGTGACTGGTGATCTTAGTTTCTGAAGAGTAATTTTGAAAACAGCCCTTAGTGAACTAGATATCACTCAACTAAAAGGAAAGTATCGTATAATGTTCTAATAAAGATAAACTTAGAAATCCTTCCACATATTTTAAGAATAACACAGTTAAGTTACAATAAGCTTAGCGTAGAATCGGCAACATAACTATCTACTTGGTAATCATCAGTACGTAGGTTATTATTATTACTTATTTGCTGTAAGAGATAAATCATCATACAAATATCGCCTCGCCAACATATCGTAATATCATAATGCTATCTTTCTCTACCATAATGTCCATAATGTTTATGTAAGTAAGTAAACAACTATATCGATCGTTATATTGTAGGATGATCGACTAAATGATGGGTAATCTCGTTAAAGACGGTAATTCGGGTCAGTTGGGCATGGCCGTTCTAATACATAAACCATGTTATTGTGATTATTCGGCGAGCAATGGGTAGCTCGCCGCCGTCCGGTAAGGACCAGGCCCAGGTCGACGGCGCATTGTGTTCCACGCGCGCCTCAAAGAGATGTCAGCACTGATTGATGGGGTCCGCTAGGGCCGATGCCTGCCAGGGTCACGGGTTGTTCGATAGAGTTAACGAGGCCCTGGCACAATCAACTGAAGGAACACGGGTGGGTTTTTGTCAGTAAAAGTCAGACACGCCCTCCTGCTCTGCCCAGAGCGGGAGAAGTTATTTGATAATTTCCCACCCAAAAAAAAAAGGATATAATTATATTCTGTTGGGAATAAAGCATGGCGGTTAAGAAGCGCCGTAAGTCATCTTAATTCTGCTGGTTTATTGTAGGTATTACAAAAAGAAGTTATGGTTCTTAAAGAGCTTAGCTTTGTAATCTAAATTCCTTCTCTGGCTCTAACACCTAACCTGATACATGATCAGCTTATAATGTTCCTACTGTAAGCCTCCTCTCTTTTGAGAGGGAGTGATCCGTAATCCACCACGCGGGCCCAGTGCGGGTTGGTAGATGTCACGTGTCTCCGAATGTTTGGTTCTAAGACATGCCGGTGTCATTACTACTGGGCCACTACTGCGCTTCCTAGCCTGCGGGGTAATTGCGTAACACACTAACAGTAGCAATGGGTTTGATTTTGACAGTTCGACAACATCCATTTCGTTATTTAGGTTGTTAGGCAGACAAATTTTTTGAACATATGAAGCAATGGATTAGCATTATCCTTCAAAATGACTCACATTTGTGATTGATAGTGTGTTACGCAATTAGGGTGCTGCTATGTCTCACAATTTTCAAAACTACAGTAAATTCGAAGTTATGCAAACATTTCTTCAACCTTCAATCTTCATTGAAATTTATCTTCAAAAGATAATCAACTCACAAACTTCACTAAATCTTTACTTACCGAAGCAGGTTTATTATAATCTGAAGATATATTCCTAGATCCATTTATCGAGCCATAACCCGTAGATGAGGGTGAATTCAAACTGCCTCCCGGAGAGCTGAGGCGTCCGGGCGAGCTTCCTCTGCCAAGCGGAGAGCTGGTCCTGCCAGGGGATGCGGTCCTTCCTCCTGGGGAACTCCTGCCTCCTGGACTGCCTACCCTAGCGCCAGGGTTGATAGAGTTCTGAAGGTCGGCGAGCAACGCATCTGGAATCAAGGGAAATTGTAACTTTAGTACTGGAATTGTAAATTAGCTTTAGTTTGTAAAAGGCTGAGATTTGCTTGATTATATTATCACAAATTCACAACGGTATCCTAAAACTATAACACTTTTAAATTCTGATAGGTAGAAGAAGATCTTCTTTCTACTTATTTGTATAAAATAGATAAGGGAGCTTTGGAGCGTGGAATATATTTTTTTACTACTGTTTATTTTTGAATACTGTTAAATTTCTGCTTCGTTTTTATAAAGGCACATTTACTTTACCTAAATGCAAGTGTTCCGAATGATGACGTTGATATTAAATGCCAAAAATCGGAGACAGGACAAACCAATTTTGCATTGCCACATGACTAAGAAGAAATGAATGGCGGGAAATGAGTGGAAACTCTGTAGTTTCCAATACCTGTGTATTGGAACTTGTTGAGACGATCAGACCGATTGTTGTGTCTAATTCGAAACAATGTAAGTTTAAGATCCGTTCATACTTCGTATACATCAATAGAAACCGATCGAAAGATTAACTGTAGGTACGAACGAAGACATATCAAGATATACAATTTTAATTGTGTTATTACATTTCCATTATAAGCTGACTTCTCACTGTACGAAACGCCTATACAATGCGAGGTCGGCTAAAACTGGAAAAGTATAGCTTGTGTGTCGTCGTGTGTACCTATGTAACTGGCAGCAGGGAAACTAAAAACTTATTTCGGAACATTAACGTTTATTAGTCCTTTCCCAAAATCCAGAGACTTCCAGCTTACTGTAATTGATTTATCCACTTAACCACCAGCACGTATCGGCTATGTAAATGAGTATGATGAGAGACCTTTAGTACAAGTTCATCCCACGTTATCGCAAATATGTCAAGTTATCTGTAATGTCTTATTTTGTTATTAGTTTTATCAAGGCGGTTGCTTTTGAAAATATTTTTTCTTCTTTTCGTGTCGATGGTACCTACTCTTCCACGTTGTTTTTTTTTGTTGAAGTGAAAACTTCTTTAGGCGCGTTGGGAATTTCTTGAGATGGGAAAAAACTATTGAACTCGCGACACTGTTACCGTAACCGACTCCATGCTACATTTTTATCACAGATGTTTATATAGTTTTAGCCCAGTAGCCCGTTCACCTGCACCTCGGATGACCTAAAGAATGCTACTGATGCCTCAATCAACGTGGCCACCAGCTGGGCTTGAAAAAATTGACATAGATAAAACTTTAGGCGACATTAATGCACGAGTTCCACCTTACTTGAGCAATTCATTCGAGCATCCTCCTCTTTTGGTGGTGATAGGAGGAGGTGGATTAAGAGATATATTACTATAATTACTGTAAATAGTGCAAAGCTGCCTTGCTGGAAGAACCAGTAATGAACTTTGATGTCTTTTAGGAGGAAGGAAGAAGCCCATTATAAAACAGTGCATAGGACTATTGTTGTTTACAGCACGTTACATTTCGACGTCATTAGGTACTTGATCAATATTGACTGGTATTAAATAATAATTAATTAATAACATCTATTTATTATCCAACCAATTAACATAAATAAAGCTAGCCGCATTTGTCAAATGACATCATGTTTGCTGGAGCAGAACGAGGTCCTGCTAATTGAACGGAATTAATATTATGGCACCAAACGGTGCAGTGCAGTATATTCAATGTTTTGTATTGTATCACCCAACTTCTGATTGTGTAAGGATCGGCTTCCAGTTTCTTATAGTCAGGATTTGAGCGGAGTAACTGCTATCTTGAAGGAGTCAAACAACACAAAATCAGTCCCCGTTCAGAAGGCAGATTCTAATCGGATATATTTTACAAGACATCAGAAACAGAGAACGAATTTGCTCATAAATATACAGGGCGTCCCAGAAGTCGACGTCAAGCCGGAATCGGGTAACAGGCCAAGTCATAATAGTTATCAGAAAAATATTAAAAAAAATCTAAGTTGTGTATTTTAAAAATTATTGGCATTTAAAAAAAAACGAGAAAGTCTGCACCTTGTGACAGTCTTTTCACTCCTGTTGCTACAAATATTAACTTTATTTATTTTTTTCTTTGTTATGGGATCCTGTATAATGTTTCTGTAAAATTGTCTAAAATGTAAAGCCACTGTGTGTGACTGTATTTCAAAAGTACTGGCCGCTGGACAAATAATTAGGAACGCAAAAAAATATGTTCTCAATTTTAGATTTCGAAAACAATTAGCACATTTTTTGATTTCCCGCCTATCCTATGGTTACTTTCTTCTGCGTTTTTTCAGTCAAGAGTGCATAATTATTTTAAAAATCGTGAGTAAAAAAGAAAGTTGTGATCTATCAACCCGGAAAATGATTATAACACTATGAACGTGATTGGTCGTATAAAAAGATTGCTGATCATATGTAGTGCTCCAAAACTAAAGTTTATAACGCTGTAAATCACGTCAAGAAATTCAACATTACCACTAATGTTCTTCGAACACCTAAATCTAGAAAAACAACACCGCGTGAAGATGTTTTAAATGTTCGTTCAGTGAAGACTGATCCATTTAAGGGTTTAAAGGTTTTTGCAAAGGAGGAGTATCAGCGCGTACAGTACGAAGACGCTCAACGGATGCCAAAGTTATTTATTTGAAAGAATCCCCCGGAGGATACCACTTCTCAAGAAGGTGCACCGGAAAGCGAAATTTGATTTTGCTAGAAAGTGTGGTGACTGGACAGCAAGTCGATGGAGAAATATATTATTTTCTGACGAAACGAAGATAAATAGTTTCTGAAGCAAGCATTGAATCCTTCCTAAGTTCACGAAAAAAGTAATAAAACATGGGGTGGAAACATAAAAGTTTGGGGATGTTTCTCAGGGCATGATATTGGGCCAGTTAAGAAGATTAAAGGCATTTTAGACCAATTTCAATACAGGCAAAAATTGTAGGAAACTTTGCTTCCTTATGCTGAGACGTTGTCTGTAGTTTTGGGCATTTCAACATGATAATGACCCCAAACACACTGCCCATTCAGTGAAAAAGTTTCTTAGTGATCAACAAGTCACTGTGTTAGATTGGCCTGCAAACATCCAAATGGAAAATCTATGGGGAGAAGTAAAAAAGAGTGTGGCTGCTAAAAGGGAGAGTAATTTGAATGAACTGTATGATGTCTTTTTCGAATCTTGGAGCACTATTTCTGTTGAAACCTGTAAAAATTTAATAAATTCCATCCTACGCAACTGCAGATCAGTTATTATAAGCAAGGCTGATCCTACAAAATATTAATGTTTAGTTTTGTAAGCAGTGGTAAACCCTATTTAATAAAAATTGTGAATTTCATTAAATAAAAAAACACCCAAAACAAAAGAAAGGGTCTCAAGTTTTTGCATAATTAAAAATTGATACATTTCGCAGCGCAAGCGCACCCGGCCGATAATGTACCCCAAGACTTGTTTGTCAGGAACTAGTTTGCTTTTCGGAGTTCAATGGCTCCTTATGCCTTTTAATAAGAATACTCTCCATCAAATAACTTGCTAACGACTATTATGGCGTAACTCCTTATCAGTCAAGTTGCGCAAATTGCCTACCACCATTAGATAAGCACACATTACCCAAGGTATTCCTATAAGAAGCCTCTGTGAAAATTAATTGTGGGTCATCTGATAAAAAAGTATGGATGTCACCAACAATATAAAGCACCTTTTGTACTGTATATATTATTATATTCAATATTTCAAACATGAGTAACCTCAATAACAGTTGTGTCAATAACAAATAAGTGATTCAAAGTCTATATAACTAAGAACAGGATATTAATTAAGTAAATACTATGGATTTCTAATAAGAATTAAAATATTTATACCCAATCCACCAACAGCTTCATAAACCTCTTCGTATTGTATTTTCTTTGGCGAAGGATTCTTTTTCAATATTTTCCCGTAAATATCATCGTTCACTGTATAATGAGACTGAGACATTTTCAATATTTTAAATTATAACTTTTTGGTATCACTTAAAACGGTTCACAAGAAACTGGCCGCGGCGAATTCGCAAGAAACGCCATAAAAAGTTCAAAAAAGTTTTCGCCTCAAGGGCGGAGGAAGGGATTCTAAATTTAAATATATCTCCTTTGCCCTCGTGCGAGCAAGGAGGCGCGGGCGACTCTCTTATGGACTAATGCAGTACTGATTCACCTCCGCAAGCGCAGACCGCAAAAATCGCTCACAACCTAACATATTGTTCACATAAATATTTGCGTTTCTTTAATAGTCCGTGTTAGTAGAAGCGCTGAGAGAGATGAGGTCACGAATTAGTATTTCGGTCATGTTAGTTGTGTATGTCAGGACAATGTAAACCAGCTCCGTTATAGAGGTATACAGAAAGTAAAACAGATGTTAGATGTTCTAACGCTTAAAGTGAAGCGCTGAAAGTGCTTTATGGTGCGGTCCATCAATGAACTCGCTGACGCCGCTTTGATAATACGGAGTTGAGGCGTCATATGGTGACGCGTTCTCGGTGGAATTTGTCTGCTAGCCCTCTCTGGCAAGTCGTGAAGTTCCGTTTAGTTGTGAGGGAAAGGAGAGGGCGATGCGATTAGTAAGTACTTTTGGAATTTCGTGGAAGCACTGAACTCTGGCCTGCGGTCAGTCTGAGATAATAAAGGCATGCAGCATAGCATAGCTAACTTATGGAACGTATATTTTATGGATTTTAATTTTTTGTTTAGAAATTGGGAGTAATTATTGTTTATAAATGATCGCATGATTATATGTATAGTTACAACAATAGAGCGAAATAGGCACATAATGCACATATCATTAAGGAAAATGCAATTTTCCTTATTTATGAAGGCAACATTATTTATTTGCAAACTGTTTCCATTATCCTCTTGGCGATAGAATTTTCAAAATGTTACCTTGTATCATACCAACCTAATAACATAATCGGCTAGCTGATTAGTGAAAACTGAATACAAAAGAGTCAAATAAGGTCGTATAGCGCCAGTGCGATTAAAGAAATACAAGACCCGCCTATTGAATTTTTAAAAGTGATTAGAATTTAAAAGTTTTCTCATTTAGAATCGGTGACAAGTTGAGTAAAATATTCTGGGAGTCTCGAAAAAAAAAGGACTAACGTCCTAGAAGGCAACATAAAAATTTACACCAGAAAGAGTATAAAGAACGTGGTTAATCATGCTACCAACAGTGGTGATTTTGACGACCCAGTGGACGTTTACCAACCCAAGTGCGGAGGTAGGTACTTAGTTGTTTTTTTTTTTTTTTTGTCCCGAAGTGTGAATTCATTACCCGAAGAAGCTTAACAGCTTTCTAAGTAAATATTGGTCATCACATCAGTGACTATTTAGTGAAGAAACCGGGACGTAATAATCTAAAATCGCAGACAGATGCAGAGAGCATGCTTGGTGATTAATGCTCATTGCTTTTCTATGTGACAAGAGGCCTCTAGCCTGTAGTGAGACGATTATCACGCGTGTATGTATCGATAAATCGATATTTCTTGGTAATATCTATTATTTCGGTACATCGATATAAAATATCACGATATATTTCCAAAGGCAGCACAGTTGTTGCCACTGACTAAACCGCTGGAATACAGAGCCATAAAACATTAATTTTTTTACATGTCTGACTTTGATAGCTCGGCCAAAAAATAATATGATTTTACATTACTGACTTACTATTACTCGATTATCACAAACGATGTTCCTAGTTTGGTATTTATATGAATAAATAACAATCACAACAGAATTTCATAAAGTACAAAATACTTAAATATTTTTTAGGAAATTTTAGCGATATATCGATGTATCGATAAAAATTTTTTTTCGATACGATATAAATCGATACTTTTTACAAGACTGACGGGACACGGATGCTGCACGGAGTAGCATGAACTGCTTCAGGCGACTTCATGACCTAAAGCGCGGTCACTGTCGGACTGCATAGAAAAGAAAGAGAAGCGCGATGACACAACGGTGGTAATTTATTGCAAATATGAAGCAATTATCTATTTACAAAAACTATTAATAATAAATAATTCATCACTGAATGCAGTTTCTAATTATAATTAAAATTATTAATGAAGGGATAAACTGCTTTTAAAGACAATTAAGAGGTGTATTTGAAGATTTTTTTGATGCATTAATGTATGTTTAATTATGATTTGAGTTCCATCACTGTATTAAAATAAGACTTGAAAATATCATTTTTTTTTTGTCAAAATTATTTACGGTTTAAGAGATACACTGCTTTAAAAAACCAACTTTTTGACCGTTTTCAAGAAATCTCTGCCTTCTTATAAAATTTTCGTAAAGTTTTGTAGCCGTGCCTCGACCGCGCCTCGTATAATGGCACGGCTCGCGCCCGACATGGTCTAGACGCCTTACTATATTTCAAGAGCAACAAGCGTTTGTGTGAGTGAAAAACGATGCTATAATTTTATTAGAAGGCGTAACAGACGTCCGCAGGCGCATTCTTGAAATACATCGTAAAAATAAAAATGAACACAAAATCGTTTTAGATATCGAGAAAAGAAAACCAATTAAACATTCAAATTAAAATAGAATATAAATGGGAAAGAAAATCATAAGATTGCAGTTCTATCTATGAACGGCTGCGTAAAACTTGTTAGTTGTTGGTTTTGATTTGTAGCACTAGATGGCGTTAGTTGTACGAGCGCACTGGAAAAACATGATATTTGGAAACTTTAAAACTCTTAATCTTAGGGCACGCACGACGTTAATGACAGCGCAATTCAGAATATAAAGAAAGCTTTAGTAAATTAATTAACTAAAGAAAAACAAAAATACAGAAACATAGTGGATGAACAAGCTTTAGAGTTCCCGGTGTAATAAATAGCCTAACGTTAATTTCATAAACATGATTAAGATATCCACCGGAGCGTATCGAATCAAAACTCTCACTAATAACAGGAAATAAGGCACTTCCTAAAGTAAAACACGCTAATTAAGATGCGTTAAGATTAAATTAATGGCTTAATTAGTCACGCAAGCACCTTTTAGCATCGTCATATTTCACCATCACATACCCTACTAATAAACTGTATTAATAAAAGGTCGTTTCTCTGCCTTTCTTGTGCCGGCAAGAAGCTCTTCAAAAGCTCTTTTTGTATACGTAGATAAGCCAAGCCAGTCAGCTAGGAATATGTAAGCGAGTCTAGTGCATAATTGTCGTCACTCGTAGAAGGTCAATCTTGACTGAATCACAAACGGCAAACTATCAGTTAATTATGATGTACGATGAGGAAGAATGCTGTAGTCTTTAGTCACCGTCCTTTAACTGTGGTTTACGAAACCCTCGGAAAGATATGGGACGTCCTATTTTCCCCCTTCTTCTTAGCGTGTCGATAGCAATCTAAATGTACTCGGCCCAGAATTCGGCTACTTGTTTGGCGCCATCACTAGCGTCCATCAATTCCTGTAACGTGCAGCTGACAGGACACGCAGGGCACGATATTAAGTGTCTCATCGTTTGTGGAACTGCACCACATTTACACTCCAAGGCGGAGTCATCTATAATTTTTTTTCCCCCGACAACAATGAAATGAGGAACGAACGTCCTTACGTTTTCCTTAATCCTTACCGCTTTTCCTTAAAAAACTACAATGATGTAAACGCCTGCTTACGATGGCTAACCAAGTGATATGAATATGAAGGTTCTTTAAAACCTTTAGGATTCATGAGCAAGATCGAACTATGATCATAGCCAAGATCATCAGCACAGGGGCCGTATTCTCTATGACACAATGAACGAAACCGCGCGAAATGAGCGCGAGATTGGCGGGATTAGCTAAGGAATTGACGCGAAGGAATCATTGAGTGGTGATAGCGAATTAGGGCTCTGATAAGGGTCTGGAAACAATAGATGGTGGAATAACCACAATACAAGCAGAATTACCAATGCGAAAAGACAGACGGCAGGGACATTGTCGCACAAACTGTAACCACGATTTCAGTACGATTCTAGCGTAGACATTTCTCATTAAAAAGATGTGCTGTTCCATACATTTTGAACTCGTAAGTATTACTTTTCTATGAAATAGCAGATTTTTTTTTATAACCGACGAGAAATTTCGAAGCACCGGGCGTGTTCAGAATCATGTACTGAATCCAGTGGATGAATCCAAAATGGATTGCATAGTGCATAATAAATTGCATAATGGATTGCAATAAAGATTAATTGAATTGAATAGTAACAGATTGCTCGTCTATGTCCCTACCACCCTGTATTGTCATAGTTTAAAAGACAGCAGCATTGCACATCAAAATAAATAACATACATTGATTAATTGCAGTAATATTTACACGTCATGCTTTAAATCTCACTAAGATTAAATCAAGTTCATATCTGGATGCAAAGCTATTAATAACAGTGCTGTAAGACAGGACAAGTAGTAAACAATGCGATATAGTGCCGAGAGACTATTTCGCGGTGCTGACCACATCTGACCACAGCCCGCAAGGTTATCTCAGGACAACTGACACCTCCTGGTCAACTGATACCGAATAGTTTCAATTGTTCTCCTATGAACGTAAATTACTCCAAATCTGAAACTAGGACTGGTTTTTTTGTGGTCGTGGAGAATAAAGCTTTTATTACATTGGCTCACGAGATGTTTTGAATGCGATCTAGAAACGGTTTCTTTTTTCATCAAGTATAATTTTCATATAATTCTCATAGCCATGAGTATTGAATCCTCGAAAAATACTATGAGCTACATTATTAGAAGCTGAATAAAATAAAATAAACTAGTGCTTCGTATGTTGGTTCTAGAGCCAAATGTCATCCATTTACAAGTTATGAATAAAAGATTCTCTGATGACAAAGGAAAATATTTTCGCGTTTGACTAACAAAGACCATAACTTGAGCGACGTGATAAAATCGGAAATCTTCACAAAACCAATAGACGCGATTACTAAGGCGGCCAACCGTCCCGCATTTTGCGGGACCGTCCCGTAATGCTAGACGAAATCCCGCTTTGAAATTATTAGTAAAATAGTCCCGTAAAACGTTGTATGCGTCCCGCATGTCCCGCATCCCTATTTTTCTACCACACTTCTACACAACACCCACACGCGCGCACGGTCAACAGCGTAGGAACACAGATTACCTATAATAGCGACAAGCGTATCGCGCACGCGCTAATCTCGTTCTCTTTCTCTCTACTGAACTCATGAGGCGTAAGAGCGGGAAAGGGGCGCACGAGTAATGGAATTGTTTTGATTTTGAAAATTAGACACGCCGAAATTAGTGCACGCCGTGACAAAAACCAAAAACTTTTTGGTAATTACATCTACTAATCCCTAACCCCCCCCCCCCATTCACGAAAGCTTAAGTCCCGCATTCAGTTTTCGGAAAGTTGGCCGCCTTAGCGATTACGCAAGTTTTGTTTACGCAGCGGTCCCGAACGCTCCACTAACACGCAACCGATATAGCGCAAGGCCGTACAATAAAAGCGACCTGACTCACTCATGAATTAGTCCCAAACACCTCATATATTTCACTCACCAAGATATGCACTGAAATCAGTAAAGTATTTCCTCCAGTCCGTTGACTTCAGTTCGGGGGGACTCGCTGGTCTTCGCTCGACACTGTACTTTCGCTCCAAAATCGGCGAGAAAGAAACAGATTTTGGGGATGCAGAGCGCGTGCGCACGGATGCCATCCCTCTGCTTGGTATAAAAGGCGGGATGGGTCAAATTGGCGACAGTCGTAGCTGGACCGCGGCTAAGAGTAGACTGGTTATTTTCGGTGTGATGCAGGGTTATCTGCGGCGCGAGCGACGCCGGGTGATAGCGCGGTCACACTGTGAGCTGGCGACAGAGTTGCGCGACGCGCTATTCCCGTCAGGTGGTCATTTCCGCCGTTACGTATTTCACAACTGATTGCGAACCGACTTCATTAACCTCTTTGTAAAAAGCGTGAAAAATATAATGAATGTGCGTAGGGTTATGTCTGAGTCAGTATGTTATGTAAGTGACATGTTTGTAAATGTCGGCTGTGTGGGCGGGCGGCGCCCTACAACTGTATCTGCGTGAAACTCACGTGGTCGCCTCGAGTAAACAGTATTAACCTGTTTTCTCACAATAGAGAATATGATTGGCTGCTGGCTTAGAGATTATTTTCAATGTATCAAAACACAACGGTTCAACGGAAATACAAGGGCCCATTGAAGCCAATTATGCAATTATACAGTAGATTACATATAATGACGTATAGACATTAGTAGCACGCGTGGAAGTAGGGCAAACATTACTAACGTTCACGTCTGTTATTTCGTAAACAATGGTGTGGACTGTGGTTTTGTTTGAAAGAACTACTATAAACGGAAACATTGACATTTGAATCAAGTCAATGTACCTAATAAAACAGTTTTATACAATTTCCTCACGCCACTATAAAGCCATAACGAACGAGTAAATCACAATGATAAAGTAAAGCTAAAACAGAAACTTTTTTCTAATATTGTTCTCAATCATGTCATGGAAGCATTAACATCAGCGAATGATACTCCGCATAAAAATAATGATGAGAGAAAGTCAGTGACTACTATCTCATTGAGGAAGCCATACATCATGCAATTGATTGGAATAATAATCTAAAGTCATTAAATTTATAAGAGGTGAATTTATGTATTTCAAATCCAGTTCCATTGAAGAGCAGCAAGAATTACAAGTCAAATACATAAAATTTGAAGCCATAGGAAGGGCTATAATAAAATTCGTATCAGATCTGATTATAGACTCTAGTTTTAAGGCTAAATATATCTAGAAGACAGACAAGGTTGATAGTCCAATTACAATAGTTCTACAAATTCCCTAGTAGTTCCTGTACTTATTGACGCATTTTAATTATAGCAAAAGAGAAAAGACCAGTGATTTTTTAAAACCATATGTAGAGTATCTTGTTCTAATAAATAAAGACAAAGCCATTTTAAAAGGAAATTGTATAAAACGTATCGATATTGTATCCATTGTCTCTGGCGTGTGGGTGACGCCCATCCGTGGGTGAGACCATAGTAGAAGTACTGAAGGTCACAATACCTTAGATAAAGATACAAGCAATAAACATCTTAGTACCGACCGTTGCTTGGTAAATGGTACCTGCAATTATACGAACTGCATTACAACTGGGATTTTCTTAATGATAAACCTCTATCATAAGAAAGACCCTTTAAAATATTATCCTGGCCATCACTAACGAAATGGAAAGCAATTTTCTTACCCGCACTCATCATATTTCCTCTTTGGATTCATTTTGTTTAAAGAGAATATAAAGAGTTCCTTGTGGGACTCCAAACAACATTTGGAGAAGTAAATTTTGTGATCAATGCAAAAACCGATCCTACAACAGCCATATCGTCCGTTTTAAACATGTCTGGTGAACTAGTTCCAACAGTAGAACAAATCACTCACTTTTGACTTTTTCACAGTAAATTGCGGGAAGCAGGTGACTATGGTGGTCGTGGGCGATGGCTAACTTGTCCAGCTACTAATAACTAAGTCGTTAATAAAACCTTTGAATCCCATACTTAATTACCGCGCGTAGCGTCTACATCAATGGAAATCTGTTTATTATGTAAGATTTGTATGGGATTATCAATGATTACTGATCATCTCGTAACATAAAACGACGCCTACGAGGATGAGCTTCATAGATTTAATTTGCCAAAGCACTACCGTTTGTAAAATGTATTTTGGCAGATATTTTTTTTTAATTGAGATTTCGGATATTATTTCACTTCTTCGCCAAGAAAGAAAAACAAAAATGGGCATTGAATCTGGGTTAAAAAGGTAGGTCACAACAAAACTACTCTTCTCTGACTCAAGTCCTGCAATTACTAGCAATTACCAGAATGCTCTTATTGGATGATAATTGTATTTGGCAATCACATTACTCATAGATTCATAGCTACACAGGGTAAAGTGGTATTTTACGAGATGAGCTAACTATCTGATGCTGCCAATAAAATTATGATGGTCAGAAATAGACCAGAACAAAGGTACTTACTTAAATCGACTTAGATCATGTGTTTCAATTATCTAATACACACATGATTAAATCGATACTTCGAAGTGCTAAAAGTTCTACCGGAATTAACACAACACCTAATAATCTAAAGGCAGTAATTTTGTTGTATTAAATAACATAACCTAATAAGTAAAGATAACAGAGCTGTCGAGATAGCAAATAGAGGTGTCAATAAAGACTAGATAATATTTGGTGTGGACGAAAATAGATCAATAATGGCAAAAGAGGAACCGAACTTTTTGGATAGAAAGTTTGGTAGGATATTGTGACGAAAGATTTTCATGATGAAAAATCTAGACAGATTCTACAAAAAGATGACATTGATTGTGCAGGTACGAAAAAAGTGCTTGACAGTACTTTTTGAGTTGACAAAACAATATTACAAAATCATAGAAAATTCTCATATGAAAAAAACGGTTGCATTCTTAAGAAAAACACAAGAAAATATAAAGTGCGATGAATAAAGTACAAGAAAAACTGCCACATGTAAACAATTAAACCGTAATTCACCTATTGGCAGAGAATTATGTCTTTAACATGTTTGTAACTGAGGCCAAGTGTTCGACAGAATTATGGCTTCGGCGGAGGCCAATAGGTTCAGTTTAATGGCTCAATACGATAGAAAGATACAATGGAGTTCTTAGACATACATAGGTGTATTTAAACCAGCCTATTAAATGTGTACATCAGTTAACAACAACATCGTTAGAAGACGTGGCTTTAGGATATCAAGGATTTTAAATATATGAAATCTTTCGCTACCATATATCACAAATATACGCTTTCAATAAAGTTTCTTTTGCCAAATACAATGTAACATAATCGGATCATCTACCCACAACATTGTCTAGACGTTATTACAAGCATGCTTAAAAAAAAACATAATCAATCATTTCAACATTCTGTTCTTCATTTGACGTGCAAGCGCCTTAGTATGAGAAAATAATTAATTATAGTACCTTCGACTGTAACTAATTCTGTTTAAGACATAACACAAGTATATTAATTGCATTCATTAACAATTATGGCTTGGAATGAAGTACAGGACTTTTAAAGCAAGTTGCACTAAAACATAGATTCAGTTGTTGATAACAAGGCAAATGTGTCAACCTTTTATAGGTAGTACTGAATTTAAACAGAAACTTAGTACCAGTTCTAGACAGCCCTTTTTTACCAGTAAATGGTATACTAGCAGTTTTATAAGTTACAGATAATAAGCACAATTAAGAACTTAATGCATTCGCAGCCCAATGAAAATTAATGGAAATGGAACATTGCTTCATTGGAGTAAAGTGCGGAATAGAAAAGCAAATGAATAAAGAAAATTGTTATGACTTGGATTATAATATAGAAAACGCTTAGACAATGAATGAATAATGCAACATATCAATGAACAGCTTGACATCAAAATTTCACGCCATAACAGCGAGTCGTTGACAAACATAAGTTTCCATTTTCCAAGTATCGTAGCACGTGGGTATTTTGAATGACATACAGCTATGCATATTTCATGTGAAAAGACATGGAATACATATCACAGCACGATTATGAAAAACATGAATGAGGAAGCGTGCTTACTGACTAGCTAAGATAATCAAGACATAACGGTTATGATAGAAATGCTAGCCTCAGATGCATTTAATGTTTATTGTCATGTTTTAATCAAGCTTGATAGGAACTGGGAACTGCACCAGTTTCAAGCATGTCTGGTTAGTCAAACAAAAAATCTTAATGACATAATGAGAACATGTAAGCAAAGAAATCTATAAACTTCTTTACCCCGGAAACACTCCAGTAACTTATGTTTATCACCAATCTAACGCGATCTCTATTGGTTGTCCTATTTCTACGTTACTATTCGTCCTTTTACTATGCCTATTAGCAAACTGGGATCTCTCTAAATTGGCCAGTACGATGGCCCTGTTTTATTTATAGGCAATTAACACTGGTGTTTGCGGCGTCTGATACTACGGCTTCAATTGATTGACTGTTGACATATTGGGATGTGATGTTCAAACATGGTGCGACGTACGCGCAATGATCTAAACTCTTTAAAAACAGGGTGATATATTGAAATAGTAATAAAAAGTTAAGCTATATTTGAATTGTAATTAGCATCAAGTTAAAGACGCACGCACAAGAACGAGTGGGCGCAGTTATTTTTAAATCCACGCTCTAATTACTGCTTTGTTACATCAAAGGGTTATTAGTCGGACGGCCGCCAGCTCACAGGGTACACCGCACTAACGAACACAAGTTGCCGAATTAGTCTCACACTAGACACGTCAACCGTTACCAATTGATTCACAGGCACCGGAGAAAAACGTTCAAATTAAAAACACGGCATTAGTTTCGTACGCAACTGTCGATCGTCAACGAACGCTCCGCGCTCGGTCGCAGTGGTTTGATCGGATGGATGTCGTCGCAGCGACTGACAACTGTCGCGGTCTCAAGACGCAACTGTGGGACGGTGTCTAATGATCTCAGTTTCGTTGTGGTGCGGAATTGAGCTCGTAATGGGCACATGTGGGCGATGGACGTATCGGCAACTGGTGTCCAGGGGAGGCATTGCCTAGTAAGAGGGCATAGCGGATCGCAATGTTCTCGGAAGCCGCCACGGATGGGAATGCAGGACGCGGTCGGCGAACAGAGGAATGCTACCGGCTTGAGCAGATTGCTTCCTACCTTCCTAGCCGTGACAAAATTATTGCAGAAACGTAATATTGCGGAGAAAGCCTTGTCCTTGATTCTTATCTTGAGTAACGATTGGCAGAAGCTATTTATAAAGCCAACGCCAAAGATTTTCATTAACATTTTGTATGTTATTTATGGTTGAACTCGCGTTATAAGTAAGGCTCTACCCAAGTACCCAGTTTAATCAGAATCGCAAACGAAAGGGTAAAGAATATCACAATCATGTTCGCTAAGAGCTTACCAAGAAAACAAGCTAAAGAAGTTATAGTTAAAACGAAAACCGAAATACCAAACAAAGATCGCTAACGACGATGACGAGGTACATACCATATCGAATCGCGTGGTCAATGCCATTCATGGTGAACTCAACAAAGCGTAAAGCACGGCAAAACATTATTGTCTTGAAGTTTCTAAACGACAAGACAAGACGAGACGTATTGTCAATAATTCTTAAAATATATAATATTAAACTAGCGACCCGCCCCTGCTTCGCACGGTTTTTACGACTACATCAAACATCGAGATTTCTTTATTATATGTTAATGTACCTAATATTAATGTATTATACACATAAACCTTCCCGAATAAATCCCGGAAAACCGCATCAAAACTCGTGGCGTAGTTTAGAAGAACAACGCGTCACACAGACACACAAGAAAAACGCCTTTATTTATAATATGTATAGACTAAACATAGATCAAGAATACAATGCGATGTAATGGTTTCTAGAAAACAGCTTTCATTGAAATGTACTGTAAATGTATGATGGGAACCTAACTAAATTGAGGGTTGCAGACGGAAAAGCAATATTCGCGTAACAAAAGAAACAAACATAACAAATATTTAAATAGCAGAGCATAGTAATCAGAACAGAGGACTATAGAGAAAGAAGTACCAACTCAGAAGCTAAGTTATTATTTGTCAAATCTGATGCCTAGAACACCAAAAGAACAATTACCGTTCTTGTACTCTTAGTACTCTAACCAGACATTCCAAATATCCGATTAGCATTACTTATCCATAAAGAGGTGTATTCGTTTCCTGGTCGGGCGCGAGTGGGTGACCACTATTTTTGGTAACTTGCCTCTGGTCAGCCGCGCAAATTGTAGGGCAACCGTAGTTAAAGGCGAAGATTGTTATCTACACTTGTTTTTGTACGATGCTAATGATATATTAGAAGTTAGTTACTGTACTTTAACACGTTTTTGCAGCTGTAGATACCATTAGTTCCATTGATGAACAAAGTAGTAAGAAGCGATATGTGTGTAATTAGTTAAGAAAAAGGTTTGGACCTCTCTTGGAACTACAGTAGTGACAAGAGTTTAATTCCTGGTACAAAAAAAAGCCATTTAAATACGTTTGCCTAATCGGGTAAAGAAGTAATTCCCATCAAAACTTCCAAATCGTCAAGTCATTTGTATTGATAAGTTTTACGACCACTCTCTTCATTGATATCTAACTATGGAGCATATAATGGCGGTCATTTGAAAAGTTTCTTCAATATATCGACTAACATTAAAAGCAATAAAAAACATATTATTTGGGTTTCTAAAATAAGCCAGACATTACTGTGATACAGGGGTCAAGTAGGTCCATGAAATGGATACAGCATATAAAACAGTAGAAGACACTTTTATTATAATAAACTCACATCTATAATTAGAAGTTTAACTGGTTTAAAGTTCAAATCAATCCACTTAATATTTGAGCCAGTAATACAGAATGCAATGCACATAAAAGTAACATACACATACAGCAAAATAGACATAAAGAAACAGACTACAAATCAAATTCGCAAGCAAAAGTAAATCAGTAAATAAACAATCCTAGACACCCAAGAGTTTGTAAATGAAACAAAACAAATAGTTTTATTAAGAGATCAATAGAGGCGCCAATCGCAGATCTTACATAACAATCTGACCACAGACAGTGATGCACTAAGCTTTTAATTGAAGCAGCACAGTATGAGGTCATTAATACATACAGCGTTATCTTGAGTGACACCACTAGTTAGCTCCATTCATTTCGCACCGTGAATATACTGCAGCTAACAGATACAACAATTTATAGCCAATTGTTCCCTGATATACGATTAATGCGAAACAATTTATCGTCTAAAACAGCGAATAAAGTAGCCGACTGTAATTGCAATATTATAGGAGCTTTGGAAACTGATATTGGTGGTATTTCTGTGGAAGAAGTGTATAATATTACTATTGTAACGACGAAAGGTTCATAAGGTCTTATGACTTCCTTTGGCAGGATACATAAAACAAGTATCAATGTGAGCATTACTTATATGTGAACTAGATGCTTTTATCAGAATAGCTGACTTACATATAGCAGACGAGCGGTCAAGTGCAGAGGGAATCTGTATTGCTTTTAAGTGCTCTGGGTCTCTTTGAAATACAACAAACTTTCAATTCTTTTAAACAATTTGAGGACGCAAAAGTTTAGAATGATTCTAAGTAAAGTTCATTGATGGATTTCGTAAATTCAACGGGAAAGCCATAGCAAACTTGAAAGCTTTCATGGGAACTTAAATCACGCTATCTACGCAAGCTTCCACTCTATCAAAACTTTCAATCGACCGGAATGTATACGTATGTTATAAATAAATAAAAAATTAATGACGTCCAAATATGATCACGATCACACGCTGGCCCCATGAGAAACTACTCGATCGCATGAAAACAGGTAAGTAACGTTAGTTTTTTTTTACCTAATTAAAAGCCACCGGTACAAATTGGCTGGGAACATATACGTGCTTGATATCACGGGAGGAGTGTCGTCTATACCCGTATACAGTTCACCCCCCGATGGTGCACGAGACGATAGTTCGATGGTTGACTTCTTTCTAATGTTAATGGTGAAAATAGTAGAAATGTTGGTGAGAGTTCCCACTGACTCCCTAATAGACTTATGCCCGGTTCCTATAACAAACGACTCGTCATACGTAAAATTTACCATCCGTTTTCTAGTAACCATTAACGAGCCGTTATTGGCGTTCCTATATTTTTTGCATCATAAACGAGCTACGAGCCGTCATCCGTTTGTTTGTTACCGAAGCCCTCCCTGGCGTCGTTTTGCGTTTTGTTAATACAAAGAAGCTTATTTTTGTTTAAAGTAAAAAATTATGTTATTTTTTTGTTATTTGACTTTTTGTGTTTTGTAGATATTAATAAAATATTAATCAATAATATTTTATTATATCTTCATGTTAAATATTTACTTTCATAAAAAAAATATCATTCATTTGGCATTTGTATCGAAAGTAACAAAACGCGTTTTTGATGACTGACAGCCCGATGCGAATACGAGGAAGTAGTCATGGTAATAGTTTTTCGTAGGTTACATTCAAAAAATTCAAAGAGTACTGAGTAAAGTAACTATTGTTTGCTTGGAAACCAAAATTACCATCACCAGTGTTATTAAAAATAATCTTATATTAGGATCAAGAGCTATAATGGATGTTGCACTGGTAAGTAAACTACATATTTTTGTTAACGTATCTACTTAAGTCTCAGATCTGGTGGGTTTTGCACACAAACCAGTCAACAAGTGTTGCATGAATGTTGTATTTAGTTATAGTAATTTCTAATATCTTTTTATGTTATGATTTATAGAAAATTAAGAAGGCGATGAGCAAGGAAGAAACTGCCTTATTAGTAGATTTAATTTTGTCTCATCCTATCCTCACTAAAAAAGAAACCAATGCCACCACAAACAAAATGAAGGAAGAAACGTGGACTTCTCTTACGTCCACGTTCAACGCCAAGTGTGGTAACATCCCCAGGACCAAAGACCAGTTAAAACTAAAATGGGACAATTTAAAAAAGGCAGCCCGTAAAAGAGCCCAACAAATAAGGATGAATAATCTTAAGGTTAGTATTACATATTTATTTTTAATATAAATAGGTCCGTAATTTAGTACCAACAAAAAATGAGACTATATACTTAATTTTGATATATACATATACTAGCTGCGCCCCGCGGTTTCACCCGCGTAAATGTCGATTCCGTGGGAATATCGGGATAAAAAGTAGCCTATATGTTAATCCAGGGTGTCAGCTACCTCCATACAAAATTTTATCAAAATTGGTCCAGCCGTTTGAGTGTGAAGAAGTAATGCATATAAACTTTCGCCTTTTTAATATTAGTGTGATATTGACCTATCTACTTGTTTATTCATTCTTTTTTTTTTTAGACTGGTGGAGGTAAAGGAGATTTCATTCCTCCGGATGAAATATTAGAAAAGGTGTCAGGGCTACTGGGGTCTACTGTCACAGGCTTTGAGGTTCCTTTCGGTGGTGATGGCATTGGTTGTGAGAGTTTTAATCTGGGTGGGGACGATGTAGATGTTTTCCTTGTATCGGGGGAAGAAGTTTCTACATCTAACGATGCAAGGACAAATGTTCCTAATGATGTGGATATTATAACTCCAACCGAAGGTTACAAATTTTAATTTTTTTTACATAATGTATACTTTCACTGATGCACACGCATGTAGCTATCCATTAATAATATATTTTTTAACTTCTTCATTTTCATTTGACTAAGGTTCGTTTGACTAATGTATTGAGCACTACCTTATTTTCTCCTTACCACCTGTGACGTTTACTGGTAGAAAATTATTTATTAACCTTTTGTAGGTACAGTTTATTTTGTGCAATGAAGTATTAAGTAAATAAACAAGTCAATTTTTAGGTCTGCAACCCAAAAATCCAAAAGTACTGGATGTAAGTGAGGATTTGATTGGAAGTTCGGCAGAGAAGTCCAAATATTTCTTTGGTGCCCCTATGTCCAAGAAACTCTATGCAACACCAACAACCAGTAAAGGTAATATGTAATTCATTTCAATTTAAATATCAAATTAAGTAAGTAATACTATCTATAGAAGTTGCTCTACCTGCAAGGTTTGGGTCAGTGCATGCACCTGACTAGCTCATTTATGTTTAGAAAAAACATTTTGATCAAACCATGGCAATGGGCTCACTCAACCTCTCTACTGATTGTAATATGTCCCCATAGTAATATGAAGGACTGTATTCAATACACACTCCTTGAAGTTGTACTCACTAGTAAAATAAATAACTGTTGTGTATGAGAATTGTTATACTATCATAAATTGGTAATTATCATATTGATTGTTCATATTGATCTGAAATTAATATTTCTTTTAAACAGGTAAAAATAAAGCTGGCAACGATGGACGTTTAGCTCGTAACTTGGCTATAGCAAGATACTACGAGAAGAAATCCGAAAAAATGGAATTGGAAATTAAACTGCTAAAAATAAAATTAGCAAAAGAAAAAGATAATAATTTTGAAAATATTGAAGAGAGTACAGAACCTGATGAGTAAAATAAATATGTGATTATGTTGCTGTATATTATTATGTTTATTATATACAAATTTAAATATTATTATGTGTAAATTTGTATATAATAGGTACAATAATGTAAATAAAAATACAGATATTCATTATTTTTAAAGTTTATTAATGTCCATTGATTTCATATTTTTACTAATCCCATTTTCTATCTTCCAACATAGAGCAATGCATTGGTTTCTATAAACTGAAACAAAATAAAAGCATTGTTATAGTATAAACATTACATTTTTAACACATTTCAAGTTTTCAACAATAGTATTGACAGTTATATACTCACTTGTTAAAGTAATTTGATATAAGTATTGCTCTTTCTGTAGCATTAACATCTTCTGCATTATTTTGAATCGGCACTACCTCTGGGTTGGGAATTTCTACTTCCGGTGGTACATCATCTAGACAGTTCAGACGGCAAATATTGTGCAATACAGCTGTCGCTATAATAACTGCATTAGCTCGGGGTAAACTTAATCTCATTGTTAAAGCCACAACTGGAAATCTCCTCTTCCATACACCAAAACACCTAAAAATATACAACACTGGTAAATAAAGTAACATCACTTTAGAAGTACCTACTTATTTTTAAAATATTAACATATGGGACAACATACCTTTCAATACAGTTTCTTGTTCGAATATGGGCTTCATTATAAAGCTGTTCTCCTCTAGTTTGGGGGTTTAACAATGGAGTTAATAAATATGGCTTTAGGGGATAGGCGCTGTCTCCAAGCAACCACTTGTTACCATACAACCCACTCTCACACTGAGCTGGAAAAAGTAGATAGTTAATATAAGGTACTTATTAGCAAAATACAGACATAATAAATGTTTTATCGTTACCTCTTAGTTCTGAATTATTAAAAATAGTGGCATCGTGAGCTGAGCCAGGCCAACGAGCTATCATATTCATAAACAATAAATTAGCATTACATGCTGCTTGTACATTCAAAGAAAAGAAGCCTTTTCTATTCCTGAACTCTTCGCCTATTATGGAACCTGTAAAAAATTTGGTATTGTAAGGCTGGAGTCATACTAAATTAAGTACCTATGTAATGTTAGACGGGGACTGTAAATGCCTATGAAATATGATAAAAAAGGCAAGTACTTATTACAATAATAATTCAGGATAGTCCTACTAACCTGGTACTAGGCTTACTAGTAACTGAAAACTTACATGGGGATTGAATCTTGATGTGTGTACCATCAATTGCTGCTTTAACACGAGGAAACCTAGCAATAGCAAAGAAGTCCTGTTCTGTGTCAGTGTGCATATATATGTACTGGCTGTATAGCTGCGCTATAGCACAACTAACATCACGCACTATCCTGCAAGCAGACGATTTTGACACGCCAGCAAAGTCAGCTACTGACAACAGCATTGTCCCCAATGCATAAAACCTCAAGGTTAATAATAACTGGTAAAGTGGATGTATCCCATAGTTTCTAAAACAAAAATTAATTTTAATTAACTTTAAAATTTGCCATGTCATACGTTAGCTAGGTACTATTTTTCTAAGCATATTCAATTTAAATTGGTAAGGAATCCTACATACCTGGCTCCTTTCACTCTCAAATGAGGATGTATTTCCATAAGTAGCCGTTCTACAGAGGATTTATCCAGCCGAAATCTGATAATAAATTCACTAGAATCCAGAGTCGTCATATGGTCAACCCTTGTTTGGTACCTGCGACCACTGTATTCTTCATCTGAATCCCAGTCAGATAACATTTGTAAGTCGCTTAATTCAGAATCACTAGAGCTAAACATTTTTCAAGCAATCACCAAAAATTAGTAAAACTTAAACTCAAATAGTTTATTAGTTACACAGCAACCGACAGAATATTGGCGGTAACAAAACCAGATACGCCTCGTAAATTTGACAGCTCTTTGACGTTTCAAAAAATTTATAGGAACGCCTTGAACTGTCCTAGCCATACATTATTACTACGATCCGTTACAAGTTATCCCTCCAGCATAGCTATTCACAAACATACGATTCACTATCGTATCGACAATGACACTTTTTCGATAACCTGATTTCTGAACCGAAGGACTGGCAAAACGCTATTCACAGATCCGTATGGAAGGGTTTTTTTCTCAACCGACTATAGGTGTGTATACGGGGAACGCTACAAAATGGTAGTAAATAGATATTCGTGGTAGAAAATTTTAAGTGGTACATACATAAATTATTTTTATTGAGTGTTTCATTAAGAGCAACTATAGATTATGCATCGAGTAACTATTAACAAATAAAAAACAGTAAACAATGATTTTATTAATAAATCTTTACCAGATTTCTATTAAACTTGCTTTGTAAACTTCAACTATCTGCCAAAACTGGAATAATAATGTTATTTCTATCTATTTTTCCGAACTTTGACAAATTATGAAGTGAAAAATTAGTTTTTCACATAAGTATGTACCTATAAGAAATCATTTTACTGTACTTTCTTTTAGTTCTATTGGGATTGCGGCTAATGAGTACGTGCTACCAAAGTAGGGATTTATTTAGTTGATAATATGGCGTACCTACACAGACTGGAAGCGCGGATCGGCAAACGGATCCGCCGCGTCCATTAGGGTCCGATGAAGAGACAATATCTATATCAATCTATATCAATATCGCCTTTGTACAGTTTTTTACTTGTGCATAAAGATTTAATAAAGAAATAAAATAAATATCTCCTGCCTCTGTTGATCTGCGGCACGACCCCTTTAGGGTATATATGTTCTGTGGGCACGACGATGGTCTCTAGATTGCAAAATCACGTACTCCATCTACTCAAATAATTTAAAACAAAGTCTAGAACGAGTTTAAGTGTTACGTAGATACGTATGTAAGTATGTAACCACCTTAAATTTTATATGCAGCGGTCAAAACAATATTATAACTTTACATAAGTACATAAATTATGTAGATAAACTACACTTAATGCGTAGATTACTTTTTTATAAACAATATTTGTTGTTCGATAACACTTCCGACAGCAAATACCTGTCGGAAGAATTGATGTCTTCATACCGTATATGAACTGTCAAAATTGAACGGTTTCGGATTTGTGAATAGCGATTAAAGGAATTCGTCGATATCATTGACGTTCGATACGGTACCAAACCGTATCGTAGCTTTGTGAATAGCTATGCTGATGCCTCCCATCGGTAGTTGGCGGCCATCGGTAAATGAGCCTACGCCGCGTTTGATATAGGAACGGTAAATAGATTACGCCTCGTAGAAAATGCTACGAACCGTAAGCAAAACGAATCGTTTTTAGGATATAGGAACCGGGCATTAATCTAGCTAGTTTTGTAGATAGTATATAAGCAAGGTTTTAAGTAATTATTTATTTTACTAAAAGACTTAGCCTAGGTAACATCAGTGTTTTTTCAATAAGGGATGGGTATGGCTATTACATATGAGAAGACCCCTGCCCTTCAAACTAGGAAAATCCTGTATCTTGAAGGACTGTGTACTTTTAAGGGATTGACACGTTTTTATAAAATATCATTAATTGCGTAAGAATTCTGATGCTAGCATACATATTTATTAAAAAAGGACTTAAAAGCTAATTGTGGGGAGTGTTTGTGTGTGTGTTGCTATTGAGCTATACTGGTCCGTTGGGGTGTGTGTGGGTGTGGTAAATATAGTAAATATCTAGTCAAGGAAATGAAAATTTAGGTATTTTAGTTGTAATTTGTAGAATAAATAAGTTCCTTTGTATCGCAATAATTTAAATTTAGGAGGAAATTTAACAATTTTCTTTTTAATTCGAAAGGGTTTAGAGAATACTTTACACTATTTATTGTTAATTTGTTTTGAAGCTTTATACAACAAGCTAGAACTTAGGATGAAATACTGGTGGGCAGCAAATGTGGTGGTTGGTAGTTGTAAATCGATATGTTTGAAGTTAAGTATTAACGAATATTTAAAGACAATGAAGAGCATTTACCGGCAAATGCTTTTATAAATGGTGTCTTATTTCTCATGTAAGAGTCTTACATGAGCAATAACACACAAGCAGCATGTTTTGATTTAATTAAAAACTCGGTGTAAGCTCGGCATGGTGCCATGCGGGAAAATATAATCGATTTGATAATCTCCTCTCTTATTATTTTGAAGAAAATAGAGCCATCGAGGTTACTTGTGAGTACTAGAGCATTTCTGCGATAAGCTTGGCATTCAAGTACAGTGATGCCATCTTGATTTTATATAACCTCGAGACGTGTATCATGTACTCTTGAAAGACCTAGTATGCGCATAGTGTGCATACACAGCCCTGAATTGAAATAGGTTTGGTATGACTGAAGGTTTAAATAGGACACTTTGGCATGGAGGGCGTCTAGGGTGTGCGCATATAAAATAAATATCAATTGAACAAGAATTTGAAAAAATAACCAATTAAGCTGGTGGTACTAATTTGTTTATAAACACTTACTAAAGATTTGAAGAAAGAGCTAAAAGCATCAATAATACTAGTGCTGGAAATAGAAACATGATTCATAGAAGCGAATAAATCGCAGATTGTGAATTGCTTTGACGTTTACGACTTTCCTGGTGTGATCGTGAACAAAGGTATTTTAAATGAAAAAATAGATTGAGATCAATGGCACTTGATAAGAACTGAAATACGTGAAACTGAAAGAAAACAATTTCTTTTACGGTAGGTACTGACAAAGGCAAAGTTATTTGGTATTTTTACAGAGCCTCCAAAATTCCAGCAGTATTTACCTAGATGTTATAAGTCTGATGGTCTTTACGAAATTCAATAATTAAGGAAAAACGCAAGCATGGTAAACCAAACTTGAGATTGAGAGTTCAATCAGATGGCTTATCACTGCTGAACAACAAACTTTTCTTAAAGACGTCCTTCCATCCTATTCTCTACATCCGTATATGATACGAATCCGTCTGTATAGCCAATCAAAATGCACTACAAAACAATTCAAGCATTGAAACACGTCCAGAAAATAAAGGGCACGATCTAGCCGAGGTAATGAGTGCATTTTCCCGCGAGTCCGCTGCGCCGGCGCACCCATACTTGGAGGGACAGCGAATCCGCGGACCGATTTGACGCGTTTGACACACTGATTGCTGTTATTTCTCAAAGCCGAGTCGCCGCCATGACAGGTGGACGTTTATTTATTAGTAGATCATTATCTTTTATGACTCGGCAATATGTTTTATCTTTCGCCCTTTGGCGGGAGAAAGTAGGAAATGCACTAATGTACCCCATACATCAGGGACGTCTTGCAAGTTAAATGATGTACTATCTACGATATATGGAGTTATGGACCCTTCATAAGTGAAGAATATTTTGAAGGACTTGAAGGTTTAGCTGTCAGTCATTCTTCGAGCTTTTGAAATTATGGACAAGTTGTACTAGCTCTTTGTATTGAATAGGCTTTTAACTAGGTACTTTTAAAACCATTTTGAGTTATAATAATATTTTACAGTGAGCAAAAATCTGGTTAAGTATATTTCTAAAATTGCTTTTTTATTATACGTAGTTTACGTAAATAACGTAAAAACGAGGGATTTATTACAAAATAAATATCAACAGAAATATAATAATATATCTATTTTTGAAAGCATTGAAATTGCTCATGAACTTCACAGAACAACACATCAAACTAAAACACTGTACACACAGAGTAGTAAGTAGTTTGCGTCAGAAAGCTATAAGAAACTATCAAATTATATTATTACATTAGTATTTATAATCTATTCATAAAACATTTCAAGAACAGGTGCCGATTTAAAACCCCATAAACGCCATCGAGGCCTTTCCATAAAGAGCTGAGTAGCCCATCAGCACTCCTAATACGAAATAATGAAATGAATAAAACGGTAATTAGCATAATCATCCAACGACCCGACATTCCTATTTACCAAAAATGGCTGACACTTACCCGTCATTATGGCGTCGATGACGTCACGAGGACAGTTCTTAGAGAAATTCCAAAAGTCACTGATACTTTCAAACACAGGCTTTTCCACGAAGATTATAACAGAACTGCGTTATTCCAGAATGTTCGCGCTGGAATGCGAGCTGCCGCCATATGTTTCGTATAAGTCTGGATAACTAGTATTGGCAACCGGGCGTAACCATGTACTTATGTACCGTCCTTTATTGAATCGTGTGGGTGGTTACTGGAGCTAAGGAACTTCCCGCAGATCAATCGTTAGTCATAGGGCTGAATGTTCAACAAATTGACTCAACAGAACAACCTGTTACGGAAAACACTTACACAATAGTTTATATAGTGTGCAAACTTTTGTTTAGCCAAAACTTAGACGTGAGGCGATGTAAACACTAAACTGTGTAGCCGCTAGGGTTCAAGGATCCGCGACTGACATTGCAGTTTTCCCGAGGACGTGGGCGGGCGGGTGCATTCGACGCGACACTGCCAGGGTTAATGCACCCGTGACATCACAACCGTGGCCTGTGATAACGATCGATCACGAATTAACAAACCACGGAACTAAACAATTTAAACAGCCACTTATTTTGTTCTAAAGGGATACACAGAAGAACAAATTGAAAAGGATATACAAGATAAAAACAATGAGATAAAAGAAAAGTAACTTTTTCATCAAGCTTTTTAGTATTATCTAAAAAATTACAAGCGCCACCTGGTTGATCAAGATAGAACTTATTGGTCGACAGTTTCATAAAGTAATATGAATCATATGTTTCGCTGCGGTGTGAGTATAGGCTGAAGTTTTCCTAGACAAGCATAGATGGCGCTGTATACAACAGCCACAAGTTACCAGAAAAGCTAGTATAAATATTGGCAGAGAAGAAAGAAACAACAATAATATAATTGGTTGCATTGAAAATAGAGAAGACAAATGGGCTCTTCAAACTCTTCCTGGACTAACAACAGCTGAACTGCTAAGATGATAATATTAAACGGAAAGCGTTGTCTGGAAAATTGACAAATTATGCTTTTTCACGAATCCAATAATAGATGGTACGAATAAGTGGTGACAAAAATAAAGGGACTGGCGGAAAACATTTGGCTAGTAACAACAACGAAATGAGGTTGTTCACCGAAACATCTCTAACCACGATCTACGTAATAAACAGAATTATTGGCAAAAAGCCTTCGTTTTATTACCGAACCACTTGAATTGCTGAGTTTAAATTTATTTCTATCTTCAATTTACGAAGTCGTAATCCTTCTGACCATTATTCCAATTTAGTTAGTATAGGTTCGTATATGCACCGGCCTATTCTGTAAAAGTCTCAACATGAAAACTAAGAGATGAAGTGTTAATAGTGTCAATCCTTAGAATCTGGTGGAATTACAGTTTACTTCAAGCTCACTTCACCTTAGTTTTAACGATGAGAATTTTACCGAATATAATATATAGGTATCTGCTGATATTTGTTTTGAACTTCAGTAAGCTAAGCTATCCTCAAAGGATTCGTAATGCTTATGCTAGATGTGGTCGCTGTCGTAAGAAGTTGACTACATATCGAAATAAAAACTTTTTTACAAAAAAAAACAACCGACTTCAAAAAAAACTACAAAGTGATAAATAACTTTAATTTCGGAACTCGGTGTCGTTGGTTCCGAATTTTCGTTTTTTGACACCGACTTCCGAAATTAAAGTTATTTATCACTTTGTAGTTTTTTTTGAAGTCGGTTGTCTTTTTTTGTAAAAAAGTTTTTATTTTTCACTTTTTAGTTGTACCTACTCCACACAAATTCAAATAACACTAGTGCATTGAGGAATTGAAGACACCGACTAGAAGAATCATCAAAATTCGCATAGAAATGCCGGAGATGCAGTACATTTATGCATATAACATCGTACATAAGAATAATTATATAATGTATTATATACTAAAACCTTCCTGAAAGTATGTAGATCACATTAGTGAAAGAATTATCAAAATCGGTTCATTAGTTTTTGAGAAAATCGCGGACAAACAAACATACATACATACATACATACATACATACATACATACGGGTCGAATACAGAACCTCCTTTTTTGAAGTCGGTTAAAAATGCCATAATTAAGGTTTATGATTTATACCAGCGCAGCGTGATGTGTTAATTCCGGGACATCCTGTTTTTCAACAACAACATAAAAGATTTAAATCTGATAAATCAAAACAATTTTATTTATAGACTGGAGGGATTTATTTTATTTTACCATTTATGTAAGTACACACATATATAAACAGACAAGAAAAAAACAGAACAGAAAATAAGGTACAAAGGTGATGCTGTGGGATATTTTAAATCTAAATAGATGATCATGAACAAAAGAAGCAAACGATTTGTATCAATTCTACCTACAGAAGCCCTAAATTACTTTTCCTATCCAATAGATGCGGCCTTGGTCACTGGTTAGTCGAGGACAAATGGACAATTTGACAAATGCAAATAATAGATCCCTCGACGCGATTCATTTAGATTAGCAAAGTAGGGCTGGGTCAGAGCTCTGCTGAAAGCTAAAAGCATATTAGCCTGATTGGAACTGATAGCGAATCTACAAAACGATGACATAATCTATAGAACCTGACGGAATAGAAGCTTAAGCAAATTATTTCTAAACACGCGAGATATTATTAGAAGAATACGATATTATAGAAACAATAAATGATAAAGAAGTAAATGTCAAACATATAAATTCCAATTGTTGTCACAGTAAATCATTAGACTTTTATTAATACAATTCATTTGAAAGACAAACAGAAGACGATGTAGCTATACGATAAGCATTGGATAATTTTGAAATGCAAAAGAATATAATAATATCAAGTAACGCAATAGTTAAACAACAAACAAATATAAGAAATGAAAGTTTATCTACAAACAAATTCGGTCATCAGTATGCAAGAATATATCGGATTACTGATAGATTATTTACTATTGAACCATTAACTTTCCATTTGAGGTACATACGTGATTAGAATTATGATGAACAACCGGATGTAGGGAGTCATAACATTTTGGCAACTGAATTTTAATCATTGCAATCGTTGATTGGACTACCTAGTTAATCCTCTCACATTTTATAATGAAGAAATATTTTAACTTGACTGAATTAAAGATAGACTAGAAATGTGGTGTAGATAATGAGTGTTAAGAGATCAAAGCGTGAATGTTCAAAAATACGATTAGCAAAACACTTTTTGAGTGAAGTTTCGTAACACGAAAGACTTGAAAACATTTTAACACAGTTCAATGTCTTCTACTGTAAAGCTTTATGAATTCATTTTAAAGAACTGTGTCTTTAAAACTAGAATATTTTATCTTAGCTCGTAAAGCAATAGTGTTGCAAGATAGAAAACTATTCAAATGATTGTCGCAAATTAAAACCCAATGGGCACTCTGCCAATTGTCACAATTAATTGCCGCACGTACATACATGATGCCGGAGCCAATGACCTTTCATTGACAAGTTTTTCATAAACTCTTCATTGAGGAGCAAGATTTTATAATTTACACTCAGTATCATCTTCAACAGGCAATTATTTTTTACGAGCCACCAAACAATTCGTAGATAGTAATCCCGAAATTAATTGTCGGAATGGCGTTCGATATAGCCTCCGTAACTTCTCTATCACGAATATTTCTCAAACCATAGTAATTGCTTCCCATTACCACTAATGTCACTATGCTTATGTCATCATCTCCCTAGGCTTTTCTCAACTATGTTGGGGGCGGCTTCTAGTCTAACCGGATGCAGCTTCATCCGGATCCAGTATTTTACATGGAGCGACTGCCTATATGACCTATATTCTACAAAAGTTTTAACCGTCATTCAGTGGCAGAATATTGAAAAAACATACAAGGTGGAGAGGACAATAAATTAAAGTTATATGAAGCTTAACTCCACATTGTATATACACAGAAAATAAATCTATGAACGGACAATCCTTAACGAATTTTGTGTTATCTGGATTGGATTTTAAACATCATGATAACCATTAAAACAACACCAGCTGCTACATCTAAATCAATATAATATCTAATATTTCTATCACTTCTACCTATAAAACTGTATGGCTGGCTATAAAATAATATTTAGTAAGGACATCCCATTTCTCAAAATTCTCCAGTCAGGTTCCAATAAATATTGAGTCTCCGGACTTTGAAAGACTTTCAACATGCCATCTAAAAACACGATTAACGATACTGTAAATATCGTGAAACTAACGTTAGATAACAATTTGTGCAACGTGTTTTTTTTCTGGCCAGCTGGATACAGGAACTGGGACAAACTACTTTATTTATGTGTCCATTTGTCCTCTAATGATCTTACTCGTAAATATCGAAGGGATTAACAATGTTGGTACAGAATTTTAAATAAATTACTGGTAGGGAGAAGCTTTTGAAGTAGGGTGATTAAGATTCTTGAGTTGTATGGGTATTTATAATGTCCTATGGAGAAAATATATCTTTAATAAATTAAGAAGATCTGCAACTACAGGCCATTGTTCCCAATCGAGAACATACAAGGGAAAACTAGGGTGAGATGATAGAGCAACGTTTATATATAAATTGCTTGCTTCCCTCAGTTAACTCTGCACTTGTTGGAGTTGCAATTTGTAATGACCTTCTGGGTCCAATTCAAATTCGCCATCCTATATTAGCGCGGCCTTTTACTTCTCGCCGGCGTCTGATTTAGTAATTTGATCATCCGTGACGGTGAATACGTAATCAAACTGATGAGAGTGGTCACTATTAGCGTTAAATAAATTGCCACAATTAAACCCTACTGAAAAATAAAAGGAAGCAGAATATACGGAAAGGTTAATTGCTTAACACTAGACCAACATCAAAGCGCAACACAGGAACAAATATGGAATCAGGAAATATAATTCAGGTACAAATTGGAGCTAAAATAGCTCAGTGCAAACAAGCTCGCATACCAGGAGTTCAAATGCCGGTAACTCAGACGCACTAATTAATTCCTGAAGAGTAACATTGTGTGGAAATGTGAGCCAAATGGGCGATTGAATCAAGCCTTTATTAGCAGAATTCGATGTTAAACAACACATCTAATATGCAAATGAAACGATAATTTCTACGGTGAATGATTTTCTGTTTAAACAAGGTTTTGTTTGAAGAAGAGTCTACTAATGGATCTAAATTCTTAGATAGTTGAATGAACTTGTCAGGAAGACTAGAGGTTCAATGTCGTATCGCCAAATATTGGTCATGCATGCTGCTAATATTTGAGTCTTTGTATTCCAAATACAGAGTTCAGCATAACATTTAGTTCACAAAGGCTTTAGTAATGTACTCCTTAGAAATACAAATCAGCAAAAACGAGAGGAGAGACCATAAAGAATTGACTACAGATATGGAGTCACTATTATTTATTTAAAAACCCGCTGCGCCCCTCGTTTTCACCCGCATAAGTCGTGGGAATATCGGGATAAAAAGTATCCTATATGTTAATCTAGGGTGTCAGCTACCTCCATACCAATTTTGTCCAGCCATTTGTGCGTGAAGAAGTAACATACATACAAACACACTCGGACACTTTCGCCTTTATAAATATTATAGTGTGATGTCTATCAAATTAAAACGATTAACCGAATGAATAGTAGCAATGGATCAGTAATGAAGAATTATATTACAAAACGAACCCATGTTTTAATAACCTACCCATAATTAAACATTAGCGACTGTCCGATGAAACATATGGCATTGAACACGCAAAGTTTGGGAATTGAAACTAAATATGGTTTAATGTTAAGCAAGCATGTGACTCATATAATAACAGTGAAGCTATTTATTTTAATTTTTCATAATATTATTATTTTCGGTAAGACAGAATCAACAATGATTTGGACAATGAACCTAATGAAGTGAATACGTTTCCAAATACCTGCACGTAGGGTACCGTTACTTGTAATGACGGAGACGAATCGTCACGTAATGTATATAATACGGCTCTTGGGTTACAGAAACATGTAAGTATGCCTAGCACGTATATTTTCATATCAGAGGCATAAACAAGTTCTTAGCTATTTTTCTGTATTGGACCATATTTCACTGGCACCTTGATAATAGGACTGCAATGATCATCTTTCTGACTGAACGACTTGACAATTCAAAAGTGCCTATAATTGGTTTATTTGAAACAAAAACTTTGAGTCCAATGAAAACATCTAGATCGGACGGAAGTAAATTGTATAATTTTTCTTACGTTTGGTGTCAACTCAAAAGGCACTTGTGTTAACACTGTTAACTAGACTCGATTAGCGTCTAGATACAATGACCAAGAAGTGGACTAACCCAATTTTTCATAAGTACCTGAGGCAACAACTACGGTAGTGTAAAGGATATAAAACAATTTTTATCCTTTTTGAGAAAATCAAATTTATTTTATGAAAATGATTCACATGTCATATCATTCAAAATACAACCAACTGCTAACGTTACTGTCGTTTCCCAAGACAGAATTAAGAAGTAACGATAAAATAATAGCTGTAATAATATGGATATACAACAATTTGATGATTAGCTCAAATCACATTAAAGTGATGTCCGTAATTGACTTGGAAGAAACTTGAAATACTTCAAAATGGAAAAATGCAAAACAAGGTTAATGAGGTACACTTTTTCTGAAGCTTTTTGCGTCAAATAAGAAGATTTATATTGCCACCGGAATGGTAGACGAATCTGAAGAATACAAAAAAACACAGCTTTAATGAAAATAATTAATTTAACTCTGTAAAAAAATAAATAAACCACGTAGTGATCTTGAAAAGAGACCTCCCTTGGTATGAAGGTGATACAGAACCCGAGAAAGATTTACGGGCCATTTATTGTATGTCCATATTTGGACCCTTTCGTCTGGCCTTCCATGGAGACCTGAGTCAGAGGCCGGCTGTGAACGTGTATTGTCGTAACACTGGCCACTAATAAGGAAATCTGGATGAGCGTTCCGTGTCTATGGTAATTTAAAACTAGACGTGCCGAGTTTGGCGCGAAACTGGCGTAAACTTGACAATGTGCCACATATGTTTTTATTTCACTGTAAAGTGATAACAGATTTAAAAATATAAGCTACTAAAATATTTAGCGAATGCCTTGACTTCATTTTCAGTATCTACCTGTTTTGTCAAGGCAGATTCTGTTACGTTGTTTCAGCTTGTTTGATTAAAGTGCAATTCATTAATCCAGCTGTTTCTTTGGATAGTTTTAAATCGTTTAATGTTTGATCCATGAAATGTTTACGATCTTCTTCTTCTTTTCGTATTGACGGTACATCTATAGTACACGTTTTTGTAGCGTCACAGGAGTTGTTCAGATCGTTAAGTATGCAGGTGCACAGACATTTGGGACACTCCAGCTAATGGGACGTAGACTGACGACATCACACATGGACATGGGACATCATGACGATCAAGAAACTCAAATACAAACGATAACGCAGCTAAGCTAATGAAGGTAAACGACAATTCATTCTGTACTGATCAATCTTTATGTATTGAGGTTTTAATTAGACTCTGGTTTAGGGCAGATTATAAATGAACAACATTTGCATAAATATTGAAATGATAATGAATTCTCTATGGCCAGTCTTTGGTACTGCTATAGGCATAGAAATAGATATGAAAACGTTCTGTGAATTAACAATCAAGTTGGGAGACTCAATGAATGTTGCATAAACATGTTACCTTACTATTACCGCAGTATTGTGGATGTAAAAGGAACAGAATAGTTTCCAATCGTAACTTACATAGGTATGTACTAATCTGTATAAATCTATACTAATAATAAAGCTGAAGAGTTTGTTTGCACGGGCTATAATCTCTGGAACTGCCAGTTGGATTTGAAAAAATCTTTTTGCTTTGTTAGCCCAATTCGTCATCGTTTAACATCACGCTACGACCCTTAGAAGCCGAGCAAAAAGATTCAGAAAGAACGATAAGTGAAAACGATGTTAATGACGGGTCGTTTTATAATAATGTCGCTGTTATTTTAGTATAGGCATTGTGTATCATACGACTTCTACGCGAACGAAGTCACGACCAGAAGCTAGTTTTATTTTATAAACAGCTGAATGTTTATTGAAATAAGTCAAACAGTAAATTGGCATTCCATCATTTCAAACGAACTCATGTGCCATTCAACGCTCTTCTTAGTATTCTTACAAAATATTGGCAAACAACAGTGTAATAAATCCAGACACGTAGGCACTTACGTTTACTTCCTCAGCGTTTTAAAAACTATTAATATCTTAGGTACTGAACCAACTGAAATCAAGGATCCGCCGTCCTTTTCCGTCTCACTTTTTTCTCACCCAGGTGCGACTGGTCATTCAGGACTTGATTCTTAATAACATCCATCTGCGCAAGCGACATTATGTCACGACCTCGCATAGGTCGATGTCGAGGCGACTTTATCCACCTTTTATATCTTATATCATACAGATACACGATTCAATGAAAACTTGTTTCCCTCAAGACGAATCGTCTTTCCGATTTCGATGTGGCGACTGTGCGAAGGTTGTAATTTTGTTTAATTATATTTATTCTTGCTTAATTTTTATGTTAAATAAACGGATAATAATTGGATAAGAAAGTGTGGTTTAAATTCTGTAACAATCTCGAACAATAATAGCTTCAAAATTGTACACCACTGACAAATTGTCCTAATCAAAACAGATGCTCCGACTAAAACTCAAAATAAATCTTTTCAATATCACTACAATAATACAGATAGTATTAAATCTAATAACACAAGCGTATGCGTACGCGCAGGCATGACACACATATGTAAATCACATGGCGTCCGCGGCTTTATGTAATCCTTATGAGTGTCGTGACCTTGCGTTAATTAAGACTACAATAAGTATGTGCTACGGCAAATTCAATATCGCTTATGTCTATAAAATAAATTTTAAACTTGTTTGTCACAGATTCTGAGAGCACCATAAAATGCTAGGTGAAGAATTGGTTTATGGTAGAGATTTACGAGATACAAATAAAATAATTGATTGAAACTATAAAATGATGTAAAGGCTATGCGACTATAGGGATATCCAGATATGACAATCTTAAAGTGAGGACAATGGTTATATCCAAGAGCGGCTAATCAATACCGTTTATATCAATCACTTGGGTTATTAGGTGATCACAAGAATGATGAGTTTTAGAAAAAAATACGTTTATAGTACTTTAAACCGTCGCGTTTGTCGAGGAATTGCTAGAAAGTACTAGAAACAATCAAATGTAGCCAAATAAATGCCGCATAAGTACCTCGAAATTACGAGTATTTAAACCGTGTCACGAATTATTTGCCTTTGATTACAGTGTTAAACATGTAATAGTAATTGAACATTAACGTATTATAAATAACGAAGGCAGCATTCTACTAATCTTGAGTTATTCAAAAAAATATAAATATCCGGGACCTGTGTTTCTGCCTTGAGGGACTCCCTCTCTAAGATTCATATTTAACTTAGATTTACAAGGAATGTAATAATTTCTATCGGACAAGGGACAATACTAAACTTAGCAGATCACCGCAATTTTCAATTAGTCACAGAATTCTCAAATCTCGATAAAAATACTGAATTTGTTTCGCCTCACGATACTTCCGAAAATATTCCAACCATAGAAAAATCATAAACGAAAGATATCAGTTATATCCCTCTTGTTGATATGTGAAGCTATTTTTAATTACAATTACTTAAATATATTTTTAATTTCACATCAAGTAATTAAATCCAGATAATCATAAGATAACGCATGGATAGACTAAATTCAATCGATAATTGTTATCATTTCATGTTGCAATATGTTTATGATTTTAAAAAATAATTAGAATACCTATAACATATCATACAACTAGCTGCGCCCCGCGATTTCACCCGCATAAGTCTCGATCCCGTGGGAATATCGGGATAAAAAGTAGCCTATGTGTTAATCCAGGGTGTCAGCTACCTCCATATCAAATTTTATCAAAATTGGTCCAGCCGTTTGAGGTTGAAGAAGTAATAAACACACACACACACTCACAAACTTTCGCCTTTATAATATTAGTGTGATATTATTGTTTGTAATAAGTTAATAACACGCCTGAATGTAAACATCAAAGACTTACGACAAATAGTCGCAGACATACAAATTTCACGCCCTTTATGAAGGGGAATTAATTAGGACAAGCAGATGGGATGTAACAACCCGCCAACAACATAAGTGGACGTCCCCATTTGTAAGCTCGCTGGTTGGTTCTATTATATTCCTAGAACATTTAACAGGTTTAAAGAACTATTAATCATTTCTATCCTATGCATTATTTTAATAACCTTTCCAATTAGCTCTATCGCACACAACCTCTATCAGACCTCTGACAACATAATCCAATGTAGAACATTTTCGCACATACCACGACCTTACAATGTCACCGCACCACATTCCGTTTAGTGATGAAACACCACATTTAGCAGCTAAACGCTAAATTGCAGACGTGGGCTTGGCCACAATGATAAATTTAAACTTAGTAATGCCTTCCACGCCGATTCTGGCCATAATAGACTATGTACACAACATTTTGTTATATGTATTTATACATGAAACGCGTTGCACTTAAGATACCAGTAGCCCTATCTTCTAAGTGCTTAAAGAAAACTGCATAAAACGTACACGTGATAAACAATGTTAAAACGATAACGTAACACATACACAAATTGTTTACAGCAAGGTCTCTCCTGAAATACACTATAAAGCTGATGATGAGACAGTAAAAGTTTTCGTACAGTTTGGTCACCACCCACGAGGTCTTCCAGGAATAGACGCCACCGTCATAAAAGAACGGAACAAAACCGCAAAACCGTCAACTAATGCTAATGAAACCAAATTAACCTGACTACAAACAGCAACGATGACTTCACTAGAAGTACTCTATAAACATCACAGCTTTTAAAATTTAATTGAGTTGAATACCATTAAACGACCATACGTTTTAGTTAGGACAATTGCTGTGCGAACTAATCATGGAATTACACAAACGTGTTGACACATCAACCCGTTAGACGCTCAACTAAACACTCCAAAAATAGCAGCCTGGCAAACATCACTTGAATTACAAAAGAGAAATGTACATCTGTACGGTTCACGCATCGTAGTAAATAAACACACATTGAGAGAGAAGTCTCACGATTCGACGTGGATGCACTCGAAGAACTCGCATGAGAAAATAAACACTAGCACCGGGAAATGATAGTGAGAACGTAGTTATAATGTTACCAACACCCAGCTGTAGCCACACTCGTAATTACGGTAAACAAACACCAGCTGAATGATAGACACCGATAAATATCCGTTACACCATTTTTACACAATAAAACCGATTTAATATTGATTAATACTCACAGCCGGGCGATATTCCGTTCTCCTTCATAGCGCAGCGGAACGGATAGTAAGTGCCTGGCAGCACCTTGCCATACATTGTTCGATCCATCTTCGGCCAATCACAGCTGTCTTTGGGAATTAAAACACCCACAGGAACAACACCGGCGTCAGCGCGCCATAATCACAGCCTACACACTATCCGCGTAAACGACGTCCTACGCGAGGAAATGCAAAACACTTGCAATTACTATACGGTGCACCCCGTGCAAACAAGTTACTGATTTATGCACGCACGATATTGGGCTATCATAAGGACGCGATGCGACTGAACGCTATCGGTCTAGTTCAGTCGTATTGATCGTCATATCGATGATTTTAACTCCGTTATCGATAAGCGTAGTGATAAGTGATAAGGCAATGTCACGGGGGCGAGGTCGCGTTGCTCCGAGTAGAGTATTCGTCAACGCGGCGCGGTCACAACTGTCGTGTGGTGTGCCGGTGCCGATGCCGGCGCGCGCGCAGCCACACCGGCTACACTTCCAGTATTATTTATACGCGGGGACGGCAACAAATCAATGCATTTGTCAAAATCGATCCGTTTGTTCCGGCTTCTATACAGAATTTATTGAGGAAAATCATAAAATGAACAATAAACTATTTTAAGATCACGCACTAGATCTTATACGACTAGAAATCGCTTTACTATCACTGTGCACTACTTAGAATGATAGATCTTTTGATGCCATATATTGACTTCAGCGAAGTAGCTAATTCATATCAAACGCTCTACTAGATCAAAAGAACCAATCAGATGTTAAAGTTAATCTAAATAATGGTAATAAAGCAACACGTCTCTAGAGAATTTCAGTAATTCTCAGTGTGGAGGTAGAATTGTCAGCAAGCCAGAGAGAGGGCGATCAATCATGGATTCCGTGGCAAGAAAAATTCTAATTTCGTGCTTCGTTCCCGCCAAATTCTACCGCACCCAAGCCACATCCGGCAGCAATACGATGCGCACGCGTCTCTTGACTTAAGACATCCGGCTCATCATTCCACTGCATCACACTTCACTATAAGTTTACGATTGTCATTAGAGAAGTAGCGACTACCACTTTGATCTAGTTGAAAAGAAAGGGCTATAAAGTTTGATAACAACTCTCAAAGATTAATAGAAATCGTGTTAATTAACTAACAGAAGTCATTAAGTTTTGTAGTAAATGTTACCTATGTTCGTAAATCGCCGCAAGAGTATGCACACTTAAGCAATTCCGCAAATTGCTGCTTTTACGCAAATAACAGCTAAACATGGACATATACGAGTTTGTATAGCGAAGTACATTTTACTACTTGTCCATTTTACGATCGAGTTAAGTGCTCTATTGTTCCCTGGCTGGACTCTAATAAGGAAGTAAATATTTGAGTGGTACTGGGTACTCGCACAGTGCTAACTGAACTCTCAACCCAGATGCATAGGAAACTCAACTATTGCACAGTGCAAAGAATTAGCCGCTGTTTATTGAGGCTTCAATCACTTACTTCATTACCTCTGAAGGTGTTTGTTTAGACACTTTATTATTTTCCACTATTTCCAGTTTGCCGTGGAAAAGGCCATGTTTTGGGCCAACAAAATTTAATACACTCTAAAATTTGCCGTCGAAACGACACGACGTAGAAGACTATTTAATTATTTTTTTTATCCTAAAACAGAAACAGAATTTTCTGGCATCAATATATTATTCAATCTTTTATCAATCGTTACGACCATTCCGACCTTGATAGGTCTTGAACTTACGGTCCCTAAACGCGATTAAAAGTTTGAAACCTAGCCAAGAACAATCGTTTTAACTGCCAAGGGTATTTATTTTAAAAATAGTAAAGAAACATTAATGAAAGTTTACAATCATCACATACAAACAACCCACCAAGGAGACTTTACAATTCGTTTTGTGGAAATTAATAAACTTCACAAGAATAAATTAACGCGGAAAAGCTCTCGGGGAATACTGTCACCAATGTTTAAATATTATTTTCTCTATTTAATCTTCGTGTAAACACAATCAATTTCGACCTATGTAAAAATAGTTTTTATTATTAATGTCGACGGTCTATCCGGAAACACTAAATATTTAAATACGATTGAATTAAAAAGTAAAATTTCTAAACTCAACGTTTTAATTTCAAAATGGATCAAAATTTAAAATAAAGAAAACGTTACAAGTAGAACTGTTCCCAACCAGTACGTTAGGACTGGGTACACGCGTGCGACTGACAGATGTCGGGAACGCGTAACACGCAACTCATCGTAGTCAGTGACGGTGTGATGACGTCACTAAACTATGTATTTACAGCCTTATCCACGAACAGGCCAAACTGATACGATTTAGGTCAGATAGGGAAAGTTAATGGTATTGAACTGAAATTGGCAAACACTGCGGTTTATCAGCTGTGAGTCTGTAACACTGAGTTCAAGGCTGAAATCGTAATTTCCAAGTAATTCTGAGATCATAAAGGTTCCAAGGTTTCTGAGATCACTCATTCATTGTTACAAACGTGATGTAATTTAATTCATGGTCAATACGGAAACTCTTACTCCATAAACAATTCTAGAACTAGACAACTAAAGGATAATCTCATGGTGTGTTTACTATGACATACTATAATTCCCTACAAGACTTGACCTCAAATCAGTGTTGCTTATTGAATTAAAATTTAATTTAAAAAGTTTTAATAGTCAATGCAATTACTAGCGGAAAGGATGACGACTAATAGAGATGTATGGAAGAAAGAGACATGTTGCGCCAACCCCAAATAAATTGGGATGAGGGCAGGAGAATGATGATGATGATACTAGTAGAAAGGAAAGATAACATTAGTATCAGGATCTGCATAAGCTTCCGCTTTCTGCAGTCATCAACTTCCCCAAATACATATATTTAAAACTGACGTACATATGACCTACAGCTGCTGCAGCTGCGGTTGTTAAAACATTTCAAGCGAACCTCCCATCACTTGACCAGTGTAAAACATCAAAAAACGACATCGATCCAATGTCCAAAGCTACGTGTTTCCAATCACACAAGATAGGTGTGTCGCCTATTACAACATTCCCTAGTGCACGTCGACCACTAATTAAATTAATTAGGCAGAACGGGAACGAAGCACATTAAGCGTGGTATCGCGTGAACTGTGCGTGTAAAATGTGGAAATGTGATAGCTATGGTAATGACATCGCATTTTTTTTAAAGTTAGAAGTTGTGTCCACAGTGTCGAAGGCCTTTGAAAAGTCCAAAAGCTCTCAAAGGATCGTGTTCAATGCCAATTCGATGTTGAAGTAAAGTATAAGAATAGGTATAATTGAGAGCAGTGAGAGCAGTGGTAGCGCAGTGAGAGCAGTGGTGGCTCAGTGGTATCGGTACCGACTTACCGAGTTGTAGGACGTGAGTTCGAACCCAGGCAGACGCTTTACTTTATGTATTTAATTTCATCACCACTGCTCTCAAAACGGCGAAGGAAAACATCGTGAGAAAACCGGCATGTTCTAGAACCAAAAATTACATCCACCGACCTGCACTAGCCCGCATGGCGGATTACGGCCCACTCCCTCTCACAGAGCGGAGGCCTGTGTCCCAAGTCCCAACAGCGGGAACATTATAGACTGATCACAGTAATCGGTATAATTTATAGCGCTTTTCCAAGTCAACCTACATCAGAGGCGGAGGCCTCTTAATCTTCATCCTGAGTCTTATTGATTTTAAACCTAATGATTTCTTAATTATGTTTAGTATGGGTCGAGTGGCGGTTCGCACTATCATAAATCCGTTTTATGATGCTTTATTAAGTCATCGGGTCAGGAATTTCTTTCATCGGGAGTTTTATCTACATACGTCCTACGCCATTTTTAGATTGCTATGTTATTTGCTTACCAACTCGCACTGGGCCGGAATGGTGGATTATGGCCCACTCCCTCTCACAGAGTGGAGGCCTGTGTCCCTGCATTGGGAACATTTGGGCTGATTATGATTACGATGTTATTTGCTTTACTGAATCCAATTTTTATTGTAATGCAAAGTTTGTTGATCCAGTCTAAAAAAGTGTTCGAAAGCTTTTCGTCTTATTACTAATTGCATTGTAATTGAAGTAAACAGACAAATAAATTGTCACCTCCCAATTAAATGAAGCCCCACAAGATAATACTTGAAAAGCAACGAAGCGGTGTTGCAAAACTGATAACTAGCCAATGCAATGTAGCAGCTAGCAGTGGACTGTGAACTTTGGATTAAAGGCAATTTTTTTCTTCTATACGAAAACGTTCGTAGCATAGATATCCATAATAATGTTGATAAAGAGACAAACAATTACGCCTGTTGTTTCTCTTGAGTTCATTGCATTTTTATTTACAATTTAACCATTCACAGTGGCCATATTGTCTTTGCAAAAGATCGTCCTTTACTTTTTGACGACATTAAAGATAGTAAAATAAAAAGCCATCTTTATCTGGAGAATGGACAGATGAACCAACCTGAGTAACGCCACCCATGGCAAAGGTCAGAGATATCAGTCAATCTTCGACGGTAGGCTTACGTTTACTAGTAGAAATTGACGTGCTTTGGCAATCATATTAAATTCGGCAATCATGTTATTGAAAGCTGCCAATCTATCACTAGCATTACATTTCAATCAACTCAGCCTATCGCAGTCCACTGCTGGACATAGGCCTCTCCCAGACTGCGCCACAACACCCTGTCCTCCGCCTTCCGCATCCAATCTACCCCAGCAACTTTCTTTAGGTCATCCCACACCACGCTTGCCGCTTAAATTTCAATAGCACGCACATATTGAGATCTCACAAAGTTACACCACCTAATTAATCGATTATTTTCGTCGCAGCTCAACAAACATTTATCTTGATTCCAACTCAGAATCCGATTTATTGGTCTGTCAGTTCGCATGGGCATTCCACACTGACATGTAACAGATTTCTTACATTCCCCCTCTGGGATAATTCTCGAGTGTCTGATTAATCCCTACAGCTATATTTTTAGAACATACGTGTAGGTATGGGACTATGGAGGAATTAACGTACATCATAGCTTGTTAAGATATGGCTGAACCACTTAAAGTTGATTGGTTTTTAATGGGAAATTGCACGCCATATTGTGTGGTATAAGTAATACTGATGGACTGCTACAATATCTCATTTTAATCTTCTAGTTAGTGAATGCTAAGAGGAACGTGTACACGAATGGATAGGATAAAAAAGGAGTACATAAGAGGAAGTCTGAAAGTGGCACCTGTAACTGAAAAGTTGTGTGAAAATCGTTTGCCATGGTATGGACATGTGATACGGAGGAATGAGGAAAATGTCGTGAAAAAAGATTTGAGTATGAATGTCGACGTCTATAAGAGTACGGGAAGACCAAAGAAACGATGGATGGACTGAGTCACAGATAATATAATACCTGTGTGAATATGGTTAGAAAGTAGCTCGGTTGACAACCGAGATGACGATTAATAGAGAATTATGGAAGAATAAGACATGTTGCGCTGACCGCAAATAAATTGGGATATGGGCAGGAAAATTATGAATCTTCTAGTTAGTGGGAGCAGTAGACTGCATCGTCGGATTCTATAAATAATATGAGATATGTTAGGTGGAGTATTGAGAACTTTCTCATGCAATTTGTCGGTCTCTTTCTTGAGTCCATCTGCAATTGCTATTCATGATAAGAGCGCCCTTGTATTTGCATCTGTTGTTAGTTAATAGTCTTGTTGTTCATTCGTTATGTGTGAGATTATTTTGATATCCCGCAGTTCTCACAGGCTTTGTTCGTGTGACGTGAGCGTTTTTATAAGTCAACATTCATTCAAGAATGTTTGTTTTCGTACTCCTAAACTTGTTTGTTCAATCATTTGTGAGGACACCCCAGGACGATATTTTGCTAAATTATCTATGTCAGGGTGGTCACTTTGAACAGCACCATCAACCAAAGCTTTTACGGAACTCTATTATCTTTGATAATAAATAATAACTCAGATAGTTAGTCTAACCCGTTAATGGCTTTAGAAATAACCCCTTGATGACACCCCATAGCCTCGCGGTGATTAATGACCGGCGTTGTCGGTCCCCACCTTGCAATCTTATAAAAGCTATTATGTTATATGCGTAGCTAGTTAAGTTATAGTCATAATGTTTGCTCTATCATTACATGCGGATTTTTACGTAAAAATATGTCCAAAATAGACATGGTGGAGTTGAAAATACAATTCCGATTGGCTATTCCTCTAGTCCGAATACTTCCAGCGCACAAACCATGAATTAAGGGAACCCTGGTATCTGGAAACTGGGTAAGATTCGATCGAAGGTGATTTGGGATAACGTGCTTTTGGTCTGAAGTTACTCGATAGTGTTATTTAGGGCCGCAGTCATTCGGGCTTTCGTTTCTGGGTATGAAATGTCGTTATCCCACTCTAGTGCGTTATGGTTCTTAAACACGACGCTAATTAAATTAACAGATTAGTCTAGTGAAATTATTATTTGATTGGTATATTTCCGCTTAGCAGTGTCAAAGAACTCATTATCCCACAAAAATCGATATTTGTTGTAAATGAATTCAGGATATGTGTCAATATTTTATAGCATATGCGTACACTCGGTTATTGCGACACATTCCTACAGACCTGTTTCAGAGCGTGTCTTGTCTCCTTTGAAGATGTTATGTAACTTACTGATTAGCGCCATTTAGGTATTTGTATTTGTGCATACGAATTTAATTAGGCGTTGATATACACGGCGATGGCACCTACAAGGTGTAAGGACCAAGTTGTCTGACTGACGTTATTTATGTCGCCGATCTTCCGTCGACGACGGATCTTTGGTAAGATGTAAGGTGTGAGAAGCTTGTATGCAATTATTTGTACCATCGACGACGTTAATTATCTACGCGATGTGTCTGGCCTAAAGATTCGGAAGGAAGCATGAAGTCGCAATTTTACACCGCAGCAAAGTGTCGCGGCACCCTCTCATAGTGTGCATATACACAAGCGACACGCGTCAACGACAGAGGCAGCTGCAGCCGTCGACAATGTACCGCTCGTGTATTTGAGTACGGTGCTTAAATACGCGGCACGTTGTTGACGGCAGCGGCCGACGCGTAGACGGCGAGCGTCAGCGGGCGTTGTTCGCTGCCGTTTGGTGCATGTCGTTTGTGTGAAATTTGCTGAGTGGCAGAGTCGCGACACGATATGGCGTTGCATGGTTTGACATAATGACTTAATGCAAACATGTTAAACCAGGACATGTGGTATTAGTATCATAATTATCCAATTGTTGCACTGCAAACTTATACAGGTGGGAATAAAACACTAGGTTCAGCCTCAGTATCGATGAAAGATAGTTGATGAACAATCACTTTATGCTAGGTTATTTATCACAGCCAGTATTATAAGCAGTGAATGAAACAAACTCCACATTCATAGTCTTAAAAGTATGTAACTATATCTTGGAATACTTTACAAAATATGAAGTAAGTATCATATCATCCCTGTAATCAATATATAACACCCTATTGCCTTAGTCCTTCCTTCCAGTACCCAACAAAATTAAAAAATAAAGAACATTGTCCTTGAATTTTAAATTATGAATCATGCTACAACTTGACAACGCCCTAGTGGCCAGTCCTGTCTGACTACAATATTTTTAGTTTGGCAATAGGTAGCTACTTAATTATTTCATATCATGAATGAAATACAAATTGTAAGGTCATTATTAAATATAATATTTTTCCCCTTCCCAAGTAGGTATTTCCTACCATAAATAATTGGTAATGTTTTATTCAATAAATGTATGAATTTTCATTGATATTGCTTTGAAACACAATAAAATGATAATATTGCATACTTGAACAGGTCACTGACATAATTTTATGTCAAAACTTTGTTTATCTTTCTAGCTCAGATAGGGAAAAGTAAATAAAGAATTTATCATCGAGTTACAAAGAAATCGCTTTTAGCTTATGTCCCTGGCAGCAATACAATCATCACGTAGGATAATCTGAATCTCAGAATCCATGTATAAGTAAAACAAACAATAAATTGAACTCAGGAAATGACAATGTTATTAGCATTAAAACCAATAGGTGCATAAAAGTTTGCAGCTACACTTTGCTACAGTGCCATGGATAAGACTAGAAGGTCCCACAAGGAACAAATATGCAAATTAACAAGTTATTTTAGCAGAACACGTCATTTCTTATATACAGCAACCCAAACAGGTTATGATAAGACTAAACTCACCTAAATCATCCATTGTTTCTGCAAATACGAAGTCTCACCACTCACTTACACTATACTTTTTACGTTACACTATTCTTAAACTTACGCTAAATTATATAAGCAGCAAAATACTACAATAATACTGCAAATCAAAGTTGAAAATTACAGCCCAATTATGGCAATTTAGATATTTAGCATTTTTGGCGAAATGTTGGCGTGACTGAAAACTTGTCAAAACATTTCTTTTCTTGTTCCTGGACGAATAAGAAAAACAATCAACAGAAGTGAAAGGTGAATGAATAAATTAGACTAAAATAACTCTAAATTCTTGGTTGGTTAGCAGAACAGTGGGTTATTTTGACATAAGAAGCGCTAAACATTAGAAAATCAATTACATATTTTCTTTACTTTCAAACAAATCTAATTTTTGTTTTTAAACGAAAACAGGTGCACCAACTACACGATTAGTAGAATGTAATGTCAAATGAAGACCGTTCCAAAACTAGTACTTCAATTGCATTGTGTAATAGACTACTGTCACAAATACAAATTTTATATTCATTTAGAATAATTATAAAGTCAAACTATTAAATAAAAAAATGAAAAAGTAATGAACAACATTTTAATCGTAGTAGAAATTATTAAAGAAAGTTAATTCATTCAGAGCTGTGCTTGTGTTTTATTCGAAATACAAAGTTTTAGAACGTGAAGTACTTGCTGTATTGATTCACCGCAGTTGCTTTCGGGTTTATAATACGCCCAATTTCTTTTAATTTCCAGTTATTAGTAGAGAAAACGAATTCAGATAACATGAGCAGTTCTGGGGAGCAGTTAACCCTAGCTAGGGATATAAAACGAGCCATCGAATTGCTCGAAAAACTTCAACAAAGTGGTGAAGTTCCTGCTACGAAGCTTGCAGCTCTTCAGAAAGTGCTACAAAGTGATTTCTTGAACGCTGTTCGTGAGGTGTATGAGCATGTTTACGAAACTGTTGATATTCAAGGTTCGGCGGACATTAGGGCTTCCGCTACAGCCAAGGCCACAGTGGCCGCATTTGCTGCGGCTGAAGGCCACGCACATCCACGGGTTGTCGAGCTTCCAAAGACAGAGGAAGGTCTAGGATTCAACGTCATGGGTGGCAAAGAACAAAACTCACCTATTTACATATCAAGAATCATTCCTGGCGGCGTCGCGGACCGTCATGGAGGGCTCAAAAGAGGTGACCAGCTGTTATCAGTCAATGGCGTATCTGTAGAGGGTGAAAACCACGAGAAAGCTGTAGAATTGTTGAAGCAAGCTGTTGGTTCGGTGAAGCTGGTGGTGCGATACACTCCAAAGGTTTTAGAAGAGATGGAAATGAGATTTGACAAGCAGAGGACTGCACGGCGGCGCACCAATTACAACTAAATGTGCAATGACAAACAAACAATGATACATAGTCCGGCTATGATAAATAAATGTATGGTATGTTTTGACGAAGATACCAATAAGGCTACAAGCACATGATAAGACATCCATGAGACATACTTATGAATGACTAGACACTAGACAAACAATGTCTGAATGGGGAGTAAATGAAACTGTGCTACACCAATAATTTAAAAAAATGTGTAGTGTTTTACGACATCACAAACTGTGAATGACAAATTTATGGACATCATTCTCTATCTAATCTCACTTTGAAAGTTTGCTTAAAAATTCTACCATACACACACAAACATACCCACATGCAATTCGATTGTTTAAAATTATTGTAGCAGTACACTGCTTTTGCCATCTAAGTTGAAAAAGAAACTCTCTCTTTTTCTGGAGAGCTGTAATAAATATTTTGCTAGATCATGTTATAGTTAATTATGTTGAGTACCTACTTCTAATCTTCTATTTACTCATATAGTATTAAGAAACTTTCTCTGTAATGAACTCTGCATTATTCCTATGTGCTAAAAGTAAGTCACTTTAGAGAGAAAATAAAAAAGGTTGGTATGATGCCAAAATCATGATAGGGAAAATTAGAAGCACATTTAGAAGGTATTTGATATTGCAAATATTGTATAAACTCACAATGGTAACATCCAGTGCACCATAAGAAAGCTCATTTACATGGAGAGTTTCTAGCCCATTTTGTCTTGAGATTGCTATAGAGAGGGGCTTGTGGCTAAGTAATAAAAGCCACACAGTTCAATCAATCAAAGGGGCAGTTCCTATATTCTTAAGATCATTTGCATTCTAATTTAATTGAATGTTTTCTAAGTAAGGTCCGGCCGCGCTAAATTTGCCAAAGATGTAAACAACAATGGCCGCCTGCTCGAAATTGAATAAAATTGATATACAAGAACATTTATTTTAAGTAATGTTTGTTTTCGTCTAGTTAGCTTGGAGACTTAGACAAAAACTCTTAATAAAATAAATCGATTTTATTCAATTTCGAGCGGCCATTGTTATTTACATCTTTAGCAAATTTAGCGCTACGCATCTATGCTTGCCGCGCAGTTGGGTCCATGTTTGGATGACCATCTTTACATACCAAGACCCTTCCGTGTCCCGGGAAACATGTTAAGCCATTGGTCCCGGCTGTTATTTGTGGTTCTTTGACAGTCATTATGGGCCAAATGGTATTGGATAACCCAGCAACTGGGTTGTGGAGTTCAGATAGGCAGTTGGTCCATGTAAAATACTGGTATTCAGCTGCATCCGGTTAGACTGGAAGCCGATCCCAACATAGTTGGGAAAAGGCTAGGCAGATGATGAATGTTACAGAGAGTTTCTTTTTCTCCATGTAAATCAGTCTCCATATTATTTGCTTTGAACAAGAGAAGCAACTTTATGTTACCTAGTTATACTCATATATTAAAAAAAGACTTAAGGGGTAAATAAATAATAAATATACATAATAATTTCACCTATTATTGTGTTGATTGATTAATTAGTGTAAAGGTAAATACATTGGGTATTTAACTCATTTAATTAGAATAAATTAACATTTTAGAAGTACTTAATTGATGAATTTATATTATATAAACAAATTGTGTAATAATTGTAAAAGGGAAAATTGTTATGAATTTATTTAAAAGTTGTCAGTATTTTAGGAGGTATAAATAAAAGTAAATATTACAATAATACATTTTATTTTAACAATAATTAATAATTATGTCTAGGCTTAATCCTAACTTCTTTTGAAATATTCCTACCAGCTATCAAAACCACCAAAACCAAATTTGCCATCCTTTTTAACTTTTTTGGCAGGACCTTCTTGTGTCTTTGCAGCTTTACTGCTGGTTGGTGCGGCAGGTGGCGCCACTTCTTGTAAGTTAAGGTATTTGCCCACTCCATCTCGGAATACTTTGAGGGGCTGTTTCGCCTTTTTCGGCCTTACTTGAGAGTCTTCAGTTTCTGCTTTCCTTTTTAGTTCCTCTGCTCTGTCTTTGACAAGCTGTAACAAATCAACGAAAATATTAAATGATAAATGATTTTATTTCTGTAAGTAGGTTTGTACAAACACAGGTCAATCAATAAAGATTCTTTACAGACTGCTATTTAAAATCATTTGATGGTAGATGCTGCTGATAGTTTTTCATAACAACCAACTTTAAATAATGATGTTATAAAAAGGGCTGAGAGGCATGAGAAATTCACATGCTCAGGCAGTTGCACACCACCTAGCCCCGAGTCAGCGGTGACAAAGTGGATAAGGAGTGCTTTCACATTACACATATCAGCACATTTCCCTCGGTTCATTACATTCGCTATCGGCTACCAGGCACGGGTTACCTACGTCACAGCAGTTCCAAATAATATGTAGTTTTTTTTTTTAATACCTGTTCTTCAGCCTCGGCGAATGGATCCACGAACACCTGCGCGACATCTATGATAATGTCCTGTATGGGCCGGTCCTTATTGTCCACCTCTATCTGTTCCATGGCAGTCAGTGTGTCCATTCCGCCGACTAGCTTGCCGAAGATCGTGTGCTTACCGTCCAGCTGCTTGCACGAACGGAAGGTTATGAAACTGAAATAGGGCAGGAAAAAATAATTTAAAAAAGTTATTTTAGTTTATTAAAACTAAGTGAGTGGGTGAGTTATATTATAAGTTGTGATACAAGTACAAAAATAATCCATACTTATCTATATATATAAAAGAAAGTCGTGTTAGTTACACCACTTATAACTCAAGAACGGCAGAACAGATTTGGGTGAAAATTGGTAGGGAGGTAGCTTAGAGCCAGGAGACGGACATAAGATACTAAAAAAAATCAGAAAAAAAAAAAAAAAAAAAAAGAATCAGACTTGGAATAACAAAACGCAAATGACAGGGCTAGGAGTAGGCTCGGGGTAGGGCAGGAGTAGGGTAGGAGTAGGGGTAGAGTAGGAGTAGGGGTAGGGTAGGAGTAGGGTAGGGGTACAGTAGGAGTAGGGAAGGGTTAGGGTAGGAGTAGGGTAGGGGTACGGTAGGAGTAGGGAAGGGGTAGGGTAGGAGTAGGGTAGGGGTACGGTAGGAGTAGGGTAGGGGTAGGGGTACAGTAGGAGTAGGGAAGGGTTAGGGTAGGAGTAGGGTAGGGGTACGGTAGGAGCAGGGAAGGGGTAGGGTAGGAGTAGGGTAGGGGTACGGTAGGAGGTTAGGAGTAGGGTAGGAGTAAGGGGTAGGGAAGGGGTAGGAGTAAGGTAGGAGAAGGGCAGGGGTAGGATTGGTAGGAGTAGGGTAGGGGGTATTAGTAGGACACCACGCGAACGAAGTCGCGCCGGGCAGCTAGTAATATTATAAATTCGAAAGTAACTCTGTCTGTCTGTATGTTACCTTTTCACACCTAAACCACTGAACGAATTTCGATAAAATTTGGTAGAGAGATAGATTGCATCCCGGGGAAGGACATAGGATAGTTTTTATCCCGATATTCCCACGGGATCGCTTATGCGGGTGAAATCGCTGGGCGCAGCTAGTAATAATCAATATATTTATTGCATTCGATTGTGAAAGCAGGTGGTTAAGTTTACAAAGACATGATCAAATGAATTCAATCGTCCATGATTCATTCATGTTTCGTTCATGATTTCATTATTATTTAGGGTCAAAAGAAGACACGCATTGACAGCGATCTATGGTTTGTTTGTCCACAAGTCACATTAGTATGGATACCCCATTCATACAATTATACCATCTTTACACACATACATTGAACTTCCATGTGGCGGTCTACACTATAGCTGTGTTCGTCTTTTGTAATCAACATTGCATATTGCTTTTACACATTTTGTTGCACTATAGCACCTCATAGTCAGTCTGGTCATAGACAAACGAAAGTTAATAAACTTACAACTGTGATCCATTAGTATTTGGTCCAGAGTTTGCCAATGATAGCACTCCTCTGCCAGTATGATGCAGGTTCGGTTTGATCTCGTCTTCAAAAGGTTTCTTCCACACTGATTCGCCGCCCAATCCTGTACCAGTTGGATCGCCTCCTTGTATCTGAAATTGTTAAATCTACTATTAGCTTGTATTTGGAAACTTTTGGGGCCTGAATAATAATCAATAATAATAATAATCAATTGCCTTTAACTGCAGAACTTCATAATACAGTACTATAATAACGGATTTTCTGACTTGAGGTTTGTATAACGTCACAAGTTAGCTGCGCATGATTGCTGTGATTACCATATCCATGTTACAAATGATAATTATGCCATAGCCCCATGCGTAATCAAAATATCACACATTAAAACGATTATCTGCTTGGAGAGGTGTAACGTAAGAAAAAAGGCAACGAGACGACCTGGATGCGTTCCGCGACGGCTAATTTGAGGTGGCGAGGAAAAAAAAATTCCTGGAAGGACTTTGGGAAGGCTTTTGCCCAGCAGTGAGACAGTATGGGCTAAGAAAAAAAAAAGTTAGTTGAAAAGCTCAATTATAACAAATACTTACCATAAAATTCCGAATAGACCTATGGAACTTGGTGCCATTATAGTATCCATTATTGCAGTGTCTTATGAAGTTGTCGCAAGCTTTCGGCGTTAAGTCGCAGTACAACTCGAAGTTTAGAGGACCGAGGTTTGTCACCAGTCTCACATACCCTAAGGAATGAGAAAAGCTTTGAAATATATTGTAAGTTGTAATAGTATATAGTTGTAATCTAAAGAGAAGTAGGGCATTATAAATGCTATTTATCAGAAAACAGTCTAGGACAGTAAAATAATGAATCATACTTAGTTCCAAGTACAGTTCTCTGGATTTTGCGGCAAAGCAAAACAAAAAACCCACAAGAGACCTTAACAAACTAAGTACCTATAGCTGATCTGACTGTTGATCTGTGTCTGCATGCTACCAAATACCTCCTTGAAGCTAACAATCAATAAAAAGAATCTTTGCTACAATGTGCGCCACGAAAGATTGAGACTTGACCCCGCCTCCCGCGCTCTTTCCGCCGCCCCTATGACGTCCGGTCCCGTCCCGCGCTGAGACCTCATACCGCTAAAGAGACCTAAAATCGTGTACTGCGCAAGTCAAAACACGCGGTGTGTCAAGTCTCATCTTTCGTGGTACTCAGTATACCAACCTTTTTTCTTGACCATATCATATTTGACATCATCTTCACAGATGATGGCTGCTTCATGGACCGTCTCAGGCATCATAGCAGTGGAGGTGAAGCTGGCAGCCACCATGCCAGTAGAGTAGTGAGCAGCATTGAACTTATCTGCAACCTAGTATTAAAATCTTGCATTATAAACTGGCGCAGTCTATAATGTCTTTAGGACATTAAAAATAGGATCGACATTCTTTCAATTGATGATCAAAAAAGTCTGCAGGTCAGTATCAGGTTGTTTGTTGATCTAAATATGATCTGCGGCCGTAACATGTTAGTTATTTATGCAACTGTTGTGTGATAATAGTATCACCGAGTGTTTTAATACCTAATTACGTACAGTTGCATATAAGACTATAGAATTTTAATTATAAAAACCGGACAAGTGCGAGTTGAACTCGCGTGGAGAGGGTTCCTACCATGAATATGTTACCCACCAAAATCATTTTATGTAAAGTAGGTTGCCAAGACTTACATAACGCTTTAACTGTTAAAAAGCTATCAAATCTAATATAGAGTCAAACTCCAAACTATACAAGGCTTACCTCTATAAACCTTACATACTGGTCAAAACATACTTAATTGCAAAAAATGTGAGTAAATTTGAATTTAGTGAGCTACCTTGCCGCATCCCCCTTTATGCATCATATCCCACTGCTTTCACTATGTTAAAAGCTGGCCAGAAACTGCCAGCGAACCAGGAAGAAACAGCCTTAAAGTATCATTAACAAACAAATACCAACCTCTTTTTTAACATCTTTCTTTTCTGGTGCTTTGTACTCCTTCTCTAGTTCTTGAAGGATGTCTTTTGTTTCATTTGATACGGTCTTAAGTCTTGCATGTGGGTCTTTTCTCATTGCTATTTCCTCTGTAAAATAAACATACATCATAAGTTTTGTGATTATGTTAAAATTCTCCACTACAATTAGTTAAGGTTACCTCTAAAGACAGAATTGTGTGGAAAAGGGAGAGAGGCCTTTGCACTGCAGTGGGAAAATACAGACTAGTTAGATTAGATTAGACCTTCTAAGGTCAGTAAGGCAAGGCATTGCAGAGCAGAGCTCTAGGTCTGCTCTACAATGCAGTTAAATATTTGAGATACAACAAAAAAAAAATATATTTTTACTGTTAACAGACTGTTTTGAAAGTGAGGGCCATTCTTTTGTTGCCAAACAAATGTTATTTCTTCTATTAACCGGTTGAATGCCGTAATTACAGACACAATTAAAAAGCCATTGTGTCTCGCATGGATCCACGTTTAAGCATACAAAGGGTTAATCTTGGATAAATAAATGCCCTGGCAGTTTCTTGTCAAGTAATTTAAAAAGCCAAATATGTATCAGACAAATATGTAAGCAAGCTTTTTTACAATTTGCAGGTCAGTGTCAGGTTGTATGTTGAACAAAATATGATTAGCGACCGTAACAAGTATGTATATTTTACAGAATTATAATCATTAAAATCATCAATACAACCCTCTAAGTTCATATAACCATATTGATTAATGTTTCATGAAACTGTCATTCAATCCATACTAATATTATAAATGCGAAAGTGTGTCTGTCTGTTACCTCTTCACGCTTAAACCGCTGAACCGATTTAGATGAATTTGGTATCGAGATAGTTTGAGTCCCAGGAAAGGACATAGGATAGTTTTTATCCCGATATTCCCACAGGATCGACACTTATGCGGGTGAAACCGCAGGGCGCTGCTAGTACCCAACTAGCACACAAGCTGCTGAAATGACTTCTTTACAACCTGAATGTTCTATAATAGCTGTTCAAGGGGTTTACTATAATACTTAAGGAGTTCAGTAGCGTATTTAATAGTTCTTTAACAGGCATGTGGTACAATAGCCGTACAAGAGTAAATATAATCCCAATGAAGATACAAAGGTGTGTTAAAGAGTTATTGTACGAGCATTTAATATAAAGCAGAGTTATAAATACCTTTTAAAACACCGCAAGGTCTTATAGAGGGCTTTAATAGTTAAAAGTGTTTAAATGTAGTTATAAGCTTCCTTTAAAGCGCTTTAGGTTGTATATTGCATATTTATAAATGTTTAAGCTGTTAAATAGTACTTATTACTGCCTTTGAAACTCTATAGCTACAGCAGAGAAACATAATTCTATAGTGGCACGTAGGTCGTTATAGTGGTGAATTTTACAGCAACTGTATGGTAAATAGCTGGTTATGGCAAGAAAACCACGCATTATAAAGCTAAAAGCTCAAAAATTTCGTTTCTAGGGCCAATATAGCGGCTGAAGTGGGACAAAAGTGTTTTACTAATTTAATTGCTTTATTATGACTCCATTTTGTAAAAGATTATCGCGTGAATTTCTCATGCATTACCAAAAAACGTGAAAATTAAGAAAAAAACATGGTAGTGTTAAGAAAAAAAAGTTGAGGCAGGTGCTGCTACCTCAAATAATGTTATCAGTATTCAAAATACTAACAGTCAAGAGTGCATCGAAAATAAAGAGGGTTCCGTAGATTTATATTCTACGTCAAATGTAACCAGGAGCAGTGATGTAGTTGACAGTATTATTTATGACTTTCCAGGAGTTGAGGCCGAAGTCATTGCTGAGGAATCCAATAAATTTCGAAAATGGGCAGTTAAATTCAATATATCGCATGTCGCAATAAGAGATTTGTCAGAGATTTTAAATAATACAATTCCTAATATTTTGCCTAAAGATCCTCGCGCCATATTGCATACCGCTAGAAATGTAAATTTAAAACCGATTGCAGGCGATGGTGTTTATTGGCACAATGGGGTTAAGATTCCTCTCACAAAAATCGTACGTTCTTGGGCCCCAGATGAGATACCAGAATCTATTTCCTTAAATTTTAATTTTGATGGCCTTCCTATTTATAAAAGTTCGAAACAAGAATTCTGGCCAAGTCTGTGCAATATTTTTGAAACACCTGAAGAAGACCCGTTTAATTGATATTTATTGTGGGAACAGTACCTAAGCCAAAAGATCTGGATGCAAAGTGATTGACGATACAAGAGGAGTGTGTATATATGGTAATAAGTTGCTAAATAAAACAGATCAATTCCATACTCCGATAAAATCTTCACTTCTTAATATATATAAAGTTTCGACACGTTCAATACCTGATGTTATTCTAACAACCCAAGATATTATGTGTAAATTAGTGTGCATTGAACTTAAAAGAGAACTTTATGTTTTCCCTTTGTTACATACATTTTTATAAAATAAAACAATGTTAATCTTGGTAATTATTTTAATTTAGTAATAACCCTACTAGAATGACATAATCAACTGGCATCCCTATTATCTGGCGTACATAAAAAAATCAAGTTGTCGCTACAGAAAATATAACGTCTATCTTTGTAATTCTAGGACAATTACAAAGATAGACGTTATATATTATTTTCTATCTTGAAAATTGTCCTACAGACAATAATAGCTAAAGGTATAAAGGACCTCTTCGTTTACAGGGCAATAATTGTCCTGTAGACGTAGAGGATCTTTATACCTTTAGATTCTCTTCTTTCTACTTTGTACTATCTTTGTTATTGTCCTACAATTCTTATTAAAGTAATATTAATTAAAACTCTGAACACATGTTTCTTATAATAATAACTAATAGTAAAGGAAACGGGTTTGAGCTTATGTTAGTAAATCGTTTTAATGACAAGGTTTATAGTTTTGTATAGGTTATAGTTTACTGGTTCTCGATGTTGCACTGATCGTCGAAAAGTCACCGGCTCGTCTTCTTTCTCAGTATCATAATTGTCTAGCATAGCTTGGAGTTCTGCATCGGCCACTTCATATGTGACAATATTTCGTCTCTTAACTGAGCAATTTATTTCCAACCAATCGGTCCCAGGAATCGTTTCCTAGTTTTGATACAACTTTGCGGCACCTTTTTTAGGCCATTTTAATATACCGCTACTTTCCCACTGAGATGGCACAATGCACAACTCTGCTTTCCCCTTCTCCACTGTCCTTACAATTTTGAAAGGCATTCTGAAAAGAAAAATATACCTATTAATGACTATATTCGTCATCAAAACTGTAGAATTTATTACAAAATAAATAACTTCAATGATAAATAGTATAATAAAAGCATTTATTATTATAAGGAGATATTTAAATGTAACTTTATACCTAAACAATGAAAGAAGCGCGTCGTGGACTCGTGGTTGTCGTTTTGTTACCATATAACGTTTTATTTAATTAGTAGAGTATAAATCATAACAACACACAAACGAATAATGAGAAAGTGTAAGAAGGATTGACAGGGGTTTTAAGATTCAGACACTGGACCCCTAAATAAAATTACCTACAACGGACTATCAATGGTCCGTTGTACAGCCTTAGACTCTTAAAAGAATATATTAATTACCGATGTACACCTAAAAAAGTACAATAGAGCGTCAATACCACAATCATAGAACCAAAAGGTCTACAATGGTGAATACTAGCGGTTTAAATCGATAGAATGGTTCTAGTAAACTCTGAAGGCTGTTGTAACCGAGACGCCATTATAGTTTTGATTACAAGCAATTTTCATGATTTTTTTAAATTTATTTATATCATAAATATGTATAAAAACCGAATTCACGTCACTCTTTCTCACCTAGGATTCTAAAGAAACTACCTAGAAAGCTAAAATATCATATATAAACTAAATTCAAAATTCACAGCCTATAATCAAATGTACTTTTTATCCAAAAAAATGCATAAATGGCAGGCGCGTGAAAATTTTAGCTAAAATATATGTATATATTCACAATACACTGGCGCTCGCACTGGTACTTTGCATGTATAAAAGGAAAAATCAACACTACTCACCTGTTGTTTATTTTCCAATTGTTTTCAGTCTTCCATCAATCACTTCAAAGTAGACGTCTTTGTTAAAATGTCAATTATCTTTTGTTCATTTCCCCAAAATATCGTTACTGTATATCGAATACAGATCTGTAAACTCTAATTCAGAGATACAGACGCGTCTAAATAAGATGCGAGCACTACAGTCGCGCTACAACAACTTATTTTAGATAATGAGGCGCATACTACCGCTCGCATAACACCTTTGTAGCTCCGTACTAACACATATGTACGAACTTTGTAGAGACATTGTAGAACCTTAGGCCGTATAAATCGGGGCCTCTTTCGGGGGTACAGCGGCGCTGTAGCCGCTTGTACATCTACTGTAGAACTTATTTATGGAGCCTATGCAGTTATTAAAAACTTCTAACCGGCCGGTGTACGGCTTGTTATAGAGCTTGTGTGCTACTTGGGTAGAGTTATAATATGAACTTTCATAGTCAACCCTAGCCTTCCTCCTTAATCTACAAATAGCAAACATGTGAACAAAAGTATTAAACAGCTATCAAACCTTAATTTACCTTCAGTCTCCACCCTCAAATTATTCTTGATATGATGGAAAGAAGATATATTGAACTTGTTCAAGTTATTTGGATCTTGTATAACAATAATATCAGTCCTGGCAAATGGTGTGTCATTGATAAGGTCCTTCCAGTTCTTTCCTTTAATGTTAAGCTGTTCCACGGCTTCATTCGAGTACACATTACCACTGGTTTTAATAGCAACGATGTACGAGTTCTTCGTAAACGGTTTAAAAAGAACAGCGCAATGGTAATTTCCTTCAGCATTCTTGAAGAAGTTCAATTTTGTTAGAGTTTTGACATCTTGTTTCTGGAAAGAACGTTTTCATGTTTTTAAATGGTTCATTATACACTAACAAGTAGAGATGTTTAGTTTCTCTCTTTAGGCTCTTACATGCATAAATAAATAGTCGACTTACTTTCCCTGTTACTGGATTTACTTTGAACTTCTTCACGAACTCTAGTATGGCTTGTAACTCGAATATATTTCCATCAGAATCGCAGTATGGGTCTTCGAAAGGCTGAAGACACAGGCAGCAATGGTCGAATGGTAAGCGTTTGAAAGTAGTATCCTCTTCTCTAAGAGTGCCTGATCTTTTGCCACCGTACAGTGTAGTCCACTCCGTGTACGTCAGGTACCTAATAATTACCAAAGAAGAGTGTTATAAAAAACATTGGAATAAATCACTGAAGAAAGGTGTATATTAAACCGTAAAACTTGCATTTTATCCTTCTGATGCTGTCGTTTACCCATTTTGTTAGCTGTTTTGCAACAATTTTTGGAATATGTTTCTATTTATTCAGAAATATTTCAGGCAAAGAAACAAATACTCTGCAAATCTCCTAAAAACATACACTACACACTTCAGTCCTGTCACAAATTGACCAACTGTCAGTGTCAAAGTCAAACAACACCAAGTGCACGTCAAATTGACATCACTCCAAAATGTGTGGTCCGGTTCTAAATGTAAAATATGCATTGCATCTTGAGCATAAATAAATAAATTATAATACCCCTTAGAGTTTTTTGTCTAAGTAATACCCCTACCACCGTATCTCTACGTTGATGTCGTGGTGGGGCTTGCGCGCTCCGAACTCTAGGCCCGTGCCGGAAGAGTTTACTTTGCCGGAACAGGTCTTAGGGTGAGGAGCCAGACGCAGAGAGATACAGAAACCCGCAGGGCAGCATGTGGCGAACTGTTGGGCAGTAGCGACCCCACGGACCCTATCTCCCGGGAGAAGTCTTGTTCCTCACCTCTGGCTTGCCCTTATTGGCCGGCTGGACTGAAAAATGACGAGGAACAGAGCTCCCATCTTATTCTTGCCTTTATTGGCCGGTTTGAGTGGAGATTCGCAAGAGCAAAAGTGCTCGGAGGAAAAAGTATTCCAGTAAGATGCTGGAAGGGATCTTGACCGTACTTCCGGGATTGTCCTGATAGCCGTGGAATACCTCTCCACTCCTCATAAGCACCTCAGGACATGTTGCCCCCTTGTCGCTACTATACTATGTGCTAGCAACTGTTTTCGAGGGCCCATTATTGAGTCTGCAAGTCACCCCCTGCCATTTTATCTGTGTAATTTATATAAAACATTAGTCAGGGGCTATAGAATTAGTTCTAAATAACCAATTCACTTTAGCCACCCAAACCCATAATCCAATATCTTTGTTTCCATATTCTGCAATAGTTCTACACAAACTGGGGGTTGTCCTTGGGTGCATTTGCATAGTGCTCACAGGGTTAATTATTATTGTGGGGCCTCTGCGAGTTGGCTTCGGCCCTTCGTACGCCTTCCAAAGGACCGGGACCCCATGGTCTCGAGATATGTAAAAACATAAAATAAAAAAAAATACATAATATAAAGATTTTAGGACTAAATGATAATGGTAAGGTAATATAGTGTAAAGCACAAGTATAGTTTCGTAATCTAGTTAGTGGGTGCCGTATAGGAGGAGAAACAAAAATTATAGCATAGACTAGCATGTTTCAGTTTCATACTTCTTCAGCAAACTTTTCCCGTATTATTACAAAACGAGTTCTAACTTTACTCCAAATCCAAACCTTCGACCCAGCTTTATTCCGAAATCCAAAATGATAAATTAATGCAAAATTTTATCGGTTCTAAGGAAATCCTTTTTTTTATTTTATTAGCATAACAAGAAGAATTTTAATTACAAGAGACACTTAGGCGTCGAAGTACTCATCCGCATCGCTGTCATCCGGAAACGTGCCCAGAAGACTGGCAGCATTGCCACGTTGAATGGCAATGCTAATTCTTTGACCAAAGAACGACTCAGCCCTCTGGTCACGTGAAGTATCGACCAGCCGGCGAGAAATTTCCTTAAAAAGGAGACGCGCGCTCGGGCCCCATGACCCGAGCGTTTCGACCCCAAACGGCTCAAAGCTGTAGTTGCCCACAAGGTTACAGTATTTGCGCCGCTTGAGGGTCTCAAGAAGTATTTTACAATCTAAAATATATATATATATTATATACAAGTGTATAAAAAAAAGGAAAAAAAAAAGACAAGAGCTCATAGGGGGTCCATATTGGCTCACCTAAAGTTCTTTACCCGAAATTGTTCTTCCTAATGATTTGTAATCCGAATGATCACTCTTCCTAAAATTTTTCATCCTAAAGTTTTCATTCATACTATTTGTAGTGCTACCGGCGATATTCATAACACTCATGTTTCCGAAAATTTTAATTAATAATATCATTAATGTAAATATATTTAAACTCCTACTGTTTTTTATCATAACGCTCTTATCCCTAAACATAATTACCATAATATTTTCACTCATACTCAGAAAGAAACATTTACCAAGTGTAATAAAAAATATATGTGCGGTTATGTTTATGGCCTGGGAGTTTATACCGCAGTTTTAACCGTACCTAAACCAATAACTATAGGACCGATTCGGTTCTGGCACTTCGCCGGCCGCTACCGCGGCACGCTCGCTTCGCTCGCTCGGCTCGAGCGTTGTGGTCACAGTTCTAACCTAACCTAAACCAATAACTATAGGACCGATTCGGTTCTGGCACTTCGCCGGCCGCTACCGCGGCACGCTCGCTTCGCTCGCTCGGCTCGTGCGTTGTGGTCACAGTTCTAACCTAACCTAAACCAATAATTATGAATAGGACCGATTCGTTTCTGGAACTTGACTGAATGACTGGAGCGGGACTCTGGCTTCGCTCGCTCGGCTCGTGCATTATTCTTATATGTTATACATGTTATGTGAAAATAAATTTACGCAAAATTAATGTATATAATACTGATTATTATGAATAAAAAGAAATCTAAACAAAAAAGATATGACTTTGAATAATAGTGTAAAAGATGGTTATGTTGAGAAAATATAGGAAAACAAATAAAAGTATAATAGATGTTTATTGCTACTGACATTATGAAGTTGAATGCTTCGGAAATAATAACATTAGAGACAGAGTAGTTAGGAATTGTGATTGTTAGGATAAAAAATGTTAGGAAGAACATTTTCGGATTTCCAATTATCGGAGTTGAAAATTTAGGTGAACTTTGGCGCACCCGCTCATAGGGCATCAAAAAATTCGTCCGCATCGCTGTCAATGGGATAAGTGCCCAAAAGGCTGGCAGCATTACCACGTTGGATGGCAATGCTTATTCTTTGGGCTAAAAATAGGCCAGCCCTCTGGTCACGTGTAGAGTCAACCAACCGCTTGGCGATGTCTCGAAACGTTCGATGAGCACTCGGGCCCTAAGGCCCTAGAGTTTCAACCCCAAACGGCTCAAACATATAACTCCCAAAAAGGTTGTTATATTTGCGCCGTTTGAGGTTTTCTGCTCCTGCAGCAGCCGCCCCAGCACAGCCCGCCGTGCTAGGAAGATGGGATGGCGCGAGGGTGTCGACACAAGTTGCATCCCACACCAAAGGCCTACCCAACTTCCAAGGCATTATTGTCATTCCATCTGGCCTGTTCCCATCGTCACGTGCCAAGCCATTGGGTTCTAAAACAGCTGGCACCCCGGCGGTGACAAGAGCCCGACGGATGATGTCGTTAATGCTGGCGTGCCGTGCCATCCGACCAGCGCTCTTGCTGCAGGATAGGCAATGGTGTCCGAGGCAGTCGACTGCTTCACCGCATTGACAGCGATGTGGAGCTCCGCAAGGAGCGCCCAGACGCAAACATGTTCTAAGGTCAGTTTTTGTGCGAATTTGCACACTAAAACAAGTCCAGCTGTGGACTTTGATTGACTGAGAGGAGTGAAGGTTACAATAATTGTCTAAGGGCCGAGATCATGATTCTAATATTTCTAATCAACTAAATCAATTATGGTTGAAATACTAAAGTAAACACAAACATCTCTGGTAGTTTTTATTTTGCAATGTGGGCAACACCATCCTTAAAAAAAATTAAAAAGTTAAAAAATGTCGGAATGTGGTTGTGCTTCGTGTAATTTTTCATAACTTCATTATTTTAATTACTGTATATTGCTTATTTTCCTAGCAATAAACTAGCATAATTAGTTTAAACTATCAACCTGTAAGTATTTAAATGTCTGAGATACTTTTTATATATATGTATTTGTTTTATAATTTGTGCTTGTGTGCATTCGGTGAATTTCAGTCAGTCTGTCAGTCAGTGGTTGTTTGTGTTGGTGAGGGTGACAGACAAATGGATGAAATGTGGTAGAAGTGGATTGAAGCTCTCAAAAACCTTGCCGGAACACACCAAACTCCAGTTTTATCTTTGAATAAGGTATAATTAATTCACCTATCTCTTATCACAGAGTGGTATTCGTGCGGAAAGTAACAGGCTGCCTATTTACGCTTTGCAGTGCGGGGCATCTAACACAGAGATATCACTAATAGCGTTGCACAAATTTTGCACAGGTCGTGGATGAATTTCGTTGTATACTAACTAATACGTATCGGGACTCGGGAGTCGTCTTTTTCATTCAATTGGGTCACCGGTGAATCAAAAATTGTAAATTATCGGATAACGCCAGCCCACAAGATGGCCGACTGTTATTCGTAAGGTACAAATAAATCTTTTTCCATTACGTTTTGCATTGTTATTTTGAGTTAAATAGTTGAGCAATTTGTCAGTAGAGCATAGTATTTTTTGTTTGTTTGAATGCTGATGTTTGGTGTAATAAGTGCAGGGAGCAGGAATGTCTTTGTTCTAGTGATTTTGTTCTTGCTTGAAATAAAAAAAACATGTTCTTCTTTTGTGATTTTGTAACTAAAAATGACTTGCAATGTAGTTGTAGCTGCATATATATGACTCAGAATCAATAATTCTACAATGATCAATGAGGATAACTTCTCATTTTCATGTCATTGCACTTTGAGAGTTATTTGCTCTTACTATGTTGTGTCATCAAACCTGTTTATTTTGGGAGTCATTATTCTAAGAATATTCATACAATTTTGAAAGGTAATGTGACTTTTGAAAATCTTGAGAGCATGTGTTCATCAGACTTTGTTGCAAGCTTCCCCACCAATCATTACACTCATCTCACAAGCTTTTTACTAGCAGCTTTTTGGTGTAGCGGAATGAGACGTTTGGTGCTTTTAGATAATGAGCGGTGCGTCTGGTTCATCAGGGAGTGGTACGGGTCGCGGTAGAGGCGGTGCTGGCTCAAGTGGAGCCCTTGCAGACAGTAAACCAGAAGCAAAAGAAAATAAACCAAATCCCAAGATGTCGAAGGCACTCGGGACATCGGCTAAGAGGATCCAGAAGGAACTTGCAGAGATTACACTAGATCCACCTCCAAACTGCAGTGCGGGGCCGAAAGGAGACAACCTGTATGAATGGGTGTCCACTATCCTAGGCCCGCCTGGTTCGGTGTACGAGGGTGGGGTTTTCTTCCTAGACATCCACTTCTCACCAGAATATCCATTCAAACCTCCTAAGGTAATATTTTTTTCTTTTATTTAGTAGTTTATCTTTGTCAATACTTTGTTTAACTCCAGCAGTTGTACTTCTTGTTATCAAAAATTTTTGATATTTTTACCAATGGTAATTTATGGTTGGTTTTACTATCTTGGGTTCTTTGTTTGGCCTGGCCACAAGTGTTAAACTAAGGTCCGACTGCGGCAGATTTGTCAAAGATGTAAACAACAATGGCAGCTCGAAATTGAATAAAATCAATAAACAAAAGTATTTATTTTAAGTAATGTTTGTTTTCGTCTAGTTAGCTCGGAGATTTAGACGAAAACAAACATTACTTACTTGTTTTCGTCTAGTTAGTTTGGAGATTTAGACGAAAACTAACATTACTTAAAATAAAATCTCTTGTTTATCGGTTTTATTAAATTTCCAGCAGCCATTGTTTACATTTTTGACAAATTTTCCGCGGTCGGACTTTACAAAAGGTTTGTTGAAGTTATGAATCAAATGTTAAGTAACAGTAGTTCAGAAGCTTTTATCTTATTTGTATTATAATAATGTTGGAGGTTCCCGATAATGATGGAAGATGTTTTGTTAGGTAGATTATAATATCTAAGTATATCTAATACTAAAAATTACAAAATTAAATCCTAACTTAACTAAAACTATACAGAAACTAAAATATAGCGTCGAAAAATTCATCCGCATCGCTGTCGACTGGTAATGTTCCCAAGAGACTGGCGGATTATTAATTGGATTGTTTTAGGATTATTCTCTGTTAATACCTACTTAAGGTGAAGGGACTGATAGAGAAAAGTGAACTGGATTTCCATTTCTTCCATTGCAACCCCAACAAAAATCAAAATAATCCTCTTTAATTTATGATACAGACAAATAGTATAAATTACTGGCTAGACAAACAAATCAATGTTTTTGAAGACAATGAAACTAAATATATGGAAAGGTAATGATTAATTAACCATACAGAGTATTAATTAGAATTTGTAACTGAATACAAACAAACATTTACTTAGAAGAAAGCGAAAATGTCAAACCTATTTACATTTTATACAATTTAATTCTAGCCAAAATATGCACCTGTCTCGAAAATGATCATAAATTGCATCCTATCAGATAAATAATAAACACTCTTTATTATGATGTTTATGAGTTGAGCTGACCTTTAGTAGCCGTAGTTTAATTAAAGCTTTCGGAATCATAGCAATATGAATCCACATGACGGTTTCCATCTAGAAAAGATATAAGAATAAGAATATTGAACTTTGGTTTATTTGAATATTTAGCGGCAACTTTTATCCATAAAATCTGTTCATGCAACACAATGAAAAAGGAAACAGCAATATCAATCATGTGTTATTCATTCCACCCCTCGCACATACCTATAACGACTCGACATCAAATCAATGCAGTCTCCCCAAACCCTAGCCGGCCGTGTCTAGCAACGCCCTAAACCGAGGTCCGAGCCCTGCGAGGGGTCGCGAGACACCCCTAGTATTTAATTAGTGCTGACATCCCTCAACTCTGGACTCGCCATTGTCCGACAAATCAATCAGAGAATGCCAGACATGCCTACAAAGTTCATTACACGTCGTGTTTATTTAGAGAACGATTAAATTCGCGAAAGGTACCAGGAATTATTTTTTTATGCAGGAATTTCTACAATTTGAGTCTGCCATCTACATTTTCAATGAACTTCATAAGGATGAAAATAGTTGCTAGAATGTATGACGAGGGCAATCCTCTAAAAATACATCGCGGGCGCATCTCATCAATCAATGTCACGCATCATTTTCTCGACTCATCAAAATGTATTTTACATCACACATACTTATCCTCAAACAATATCCGTGTAGACAGAATAACTAATTTATCGACCTGCGATTTTTGTACGCATTCGCCTCGATCGCTCGGACGTATCTTTACCTCATCTAAATTGGGTTCTAATTATTAGTTTTTGTTTAATGTCGGAGCAGGCAAAAGGTTCTAAGAAATACTTTTGGGTTAGACCTCGACTTTCAAACCACTTTTTCTGCTGTTACAAGGGTATTGAATCGGGTATAATAAGCACAAAAGATACATCGAGAGAATTAGCAGACTTGTTACGATTTATCGCCCATGTTTATACTTTAGTGACTATGTAGCCATTGTATAAAGCTTTGGAGGGTTTCACTCGTTAACAGTGTTGTTATGTGGGGGTCTCCCTCATAGTGTAGAATTACGGGTGCCGTCGGGACATCGTTAAGGGCATACATTTTACAGCCACAAATTAATGAGTTTTCAGCTGACAGTTAATATGCCACTGATTTACTATAACTTGATACACCATGATGGTAGTCAGTTCGCATATCATTATAAAACGTTGGCCTTAATTCTCTTGCAAATGGCGTGAGATGAGATTCATTATCGTCCCTCCTATAAATAGCTGATTGCGTCACCAAAAGTACCTGTATCCTTTTCCGTGATGCAGTTTCCTTTATGCGAATTTTATTGTCAATGATCTTTGGCTTTATCAGCTGGTATAACTGATAGATTGTCTTAAACATAACGCTGATCTTGGACCTGAACTCCTTTGGATTTACCAATGGATAAGGAGTTTAGGTATGTGATCGCGATCTTGTCATCGTTCTCATTCGAGATACTGTTGAGTGGTTTAAAGCATCTGGATTCCTATCTCAATCAACCTGCCCAGCCTTATCCCAGCTATGTCACCTCCACAACCCAGGTACTAGGTAACACGATACCCCTTGGCAAGACTGGTTGTCAGACTTCGGCTTTTGACTACCCGTTAAACGAATGTCAAAGATCTACGAATGGATTCCTATGTAATATTTCCGTGCAACTTTCCAACTCTTTTCATACATCTCGGAGTTGCATTATATTCTGACAAGTTTCGCGTGATTGCACTCGGCATGCTATTTTCCATTGGGGCAATATCCTGAATATTTTGATACGGATCTCAAATAGACGAAGCGTATCGTAATAAGTGACGTTGTTTCTTACATCGGTGACGTATATCTTTCTTCTTAGATCTGTTGACATTCCCGGGTTTAGAAATTGAGTTTGCTAGATTTCTCAAACCATTGGACGGAGTCGATCAAACACAGATTCAGATAGTAAAGGCTCAGACAACCGCGACGCAACTCCAGTTGTTCCACGAGACTTGCATCACGCCGTCGTGTCGCGTGTGTGAGGGTTAAGACATCGTATGTTCAGAAGATTATGACTAAGTACATGGCGTTGTTTTTTTTTAAGTACCTTAATGCTAAGAAGCCTATACTTTTCTTTCCCATCAAATGTTGAGTACCTATCTTGACCCTTACCATCCCCTGTAGAGCGACTGATTGATTGCCGCCGAAGCTCAATAACTACTGTTTGTTTACTCAAGACACACAATATTCCATTATCAGTACTGTGCGGGTAACACTGATAGATGCCGAAAGGTTATCAACTCCATACATGTGCGGCTGCATATTAATTATTCCTCTTATCTGTTCCAGGTGACATTCCGGACTAGGATATATCATTGTAACATCAATAGTCAGGGTGTGATATGTCTAGATATTCTCAAAGATAACTGGTCGCCGGCGCTGACAATATCTAAAGTTTTACTATCAATATGCTCCCTGCTCACCGACTGTAATCCAGGTATGATGATTTTTAAAATTTATTTTTGCACTAGCTTTTGCCCGCGTGGATGTCTGAAAATATCCCACGTGATTAAAAGTACCTTAAGTGTTAGTCCAGGTTATAAACTATGTTAGGTATATGTATGTGCGTAATGACCGCCAAATTCGTTCAGCCGTTTATGCGCCAATCCGGATTTCCGGAACATACATGCAGACAAACGGAAAAAAGTCTATACTTTATAGCACTGTGTGACCTAAACCCCCACCTAAGTCACTTAGTAGTCCATTTTTACACAGAAAAGCGTGAGGTTAAGTGCGGGTTTAGGTCACATGAGCTATAAAATAGTATACGACGTGTGACTCGAGTAGTTTATTAATGCACGGCGTTTAATAATGGACTACTTAAGTCACACGTATCATAAAGTACTAAAATACAAATGATTACCGTGAGGTCTGACGCAATTATCTTTTCAAAGTTGTCATAACAAGTTAACTTTCATTTGCAAGATAAGAGTAGCAGCGTTCAAACCTTACCTGAGCCCTATTAGTATAATTTTATCAGCCCTTTAGCGACCAAGAAGAGTTATTTTAATAACACAAACAAATTCAAAGAAATTTTTGTTCATGAGAATCTCTGCCTGCCTGGTATTTAAAAATTGTCGTGAAGATAGAAATATATTGAGCACTTACTGTCGAATCAATAATATTCCATAGCATGTTAAGTTTGTAACAAAAGCTTTTGCTCCGTAGTCTCGAAAGGTCAAAGCCCTTTCGTCCTCTATGTCCTCTTGATGTTTTGTTCACGGTTTAATCCTATCGCCCATGTTTATTTATATCGATACTAGTTTTTAGTGCGTCGATTATTAAAAATCGATGATGGATGGAATGGGAATTCTCATTAGATAGATAAAAGGTTGACATTAAAATTTTAACAGATTTTTTTCTATTTTTGTGTTATTCACATAAAGATAGCGACGTTCAAATATTTATTATAGTGTAAATTATTTGACTTCGATGTCTATCATTGGCAAAAAGTAACAAATAATAATAATTATTAAAAGCCTGTGATGTCCCACTGAGGGAGGGACACGGGCCAAAGGCCTCCCTACTCTCTTACCACTTCTCTCTGTTTAAAGCTGCTAAGAATCAGTTCTTGTTGAAGGAGTCCAGTTCATCACGCCATCTTCGTCTGGGCGTTATAATTAAGCCAATTTATATACTGGAGGGTGGCCCTTTTTATTCCTTTTCTTCATTGCTGAGGATCGTGCCCCTCTTGAAAAGCATTGACGGAGTCGCTGACGAGCTTCTTCTAGTCCACTCTGCCTTCGGCTTGCAGATGCTATCGATTTTGTCTAACCATGGGATATAACAGATTCACGAGTGATCTATTAATTGTTATTTATATTAACGATGACCTTTTTGTCAATTTCCAGCTGATCCTCTAGTGGGGAGCATTGCGACGCAGTATCTCCAGAACAGAGAGGAGCACGATCGCATCGCGCGCCTCTGGACCAAGCGCTACGCGACATGATTGCGTTGCCCCCGCCCGCCGCCACGGAACAACCTGCAGTATCATACTCACTACCATTCTGTTCTAAATCCATCCTGTTCACATAAATGTAAGCTTATAATGTTATATCCGATCACTACGCGCTATCTGGGACACATTTGTTAACATCCAGACTCGCCACACTTAACGAATGTGCCCCACCCAGCGCGAAGTTTACAGCTTATTATTTTTTAGTTGCAATTAATGTGATGTCAACATGCTTAATGACGGTCTGAAATAATTTTAGAATGATGAACGATTTAGTTGTGAATTGAATGAATTTCTGTTTCTAGCTCTGTGTTATATAAATACAGTGATAAGTTTACTAATGAAACTGTATTGTAGGTTTAACCAGTGATTTGAGTCAATTTTGCCGCTATAACGCGATGATCTCATACACTCTTCAGCTGTTACTACTTATATATAAGTATGTCTGGACTTGCGATGCCTACTATTATATATTTGGGAATAAATCGCATTATTGTACCCGTAGAATGTTTTTAATTTCAGGGTAAATCTTACATGTCGTATTGGAATTAGATTAATTCTTTCAAAGACAATGTTTTACTGCTGTCAGTGTCCCCCCGATTTTAATTTTATACACATTTGAGTTATCAAAGTCTTTTTTCAGTCAGGCTCTTTTCTTCACAACACGAGAATAATTACGAAACGCTATGAAATGTAAGAGTACACAAATGCAAAAACAACAGTTTTCTTCCACGTTATGTATGACATTCATGCATAATCTACCTCCGCCACTGATGTCTTAAAATGAGTTACTGAATGGTTGTAATTTCTCTTGTCCTGTTGTGAATACATTTTTGTAATTCCTAATAATATGATAGTACTTATATTTCTTGGATAGAACGCGACAGAACTGGCAGCATTGACAAGTACAAACTATGATGGTTTTAAAAGATTCATGAACAACCAATCTATTATGACTTCAATGCTTTGTAATTATAATTAAGAAATCTTATTTCAAGACGAGGCAATCAGTTGCTAATTTTCTTGTGAGATGTCACAGGCTGAGAAACAACGCAAAATTATAGTTTTGTGAATATATACTCGTATAAATGGCTTGTGTCGGAGGGTCAAATTTAAGTCGGCTGATAATTTGAAGTACTACATATTATATTATTTTATTAATCGAATCTAGTTTGGGTTTATTATTATGCTGAAGGCCGAATGAATGTCACTCAAAAGCCTTATTTGACTGAAAACGAAGGAAAGTTACATTAGATAGGTTTTTCAACTTGGTCCATTTTGTTAAGGATTAGATAGTCAAATTATTTGAAATTTTAGGACTTCGTAACTAAAAGATTCTTGGGGACATAATTATTATTTGTTTGTTTTGAATCGTGCAATCTAATGTGGTTTTATAGAAGAAATAATTTAGTTATATTTTTACATTATTCACTATAATATGCAAGTTTAACATTGATTGACTAGATTAGGTCTGGGATATTATAATTAATAACCTATTTATTTTTATAATATGGACTTATGAAAGTATATAAATTACATACTGTGTTATATGTTTTCGTTATGCTTGTTTGATGTAAAGTGATTCGACAATATGTATTATGCGGTGTCGTCATATATATGCAGCGGACTATGGATTTGATATCACGTTTTACTAGTTATCACATATCAATGTAACACGGACGAAGAAATTAAATTGATAGTTATTTGTTTTAATAATTTCGACTATTTTCACCGTTATCTTGATGAAGTGCCAAAACTCGGGCACATTGGCCTCCGCTCCAGTCTGACATCTCCAACTTTTCTAAAATATTCCGTTTAGTATGTAAACAGTATTAGATGTAAGTTATTTTATTGTCTAGATAATGTATAATGTATGTCTTAACCCTAGTACTAATTAGAATTTTAGTGTTGTAATGATTTTAGTTAAAGGTGTATGTATGTCGCGCGTATATGAATGTTTTGGTGATACCGTCGTGAAAATGAAGATTTTATAAATTGGGTGATATCGCGAGAGTCGGAACTGGTGCTGTGAGATTCAGATGCTTGCGACATACAGCAGGTGAATACTGACTTGTATTCGGGACTGGTATATTTTGTCATTGTGATTTTTTAATTTTATTTTATACTGTGACTCGAAAAGTGTTGCTTGCAAGACAACAGCTGTATTTAACGCGACTGAAGTTCCTCGAAATTCAACGTTCATGCTCTGATATCTAATAACCATCCTTTGTTATTACAATTTATATCATGGTATAAAATAGGAAAATAAAAATGTGTGTAACTAGGACACTGAATGCTGTTTCATTATATTCCTGATTAAAACTCATTTTTATTGGATAATGCAGATTTTATTATAAATATACACGACCTAGAACACATTCCAAACGTTACAATGAACTAATGGTTCCGTTTTTAAATTAGATGCAATTATTCTTATTCATTTAGAAATTACTTTTTACTTATGGACTTCGAGACCGAAGAGAGATCGCGTCTGGTTTGTCACATTGCGTCTAATCAACAAACGAATCATACAAATCTAATATAAGTAATAATAAATGTGCACCACTTCTACATTGGTTAAATATGAATAGTAAAGGTACAATGATTATTTTAATACTAGAAAATTGAATTGAGATTTAGATAATTATAAAAAGTAGGAAATTCCGATAAAGTTTTTGGCATAATGTACCCATTTCTATTCGAAAAATCAGTCTTCTACACTGAGCACACTTCATTGTGAACTTTAAGAAAATCTGTGCATTGTGCTTTATCACTCCCTCACTTGCAAATACATGGCAAAGTTTAAAATTACACGCGTTTTATATCGACAATACAGTACCTCCTGATACTAATGTTATAGCACTTACGTAAACATTTAAATCTTACAAATAAAATGAACAAATTATCTGGAATAACAATAATAAAATAAATAATTTCAAAATATACATGACATCGTAGAGGTGTATTTGATCACAACTTAGTAAAAAAAAATATGTATGTATTTGTGGAAAATATTGGGCACTGCTATTAACATCTAGATCTAAAGATTATGCAAAGAATACCGTTTCACGTGTTTATACGGTCTCGTACTGACTGCGAATGGAGCGAGCGAGACAACACGCGAATAAAACGCCAAGCAGCTGAAAAAGAAAAAAAAAAAGATTGTTATTCACTGTTGAAGCCTGACTCATTAATTTCATCATCAAATGATTAATTAACCGGTTGAATGCTGTAATTACTGAAAAAAATAAAAAGTTCGCGTGGATCCACGTTCTGCGAAGGGTTAAAGAACTAAAATTAATTTTGATTAATGCCTCTTCTTTGGAGTGTTTTATAGGCTCATCTTTCGTGGCGCTAACTATACCATTCGTTTGCAGGGCAGGTCAAGTTTACAACAGAATCGCTTGACTTGACTATGCTTTGCAAATATTGACCAATTTTCTATCAAATAAATTGCCATGGGAGCCACCCCCTCAGGCCCCTCATCAGCCACATCCTTGTGTTTCTTGACTAAAATATACACTAGTACGCTTCCCTGCCACCCTTAGTTGTAGCAAAGGACTATAACACAAGTATAATAGATTTAGGCTACTAGCGTATACTGAAACTATGAGCAGTATTTACCTGCACAACAGCGACACCTATGCCGACACTGCCGAGCACCATAGCGATATCCTTGAAGTAAACAACGAGTTTGTTAAGGCAGCCATCTTTGTGGAAGTGTTCAGACTTTTCAGTGCACGGGACGGCAACTCCTCCGTTGATCTCCTGGCCGGCGCAGCAAGTGCTGGGCAGGGTGATGTTGTTGGCAGCCCAGTCTTCAGGGCCGTAGATACCGCAGCATTGCAGCTGAAAATAGAAAATTGGAGGGTTAGTAAGTGGTAACAAACTTGTTTGCAGAGTTCTGCAGTATGTCCTGCTCGGCTAGGACATGAAAAACAACCTATGGAATTCTATTCGGAGTTCTATCATAGTACACACATCTATAGAAAATAGTTTCTAATTAATAATAAGGTTGAAAGATAGTTGCGTCCACCTAGGATTCCTGGGGCTTAGAAAAAAAAAAAACTAAATGGCCCTGCTCTTGACCTCGATCACGCCTGATGGAAAGCGATGGATGAGGTCTATGATGGAACGAGCGTGCCCAGAAGATGCCTGTTCACTCATTTATTTCCAGAAGACCAAAAACTACATCATTTGTAAAGATTATAATCCTATTAAATAATGTACATTCACGAATTGCATCTTTTATACGTTCCTGTGTACATAACAGCTTAACATAAAGTATTGTGCACGCCACATGGCCACAGTCATGACGCTTTATGTATTTACCTTTTATCATATTATAACCACGAATAATAAATTACTGCAGACAAAGGATTCCAAGCAGACTCATGTTGAAAGGATAATGTAAACGAAATTAGTTACTGGCGCCGATTCCCTTGTTCACAAACTAAACAAAATTTAAGTTCAATGCATCTTATTCTTTCTATTTCATTAAGAAAAGGACAGAACGTAAATATTAGTTTAGTCCTGTAATATTAATTTGATACCCAAATAACATCAACTTTTTGATTCATGTGATGATAGATGGATTCAAAGATTATGTAAAAATGATAGCTAGAAAAATGACAATTCTTATCTTTTATTTTTATGTTGCCAATCCCCACACAAACATCAAAACCGTATCACTATTGGGTCTATAAATCACTTTTGTCCAGTTTTCTTAGTTGCGGAATAGTGTAAAATATTGTTGGTAGGTACTTACATCAGTCTGTACGATGTCGAAGGTCTTGGCGACATCCTTGTTAGTGGGGTACTCCTTGATGGTCTTGTTGAGGTGCTCCACTATGGAGTTCTCTAGATCCTGGTGCTTCATATACCCTGCGATACCGACAGCCAGCTCAGCCACGAAGATGATGAGCAGGAACACTGAGAACTGGAAAATACAATAATTAAATGTTAGACTTCTGACTTGAATGTAATAGATTGGTATGGGAAGCACAGGATCGGTAGTTTTGGCGAAGTTTGAGGCTTATACTTAGCAGAGGACTTCTCTCGATTAAATGAAAATGATGATAAGTAGATAGGTCTTGGATGAACTAAGCTGACAGCTAAAGACTAAGTGTCTCAAGGTTGGAAACTAAGGAAAATTACATGCCGAAGGTGTTTGCGATCGCTGTCGCTATTTCGATACCTAGATGTTGACACTCGCAATTTCTACATGGAAGGCGGTGCGAATACGTTGGTTTAGTCGCACCTAAAACCTGTTTCTCCCCCTCCTCCTCCTCTCTCCTCTCTTAGGAGAGAGGAACAAGTCCACTCCAGAAGAACAAATCGAGCCGATTTGACCAATCACGAGGCAGATCATATCGATGCTTACCGTCGCGTCGACAGTCGACCACGTAGGCATCCAAGTAAACCCTCAAGCAGCCCGGGATTTACCACAGAGAGATACCCTTCCATCCATCAATTTGTTTTAAAAAGAGGTGACATTGAGGTAGCGAACTAAACTGCGATCGCGCGGTAGGTATCGCAGTGAGGCTTCTTCGGCATGTAATTAATTACCCTAGGGAAATGCAGTAGTTCTACTCTCGTGCTTTTATTAAAGGTACACAATTGAATTACAACTACCTTATCATCATAAAGGTTGTTAAAAGGCTTCTGCGAATCAGGAGAGATAAAAATAACATTTGATTACACTCTCACAATGTGTGTGGTGTTGAATGTGTTGATTGCCATGTGTCAATGTGTGCAAATGACGACACGATCCACAAAATGAACGCATATTATCTGATTGTCCCAGTTATAACAATTGCGGTTCTTTGTTTGTTATTAATCTAGAACATCTTACTTATCTCATTAGTATTTGTTATATAGACACGTCTATAACCTAGTAATGACTCTCCTAGGGGATGACGTCATATCTGGCAACAAACGTTGGCTGAACGCCCCCATAATCTTTTTTTAGGATATTTTACACGAGGGCGAAAATACGTTGTGTTTATTTATTTACTAAATGTGTCTTGCGTGTCGTTTTATGTAATGACTAGCTTCTGCCCGCGACTTCGTCCGTATGAAATTTATTATTTCCCGACCCACCTCGTCACATGGCCTGCCCGCGCAAGTACTTCGTTTTCAATTAGCGTTTTTTTTTACTTTTTTTCTTTTTGCTTGGCTTCTATGAGTCCTAGCGTGATGTTAAATAGCCTATATCCTTCCTCAAGAATTGGGCTAACAAATCCAAAAATAATTTTTCAAATCCGACTGGTAGTTCCGGAGATTAGCGCGTTCAAACAAACAAACGATCTCTTCAGCTTTATTATTAGTATAGAAGATAGATTTACAAAAACAAAATCTAGCTGACTAACATAACTTGCGAAATGTGAGTATACCTATACAAAGGTGTAAAGAGAGGAGAGGGAGAGGAGGGGGAGGGAGGTGTAGAGGTGTGTGTGTAGGTACTAAGCACATTTAACAGACCCATGATTTCCAATGCCTGATTGATCAAGACTCCTGCCAGTAAAACAGCTGTTAAATATCATGTTAGCGTGTTGTCCAAAATAATATCAACCCGAGTGTTCATGGCAACAAATGTAATACTTAGGCTTTCAGTAATCTGAGGGTAACTGTTTGCAAAATATAATATTATGGTAATCATTCATGCTCCGTGAGCGCAAAATATCCCAGTCATTATAAACTCGTCTACCTATGTAGGTAATTTACAGGTCAGCAACTCTTACACAAGAGTTAAATTATTAAAAAGCCTGTTAATATAAAGAAAAATACGTTCTAGGCGAAAAATTTAACCCTTTATTCATAAACGTTGCTTAAAGTTATTGGCGACAAAAACCGCGGTTTAGCGGGAGTTATGAGTTGGGTGTAGTGATTAGCGAACATAACTTTAATCATCGTTTTTCTTCCTAATAACTATCCAATGAAAACCCAAAAACTTTAAGTTTGTGGAATACAAAATTTCCAACTGTGCTTATTTATAAAAATTTTCCATCGCCAGATAACTTTTGTTCGAGGAATAAAATTTACGTTTGACAGTTTTTGTATGAAATAACTGTCAACATTTCAAAATTAAGTATTCCTCGAATAGAGTTATCAGATAATTGAAAAACCAGCCCTTAATAAAGCTTTAGGTATTTCTCTAATGGATTCAAAGTTATTGTAGTGTGTAAATGTGTTGCTATTATAATTAAAATCATGTTCACAGAAATATTGCTTTTTAGAATAGGTATAGATTCGACGGGAATAAAACCAAAGGTGTTAGAATTTTGAAGCCTGAAATCTCGCAGAAATTGATTCCCATCTATCGAATGACCCACACTACGATACTTATGCCCGTTTTCACCATCGTTCCTTAAATTTAGGGAGACCTTAAGAAATTTTAAGTGTTAGTTTCGTTTTCACCATCACCTAAGGGACACTTATGGTCCTAAAACATATGGGTAAGGGGCTGATTTAAGGAGTCTCTTATGTTAAGAGACTCTTAGTTAAGGAGTGTTTGAGGGAACGATGGTGAAAACGGGCATTACACACATAGGGGTTTATTTAAAAGCGATGATTAAATTTAAGTAGGTAACGTTCAAACGTCAAAAATATATGATTAAACAGTCGCTAATCACTACTTAACTTTAGGAAACGCTTATGAATCAACCCCATAATTTTTTATCCCGTCACATGAAATAGTTCTAAGAATCAGACATGCATTTGGACATAATAATAAACACATATATGTGAAGATGTGATGTAAATTTAGAATTATTGTGTCTGGGAAAGATTAAAACATTTATTTATCTTGTTTACTACCTAGCGCGAGATTACAAATTCTGCGTCGTTATGATTCATAATATTGTTGTATTTTAATGAAATATGAACTAAAATAAAGAGGACCTTTGAATAATCTCTTGCACATAACAGAAATATTGCTTGTTAGAATAGGTAGGTAGAAGAGGCCCTACGCGAAGGTGTTAGTGAGTTAGTCAGTTGAAGCCTGTAATCTCGCAGAAATATACCTCTATCTACCGCGCGACGACCCCACATGAAACTTTATATCAGCACCCTAACTGCGTAACATACTTACAATCACAACCTGAATCATTTTGAATGATATTGCTAATTCATTGCTTCATATGGTCGAAAACTTTGTCTGCTCAACAACGTAATGAACTGTCAAAATGAAACTGTTAGTGTGTTACGCAATTACCCCGCTGATTATGTACAGACGGCAGCACATCAAGCTACCCCAATCTGTCAAATTTTCCCAATTGAATATAAACCTTATTCCTTTGTTGTAAAGTTGAAAATCTATCAAAGAAATTTGGCGTCTGTACTTACACGAAATAGTTCTAAGGTTTTGGGATAATGTTTTAGTACTAGTTTCTTATATAGAAATCTACGTACCTAAGCACCGTATAAGTAATTTTCCTACGACTAAAGTTATCGGGTTATCTAAAGCCGTTTCAGCCACAATTTTAATCGGTTATTGATTCCTACATCGCAGACTTCGTGAGGGGCTTCCAAGTGGCCCAATAACCTATTTTGTCTAAAAATACATGACCAAGCAGAAGCTTTTGTCTGAAAAATAGCCATTGTACATTTTTCTAGAACACAGAGAACACTCTTAATTATTGTAAACAGCAAAGTAATTAATTATGTTTATTGTTTCCACAATATACCTATTTAAAGAAAATAATAAAGTCTTATATTATTATTGCTCTAGCTGGGAGCTATACAAGATGGAGACGACATTAAATTAAACTGCGTATCTATATGTATAGAATGTTCCTAGTCCGCATATAGAAATTCAAACAAAATATATTCAACAGTATAAGTCACTATAGCTAGTCAGATTGGCAAAACCTATAGTCGGCCGATCACTACTAATAGTTTGTTTGAAAAAATCACTTTTATTATTTCGGATTTATTTGATAGTTCCACATAATCCTATGCATTAGTATAGCCTGTGTTTTAATTTATTGTCGTATTTTTGTCTCCATATTGTATAATTTTATTCCCATTTCCTCATAACGTAAATCAAGAGTAATCACAACTGTTTTTACAGTTCATTGTTTATCGTAAGCGTAACATTCATAAATCGTAACCCCCTAAGGGGCCGTCTCCACGAGCGAGAGAATCGCGGCGATATTCTCGCCGTGCCATCAAATTTTCGCCGCAGTGGAGACACGTTCTAGGAGTGTATACGTGGCACGACGATAATATCGCCGTGATTCTCTAGCTCGTGGAGACGGCGGCCTCTAAGAAAAAATCCCCACAACGTGAACGAAGTGAATGCACGGCATAATTTTAACAGGTAAACCTATTGAGGAAAACGGAGAACAGGTATTTGTAACCATATTTAATGCCGACTGCCGGAAACCAGTTTCAATATTGGCAAGGTGAATTTCTCTAAAGTGTTTTTTAATGTTTTAAGTTTTTGTGGTAAGACCCTTAGTAAAGAGGTCGCGAAGATCCGTTATTCCAATATGACGTAGGTTATAGGTATGGTAGGTATGTGTTCAATGTGACATAGCTGAGGGGATGGCGCCTCGTCGTAGTCTATCTAGCCTTTGTCCAACCATGTTGGGGTCGGCTTCCAGTCTAACCGGATGCAGTTGAATACCAGCACAGATAATATAATAATAATAATATCTTTATTAATCAAGTAACATGACTCATTTGTGTTATTAACAAATATTTCTTATCCCTATGTTAGTATTCCTATTCTAATCACTTAGCCTAAAAAACCATGAATATATGTGAATCACTGCCACACGCCTAACACCAGGGTGGACAGCTTGCTGCAGCGACGCACATAATACACGCTAGCAAGTTACAAGCTGTTCTTGCAGACATGTAACTGCATACAATGCCACAATATTGGACAGTCTATTTTTTAATACTCTACGTATTTTACATGGAGTGACTGCCTATCTGACCTCCATAACCCAGTTACTAGATAATACGATACCCCTTGGTAAGACTGGTGGTCAGTCTATCGGGTTTCTGTTCTGAGAACCCGTAACGACTGACAAAGATCCACGAATGTGCTTCCCGAGGCAGGGAGGGTTCTCGGTATGGAAAGATCATATTATAATATGTATATATATTTCTATGGAAAACATGGTCACCCATCTATGGACCAACCGCGGAAAGCGTAGCTTAATCGATCGACCCATGCGGCTGTTATTACATAGTCAGGAGCCCCTCATGGCTCTACTCATGATTAATTAATTTAGGCCTGTAATTGTTCCACTTCAGTACAAAGGACACTTCGCACTCTGAGGAGATAGGATGATTTAATTAATTGAAAATTGAGAGACGGGTAACGTACGATTTTAGACCCTGCAGAATGTAAGAGGCATTTTATTCATTCTTTGGATGCTATACCATACCTGAAATCACCTTTCTAGTCTCCACTCTGGAATTCGTACCCCGAGCCCCAAGATACAGACTAACTGTCTAGTTTGGGGCTCATTGGCAAATAATATATTCTAACCTAGCTGTAAATAGTATTTTAAGCTACTCATGTCGTGAAAGATTTTCTATTTCTATTAATTCAATTTTATGTGCGTTAGATAAAGTGAAGACTTTAATTATAATTGGTCGCCCATAGCTTTATGTTAAATTCCGTTGAGCAACGAACAACCAAACCTATACATAGCTATTTTATACAGTTTTAAAATCATAATGAAAATCGTTGCGGCGCGTGAGCATGACCGGTCAGTCCTTGACCACAAACGCAGTTTATCGCAGCCCATTGCAAGGTCGGTACAAAATAATGTTATTCATTGACCTGAACTAGCAACACTGAACTAACTCATCACATATTACTTTGATACCCCACTGTGAGCTTAATGGAAGACTTGTCTATCTAGGCTATAATATCTACTGGTAATTAATTAATTTAGGGCGCGCAGTATTCAATTTATGTTGACCTAGTTCGAAGCTGGAGATTTTCTTCATTATAGACGGCTTTTCCATCCTTTGCCTATACTTGTATCGGTATACGTGAACAAGATGGCCGTCCGATCTCGCAGGTAGGTGTTAATGGGAGCTGTATGACATTTCAGTGTTGTGAAACCGCAGCATCCTAACTTGATAGATTGGCTTTCAGAGGACAGAACTAAACTTCTCACCTATTGATAAATCCAAACAAAACTGGACCGAATTTTAAAGCCATACATACAGTGGCCTACAAAAGTTAGTTGACATTTTTTCCACTTCAGCTGTGATTCACCACATTATGATTTAAAATTCTAGTGATCCAAATGTTTGAACTACTATAAGGTTTTTATTGACTTATTCAATTCACAATTCCTCTGGTATTGCTGATGGACATCTAGCAATGTGGCGACTTGATTGCCATTCAATAACATAAAACTACAATGATGAAAACGGTCTATTCACAACTGCGGGACAGCCACGTGTCTAGCAATGTGCAGTAGTTAGTAGTCGGTGCTATAAACTAGATGAGTGTTAGGTAATCTGCGCCGCCGCAAGTCCGCAGCAGTGATAGAACTAAGTATCTACGTAATAATATGCGAACAGCCTGTTTAAATAAATATTTATACTGTTAGCTAGTCTGAGAAAATTATCTTGTTATGCACTGAATTTAAAGGTTAGAAAATCTCATCTCGCACAACATTCTTCTGGAGAGGAGAAATTGTTTGCACACACATACAATAGAAATCTTTTAGAAATCATTCAGACCATCAAAATAAGGGAGATGGTAAAAAATTATACAGGGTGTTCGGCAGAACGTTGATCACACGAAAATGGCAGATAGATGGGGTCGTCTGCTACCTACCCAGCCCAATCCACTTCGATGTGTGATGCCACATTATAACTTAAAATAAAAAATAATAATCGGCGGGGTAATTGCGTAACACATTATCTGTAGGAATGGCTTGCATTTTGACAGTTCAATAACATTAATTGCTTTATTTACGTTGTTGAGCAGACAAAATTTTCGAACATATGAAGCAATGGATTAGCAATATCCTTCAAAATGATCCAGATTATGATTTATAGTGTGTTACGCAATTAGGGTGCTGATTTTATGTTATCGGTCGCGCGACCTTTGCATTATCGATCGGGAGTGCAAATAAGAGATCATTAGTAGGTAGTAGGTACGACCATTAGGTTTATCTTGAGGCAGAACACAACTACTTATGTATCTTTTAACGTTAGTTAACTTTAAGATAATCTGTCAATTAGTACCCTGCAGTAAAGTTTCTAGTTTACTAACGAATGATTTTTAAATTCAAAATCTATTTGCTGTTTTCCTAAAACCAACATTCATTCATCGTAATTCGTGTCGTGCATTTCTCTGAAGTACACAATTCGTCTGAATTGCGGTAACAAACCATCAACGACATACAATGTACCAACTGATGTCATGAAAATGTGCCTTCACAATGCTTTAAATGTTTCAATGGAGCGATATTTTGATGCCAACCTGACTCACCAGTAAACGCGATAAGCGGTACAAAACAATATTTATGATAATGTGGAAATATTACAATAAATTGTTTTGTAATGTGAATATGAGAGCTGCTGTGAGAGATTTCCAACGTCTGGCTGGGCGCTGGACACCGAAATTGTTCTCAAAACAAATGAATGACGGAAGATGTTTTTGTGCTGATGAAATTAGGAGTCCGCGTATCACTGGTCAGTTTCCCTCAGTCGTCAGTTTATTTAATTCGCCAGTTTCGTTGATTAGCCAGTTTCACTGATTCGTCAGTTTTCCCGATTAGACAGTTGTGTTTACTCGACAGTTTCCAGTGTTTGCCAGTTTTCGTCGATTCGTCAGTTTGGTACACTCAAGGGAAAAGGTTTTTAAATGTTGAATAAACAATGAGTTTGTATAATATTCCATAAATCTGGCTAAAAGTTATCAAATAGATCTTAATCCTACTATCACACTAATATTATAAAGGCGAAAGTTTGTGAGGATGGATGGATGTTTGTTACTCTTTCACGCAAAAACTACCAAACGGATTTGGATGAATCTTTACAGTAATATAGCTTGAATAACACATAGGATACTTTTTATCCCGATATTCCCACGGGATCGACACTGATGCGGGTGAAACCGCGGAGCACTGCTTGTTATATATAAATTAGCAGTCGTATGTGCAGTTTTCTACCGACTGTACTTTGGCTGACGAATTGAATAAAACTGACGAATCGACGAAAACTGGCAAACACTGGAAACTGTCGAGTAAACACAACTGTTTAATCGGGAAAACTGACGAATCAGTGAAACTGGCTAATCAACGAAACTGGCGAATTAAATAAACTGACGACTGAGGGAAACTGACCAGTGATACGCGGACTCGAAATTAGTTCGTTGCAGTTTTAGTGTTGACATTTAATTGAAATACATACATAAACCTAATATTTTTAATTTTTACATCTTGGAATTCTTGAAGGGTTGGTTAAAGTTTATAAGCCGTTTTTGATGAATCAAAGGATTACTTAGCTAATATTTGTTTCATGTAGAACGGGATTTTTATTGTATGTTTGTTACGCGATGTCTCCGGCAATAGTAAATCGATAAAAAAAAAAATATGGATAGGGTATGCCTCAGGGGTGGTCCCATATAAATTTTATTAACTTTCCTTACATAGTTTTCGAGTAAGCTTTAATAATACGTATTCTTGCCACTTAGTTTATATTGATGATGTTATAATGACTTCCTGTCACTGATACTTACATATCAAGTAGTGTTATACGAATTTGTGTGGGGTAAGTACAACTTAAAAGTTAAAAATAACTATAAAAAAAAACAACCGACTTCCAAAGAAGACACTATAAAGTGAAAAACAACGAAAATGCGAACCCAACGGCACCGACTTCCGAAATTAAAGTTATTTATCACTTTGTAGTGTTTTTTTTAAGTCGGTTTTTTTTTGTAAAAAAGTATTTTATGTGTATGTACGCTTATAGTATTCCTCATGCGCCTCCAAATCTAATTGATAACAAACACGAATTGGAGCACGTCTAGATACAATGACGATATGTCACGCAAAAAGAACACTGACTAATTTTTTATATTTATTTATATAAATAAAATAAAATGAAACAAATATCTACCATTTGCACGGATATCGATGACCATTTACTTCATAGAATTTATTATACGTATACAGTACAGAGGCTATCGGTCAGTACCCGTCGGATTGCAGTCAACAAGTTTACAGCGATAAGTAGAACCCTTACACATTGGTGAATTAGTACGGCGATTTAATGAGGCTGCCACACGCAATGTAACGGTTGGTGAAAGACAAATAATGTACGTTTATCGTATGCATGTGTATGAAAGGTAACCTCCTCCTTTGATTAGGAATTTCTCAGTAACAGCCCGGAGTTTGGAAGTTGGCGGTGTGATACCCCCATGCCTCGGAAAGCATGTTAAGACTTTGGTTCTGCGCCTGATCTCTCTCCGGTCGTGTCGGATTGTCGTCCCATCGGACTAGGGAAGAGTGAGTGCACCTGTGTCTACGCACATACTTGTGCACTATAATATAATAATTCAATTGTTAATTCTTTTTCCACATGCTAGACAAAAAGCGGAAGGGGAGGCTATATGTTACTCCCAGTCTCCCAGAAACACCCCAAGTAACATTAGGACGGATCGATACTAGATATCACTGTTAAACTTAGTAGATTTTTGGTAGTTTTCCCACAAACTATGTAAGAAAACTGTTCGTTTTCCGAAGCATAGTTTATTTCCGAGGAGCCTTGCCAAGTTTTCTGGTTTTGACAGGTTTACAAAAGGGTTGAGATTTAGAAATGCAGGATAGCCGTAAATAAAATATATTTTTAGATTGTTGCTTTGGAGAACAGTGGTGGCCCAGTGGTAACGACCGCGACTTACGAGTTGTAGGTCGTAGGTTCGAACGAAGATAATAATTTCATCACCACTGCTCTCAAAACGGCGAAGGAAACCGGCATGTCCTAGAACCAAAAATTAGAAGACAAGTGACATTTACGTAATCAATCTGCACTGGGCCCGCGTGGTAGATTACAGCCCACTCCCTCTCGAAGAGAGGAGGCCTGTGTCCCAGCAGTGGGAACATTATAGGCTGCTTATGATTATGATGAGTCTTTGCTATAGGTACATAAGCTCACGCCTTCTTCCTTGTACTTCTTTTGCTATGTTTGCGTTCATTCGTTCTATGTCTAGAAGAAATAATTGAACGTATTGATTGGTGTTCATTGACAATTAATTGAGTCTCCCGAACAAGTTTGTCTAGACTGGAAGGATCAGTTTTGAACAAAACATTGTTATTTACGACAAAGATTAAATTCAAGCCATAAGAAGTTTTGGGCATCAATTAATTAACAATTAATTCAGTCTATCGCAGTCCTTTGCTGGACATAGGCATTTCCTAGGCTGCGCCAAAATACCATGTCCTCCGTCTTCAGTTTGTTCCAGCCACCTTTTTATGTATTGAGCATAGTTATGCTAAAATAAGCGTCTACTAGCAGCATCCTAATAGTACCATGAAGCATGAACCGAGCTAAATCGTCACCAGGCAAGCAATTAATTACAACAGTTTTTTGTTTAATTGTGTTAACGAACAGGAAATTCCACATGTCCGCTGTAAGCACGTTTAACTGCACATACTGCTAATTCCTCTATCTGTATATCACGTCCGCACATTGTTTATAGTTTTGATTATAAAACCTAAATTATGTCGTGATAAGAATAAAATTTCAACGCCACAGAAGTGAATACATCACTTCTGTGGCGTTGAAATTTTATTCTGTTATCGAAGATTCTGGCTATACCTATGCCCTTTGACTTTCCTGTTTTGTAAATAGTTTGCATGATCGTATGTCGTTTGCTTATCGCATTTAGCCATATTTGACAAATATACTAGGCTGTAATCAGCCTAATTTCTGTCCCTATCTATTATGTTAAGCTCATTCGTGATTGCTAGTGCAGGATGAGTAAAGGTTTAGGAAAAAAACAGGAAGATAAGATAGCATCATTGAGGCAGTCAGCGGGCGTGCCGTGACTCAACTGGGTATAAATTGTGGCATTGTCCACATTCTAGACTTTTCTAATGCGACCAATCCCTTTGTTGAGTTGTTACCTCGTCATTGTGATTGTTAAGGTGGATCCACACATTGCGAGCATGCGCTCCGCACGGCGCACAACGCATGCCTCGGCTTGAGGCGTGCGTGTTGACAAATTATACCAACATATGCTCGGGTCGAGCCATCGCGTGCGAAGCAAATGCTCGAGGCAAGTAGGCGCGCAGACTTGGCAAGGCATGCGCTCCGCACGGCGCACAACGCACAGCGCGTGTGCGCCGCACACGCGCTATTCGCTGTGCGCCGTGTGGCGGCCGGCTCATTGCGAGCAGTGCGTTGCGTTTGGATGGTTGTGTCCGCCTCGCTGCGGATGTACGCGCGCATTATGAACGACAAAGAAATGTTAAGAAAAGCAGTTTTATTATACGAAAGTAATAGATTATTATGGGATCCTAAACATAATCATTATTTTAATAAAAATAAAAAAGAAGACGTATGGCGTTTTCTTTCCTTTTCTTTTCAATAATTGAATTAATAATTATAAAAGCAGCAGCGGATACGCGCACGCGATGCAAAGGCGCCATCTTGACTGCTGCTGTGTGGGTTGGATCGGCCCGAGCATGCGCTGCGCGCTGTTTGGCCCGAGCAAACGCAGTTTCATTTTCGCAGTCGAGGCGTGCGTTGATATTCTACGCGGCGCACGCCTCGAACGTGCATGCGCGGCTACGTCCACACCTAACGTAATGCTCGCACTGAGGCACTTTGATCTTGAAGCATTTGCCGACATACGTTGGCTCGCCCTCGCGCGTGCGGAGCGCATGCCTCGCCACGAATATACAGGTCCACACTTGGCGAGGCATGCGTTGTGCGCCGTGCGGAGCGCATGCCTCGCAATGTCTGGATCCACCTTTAGACGAATGTTTTATACTTAGCATTCAAAGCAAGCGTCCTTTCTGTCAGATTTCATTATTAAAATTTTAAAAAGTTGATACCTACTCAATGTTTGGGATGCCCATGAGCCGAGGTATGTTTGGCAAGGGACGCTTCGCTACGGATAATGTGAATTAGCTTATCGCAAAAGTTAGCATCCGTTGAGCGAAGCGTGAAACCGAACCTAATCTTACTCGAGTACTTCTCCGAATTGACGATCAGTTCGAGTTTTGAGTTCTGTGAATTGATTGGTAGACTGACGCAGTAGTTAGCTAGATTTAAAATGTAAATGAGTCGATAGATTGAAGTCATTAACTAACAATTAGTAAATACCAACGTTCTATTAATATACAGATTGACCTTTGCATATCTTTAGGTCACGACCTTTCGGACTATTGCTTCTACACCTACGAAAGCACAATCTTCAGTCAACCCACACTATTTCGTCGAAAATCTTAGTCTATTAGGAACGCAGCGATATAATAGTTGGTTTATAAGTAGAAAAGGATGTGGCCATTTAACTGGATGAGACGACAGTTGCGTGTCAAAGGTCGCAGGTTGACTTCATCTGAGTCAATTGACCGCAGGGCTGCGGACTGCGGTACGAATTAGTGCTTGTGTTTGTTTGTTGCTCAATTGCATGGCATTTATTGGAGTTATTGAAATTGGGGCAAATATCCAAAGGAATTAAAGCAGCCAGCATTACATTTAAATCTTTGTACACGTCTAGTTTTAGTGCCAGTACTAAATACTTATATGAATTGTATGAATGTAGGAATCCACGTAAACGATTTATAGCAGCACAAAAAAATATTCAATCATTCGACTATTACTCAAAATTCCTGCCCTTTTGCTTACTTGAAAACTATATTACCCTTTAATATGGCATCTATCTTTGTCACTGCGTTTAAACCCATGGGCCCATGGGCCATGTCTGCCATTCAATCGGTTTACAGAAATACAAAAACTTACCTGCTGTTTTTGTGCGTATTTGGTGTTAGGTTAGCAATCGGGTTTTTCCTACGCGACGTAGCTGACTTATATTATGAATGTGACTAATCCGTACAGTTTTAAACCGAAACGTTATGTTGTTCGAGAGAAACTGAGTACGTCCACATTTTAAAGTATCTATCTAGGTATAAACAAGTCAATCTGCTGTACACGGTCATGTGATGGCGACTAGTTATGCAATAAAACTGCAATTTGTATCACATTGTGTTCTGAATGTGTGCTAAACTAGCAAACGGTTTGTTAGCAGCGCTCGGGGCCAAAATCGCGCATACGATAATTTGTTTGGATGTACGGTTTTATGAACTAGCTTAGTAACTTCTTGGTCAGTAATGATAGCCGTAATTATTTTTTTAGTATCTTCTTAGCGTGTCGATAGCAATTTAAATGTACTCAGCCCAGAATTCGGCTACTTGTTTGGCGCCATCACCAGCGTCCGTCAATTCCTGTAACGTGCAGCTGACAGGACACGATATTAAGTGTCCCATCGTTTGTAGAACAGCACCACATTTACACTCCAAGGCGGAGTCGTCTACGAATCTCCACCTGAACAGGTTTTTCTCGCTTCGGCCAACCTGGGTCCGGAGTCTGTTTAAAGACTTCCAGGTTACCCAAGGTAACTCATGACCAGGTGGGAGGTCTTCAGCAGGTGGAACGAACGGTTTGGGTAAGGAAGCACTGCCTCGCCACAGCTTCAGTCTTTCTTGTGGTGGTTCGCCAGTGAGTGGGACGACACACTTTAAAAAACTGTTTTGGCTTTTCAGCCTTGGTGGCACAAGGCTGCTGTGATGCTGTCGTGCAAAGGGAAAAAAAATTATGATGATTTTAAATATTTAAATCATAATAACAATCATCAATACAACTCTCAAAGCACAAATTACCCTATTGAATAAATATTTCATAACATCATGAGATTCGATGTTAAATTATTAAACATTTAGTATTCTAGGGATTGGCTAGTCCATTCCAGAAGGCCAATTCTCGTAATTTAAAACGTTCAAAATCTAGTCGCAATCTCATCTCGGCGACAAACAAATGTCAAAAACTTGTCAAAATGTAGGGACATTAGAGGTATTTTTGACAGATTGGGACTGAGATCAGACTGTGAACGTTCTAAAAATTACGAGAATTGCCCCTCAGGACGACAGTGCACTTGTCTTTGGTTGACTAACCAATTACGAATCGCATTGCGATTCTTAATTACTCATTGCACGTTTAGCCTCGTGATTATTGCGAATCATTAATGGCTACTTCAATTACTTATCAGTTATTGCTCCAATATAGTCGTAAATAGCGGTTTATTTTGGAATGCGTATGTTTTCGCATTTTAAATAGATAATATTATTGATACAAAAATAACAGATCATCACGACTGTATTGCTCGAAGGTTTTGGCGGATTGGCAGAATACTTACTCACATTTCACCAGTTAGTAGGGAAGGTACTGCTCGATTTTTGAGACCAATTTTTTTACTGAATAAAGGACATCATTCATTTCGTACCCAAAAATTCAAGTGACCAGCCGGACCGGCCAGTGAAAACAAGTACTGTGGGAAAAACCTCTTGAACATTTTTTTTTTTGCTATTACAACGAAAGTCTACCACCCCTCGGCTGCTATTTTGAGATTGAAAATGCCAAAATAGTAGATTGTACAACTAGTGCATAAAAGAAGCCATTTTACCCCGAGACGTTTATATCCATCCGAGCCGCAGCCGCTGGCGAGGGTGGATATTTAAGTCGAGGAGTAAAATGGCTCGTTTATGCCCGAGTTATACACTCTACTTTTCGCTTCAACTGCGAGAAAATGAAACAGGCATAAAGTATATAACAGTATATAATTAATCAAAATGGTTGCAAAATTGAAGAAGAGCATAGCTAATTCCCGCCACGAAACTTTTAAAAGTTTATTTTTTATTTTCAACATGTGTCATTCGACTTGGGGTACTTCATAATGCCAAGTCATAAAAACGTTTCTTTGCGTTTTTAAATAATAAATGACAATAGTATCTAATTTTATTAAATTAACGATAGAAAACACGGAAGTGGTATAGATTAAAGCAAATTAAATAAATAACGACTTTAATCTGCGAAGTTTTATTGTGCGTGTGGCTGTTGGGACTGATTATCTTAGTCTTAGAAAAAACATTACTTTATGCACTAGAACATAAAAAGTGACTTTATGTCGCCTAAGCACAACATAAAGAAGAACTTTTAGAGCATGAGAAGTGAAAATCATTTCATAAGAAAATCGTAGGTAGTTAGGTACTTTTTTGTCTGGCCTGCAGTTTAATTTTTGGGCAAGTGCAAGTATAAAATGTTCGACACAGTAGTAGCAGTAGGGTTCAGGTTGTATCGCAATTGTTTTAGCTACACATAGCTTGTTATAAGTTGCAAAAAATGCAGGTAATATAAATCAACAGACGGATCCTTAGTTGCTAATATATTCGTAAAGAAATGCGGGCGTAGGCAGGCGAGTACATGATACCGCTTGATTAATATACGACTGACAACCACGGATCACGACTTGAATGTTAAGTTATGTCAATGTTGGTGTAAAGACTTTACGGACAATGAACTATGAAGGACCTTTTGGCTTTTTGAAAATATATTGCTTCAATTGCTTGCTAGGTAATTGGTTTGTACTAATAAACGTAATTAAACAGATGAATAATTTTATTACACACCGATTTCTCTCTTTCAGTCGTCAGTAATTTGACTTTTGCAAGAAGAAGAAAAAACGTTGTGTAACTATACCGACGTTATACAACGTTTATTAGTAAGGGGGTTACGAGGGCTGCTATTTATGTATCCGGAACTGGCCAGTTATAGAACAATATTAAAAAAGTAATTATAACATTTAAAAATGGACCTCTTTGGCTGAAGAATACAATTTGTTTCATGTAGTTGTCATTTGTTTTTCCTTTGTGGCGTCATTTTGAAGATTGCTTGTCTTTATCACCATGGATTTAACTCGTGAAAATTTTCGTGCTATGATTTATTACGATTTTCGGCGAGGGCTAACTCAAAAACAGTGCATCGATCAACTCATTTCGACTTTTGGCGACGAAGCACCATCGAAAATTACTGTGTATCACTGGTATAGTGAGTTTAATCGTGGGCGGTCTGTGCTCACAGACGAATTTAAAGAAGGTCGCCCTAAATCGGTTGTTGTACCTCAAAATATTGATGCTGTGCGGGAACTAATAATGCAAGATCGTCATGTTACATATCGCGAGATAGAGGCGTCTCTGGGCATAAGTATGACGAGTATATATAAAATATTACACGAACATTTAGCTGTAAAAAAATTTGTTCACGTTGGATTCCGCACAACTTGAGAATTGACCAAAAACGGACTCGTGTCGATTGGTGTAAAAAAATGTTACAAAAGTACAATCAGGGTGCGTCAAAAGCTGTCTATAATATCTACACAGGTAATGAAACTTGGATATATGCGTATGATCCTGAAACTAAACAACAATCTATGGTTTGGGTGTTCCAAGATGAGCCGAACCCAACAAAAGTCATTCGTTCAAAAAGCACTTTGAAGCAAATGGTCGCTTGTTTTTTTGGTATAAATGGGCATGTGGCTACAGTACCACTAGAGGATCGTAAAACGGTTAATTCTGAATGGTACACAAGCATTTGTTTGCCAGAAGTCTTTAAAGAAATAAGAAAGAACAACCGACAACGCAGAATCCTTCTTCATCATGACAATGCTAGCTGCCACACATCGGCCGAAACAACTCGGTATTTGGAAGGTCAAAAGATCGAATTAACGGGTCATCCGCCGTACAGCCCTGACTTGGCCCCCAACGACTTCTATTTATTCCCAACCGTGAAGAATAAATTACGTGGTCAACGTTTTTCGAGCCGTGAAGAGGCTGTTGATGCGTTCAAAATGCACATTTTGGAGATACCTCAATTCGAATGGAAAAAGTGCTACGAAAATTGGTTCCAACGTATGCAAAAGTGCATCGATCATCATGGCGAATATTTTGAAAAGCAATAAAACCATAATAAATGCTATATGTTTGTTTCACTTTTTTATTCCGGATACATAAATAGCAGCCCTCGTAGTAGGTAGTTTCCACTTATTCCTATCTATTGCTGTATGTGGCCAATCTTTTAGAAAAGGGTCGAGTTCGTCCAGATTTTTTTAAAGCCTAATACTGTCCCGCCGCTGGGCAATGGCATACTCCAAACTCTCAAGTCCTTCTAGAAACTCTTTTCTCGAACCAGATTTACTTTAAGGAATTTAATTAAATAATTATAATGGTGCTTTTTTATCTCACTGAAACACGAATAAAAACGTGACAAAAATATTGGTGGTGGAGCTAAGTATTATATTAAAGTTCAGCCTGATTCTTTAACAAATATAGTTAATTACCAGCTTCAGCCCGCGTACGGACCATGCTATCGAGACCAAACCTAGCATAATATGTCCTTCCTAGGATGCCATCTATCACCTTGCCAAATTTTATCGAAATTCGTTCAGTATGGATTTTCCAGCAGCTCTAATATTTAAATGTAGGTAAGGCCCAAATTATAGACCAACGAATCTTGATTTTAAACTAGATATACTTAAGTAATTTCGCAGTTATAAATATAGATTCATATAAATATAGATTCATGTCTGAACATCGTTTTACAAAAAAAAATCCAATCAAACTGGAGTAGGTAGTTATAGTTCAAGGATGGTATTGATTACAATATGCCATCGAGACGTACGGAGAAAACGTTGTCCAACATGGAATCCGGTTGCATAAATAGGAAGTGCTAATAACAAGTCCTTCACGCCTTTCGTTCCAGTAATGAGAGGGACAGAACAATAGGTGCGAGGGTTCCGCTCGATCGATATACTACCGTAATGTGTTCATGTGTAACATAGTTGGTTTACAAAAAGAAGATGGGGGCTACAGTCTGGCTGTCGAAAGAATGCGTCCCTGACACATGTCAGGACAATTCTAGTAGCTAATAAAGATCATATTCGCAAAACACGTACTTATTCGTTTGTATGAAACTGACATTTGTGTGTTGTTGGATTTAAGTAAGTAGGTAAGTATTTATAATTAAGGCCTGCTTGCACCATAAATTACTAAATGCATTTATCGCTAAACCTTTTTAAAACATCGTTCCATTTCTGTCTATCGTTTGAAATAGATAGGGACAGCATCATGTTTAAATAAAATTAGCGCTATACACGCATTTTGTGATCAGTGGCGCAAGAGGGCCTTTGGGTCGGGACACATTGATCGACGGCGTTCGATGGTTTGTCCATACAAAAAGAGAGCAAAGCATGGAACGACGTACGCATCCTTTCGCATCGACGGCGACGAACGCGCTCCGGCGGCGATCGATGGCGTTCGACGGTTTGTCCATAAAACATAAAACGTACAAAAAGAGAGCACATGTGCTCCTTTTCAATCGGCAAAGTGCGAAAGGCGGTCGATCAATGTGTTCCGACCCTTAGTCTTGTTTAGGTTAATATTATGATTGTCTTGAAAGGTTAAGTTGTTCAAAATAACTTCAACAATATTTAAATTAAACTGGTTCTATCGAGGCGTTGTGTTTCTATATTATATTGATTGTGTGTCAATGCTGTGTATCTGTACCTAATCGGTAAGCCAGTTAATAAATAAATGAAGATATAATTATCCCTAGCTGTAAAACAAAGTATTCCATTGTTAGGATTCCGCAGTGTGACGCAAATAAGTGCCGGATACTTCCTCCAGTCACATAATTAGTTAGATAACAATTTTTGCATTTGAATAAAAACATAAATAAAATTGTGGCTAGGTACAGACAGCACATCAAGTTACTACAATCTGTCAAATTTCTTTATTAGATTTTCATCTTTATCGCTAAAGCATAAGGTTCAAAGTTGATTGGAAAAATTTGACGGTTTCGGGTAGCTTTATGTACTGGCGTCTCTACAATGAGGACAGCCGATCGACTTATCTCATGAACCTCTGCAATGGATGGAATCCTAAGTTGTGGTTGATTTGTTGTGTAAACTTATATTCTACTAGGTGCGCCCCGCGGTTTCACCCGCATAAGTGTCGATCCCGTGGGAATATTGGGATAAAAACTATCCTATGTCCTTTCCCGGGACTCAAACTATCTCTATACCAAATTTCATCTAAATCGGTTCAGCGGTTTAAACGTGAAGAGGTAACAGACAGACGGACACACTTTCGCATTTATAATATTACTAGCTTTTGCCCGCGACTTCGTTCGCGTGGAATAGTGGCTTCCGGCAGATTTTTGGTTTTACCCACATAGTTCCCGATCTCGCGGGATCTCTTCAAAAATGAAATGTGGAAGATATTCTAGGGAACTCTTAAAAAATCAACATAATGAGCTCTGCGTTTGAATCACCAACTCGACATATAGTACTAATAGAATTATCTATACTCCGTTAGAGCATTTTCTTTGTACTAAAAGTTGTATTATATTATATTTTCATACCTTTTTAGTTTTACTATTTATTTACATTTTTCCGATGAATTTTCAGTACTGAATTGATGCCGACTCTTGACCAATAGATGGCGCTGTATGTCCGGAATAAATTTTATTTTTTATTTTATTTTTTGTAATAAAAACTATCCTATGTCCTTTCTCAAGTTCCAAACTATGTATGTACCAAATTTCACACAAATCGGTTAAGTAGTTTAGGCGTGAAGCAAAGACAGACAGACAGAAAGACAGACAGACAGAGTTACTTTCGCATTTATAATATTAGTTTGGATTAGTATGGATAGAGAAAAGATTCGATTATTTGTATGTTTGTTTGTTATGCTTTAACGCTAAAATGGCTGAACGGATTTGGACGAAACTTGGCACATGGGTAGACCATGACCTGGGTTAGGACATGGGATACTTTTATTCCCATATTTCCAAGGGATTAGAGATTTATGCGGGTGAAACCGCGGGGCGCAGCTAGTTTAAAATAAGTTGATAAGCACAGGGTGATAAGGCAGCAAAATATAAATAATATTTACATTTTGCTTGCAGTATTGTGACTGCAGTATGCAACTAGAACTCAAAACATAAATGTTCTTTGATTTTGCACACATAAACGTGTAAGGTCTAATGGTTGTAATTTTTAAGATTTTACAAAAAGGCAGTAGCCTACTGCACAAAACAAACAAGTGAACAGATTTGTATGTCCGATAAATAAGTAGGCATGAACAATATTTGGAAAACCAAATCAAAAGCAACAAGCATCACCTTTGTACCTATTTTTCTGTTCTGTGTGTGTATGTACAGACGCCAGCACATCAACCTACACCTAACTGTCAAATTTTCCCAATCAACATTGAACCTTATGCTTTAGCGATAAAGTTGAAAATCTATTACAGAAATCTGACAGATTGTAGTAGGTTGATGTGCTGGCGTCTGTACATACATACACACAGAACAGAAAAATATTTAATCATTTACGTACATACATAAATGATTAAATAAAAGACAGAAATAGGAACTAAGAAACATAAAATATAATTATCTTGTTTTTCTCTAGGCACTCTTTGTTTGAATATTTCAAAGGGTAGGAATATTCTTTGTTATTTTTAAGTACACATCACACTAATATTATAAAGGCGAAAGTTTGTGTGTGTGTGTTTATATGTTTGTTACTTCTTCACACTCAAACGGCTGGACCAATTTTCATAAAATTTTGTATGGAGGTAGCTGACATCCTGGATTAACATATAGGCTACTTTTTATCCCGATATTCCCACGGGATCGACATTTACGCGGGTGAAACCGCGGGGCGCAGCTAGTTTATTTTAAAATTTTGTTTTTTAATAATTTAGCATGATAGTTTCAGCTAATTGTTTTAGAAACTGTCAACCCCGACCATCTGTAATGTACTACAATTCTTGCAAATAAATTTCATTTCATTTCAAAGAAATACTAGTTTTGATGGCATAATCTTTGACATCCATCAAAAGTTTTATCGAAGTGAAAAATCTTTCTGAAAAATATTAACCGAGCCAACCTAGTAATAATATCATAGACAATAGGACAATCAAGAATACTTACAGTCACTATCATACAGTGATTCTCCTTGACAGCGCCGCAGCATCCGAAGAAAGCGACAATGAACACAATTATTCCAACGATGATCAGGACAATGGGTCCCGATGTGTAGAAGTTCTCATCTGTCAGGTCGATGTAGGGTGAGGAGTTGATCTCTGCTTTGAGGCCAACAATCAGGATTATCAGACCCGTAATCTAGAAATAAGGGAATGTTTTGAGATGGTGTGGGAAATTAGTTGGAAAAAAAAAATCATGTGGTTTTTTTTTTTTTTTATATAAGAGGTAGATACGAAGTCCACATTATGGTTTTTTTTTGTAATTTCTGAAAATCATAATTTTATTAAATGACTCCAAGATTATTAATATTCTTAGACCTTAAAGCTAGGGTTCAGTGGGTCGTCTTAGGGGCGGAAAAAAATATTCTGGTGTACTACTCCAAAAAATAAGGTTCATTTGTAAGTACCTAAACTTATTTGGAAATACCACAACTTATTTTAAATGATTTTCGCACAATAAACCAAAGAGTTATAACTATAAGTTATAAATTGTGCAATGTTTCCCAACTTCCTAGTAGGTAATGAGTCATCATTATCATAACATAACGGTTTGTGGGGTACATTGTTAAATGCGTAGTCTTTTAATTTTTTTTCACAAAATTTCTGCATCACGCCACATAACAGCGCAATTTCTGCATTATAACAGAGATTCTAGAGATTTAGATTACTTTCAATAAGAAATAAGACAGTGATTCAATCAAATAACTGGAAAAAACCGAAGGTGAACAACATGCAGCCTTCAAGAAAAAAAAATGCTTGCTTACCGCGAACAAAAGATTGAAGCAAAACAGCAGATATTTCACACACGACATTCCTGCGCCGATAGCCATGTTTAAATCTTGTCTTCTAATCTAATTATAAATATTTGGATCTGGAACAAAAGACACCATTAATTTAATTCCTTTCTCTCCATACGGTCGCGCAAGGTAAACATCGATTGGGTGTTTGCTTGACGGCACACCAGGTGAATCACTTTTTGTTACTATTTGCACTTCTTATAGATTTCTAATAATAGCTTTGTATTAACACTTCTCGTTTATTTATATACCGACAACATCAAAACAAAGCTTACCGCCAAAATTTATCTTTTGCGATAAAATAATATAACACGAGCGACGTCCGATTACACCGAGAATAGCGAATGTCTGTGTTGCCATAAATCTGTACACAGAAGTCTACTGTTTAGAGACGAGCAAATGTTGCTAGAGTTTGCGCGTTAATATTTGAAATGGTAGCTTTTTGGTGATGATAAAAGCACATCGACTTTATTTTTGTTATGCAGGCCCAGCCTCGGCAGCCTCCAGCAGCCTTGGAGTACGATAAGCCAAACAAAAAAAAAATCAGGCTAAAAGTACTTCTCACTGCTGAGTTTTAAGATTCAAGTAGGTAAAGTCTAAGATTGATCAAATAGCCACTGACACTGCGGCCTTGTGAAATTATGGGTATACTTTGGTTGGTACTTACACAGAATTGGTTATTAATAGCAACATGTAAAAGGGTTGTCCTTCGTCTAATCCCAATACCTAAATTTTATTAAACCACAAATGTTAAGACTGAGGTAAAGTTTCTGTACTCGGAGATTAGATGGTATGTCGAGATAACGAAGATATTGGCCGTGCATGATTGATAATGCATCATCTCATTTTTCAGTCAACTTATCATATTCGGTGGATAGGTATAGCTACATGTTTTTAGGTTTAAAATAATATAATAATGTTTGAAAAAATGGGTTTAGATTTAGATTTTAACTGCAAAGTTCCTAAGGTTTTGAAGTCAGTGAGATACTCGTTAGCAGCTGTAAATGGGGTGTTTATGGTAAGTTGTTCTTGGCCTCGAATTCTTTCATTGTCAATTTCACCCGCGAACATAACAAGTTGTTCGATATTATCTTGTGTTTTGGGGGACTGGGCTTTGGGAGTCTCGTGATCATATTCTCGCCATTTCACTATGTCAGGTGTTCGTAGGTAGGTTGTAAGTTCGTTTTATTACAAAATAATGCTTGTGAAATGTTGTGTATACACGGCTGCACATCAAGTTATACATAACCAGTATAAGCTGACTTTTGATTGTAAGAAAAACCTATACAATGTGAAGTCAGCTAAAACTGGAAATGTATAACTTGATGTATAGCCGTGAGTTCGAAGCAAAGGTGCGCTATTGCTAAGCCTAAGCATCATGAGGTCGAGGTCCTGGGCTCCTGGGTTCTCAATAGGAGTAAGTATGAAGCTTACATATTTGGCCATATCCGGCTAGGTATTTAAATAATCGCGAGTCGTATTGTTAGACCATACATAAACAGTTTTACATGTCCCCATTGCTGGGACACAGGCCTCCTCTCTGTGAGAGGGAGTGGGCCGTAATCCACCACGGGTCCAGCGCGGTTTGGTGGATGTCACAAGTCTTCGATTTTTTTGTTCTAAGACATGCCGGTTTCTTCACGATGTTTTCCTTCACCGTTATTGAGAGCAGTGGTGATGAAATAATTAACACAAAGTATAGTGCACTGCTCTCGTGTTAAATCAATAAAGGATAAACATAAACACGACATATTTATTATTTTAGGAGGCACTGCCGCACTGATAAAAAGATAATGGTATGCAAAACAAGAGATTAGGTATAGGTAGGTACTGCTTTCTTTTCTAAGAAATTCTAAGATTAAACAAGTGTCTGGTAAACATGTTTGTTTCTAAAAGTTTCAGCTGAAGTTTCTATTGTAAGTACTTAGATCCATTCACGTATTCAAACTTAAAGTTTGCCAACTCAAGTCAAACTTAAAAGCTTCATTTACAAAACATGAGTTTTTATGTTCAGTTTCAATGGAATATAATGTTAGATATATACCCGGTTAGGTGTCCCGTAATTAATAGTTAACCTTTTAAGGGGTCATTGTACTTATCATTATGAACAACTTTTACTACACGGGACCAAACGTGAAATCGCGAAAAAAAATCTGCTGTTCCCTACATTTATGTTCGCATAACTCGTCAAAATGTAGGGAACAGCTGATTCCTTTGTCGCGATTTCAGGTTTGGTCCCATAGTAATAGTTGTTCATAATGATAAGTACAATGGTTATTCATTAATTCCGGGACAACCTGTAGATACCACTGTTTGTGCATAATTACTGTTAGTAGGTATACAACGTTTGGTCTCTCTCTATAGTGCTTCAAAGGAACATAAATACATACATAGGTACATAGGTTGATAAACACATTACCATCACTCCTTTGCGTCGCGCAATCGTGTAAAAAGCAAAAACTCACCCTAAGTTAAACTTACCCCTTTATTCATAAACGTTGCTTAAATTCAGTATCTAGTGATTAGCGACTGTTTAACCATACAATTTTGACGTTTAAACGTTACTTTACTTTAATCATCGTTTATAAGTAAACCCCCTATATCATACCACAGCATAGCAGTACCTATTCACCTTCAAAGTGCAACATTTCGTTTTTTTACCAGATTATCAAATCACCATTGGGAGCACGCTCCAGTTCAACATAATGAAAATAAGTTTAAAAACCTACCCTTATGATGAAGACTCAGTTCATGTCCACAAATACCCTAACCATGGTTTGCCGAATGTGGCCGACTAAGGTTTTCGATGACGATGCTGTTCACCTTTCCTGCCACATTGTGCTAACGGTATTCTACTATGCCTTCATTGCCTTCCATTCAGGAAGGTGCATTCATCATAACAAGACCTTTTTACCGCTTCTGCCAGACCGTTTTGTTGACTTTGTAACAACCACTGAACCCTTCAACTGGATGTAGCACATTGGGTATTCGTTGTAGGAGTCCCTATACGATGACTGAGATAGTGAGATTAAAATAAAAATGTAAAATGACAAAATGGCTAATAAGATCTTTCTTTCCAGCTCACAGGCTTCCTACTCCTAATTGTGGGTGTAACATTCTTGATAACATTCTCCGAATACGATGCCCTCCTCACGCAGCGGTTCTTCAATGTGTCAGGCTTTGTGGTGGCCACAGGCGTCATAATACTGCTGGGATCCGGGCTGGGAGTCTATAGCGCCATCTCGCAACAATTCTACTTTGTAGCTGGTGTAAGTATTATTGAATCGAAGATAGAAAAGGAACGCAGAAAGATGGACTTCACTGATCTATTGACTAGAGAACACGAAGATTCTGGCGTTTTGTTTAATGCCTACCAGCTATTGCCTGTCAACCTACTGGCAGGACATTTCCGCGAAAGACACTTGCGCGAATCTATTGGCGTGAAATATGTGTTTTCGCACAAGTATTGTGTCAAGCTCACTTCACCTAAGTTTTCACGGCGAGATTTGTGCAGACTTTCTACACTTTCTTTTTTTAGACAAGATTTTTACAGAATAGACCTAGTACCTATCAGATCCTTCTTGCACATAATATCTGAACCCAGGCTCTAAAGTAGGTACTTACCTATAAGTATAAGCTATTACTTTAAAGAATAAAATCAACGTTACTTCCTCAAAATTATGAATCCAGTCGTTAATACAGTATGTGGTGCTTCTGCTGGTGACGCTGATCTTCGAGATCGCGATAGTGATAGCAGCCTTCTCTCTAACCAATGATACAGTTGAGGAAATCAGGCTGCCGATGTTGCAGACGCTCCAGCAGTATGGAACCAGGCTGGAAATTAACAAGTTGTGGGACGACCTGCAGATAGGAGTGAGTACCATAAAGTTGATCCTTTCAACTATTTTATACACTAAAACGTCCTGACGGGCAATTCTCGTAATTTTAAACACGTTCAGTCTGATATTAGTGTCAATCTGTCAAAAATACCTCTTATTTCCCTACATTTTTGACAACTATTTGACATTGATTGTCGCTGAGATGAGATTCCGACTGGATTTTGAACGTTTTAAATTACGAGAATTGGCCTTCTATTGAATAGGTTAAAGAAGTTCCTGAATTGGGAGAATAGTCGTCTGACCGAAAGGCTAGCGTAATTTACTATTCCAGTTTAGGTAAGAGATTCAAGTATGGTCCCCTGATTAGAAACTGAGAGCAAATTTTCTATTGATCGGTTTAAAAGTTTAAAAAAAAATCGCCAATCGAAACGGGCGGATAGAGCATTCGCTGCAATGAATGAATATTGTTCAAGATCAAATTCTAAAGTTTGAACCCCAGTATAGGTATAGGTATGTTTATTTATATGGGATGGAACACGTTGTTTAACGGGTGTTCAAAAAGGGCTCATTACGAAGCCGAGACTCACAACTCACAATAATGTTCTTCTTTTGTTTTTGGTACCTGGGACATGGTCTGGTTATTTTCTTCCATACATCTCCACATATAAGCACAGTCCTCTCAGTTTCAAGCTCTTTCTTGCCATTTCTTCTTTCACTCAATTCCATTAGGTAATCGTTTTTATGGTCTTACCCTACCTTTATTGCCATTCACAATCATACTCACTCAATCTTTTTCTTGTCACGCCGTTATGCTCCCATTCTTCCGCATTCAAGACCAGCTATTCCACAGCTTTTCTGCCACAGGTGCATACTCCCTCTTACGGCCTGGCCACGACCTTGCCGCGGCAGCTTAGCGTGGGGCGGCGAGCGGTAAAAACAAATATACGAAAATGTATGAACCATACCACGACGCACCGCTCGCAGCGTCAACGCTAGCAGTGCATTTGATAAAGACACCGCGCCGCTTGCCGCTAAGCCAAATGTCATGGCCTCGTGGCCGGGCAGTTAGGGTCAATCCCCACTGAAAGAGCAGCGGCGCGCAGCGGCCGTAAGAGCAAGTGACTTTCCTCTTTTGACTAGTCGCTAGAAGGCTCGTGCAGCCTCGCGGGGCCGCGCTGCCCCTCCTTTGCCTTCAATATTTTGCCTCAAAAAGACGCTGTCGGCCGCTGCTCCTTCAGTGGGAATTGACCCTTATTGTATGTTCTCCTCCTAGTCACACCTCATATGCCTCCGATTCAATGCAGTTACCTTTCCTTTTTCACTTCTATAATTACTATATCATACCTGTAGGCCAGCACTCTAATTGCGTAGCACACTATCAATAACAATCTGAATAATTTTGAAGGATATTGCTAATCCATTGCTTCATATGTTCAAAAAAATTGTCTAGTCAACAACGTAAATAACGCAATGAATGTAGTTGAACTGTCAAAATGGAAGCCATTCCTACTGTTTGTGTGTTACGCAATTACCCCGCAGGTACCTGTGCAACTGCTGCAAATGTGTAATCGACAAAATCTTTTATGTTCTCCAGTTGAAATGCTGCGGTGTAGGTGGTCGTTTTGACTGGATATCCAACCAGATCCCGGTCAGCTGCTGCTTCATAGACTACGGCACCATCTCCCCGTTTGAATGCACCACCACCAACGCGAATAACGTCGGCTGCGCGACCGTTCTCGGCGAGTGGCTGTCCTACAATGTCTATGTTATTGCCATCTGTGCGGTGGTTGCTGCATGTTTGCAGGTCAGTAATGTTAGTAACTATTTTTTGTTCTTTCTTTCGTATTTTTTGTAAGATTTGTGGTCTGATTAATTATTATATCATTGATACTTGGTTTACCAATAACGAGTGTCATTAAAAAAGAGTCACAAACTACAAGTTTTACTGACGTTTTTTTTTACGAAAACAAGTTTTTATGTTATAACACAACTTGGGGGTATTTAACCCCTACTATCGCTGTACCGTTGCATGCACTTACACATGTTTTGTGTTACATTGCGCACTACTGCAAACAGCACACCAAAAATAAACGTCGTTTCGTAGCAATTATTTTTGGGCAATGTTACTTAGTTTGATGTACAGAAAGCGTAGGTGATGTGTCTTTTTACACCCTGTATATAAGGCCCCATTAAAATAGATGGACAAACTTTTAGAAATCATTCAGACCATCAAAATAAGGACGATGGTAAAAAAATATATAAGAAAAACGCATTAGATACTTACAATAAAATTAATCACTTAATCAGCTAACGAAAACTATTATTTTAGGTCAAAATAAAATCACTTTAATCAGTGTTTTTTTGCTTGGATATCTTTGGTTAGACGTTCTGAGTGCTGTGTTCAATTTTGTCCATCTATTTTAATGGGACCCTGTATACCTACTGTTTCAAGGCCTTTATTGTCTTCCTGATATAAGTTATTTACAGACGCCAGCACATCTGTCAAATTTCTTTAATAGATTTTCAACTTTATCGCTAAAGTATAAGGTCCAAAGTTAATTGGGAAAATTTGACAGTTTCGGGTAGCTTGATATGCTGGCGTCTGTACTATTATGGCCGATGCCTATAGTAAGTTTAATGGCTAATGAGCGTTTTCAAGAATAGTGTAGTTCTAAAATCTCTTTTTAGTTTCTTGCCAATCGATTCGTTCGTACAGTATGAATGTGGATAGCCATAAGAATTTGGGAAGACAGAAACGATGGATGGACTGTGTCAAAGACGATATGGCTAGAATGGGGGTGTCTACACTGACTACCGAAATGACGACTCATAGAAAAATATGGAACAAAAAGACATGTTGCGCTAATCCCAAATCAATTGGGATAGGACAATAGATTTAGAGCTTTATCAGAGTATTTAGAATGCCGTGTTCTTACTTATCCTGGAACAAATAAACTTATTTTCTTTGTTTCTTCTTCTTCTTTGACGACACAAGGAGTGGTTATGACCAAATTGGAAACTCGTAACCCAATTACGTATTATTTAGACTTCAGCAGATGTATAATGTAAAGATCTCACCGTGAAAACTTAGGGCCTGTGCACACCACGTTTTTTAAACGCGCCCTTGACACGCGTTTGTAGCGATACAGACGCGATAGTGCACACGAGTCAGACGCAGCCTGTAGACCTTTTGTAGGATAAAAGCGCGCCGTCGACGCACGTTTCCAGAACGCGCGTCAACGGCGCGTTTAAAAAACGTGGTGTTGACAGGCCCTTAAGTGTAGTGAGCGTCAATAGTGGCAATCAATCCAGATCTCTTCTTCTTCGATCCTTTCTTTAGATGGAATTTCGTCGTCATTTATCGAGTTTTACCTTAAGCCATTTAAATAACAATAGATACTGTAAATCAAATAACGACTTGTTCCCTTTTTTGCAGGTACTACTGTCGTTGATGGGCGGCTACTTAGCGTATAGGTCGAAATTCGAAGTGGTCGAGTTGGAGTCTTAAATAAATATTGTTTAATAGGTTTTTGTTTTATTTATTATTCATTAGTGTGTAAGAACCAGTAACTGGGTTGTGGAGGTCAGATAGGCAGTCACTCCATGTAAAATACCCGTTGTACCGTTTGCACCATTGACCTGCACCATCAATGGTGCAGACGAGACAAACTGGTATTCAGCTGCATCCGGTTAGACTGGAAGCCGACCACAACATAGTTGGGAAAAGGCTAGGCAGATGAGGCAGTTGAGTATTTAAGAAAGAAATACGGGGTGGCACCACGTGTCTTTTATTTTTTTCTTAGATTCCAATGCTGTTACCGTTTCTAAGAAACTATTTGTAAATACTTTATCCATAGACGTATAAAATGACTTGGGCGCGCGCCGCGCGTTGTTGCTGGCTTGTGCGTAGCTCGGCGATTTCAACGGATAACTTTTCGATTTGCTTTGATAGCAATTCTACTTGCAAATTCGTGATGGCTGATGATGATTGATGACTTCCGCAGCTTGGCGATGTTGTTGTGGAGACTGCGGCCACTGATGCTGGTTCGAAGTGTTCCATCATTTTGTCGGCCATCGCAGCCAGGACTTCGAGCGCGGATTCTGTGTTTATAGAGATCACAGCGCGAACTTGCGTGGGTAGCTGATTGAGCCACATCACCTGGAGCGCTTCGTCTGACATTAGTTTGCCGCTCAAATCGCGCATCTTGCGGAGTAGTTGGCTAGGCTTCTGGTCGCCGAGTTCGAGCCCGGCGAGCAATTTTTGCAGTTGGCGATGGTCTGACTCTTGGTATGTCGATATCAGCCTGTTCTTCAGTGTGCTGTATTTTCCCGTGGCAGGTGGATTCAGGATTATGTCACCAATCTGCTCCAAATCACTGTAGCCCAGTAGTGGAACGACGAGGTTAAATTTCTGATCTTCTCCGATCTTGCTTCCGGCGATGGCGGTTTCGAATTGCGCGAACCATAGTCGAGGATTTTGGCGGTAAAATGGTGGCAAACGCGCAGGCAGCGATATGGCAGCGACGTCGCTCTTCACCGTTGCGGCACCGTGGGCATCGCAGAAATGCTCGATCTGGTCGTCCTTTGACATTTTGCTTTATATTGCTTGACTGTTCTTCTATATTTAAGTATCAGAAGGTAGGCGTCTTGACTCCTCTTAGAATTGCGGCTTGAGTTTTCGGGGTCACCAATTATTGGGGAATCGGGTATGTGTGTTAACTTAAACACGTGTCCGGATGATCTGATTTTATTTGGTAAATTGTTCTCTTTATATATACATTCATTATGGTACAAGTGATATTTACAGTATTCCTAACATAACATATTCATAACACTCGTCAGATGTCGCTCGACGCGCCGCGCATGCGCGGAGCATTCGCGCGGCTCGCTAGGCTATAAATAGATGCGGGCGCGCCGCGCACATCCTTTTCTCGGGCTGCCGGCGTTGCGTGAAGGTCTCTGCTGTCATCGCGTCGTGTGTCCACCTCTGCTGCTTCGATGATCTTCACGCATGTCGTCAGCCTTGAGCCCACACCGTTCTTTTCAGAGCGAACTTCTTATTTCTTAACAGAGTCACGTACGTCCTTTTCAGGGCGGTCTGCTTCTCTGTTTCTTTAACTGTTTTGTCAATAAACGCAGGGTAGGTATCGTTATGCAGGTGGTACGGTAATGGTATGTTGGTTCTGGTACTGGATGCAGGTGGTACTGTAAAGGTATGTTGGTTCTTACTGGAGGTAAGTGACTGACTCTTGTGTCACTACAGTTTCATTACATTAGGTCATCGACGCGCAAACTGTAAGAGCGGGTTCGCACTACATCCGATCCGAATCCGAATTGAAGATCCGACTTCAATCCGAATTGGGAATGTTGTAAATTATGACGGACAGAGTTCGGATCTAGTGCGCAACCTCTCATACAAATAGGACTACGGTCACTTCGGACCGGCATTTCTCGGATTCGGATCGCATGTTGTGCGAAACCGCTCTAACCATGAATTTAGCACTTGATTCGTCGGTTATTAAAAAAAATAATTACTGTTCCACGTATTTGACCGCGTAGGTAGGTATTGCACTTATCTATGAAATAGCAGATTTTTTTTTTTTGATAACCTACGATACATTTCTACGCTCGTCTAGAATCATGTGTTGAATTCGAGGTTACAGTTTGCGCGACGATGTCTCTGCCACCCTGTATATTAAAACATACTCTAGCTGGGAGTAAAGACAACTACTAGGAAATTAACGTTTTCGTACGTTAATTTCCTAAATCTAGAGATAAGATTTCTACAAACAATAATTTTCCAAATCATAGTTTAACGTATTTTAACTTTGAATGTTTGTTGTATGACCTCAGACCAAATAACGTCAAGACATAGCGCTGCGAACAATACAGTGAAGCATGCCAAAACTACACCTCCGCTCTGTGCATACACGCTCACACGCACACATTTACAACCATTTACAATCAAACTACGCCTCACTAAGTGCACACATGTTTACTAAACCGGCCTCACTTTACTTTACTGTTGACAGACCTCTGTCTTGGTTTTTTATATTTTGTTCTGAGTGTATGACATGATTTCATTAAAGTTACTAACATTGTGTAACATACTAAGTACTCACTTAAGTACTTAATTTAGTACCTTTGTTGACGTCAAATAATAAAAAGCAAAGTAGGTACCATTGCGAGGATCGCCCAGAGGACACGGTGGAGGTCTGCCCCGTTTGGGCGGAGCATCGCCGTGTCCTCGTAGAGGCGATCGGCAGCGGCGGCGACTTCTCGCGTCCGACCCTGGTTCAAGCCATGGTCCGGGGCGAGAGGGAGTGGGAGGCAGTCACCTCCTTCTGCGAAGCAGTCATGCTAGCAAAGCAGGTGGCGGGATGGCTGAGGGAGAGGAACTCACGACCCAGCCGCTGCGGGAGACGCTCCGGGCGTCGGGAACCGCGTGACGACTCCCGGCCACCGTAGGCGCGGCCCGCGGGCCTACGGACGGAGAGTAATGGGTAGCTCACCGTCCGATCAGGACCGCAGGCCCGTGCCGGACGGCGCGTATGTGTTCCACGCGCGCCTCAAAGAGATGTCAGCATAAAGGAAGGGGCCCGCTACGGCCGAAGCCAGCCGGGGTAGCGGGATCGTCCGAAAGGGTGACCGCTGCCCGGAACATAAAGGGCTAAGGAAGGAACACGGGTGGGTTTTAGTCAGTAAGAGTCTGATACTCCCTTCCGCTCCACCCAGAGCGGGAGGAGTCATTAGATGATTACTCATCCAAAAAAAAAAAGTAGGTACCTAATGGCGAAATTATTTCAACACTTGTTATCTCCAAAATCTTTACTTTCCTACCTACTTTATGTAAGAAAAACTTAAGCCTACTCTGCCTCATGGCATGCTGAGTCTGAAAAAACTGGCACAATTTTCCCTATTACTTTTTTTATTCATAGATTCTCCTCCGTTGTTCAGGAAAACGAGAGATGTCGTCGTTTCCCGCCTAAGACATTGTATGAATAAAATGTCCAGATTGTAATGGAAATTAAAATGAAAACTGCTGTATCTATGTGTACCTATGTGTTTTTCTTATCGCAACCTGCAAGTAACATCGTAGCCTACGAGCACTACGAAGCGAGTTAAAATTAACGCCTTTTGTCATATCGACTGTAAATTGCACGCGAGGCTATTGTGTATCATATATTCTCTCTGTTTCAATAATAATAATAAAAAAAACATTAGTGCTGGACGTTTCTATCGATAAAAATAGGTACTTAATCTATTATTCATAGAGCAAAATACCAATTTCAACATTTCATAAACCGTGTTCCGTGTGTGGTTCAGTTTGAAACATATCGTGCGAGAGTGAGCGACGTTCGCCTCCGATGAGATAAATCCGCTTGTTTTCCTTATCAAGATTAATGTACCTACCTATAGTGATAAAAATATCCGGAGCCAGTTAAGACGACGACAGTGGAAGCTGTCACGCGAGCGTCCACGTAGCAATTTGAATAAATTATAACAAAATGTGGTCGAAACTGTTTACTACTGTGAAGTATATATTAGTGACTATCAATTTTCTGTTTTTGGTAAGTACATAGTATGTGTGTTTTACGCTGTTATTTGTGGTACGGGAGGTAGTTCAATGTTATTGGTGTCGCTTGTGGTTTACAGATCACTGGCATTATTATTCTATCGGTCGGCGGGTCCGTACAGTCGGCGTACAATGGCTACCATCCGTTCTTATCAGAGAGGTTCTTCTCTCTGCCAGCATTCTGCATCGCAACCGGTGTCATCATATTCCTGATCTCGTTCCTCGGGTTCTATGGAGCCTTCATGGAGAACTACGTTATGAACATGGCGGTAAGTCGAACAATTGTTATCTTAACGTCATTTGATGGCCGTGAAAGCCTGTTATCTCCTAGTCTGTGTTCTGTTCTGATTTGTGCAACTGAACCACGCCGTGACCGAACCGAGTGAATTATATGATTCATTGGTGATAATTGACGATTTAATTGATGGTTCATGGAATTGAGCTGCCAAGTGTTAATGATACGAAAATAATATAAACATAGTCAGACATGTTTGAAGCATTTGAAATCAACAGACAGCTTCTAAGTTACGCAGTAATTTAGTAGCCATAAATTTGCGCGTTGATCCCAATGTCAACAGTACCTTTTGTTCTATTCTAGAGGCACATTATCACAGTAATGCTAATATTCTGTGAGGCTGCGTCACTGCTTGAAAGTAAACACAATTATCATGATGTGCACGAGATAATTATATCATTATTTGTCGGATTATAACGTTTTTGACATAAAATGTTCGTTGTTGACGCATGGCTGGGCTGGGATGGACGGAATTAGATCTCAGTTTACTTTTTGTCCGAAGTACCGGCCGCCTGCCCTACATACGTTCTGAAGGAACGTCCCAAAGAAATGTCAGTAGTCTAGTAATAAATTACCACGTATTTAATCTTCAGAGATAATGAAAGCAAATACTGTAGGTGATTGTTTGTGTGATTTTTAGAATAATTTGTAGAAACTTTTTGTGTTTGGTATGAGGAAAGAGAAGAGTGACCTTAAATAAATGATAAGGCAGTGATGAGTTTTCAGTCGTGACATTTTAAGGTTGCAATGACACAAAGAGAAAGAGTCTTTGCAATGACACAACTGACATAAATTTGTAACGTCGGGGACTGACTTGTAACATCATCATCATCAGCCTAATAGCAGTCCACTGCTGGACATAGGCCTCTCCTATTGCACGCCATTCAACTCGATTTTCGGCAACTCTCATCCAGCTGCTGCCAGCCATCCTGCAAAGATCGTCGCTCCACCCAGCCTGAGGGCGTCCCACCTTACGTTTACCGATTCGCGGTCTCCAATCAAGAACACGTCTACCCCAACGGTCATGGGTGCTACGGCTAATATGGCCGGCCCATGCCACTTCAGGTTGCTTATTCTGTGAGCTATGTCGACAATTAAACATGGCAACCAAGGAGGTAACTTGTCAAAGATTATATTTAAATTTCGAACTGGCTTGCAAATTGCTACTTAAGTATTGGCGCGTGAAAAATTATTGTTGTTTGGCATTGATTCTGGAATTTATTATTTTCAAATAAAATGTTCTACTGTATAGGGTGTTTATTTAGTTTGAATTTCCACGCATTATTTGAGAAAAGCCTTGGCCGCAATCAGGCATTGATGGGATCGCGTATGTGTGCCTCGGGTTCGCTTCGGGCCAGAAATACACGCTCTTTGCCGGCCGCTGCAGTAATCTACTAGCATGCGCTCGTAATATACAGGATGTCCCGTAAGTCGACGTCAAGCCGGAATCGGGTAATAGGCCAAGTCAAATTTTAAATATAATCAGAATAATATTTAAAAATCTTTGGAAAAAAAAAAGTTTTTTTTGGAATGCTTTTCAAATCCGCTAACTTTTAATGTTAGAATAAAAAAAAAACAGCTGTTCCCTACATTTATGTTCGTATAACTCGTCAAAATGTAGGGAACACTGATTTTTTTTCGCGATTTCAGGTTTGGTCCCATAGTAAAAGTTGTTTGTTATCATGAGTTATTTTTCTGATAACTATTATGATTTGGCCTATTACCCGATTCCGGCTTGACGTCGACTTACGGGACACCCTGTATAAGTCAATGCTAGCACGTCATTACAGGAAATTGATTAAAATCTGAATCCTAATGAATAACGAAGGCAAGTCTATTACGTTGTAAAATGCTATAGCTATACTCGAAAATGACAAAGAAGTTTCTGTAGATGTTATGTTTATTGATAAACGAATGGGCACTTGTAGATAGCTAGAGTACCTACCTACATTATGTGAATCATAAGACAATACGCAAATGCAGTTATCTTTAAATGATCCCAATACTTAAAGACAGATAGATACTGATTTCGAGGAAAGTTTTGCTTGTTACAGGAAGGAAAGGGCAAAGAAATTAGGGATGGACTGCATGAAAGATCGTTAGTTATCGCTAGAAGGGGTGAATACTGAGATGATGGCTGATAGAGATGCATGGAAGAAATTGGGAGGGCTGGAGGACGATGAGGGTCTAGATTTGAGTCTCCAAAAGGTTTTCCTGAGGAGGTTGTTGGTTAGTCCAACAATTGGGTCTCATACTGGGTTTCATCTCATAGAACAAATTGTCAGTATTTCTATAAAATACAGTGCAATACAAATGACTTTACACAGGCCTCTCCAATCACCATTCAACTCGAAATTGCACACAGGTTGAGTTTCTTGCCCATTGTTCTTATGGATAGAGATCTACGTTTTGAAATGGGCAACTGGCTTCAACTTTCTGACTAACCGACCGATTTTTTTTTTTGACAATTCAAAGGTGTCTGTTAATGTTTAAATTGTAATAAATGCTTTGAGTTTGATTTGCATACAATCCAAATCTTTATGGGCCTGTTTTTAGGGTTACTTAGCTAAGTGGCATAGGTCTATACACAGAACCCTTATATTTTTTAAATCTTTAAAATTAACATACATAACTACGTGAGTCAGCGAAACATTATTTCGTATTTGTTTGCATTTCACTGTTTTCTTCATGCACGACAGATTTTTATTATTTGTGTATCTTGCCTGAAAGATGTTGTGTGCCTATGTTGTTTTTTTACCCTTAATGAATGTTGTTTTTGGCATCATTATTGACAATGAGACATTCCTATATTATTAATTTAATACTTTAAGCATACAAATGTACAGAGGCGGATTTAATTCCATAAGCATTTTCTACCACTCTACCTTTGGGTGATGCAGAGACAAACAGCGGTAGCACAATCATGAAAATTGGAGAATATATATCCATACTAATATTATAAATGCGAAAGTGTGTCTGTCTGTTACCTCTTCACGCTTAAAATGCTGAACCGATTTAGATGAAATTTAGGATAGTTTTTACCGTTATTCCCACGGGATCGAAACTTATGCTGATGAAACCGCAGAGCGCTGCTAGTATTTTATAGATACCTACTACTTATTTTACTTCATCATCCAACTTCATCTTCACCCACTGCTTAGGGGGCACAGGCCTATCCTTTTCTTGCGCCAATCCCCACGCTCCCGTGTCAGCCTCCAAATTTACTTATTGTAGGTAAACTGCTTATATTATAGTTTCACAGTCAGCACATAGGAATCTTTTCGTAGATTCACACCCAATGTCGCTATTATTTCCTGTCTGCAAAAAGTATCTGCAAAGTAACAAAACAAACGAAAGATAAGATAGACGCAAAATATTTTTTTTACATCGGAATTTTAAAGGGAGAATGTAGGTACCTATTGATATAGAGGTATGATGAACAGCACCCTAATTGCGTAACATACTATCAATCGGAATCTGAATCATTTTGAAGCAAATTGCTAATCCATTGCTTCATAGTGTAAGTTCGAAAAATTTGTGTGCTCAACATCGTAAATAGCGCAATGAATGTTGTTGAACTGTCAAAATTAAACCGATTCCGATTGATAATGTGTTTCGCAATTGCCCCCCAGGGTGTAAATTTATATAGATATACATATACGCTGGGGGTTCAGAATCATGTAGGTACTGGATCCGAGGTAACAGGTAAACAGGTTGCGCATCAAAGTCCCTGCCTGCCACCCTGGGCACTATCCTAAATGATTTATTCCGGTCTGATCCCCTTACCCCCCCCCCCCCCCTCCTCGATCCCCAGCTAGTTCGTCTTCTGTTTTAAACTTTGTCTTATCCACTATAAGCTTTCACATTCCGATTTGATCCAGTTGTGCTCACGGGTTGCCCTTTTTGCCTTTAATTTTATAATTTATAAATCAAACGCACTTTTTGAGTGTAGTGTCTAGTAGACACTCAAAAAGTGCTCGTATGAAAACCCTTTGAAGAAAAAATTTATGTTTGTTCAGTTGTATTTTTTTATCATTACTTAAGGACTAAACTACTAGTCTACTAGGTACTTAGGTATTGCCTGATGATAACAATATTTCCAACAAGTATTTTTTGTTTATCAATAATTAAATATCAGCGATTTAGCATTATCACTGCAGTCGATCTTTTACCCATAAACACTTTCGACACTAAACAACTGATACAAGTCCTCAAATGAGGCGGATCGACGAAATCGACGCGCTGATCGGCGCGCTTTCATGCCGTAGAATAAATCCAGATTTCGATTCTTGCTATTGATAATTTCTTATTAAGGTTTTCACCCTAAAAATACTTTGTCTGACCTGGTGAACGGAGTTCGGACCCATTCCAGCATTCAATGCAGCGACCACGAATTCGGTCTTTTCTCAATCAATCGGGGAATATTTTTTACGTTATGTGTTAATATAATAATAAAATCGATTATAAAGTAATAAATATATAATATTGACATATTCGGTGACAACACGAACTACGCGTTGCTTGTATCTAATTAATTAACTGACAGAAAAAATCTCTGGATCTAGAAGCATGATATTTTGCACAGTGTCTTATAAATATAACGAAGGTGAGCAAAAGGAAGGATATTAAAAAAAATAGCACTCGGGGACTGCCGCGGTAAAGCTATTGCATAGCATACGTCTAGTCGCACGCACACAAACACCGTGCCGAAGTCTGCCGAACTGATACGACGTTAGACGATGCACGGCTTTCAACGCTGCACCACTGTGCCGGTCGGAGTGGGGGGTGTTAGGTTTATTTTCGTTACGGAATTTCTTCATTCGGTCGCCGCGCTCAAAGCCCAAGATAAAAGCTATGCAATAGCTTAAAAAACCCCTGAGGGATTCCCCTAAGTTAAATAGGGGACGAAACTTTAGAAGCACCCATCAGGCACAAGACTTGTCTTCTGATCCAAATTGCTATTCCCAATTAATCTAACCATCTAATCTTAACACTTCCAGTTCGCGGGCGCCATGATTCTGATGTTTATCTTCCAACTTTCTGCCTGCATCGCTGGGTACGTGCTGAAGGGAAACACAGTGGTGCTGGTCCAGCATCAGCTCATCTCCACAATGAGTCTGTACGGCGTCAACAAGAGCGTTGAAGTCACTAAGCTTTGGGACGAGGTTCAGGAAGATGTAAGTATTGATTTATATTAGAATCTAATACTAAACTTAACACCGCGTTCCTCATACATCTAATTATGAGGAACGCGGTGTTAGTTCCTCGTCATTCATAAAAAGAAAAGTGAGGAAACTCCGACCAGACGGTGTTGTGTCTGGTGGGCTGCTGGCCACAGGTGACGACGGGATATTTTACAAGGATAATATGCTTATCGCGCGGATAACTTTGCTGGCGCGATGCAGGATTTGTGTGATGACAGGTTCTTGATGCGCAGATCGCATGTGGCGTTGTAGGCGCCGCCACAAATTAACTACACTTACTGACACACTACTACGTAAGGTAAGATGCTTTGGCTAAGTAGAGCAACAATATTGCCATGTGAGGGATGCAGCTGGATAAGAGTAACAGAAGTGAACTGCTATAGACTGATAAAAGTGATGATAAATTAATAAGTTACAAACATATAGCATAGAAATTTATTCTAGTTCATTCGTAGTTAAAAAAATGCTGAGTTCTGGTCTAAGGTTTATCTTGTTTGCCTGGCCCACATAGTAATCCCTAATTAGGATAAGAAAGAAGTCTCTGAGAAGATTTAAGTTGTTTTTAATGCTCCCCTTGTAGAGCATTAGCAAAGTAGGGCAATGCTTCCTCTCTCCTACTATTTTGCTGTGCCCGACAGGGTCCACCACAATGATCACATTATATCATTTTAAGTTACCTCCACATTGTGGTATGTATGCAAATACATAAAGTATTGAGTACCTACTGAGTGTTGGATACGACTAAGAAGTGATGGCGGGTGATTTTGTGGTGTCTAAAAGTAGGCACCTTGGCGACCTCTAGATTTTTTTATTTTAATTAAATACCATACTAAATAACAGTGGCGAAGGGTGAATTTATGACAGAGGTAGTCCGGAGCAAAAAAAAAAAAATCCAAAAGTAAATTTCAATGATGAATTGACTATAGAGTGGTTATGTTCTGAATTTTCGAAGTGAAGCCGGTGAGAATCGAGTTGTATGGTACCTTCGCCACTGCTAAATAACCTTTTCAATGTTAAATAGAGGTTGGTGGCGTAGCGCGCTGGCCAAGCCTTCTAGTGAATGTACTGCCTTAATTAATAATGGCAAGTCAACCATTAGTAGGTATCTCATGACCCTCACCTTGCTCAGTTAAACACGCAACTCGTGATATGTTTTTAGTGTGCACGCAAACTTACAGAACATCACACCTGCTTCCCTGACAGGGTAGGTAGAGGTGACTAGTTATAGTACAATATGGTTATCTTACAAAGCGACGCGCGTTTTAGTTGTCGTAACAGAGTCTATACGAACACGCTGTGAATGTGTAGGATACACACAAGACTCTTAGTTAAATAATCAATCTGAACCAAATGTGGTTCATCGGACAAGCTAACTCCCAGAATTCAAGCTTGACTTAGTTTGGGAGTTGGTAAATTATCAATTATGTGCTGCTGTAAAACCAACAAATTTAAACACCTACTTCATAGATTTAGTTTTTATTGTACTTTGAGAGCGAAATAAATTAATAAATTTACCAACTCCTCCCAGTTCCAATGCTGCGGCGTCAACAACGCCAGCGACTGGATCATACCCCTGGAGTCTCAGGGTCTGCCAGTCAGCTGCTGCAACCACGTCTACGGAGCAGTCGCCACCTTCGACTGCACCTTGACTGCAGCTCATGCGACCGGCTGCGCGGAGTCCTTCGGCTACTGGGTGCAGTCCCATGCAGCTGGGATCGGCATAGCTGGTATCTTCTTAGTTTTAATGCAGGTGAGAAAACTTGGGAGCCTCTTGATTTTCATATAAAAGAAAACTGGAGTTACCGCCCATATGTACAGACGCCAGCACATCAAGCTACTACAATCTGTCAAATTTCTTTAATAGATTTGCAACTTTATCACTAAAGCCTAAGTTTCAAAGTTGATTGGGAAAATTTGTCAGATTCGGGTAGCTTGATGTGCTGGCGTCTGTACCTTAGTACATAGCTGCTATCTAGATCTACACCCAAAACGATTTTTGATAAGAAATGTGTCTCAACGAATTAAAGAGAATCAATCAACTCTGCCCATCGTAGTCCACTGCTGGACATAGGCCTCTCCCAGGCTGCGTCACAACACCCTGTCCTCCGCCTTTCGCATCCAGTCTGTCGCAGCCACCCTCTTAAGGTCATCGGTCCATCTAGCTGGGGAGTGGGTTGCATCCCAGACTCACGCTTTTCGCAGTTAGACTAGACGAAATACGCACTGCCATAGAAATCTTCTTTCATATATCTATGCGCACTGCATTTTTACAAATTGCGTTCTAATTATACTGGTCCATTCCGTTGATTTTTAGCCTAGTGTACTTCAATACGTAACGTCAAACTATCTTAATAACCTAATCATTGCAATTACTAGCTCCATTACTTTAATTAAGTAGCTTGGTAATCTTAATTACTTAATAGCAGCAGAAATTGAAGAGACGTGAAGAGTCTTCTAAACTAATATTCTAAAGAGAAAAGATTAGATTTTTTGGATATTTGTTACGCTTTTACGCTAAAACGGCTTAACGGATTTGGAAGGGCATATGCATAGATATCCGTGGGCATATAGGTATACCATGATCTGTATTGGGACATAGGATACTTTTTATCCCGATATTTCTAGGCGATCGAGACATATGCGGGTGAAACCGAGGGGCGCAGCTAGTGTTTTAATATTTGTGTTATTTTTTCAGGCTCTGGCAGTGGCAGGTGCATTATGGATGGCAAAGATATCTAGAGAAGAACGAGGCGCCTACCCTTAACTGAGGAGCGTATCCTTAAGATAGATATTAGTATATTTAGTACGCACGACGAGTATCCAGTATACGCTGACTTCTCATTGTACGAAAAGCCTATACAATGCGAGGTCAAATAAAACTGGAATTGTATTGCTTGATGTGTCGTCGTGTGTACCTACATTACTTGTTTAGGCCGGCCGGATACGTCCGGTTTCCTGATTCGGTTTCCAAATCAGGAATTCAGATTCGGAGACCCAGAAGAATGCACGCATTTCATACAAAATCTTCTCTTTAGCGCACACGTTCTTATATTTTCCGTTCGGAAACCCTGACGGAAAATATAAGAACGTGCGTTTGCATGAAATGCGTGCATTCAGGGTCTCCGAATCTGAATTCCGAATCAGGAAACCGGACGTATGCGGACAACCTTAAGGAAAGGAGTGTCAGTCCATACGAAACCTATGTCATTTGTTAATCCAGAACAAATAATGATATACTTAAAACTATGAAAAACATACCTACGTACGCATTTCTTACAATTTATTGCAGCAAACCATTTGTAATTAAATTACTTACTATTTATTTAATCGTTAAAGCAATAAATACTAACATGTTTTAGCTACACTTTATCACTGGGATTTTTTTTCTTTTAAGTGTCGTTCTTGACGGAGAAATGAATGATCCTCTAAAAATTTATTGACCTTATCATCCACATAATCAGCCTTTAATGTTCCCACTGCTGGGACACAGGCCTCCTCTCTTCGAGAGGGAGTGGGCTGTAATCCACCACGCGGGCTCAGTGCGGGTTGGTAGATGTCACATGTCTTCGAATTTTTGGTTCTAGGACATGCCGGTTTCCTCACGATGTTTTCCTATACCGTTTTGAGAGCAGTGGTGATGATATAGTTTACACAAAGTATAAAAGCGCCTGGCTGGGTTCGAACCTACGACCTACAACCGTTTACCTTTTCTCTTACATACTTAATACGAATAAGTAAAATAAGAAATAAATTCAGTATTTAATTATTTACTTAAGTATCTAAAAATATCCTTTAGATGATAGATGAAAGCTTTTAAAGGTAAGAAAACGACATGGATACAAAAATCCAATAAGTCTGTTAGCCTTCCAGTCTGGATGCAGCTGGATATCAGTATTTTACATGGAGCGACTGCCTATCTGACCTCCACAACCCAGTAACTGGGTAACACAATACCGCTTGGTAAGACTGGTTATCAGACTTTTGGGCTAGTACCCGTAACGACTGTCAAAGATATACAAATAACAACCGGAGCCGGCTTAACGTGCTTTCCGAGGCACGGATACACACACAGAGGCTCGGAGGAGTCGATAAGTGTCATATTTAATTCTACAATTGGATTATTCCACTTTGCCCCAGCAGCCGCCCCACTGGTGGGGCAAGGTGGAATGCCTAAAATCTTGTTGGATTCTGCCCCACTAGGGTTGGCATCTTTAGAATAAACGTACAAACATTTTATTTTGTCAGACAGTCAGTCTGTTTTAAATTATGCTGTAGTTAATAATGAACGAATATTTATAACTACACCTATGTCTTATTAAATACTTGTTGTTATGAGTATTGAAAATTGCTATAACTTGCGACTTAATGAACAGTGCCTATTTGTGTCTTTGTTTAGGTACATAATTATCTACCCAGCCTAGCACGCCCTAATTACCTATCACACTATCAGCACATAGGTACTATCAGATCAGTAGCAATGGATTTAATTTTGACAGTTCAACAACATTCATTGTGTTATTTACGTTGTTAACCAGACACATTTTTCGAACGTATGAAGCAATGGATTAGCAATATCCTTCAAAATGATTCAGATTATGATTGATAGTGGGTTACGCAATTAGGGTGCATGTCGACATGTCGAAGTAGTCATATTAATTCTATGCTATAAGTACATTTATTATTTCATAGATAGATATTAGGTACATTCAACAAAAGAGATAAGTATGCAGGATTATCGGATATAGTTGAAGTTTAGTAAGAAACCGATGGATGTTTTCGAATAAAATTTAATTATATTAATAGAAAACAAACGGCTCATTTATCAAATTAAATTTCAGTCGGCAATATCCATCGGTTTCTTACTAAACTTCAACTATATCCGACGATCCTGCATACTAATCTCTTTTGTTGACTGTACCTATAGTATCTATACATATGTATACTGTTATAAAATTAATTATGTATGTTGTTATTTTTAGCTGTAGGTAAATACAAGCAATAATTTTTCAAAATACTTTGTAATAAAAATCTGTAATTATGATTTAAGTACTTACCATAAATAGTATATTTTTAATAGAAGAACCTTCATTTTATTTATTTAATGACTTATTTTGTATATTATATATAACTTGTAATGTAGATAAGAATTGTAAATACTTTAACGTACTTATACAAGATATCAAAACTTGCGTTCTGCAGCTAATCATTTCATATTTTATACATCAGCCAAATGATTTAATATTCCATAAAGAACACGTCTATTGGACACGTTCCGGATAAAATATCCGGAACATTTAAGAAATGAAAGCGGCCAAGGGCGAGTCGGACTCGCACACGAAGGGTTCCGTCGCCGACACGCCGAAAAAAACACGTTTTTTATACTGCCCCTGATAGTTAAAAAGACGTATCTAACAAAAAGTAAAAACTTAGAAATAAATGTTTTAAATGTTTGTTTTCCTGTTGCTGTTAAAACATTTATTTCTCCGTTTTTACTTTTTGTTAGATACGTCTTTTTAACTATCGGGGGCAGTGTATGAGTCCCGTTGGCACCGTATTGGTACGGACCTTAAAAACTAACCAAATTTTCAGAATTCAAAATATCATACAAATTGAACTATAAGCTAGAAAGCCCCGTATCCCTAGAATATATTTTGTTGTTTATTTATTTGTTAAACATTTTATTTTATTTAAGTAGTTTATAATAAAGTAAGTGCATTGTGGTACGAAAATAAATGTTTTAAAAGTACTCTAAAAGCATGTTTTTTAATATCTTAATATCCGTTCCTTGCTGTTACCTACGGAGGGATAGAAATCAGCATATACATATGTTAACTAACAGAGGGCGTTCCCGTTAACCCGCAATAGTATAGCATCCATACATGATAAAAAAAATATTACCATTCGAAACTAAAATGTTTTTATTTTTTTTTACTTATATTAAGATATTCACTAAAAATGTTAAATTGATACGTAAAAGAAACATTCTGTACACGCGTACTTGAAGGACGACAACGTCGCAATTTATTTATGAATGACGGGCCGCGTGTGCGGCGATCTTTTACGTATCAATTTAACATTTTTAGTAAATATTTTAATATATAAAAAAAAACATTTTTATTTTCGAATGGTAATATTTTTTTAGCACGTATGGATGCTATAGGTACTATTGCGGGATAACGGGAACACCCTCTGTTAGTTAACATACTGTATATTGAAAATATACCCCTTTATTCATAAACGTTGCATAAAGTTAAGTAGTGATCGATTAGCGATTTATCGCCTGTTTAACCACACATTTCTCACGTTTAAACGTCATTTAACTTTAATCTAAACCCTACACGTTTGACGTTTTTAAATATATCATGTTTACTGTAGAATTTATTTCCATGTTATTTTATAAAAGCTGCAAATTGCAATTAACGTAATACAATTTTAATTTCGAGAGCTACATTTTGATACCCCTAAATCTTAGGCCAATATATTATAGATACCCAAATTCTAAGTAATTTGCTACAATTCACGTTAACTCCTCCGCCATCCGAGACATGCCAGTTAAAACTTGTGTTAAATTGTCATAAATGTCAATTTTCCTTGGTAGAGGTGAGGATAAATCTGCCAAACTCAAGGTATAAAACCTACCTTAACACATTCGAGTCCACCCACTTTTCATAGAGTTCATAATGCTATGCCACCATACATATTGCTAATGGACTCTCCAGTGAGCGTTTCCTAGCAAGCGAGCGAGCGATAATTTTTTTCATGTTTTTTATTATTTCCTGAAACAAAAAACAAATTAAGTAGTAGACGAATATAGAAATATGAGGAACAGGGTGTAAAGTTCACTCATATTCTATAGAAAAGGGAGGATCCTCTGACCAGACGGGTGTTGTGTCTGGCGGGCCACTGCCCGATGATTCATGTCGGGCCGTTGTATATTGTATCTATGCTAGTTGCGCGGTAAACTCTGTTTGCGAGATGCAGGATTTTCGTAACGTCAGTATGACGCGTTGTTCGCATGTGGCGTTGTAAATACCGCTACAATACCTAAGATATAGAAGTATAGCTACAAGACCCCTGAAAACACTATTTTTGTACGTTTTACAGTGTTTTATAACACGGTTATGAACCTAATGCAAAGAACCCACCTCGAGGGTTCACTTTAGCGGCAAAAGTGATACCGGTGACCTTAACCGGTCACCAGCGTCGTGTCACCGGTGGAGCCGGAGTCGACGTGGAGTGGAGTGTAGGAATGTTAGAATATAGGAGTTAGTGAGGCAACCTAGACTCAATTTTCACAATCATCAATTACTCGTATTCAGTCTCAATCATCCATCGTTAGCTAGCACCAGCGCAGCGGCGCCGGCGCGTGGCACCGCCGCCGCCGTAGCGGTGGCGTAGCATTCTCATAACGCCAGCGCAGCGACGCATAGCTCTGTCGTGGTGGTGGCGTAGCGTTGCGATAGCGCTAGCTAGCGTCAGCGTAGCGACCGACGCATAGCTCTGTCGTGATGGTGGCGTAGCGTTGCGATAGCGCTAGCTAGCGTCAGCGTAGCGACCGACGCATAGCTCTGTCGTGGTGGTGGCGTAGCGTTGCGATAGCGCTAGCTAGCGTCAGCGTAGCGACTGACGCATAGCTCTGTCGTGATGGTAGCGTAGAGTTGTCATAGCGCTAGCTAGCGTCAGCGTAGCGACCGACGCATAGCTCTGTCGTGACGGTAGTGTAGAGTTGTCATAGCGCTAGCTAGCGTCAGCGTAGCGACCGACGCATAGCTCTATCGTGATGGTAGCGTAGAGTTGTCATAGCGCTAGCTAGTGTCAGCGTAGCGACCGACGCATAGCTCTATCGTGATGGTAGCGTAGAGTTGTCATAGCGCTAGCTAGCGTCAGCGTAGCTACCGACGCATAGCTCTATCGTGATGGTAGCGTAGAGTTGTCATAGCGCTAGCTAGCGTCAGCGTAGCGACCGACGCATAGCGTGGACGTAGCGTTAGTGTAGCGCTACGTCTACAGCGCTACGCCATCGCCACCGCTACGGCAGAGCTACGCCGCGAATCGTCTGAATTTCTGAATTAGTCAACACGCCAATGAGCACGAGTGTTGATGAACTGGTGATCATTAATCTATCCTGTGACGCTGAGCAGCTATAAATGTAATACCTACAAAAGCAGGCTAACAAACAATATTATTTAATTATTAACAACGTGGCTCCACTATTGATTGCCACTGACCTTGTTTCCCAACTATTAAACCGCATTGCTTCTAAATAAACAACAAATTGGACATTAAATCTGTTAAATCCTGCATTTACTGACGGTAAATGTGTCCATATTATGACGGTAAATGTGACAAATTATTATTAAATTAAACTTTATTATTCCTTTACCATTTGGATCACATAACATTTGGCGCCGACCGCTGTATGACGTCTGCTCATAGAGCATAATACGCTCGTCTGCTATTTGCTATTACATTAGCGCTCCACTCAAAAGCGAACTAGCTAATTGGTTGAAAGAAATACGTAATATTTTTCTTGCCTCATAAATGCCTGCCGCGAAACAGTCACCGTTGGACGAGGCGCGCGAACGTTACCTTATCAACTTGATAAGGAACAGTGAAAATTTTCAGTACACTTTCGATTACCGAGGAGGAAAGATCATCCGGACATTTTGTGCTACAAAAATGACTAGAAACAGTCTAGAAGTAGGAATGAAGTGCATCAAATACATGCTGTTGTGTATAACAGCCATATTTGTGGTGAGTTTTTGAATCTATGGGGTTTTGTTGTAGGTATACTTCGATGTTATTGCGCCATATTATTTGCGCAAGGTCTTATCTGTTTTTCATAGATGTGAATCAACTTTGTTCGATTATGTGATGATACCTTTGTTTCCCTATTTTTAAAGGGTCTTGGACAGGGAGGAAATATACTATGTTGTTTCGACTAAATTTTTGTTAGTAAATATGGTGCATGAAAATACATACAGTAGGTGAAAATCGACTTGAAACATTTTTTCTTTAGTACAAGTTTTAGTTTAGTTGGAGATACCAAAGTATTTTGCTTTGGTTTCAAGTAAGTACATTGCTTTGGTTTCAAATTAGCGTTATAGATATTCTTAGAAAAATATATTACAAAAGCAATTAAAAGCAAATTAATCGAATGAAACATTTTCATCTAAGAATTAAGTTCTTTTGACGGAAACTAAAAGGTATTATAGCACTTTGTAATAAACGTTCTTAACATATGATAACGTTCTAAAGTGGTATAATTAACGCCAAATGATAACGTTGAAGGGTAATTAACGGTGATGCCAGCCTGTTTTAGTCGCAATGGCGATAAGTTGAGTATGTAATACACAAAATATTGCCAGCGTTACATTTAAGCGGCTTATCAACATGAGTATGAAGGTTGGCAACATTTTTAAGGCATCATTCAGCTTTGAATTTCGAATATCGATCATGTTACGTGTTGGCGCGGTTTGCAATGACCCTCGTTGGCCATTCTTCGTTCATAATTAAATATGATGGCGTATTCGCCTTGAAATAACTCTTTTTTATGGGAATATAGGTGTATGTACAATGGCCTCCAAAAGTTAGTTGATATTTTTTACTTCAGTTGTGATACACCAATTATGATTTAGAATTCTAGTGGTCCAAATGTTTGAACTGCTATAACGTTTGAATAGACTATTTCAATTACCTTTCACTTATCATAAAAATAATCAAGTAATCCCTGGGTATCTGATTATTTTTTTTATTTTAAATCTTAATATGGCATCACAATCACAGGTAAAGTGGAAAATGTTAAGTAACTTTTGGACTTCACTTTAAGTATATAATATGGATAAATGAGTGAAAAACTTGTGGATGTAAAATAATATTATAAAACCTAGGAATTGCTAGGTGAAATTGTCAATAATGCAGCCGTTTATAAAGAAGGAAAATAATGACGTTTGTGAATCCCCTCTATAAACTTAGCTAGGTTTAAAGAACACTAGAACTAATCATCAATTCAAGGAAAAATAAACAAAGCACCAGACTGCTGCTAGTCATCCATTCTTGAAGAAAATTATCGTTATCAAAAGATATAATAAGTAGGTGTACATATCTATTGATTAGCCACTCACAAATGTACAATCTGCGACTTAATTCAAGATGCCTTTTCTTGGATCCACGTCAACAGTGAATTCCAAAAAATGCCTCGATCAACTCAGCCTATCGCAGTCCTCTGCTGGACATAGGCCTCTCCCATGCTACGCCACAATATCCTGTCCTCCGCCTTTCGCATCTAATCTGTCCCAGCCACCTTTTTGAGGTCGTCTGTCCATCTAGCTGGGGGCCTCCAACACTACGCTTGCCGAGTCTCCACTCCAGGACTCATCTGCTCCACCGGCCATCGGTCCTCCGACAAACATGGCCAGCCCACTGCCACTTCAGCTTGCTTACTCTGTAGTACCTATAACCTACAATAATACCAGTAGAAGATATTTCGAAGAACAGCGAACCTTGGTTAGATAAAGTAAAAAAGTACACAATGTTTATTTACTTTGATGGTAAAAATGACGTAACTGTACAAGTCTCTGACAAAAAAAAAAAAAAACAATTGTTGCTCATCATTACTGAACGGTGGCCTCCTAATAATCTATTGTAGACCTTGAAAAGTCAAGCAAATACTGCCGTAATTATGATAGCTCTTAATAAAAGATGTCTGAACAAAAGCAATACATTGTCAAATTAAATAAGCTAACGAAACTGATGGAAATCGATATCTAAACATGATAAAACAGAACAAAAAATAATTTGATGATAATTTATTTTGGAGTCAACGACCGCTGTTAGTACATGAAGTTTACTTGAGATTTTTTTTTTGTTTTGAGTAATCTATACCCATCACGTCTGTCAATCGTACAGAAACAAAAACAAATTTTAGAACTGATATTTAAAGCGAATACACTACATACGGTCGTTGACCTCAAAATAAATTATCATCAAATGTTTTTTTTTCGGTCATGTTTAGTTAAGGATTCCCATTATATTTGCGGAGTTTCGCTAGCTAATTTACTTTGACCCTGTATATATATTTTTTATTAACAACTTACAGGATTATGGTAGTCCGTAGTCGCTAAAAGACTAACGCTATCAATGCTATCGGAAAATTGCTTACAACAGGGAAAAAGTCACTTCAAGTAAGAATCCATTCTATTAGTCTCAAGAGGGTTTGAGACTTGAGATGCGCGTTTACAAAAGCCCGTTGATTCCGGTCAGGTGCTTGTCCGAATCGCTCCGGGATTTTAGAGCCTTCAGGTCAGGTCACGAATCAGGAATCACGCCCTGGAGACCCATAGAGTAGAACCTTACAAAGCAAAATTTCAAGTGACTTTGCCACGTTATACAAACTGTCAAATTAAAAAAGCTAGCGAAACTCGTAGATGTGACAGGAAAAACAAAAAAAAAAGAATTTGTAAACTCATAGTTTCGAGTAACTGTGCTGTAGTTTACGTGAAATTAACGAGTTTAGTTGTTTTCTTGGTTTATCGTCATTAGATCACATCGACATGATACCCATTATTAACTACCGAAATTAAAATGCGCTGGTTCTGGTAGTAAAACAGAGTATATAATGTGTCAATCAAACATAAAAACCAAAAGGTAGAAAAAGCATAAACAAAAGGTATAAAAAGGTAAAATATCAAAAGGAAGAAAAGACTTGCACACCCATCATAACATTGATTTTACGTTCTGTGTTTAAATTTTAGGAAAATCATCTACTTTTACAATGTTTGTGAATATGTGAGCACCATGCATCTATCATATAATTAATTTACCTGTCTGTGTTCTTTATCCCTAATTTGTGGTATAGTAATTTTATTCTAGGTGCATTGTCTTCACATATAAATTATAATGTATACAATATATTTTAAAATAGTAGGTAACGGTGGCGTTTCTTGACCATTGTTCCGCATATGAAACTACCTTTAAAGAGAACTACAATAAATTCTATTTTTTTGTAAATTTTGACGTTCATGAGCCTATTTGAAATAAACGATTTGACTTTGATCACAACTTTGGAGTTTCCCTAGCTAATTTAATTTGACCCTGTGTAGTTTAAAGTTTGTGGGATACGTATGTCCAGCAGTAGACGTATTATAAGGTCGATTGGGTTCAACGAAGGAAAGAAAACCCCGGAATCACTTTCGCTGGGTTTTTCATGCTAACCTTCGATTCTACAAGATAAGAGAATGACGTCAACCACAATGGATACATACTCTGTTCATATGTTTACCATCCATTTACCGGATTATCTAAATCCTTGGTATATACCTATATTAGGTATATTATTATGATAGCAATGTTCTATTATAGTTATTGGTCAATTTGCTAAAGGGATTGTAGTTTTGTGATGCATGAAGAAGCCTCCTCGTGTAGCGCAGTTTGTTCCGCTAGTTACTCAAATGAACCGAGCGCTCGGTGCATCCTGGACAGTCATACACAACACCTTATTTGACTGGCCAATTCTTCACTTGCGGTGGTAGGGCTAACGCCCGCCTGGTTTGCGACCACCCTCCCACCGGAGTACGGCGTCAAGCAGCCTGCTGTGTTTCGTCGATGCGTGGGAGTTCCAGTGCCTTAGGCATCTTCTGGGCACGTTCGTTCCATCATAGACCTCATCCATCGCTTTCCATCAGGCGTGATCGAGGTCAAGATCGGGCCCATTCAGCAATAAAAAACAAAGTACACATGGTGTTATTGTTTACATTAATAATGAAGTATTTGCAAATAGATATTGTGGATAGCATACCTCTATTCATACAAAGGACATACCTACATATATTTTGGTTAGCATACCTACCTATACCCATTATAAGAAGAATTCTTTACATTTCCATAATCATTTGTTTTCTACACGAGTAGCATAGCTCTACCTGTCAGCCTTTCTGCGGGGCAAAATTGTAAACACTATCAGTAGAATGGCTTTCATTTTGACAGTTCAACAACATTCATTGCGTTATAATACGTTGTTGAACAAATTTTTCGAACGTATGGAGCAATGGATTAGCAATGTCCTACAAAAGCGACGGGATATTGTTTAATAGGATGAGCAGCTGCCCGATCTCTCACCTTGGATCTTTCACCTTTTTCTAATGGTGTACATAATAAAGAGTATTCTATTCTTGCAAAAACAAAACACTGTGATAACCATACCGTCTTAAAAGCATGGTGGTGGTAGATTCTAGAGACCTGCATGTCCATTTTATTTAGGGGGTCATTAGGACCCCTAAGTTCAGTCAAATTTAAGGATGTGGTAAAGAACATCACACTGAACAACTTTCTCCATGGGACCAACATCGTAAACGCGAAAAAATTACCAGCTGTCGGATACGTTGATAGTAGTAGATATTGAAGTTTTGTATGGTACAGACTCCAGCACATCAAGCTACCCGAAACTGTCAAATTTTCCCAATCAACTTTGAACCTTACGATTTAGCGATAAATTTGAAAATCTATTAAAGAAATTTGACAGATTGTAGTAGCATGATGTGCTGGCGTCTGTAGGTAAATATTTTTTCGTGAAATACGATGTTGGTCCCATGGAGAAAGTTGTTCAGTTTGATGGTCTGACCTTTCTGATACATGGTGTATAATGAATTAATGATAAGGAATTTAATTCAACATTGTCTTCGGAAAGTAAAATAGATTCCGGCTTAACTCAAGATACTCTATTGTAGAAATACAAGGTCTTCCCAGTGTGAGCAGACTAATTAGGTATAATTTATTTCTAACTACATGAAGACATATTCTAAGCAATATAATAGCAACGTGAACTGCAATTAATTCACATTATTATTGCAGCTGACGTCTCCATGTTTACTTATATTTCAATGGCCGTGCAATAGAAACAATGAACCATGTATTATAATTATATTGTTCTTGATTTCCACGTGATCGGAATTTAGTCATACTGCGGCGGTTATAGCGTTTTATGGGTCTTAAATGTTACCTAAGTAGCATTCAATCTCAAATTCAAAGCATTTATATAAATTAAATCATTTACAGGCACTTTTGAATTGTTAATGAGTCGTCAATCGGAAATATGAAGATAGTTGTCCATTCCAAGGCGTAGTAACCTGTAGTTACAGTTAGGGAAGTTAATTTGTCAAGCAAATTGATACCTTACGTCGATTTGCCGAGTTAAAGCCATTTCATGCAACTTTCAAATAATGACTTCACCTACGCTACAGTAAAATCTAACATGTTGGCTAACTAAGGTGTTCTGCGTTTTCGTCTCTTAGAGATAGTTTAGACCTTATTTAGTCTACGTTTTATATGCAGTTCCGCGGAGTTCCCCGAGGTCCTCGGTCCTCGAGGTTTGTGTCGAAACATGGCCTGCACTCAGGCATAGGGGTTTTTTTTCGATACGAATCCGCCATCTTCATCATTTCATTCGTAGGGCGTGTTAGTATTCCATTGGACCGTTATCAGCTTATCTGTGTAGTTCGTTCTATCTTTCTTAGTCAACCATTTCAGCTATGTTGCAATCCAATCCAAATATAATTCAAATGTCCTCCTGAAAAATCGAGTAGGTAAATACGAAGTTTTCGACCTTGATTTCTAAATTCCTCTCCAAAGCCTTTCCCCATTTTCATTTCTGCATAAACCTCAAGTACTTACGTATGTACTGCATTACTTTTAAAATACCTACGTCAATAGCAAGTCATATCAGTCTACAGCATTCTACTGCTGAATAAAGGCATCTCCTATTGCATGTTATTCAACTAGAGTTTCGGCAACTCTCATCCAACTACTAAGTACCACCCACCCTTCGAAGATCGTCGCTCCACTTAGCCTGAGGGCGTCCTACGACCCTACCTTACATTTGCCGATTCGCGGTCTCCACTCAAGAACGCGTAAACGTGATGGACCGATAGCACCATCCCTTTTTCGGATTGAAACATGAGTGCATTACGAGTAATATTTCATAATACGACCTAATAAGCCTTTTCCTTTAAAACGCTATGTGTGTAAACACATAACGTTGTAAAGGAACCTTCTATCAAACCAGCCGTAGGTTGCGTTTCCACCAGAAATGAGCGAGGATGCGTATCGACGGATGTGTGTGAAAGTAAGGAATAACATCGCTTCATTTTCATTGCTTGAGTTAGCTCAAGCAATGAAAATGAAGTAGTAGTGTTGTTATTGGTTAGTTTTACGCACAATCCTCGCTACGCATCCTCACTCATTTCTGGTAGAATAGCAGTTTTATTGTGGGAAAAGAAGCCTCAGCAACTTCAATATTACGCTGCATATAATAAAATATTCAGAACTCGAGCGAGGCCGCCCTGTCACTGTTTCCAGCCGTTTATCAGTGATATTGATTTCAGACTATTTATAGCTATATAAAGTATACCTATCGATGGCATTCCGAGCGATATCCACGCGATTAACGCCTCTATGTAAATAAAATTTAAATCTGTTATTGTGTAACAGTTTTCAGGCGCAGTAATTGACTAAGCACTTGTAGGAATCTATAAAATGGTTAATAATATTGAAGTCATTAGAAAAAATACAATGGTTACATGTAAAAGTAATTAGTGTAAAAGTATTAGTCTTTGGTTGTTAGTTGTCACGTTTTTAACACATAATAACCGTTTATCTTGAAGAAATCTTGGTTTCTATGTACACAAGATAATATATTTTTATGTTTACATAGGTAATATAAGCTAACAGACTTAAAATAATATTAATAATTTGTTTGTATTATATTTAAAAAAAGGAAAAGAATAGGGCATCAAAAAAATTTAAAGTGCCCTAAAGGCTGGCAGCATTGCCACGTTATACGGCGATGCTGATTCTTTGTCTAAAAAGGCCAAATAATTTTTATGGTGACTATAATATTATGATGCATACTTAAGCATAATCAGTGTTCCCACTGCTGGGACACAGGCTTCCTCTCAGTGACAGGGAGTGGGCTGTAATCCACCACGTGGCGTGGGCCCAATGCGGGTTGGTAGATGACATATGTTTTAAAATTTTTGGTTCTAGGCCAAGCCGGTTTCCTCACGATGATTTCCTTCACCGTTTATATGTATAATAAGTATAACAATAATATGTCATAATATTATGAATATTCTAAAATTAATACAACAAAACAGTTTTGTTTTCGTATCTAATAGGAATGATCTTTTAATTAAGGAAAAATTTAATTTTTCCTGTTCAACACTGGTTCGCTAGTAGGTACTATATTAAAAATGATCAGCAACTCTCAATCAGGTAAACTATTTAAATTATAAATAGAACGGGATTTTAACATCCTCAATCACATTGCATTGCACATAAATATTGTGGCATTTTATAGTGTTGTGTTATTACAGGATATTGTTATATTTTACTAGCAGCGGCCCGCGGTTTCACCCGCATACCTACGTTTCGATCCCGTGGGAATATCGGGATAAAAACTATCCTATGTCCTTTCCCGGGACTCAAACTTTCATCTGTTTGTGTAGTGTGGGGAGCAGGCATCCACGAAATTAATGTAACTTACTAAAATTAAAACGTACCCATAGTCTCTATGTTAATTAATGTAATTGGTGTTGTACCGTTTTAATTAACACGTTCAGACCGGCACCTCATGAGTAGGTGCTTGGTATCCTACGGCGCAAATCTTCATATGGCCACCGGTGGTACATCACCGCCCCATGAACCAAAAGTCTTGCCGGGCGGGGTGCGCCACCGGTGGACAGACCTTGTTACGACCATTTTACAACAACTGAATCTGCGGGTATGGCTAGAAAAAAATCGAAACGCGTAAATACATTTTGCTCTGCGTGTGAAAAACCAATGTGTTTGGATTGTTTCAATACGATTCATACAAAATCATTTTCATTTTATACCATCCATGATGGCATTTCATTTTATATTTTAAATTTTGATTTAATTTTCTTATTATTACATTTTCTCAACGTAATTTATTATAAATAATTTGCATTTCGTACAATTTATGTCGTGATTATGTCAATTTTTTTCTAATAAGTAAATACAATTTTTCAATATTGATTTTTGCTTACTTTTCGAAATAATATCCACCTCCTGAGCTGCACTATGAAAATTTGTCAATTTTACTAGGCGGGGACGGTAAGTACAACACTTGCTCTCAAAGCGGCACAAATTTCTTAGTATATTGAAAGTATAGTGTGATGTGGCCACCGGTGGTACACCTCGCCGTGTCAGCAAATACTCCGTGCTCCACCAGTGGTACACGCTGGTCTGAACGTGTTAACAATACATATAAATAAATAAAATAAATAGACTGCAGCCCTGAGTGTAGGTGAAACATACAGTCAGACAAGTCTGGAGTTTGTATATCCTTGAGCCAAACTAAGAAAGAAGATCGATTTATCCAAGCAATTATTGTCATGTTTTCATAGCGACATTTTCTCCCATTCTTCTACTGCAAGGCAATGCGTACTGCAGCAAAAAAAATTAAGTTCTGTTTAATGAAAACGAAAAATATACTTTTAAGTATAATATTTTCAGTTTATAAGCTGAACAAAACTAAAAGAAATATTACGACCTCTGCACAATGACTTAAGCGGTTGGTCACGAGTGTATCGATTTTCAGCGTCCACTCAAATGTCAAGGTCCTGGCTCGTTCGTGGCCACTTCGCTTTATTGTAATCCAATCAATATTATGGAGCTTCATATGCATAACAAGGTCCAGTCTTATGTTTAGTAAATATGTACCTACGTAAAATGTATAATTAAAGAAGCAAGAGTGAACAAGCATCTTCTGGGCACGCTCGTTCCATCATAGACATTATCCATCGCTTTCTATCAGGCGTGATCGAGATCAAGAGCAGGCCCATTCCGAAATAAAAAAAATAAAAAAATGCCAGAAGGCCTAGACAAGGTTACATTCTATCAAGGTGGAAAGGACAAAAAACGTTGAAATGAGCTGCTGAAAGGGTAATGTCAATCTTGTTAGTCCTTGTAGAAATATAGGAAACGCTTTGAAAGCGATTGCCACTTGTATAGACCCTCTGGTCATGTGACCAGAGGGTCTAGACAAGTGGCATCTAGGAGAGTCTTGGTGTGTACCTAGATAGAACAATGAAGGTAGAGCATGATTAACACTCTAGCAGCCGGGTATAGGCCTCTCCTTTTTAAGGTTCTGTACCTCAAAAGGAAAAAACGGAACCCTTAGGTATACGATCACTTTGTTGTCCGTCCGTCTGTCTGTCTGTCGAGACAATTTATCTCGGGAACGCGTGGAGCTATCGAGTTGAAATTAAAACTATATACTCAGGTCTACAGTCCCTTGAAGCTGTGAAAAAATCAAACTTCTAAGTTAACGTAAAAAAAGATACGGCCGTTTATGCCGCAAAAAACGTATATTCCGACTCTCCCAAGGAAATAAAAATTTATAGGGTACTTCCCGTGAACTTAGAATCATGAAATTAGGCAAGAAGTAAGGTCATGTAGCACAAGTAAAGGGAAAAATCCGAAAACCGTAAAGTTAGTTACATTTAAAAAAATCCCGTGATAAACAATCAAAACAAATTAGCGGGAAAAGTGCCCGAAAGACTGGCAGCATTGCCACGTTGTATGGCGATGCTTATTCTAATTCCATTCTGCTATTCTTGTATTTATTGAATATTTCCTTCTTTCCAGCTAACTTCAGCATTAATAATATCAGTGGGCACGACGATCTACGCAATCTACCATGACGTGTCCTTCTTCCTCGACGACAAGTTCTTCTCCCCGGCCACCTTCATCATCGCCATCGGTATCATCATGCTGTTCGTGTCTCTCTTTGGATGCGTGGGCGCATTGAAGGAGAGCACCTGCTTGGTTAATATTGTAAGTAAACAAAAATATTGTACAGGAATAAAAATGGCACATGGAGCTTTGACGAGTGTGTATGGCACATAATTATATGGTACAGAGACGACGCTCCAACTCTTCATATACTTGAATAGCTTCTGCCTGCGCTATCACTTGGTTTTGCTTAGCGTTCTTTTTACATTTTGCTCGGCTCCTAAGGGCCATAACGTGTAGCCTTCCTCAAGAATTGGGCTATTAAATGCAAAAAGAATTTTTCAAATCCAACTGGTAGTTCCAGAGATTACCCCCTACATACAAACAAACAAATTTTATCTGTTTATAATATTACTGGCTTCTGCTCCCGACTTCGTCCGCGTGAAATTTCACCCTCCCCCCATTCACCCTTTTAGGGGTGGAATTTCGAAAAACCCTTTTTTAGTGGTTACCTACTCTTCACAAAGAACACACCCTCCAAATTTCATGTCTCTAGGATCAGCGGTTTAGGCTGTGCGTTGATATATCAGTCAGGACTTTGAAAGTCAAGGAGAGTACAGAGTCGTCTAGTACTAGGTATTATATATTCTGTGACAGTGTCTATACCTAAAACAGGGTCAAACCTCTGACTCTTTTTTAAAGGGTTAAAAGAACAATAGTCAATGCAGACGATAACTACACGTTTACTGATATAAACTTATTTTCAAAAACTGCAAGGTAATTGCATAACACACTAACAGTAGCAATGACTTTAATTTTGACAGTTCAACAACATTCATTGCGTTATTTACGTTGTTGAGCAGACACATTTTTCGAACATATGAAGCAATGTATTAGCATTAGCAATATCCTTCAAAATTATTCAGATTGTGATTGAAAATGTGTTACACAATTAGGGTGCTGCTCTTTATTCTTCTCTCCTCTTATTTTGTAACTTTGTAATAAAGCATCATTATTTATCAGTTCGCAGTCATCCTCAGTCTAGTCTTCATCCTGGAGATCGCAGCCGCCATCGCGGCCTACAGCCTCCGATCGCAAGTCACGGGTATGCTGGATGAGAACCTGAGGGGCGCGCTGCCGTACTATTACGTGAACGAAGAGGTCGAAGACGCTTTTGACTTCATTCAAAGCAGGGTAAGTTGTATTCTTGGACTTTTTAGTGTCTATAATATACTGATATTCAGCTGCATCTGGTTAGACTGGAAGCCGACCCCAACACAGTTGGGAAAAGGCTAGGCAGATGATGAGTGTCTATAATATAAGACTCTTTGTCATTTTACGGGGTCTTGACAGTGCAGTAGCTTCGTCTTCCCACAGTTGAATGCTAGTTCTTAAACTTGAGTTTCATTCCATTCATAATAATTTTGTCACTGATATTGCATCACTGTCAAAATCACAGTGATCCTTATAGTGGTTATAATAAGGTTGCTGCTACTGACAAGTCGGTCAAAATCATAATGATCTTTATTCTCGTTATTATAAGGCTGCTGCTGTCACAGGTAAAATAACTATGAAAGGACTGTAGTTCCTTAGTTCCCCATATCTCATTCGTTTCATTCATTCATTCTTCTTCATTTATTCCTTGATCTTCGTTATCTTAGAGTTTATGTGCAGCTTTGCTTGTCATATTTGCCTTCATTAGTGCTGCATTTTGTGATTTTGGTGTCGTTTTAATGGTAGATTTTTGTAGGTTGAAATATTACTGATTCAGAATAGAACGAAAGAAACAGGGACACATTGAGTATTCCGCAACTCACACGAATGCGTGTTCATTGGCCAAATTTTATCTTGCCCACTGAACACGCGTGGAGTGTTTCAAAGTATCGCTGTGGCGTAGGTATATTCAATACTACCTTCTACCCGCGACTTCGTCCGCGTGAAATTTCGACCCCCGACCCACCCCATCGCATCGCGTCTCATCGCCCGCCCGCACCATAGCTTCGTTTTCGCTTAGCGTTCTTTCTGACTTTTTGACGTTTTATAAATCGATGAATGCCGGCTGCACGCACGAAAAAGCATGACTCATTGTCACGTTCCGCCAGAGCCGAATGTGCAAGCGAGAGCGCGGAACAAGCGATAGAGAGGCACGATCGGATATTTTCTTATGACGTTATCACGTAAAATTGTCGTCCGTAAACCGACTTTACAGACAACCAATGTTTTTTTCTTTTTGCTCGGCTCCCAAGGGTTGCAGCGTGATGTTAAATAACCTACCTCAAGAATTGGGCTATCAAGCTTTTTTTTAATCCGACTGATAATTCCAGAGATTAGCGCGTTCAGACAAACAAACTCTTCAGCTATGTATTATCTAAGTAATTTCAGGCACTTGGTCACATTTAAAGGACTATTTATTAGTCTTCAAATAAAGCTCAATAGAATTGTGAGTCAGTTGTCCAATTAGACTCAGGAGGCCTACCACAAGCTCTTAACGCGATCCATTTTAGGACCTAAACTGAACTGTTCTTCTAATTCGTACCATGACGTCAGTTTAACGATTCAGTTTAGGCCGTGCCATCTGCTGACAGCGATTGTCCCAAACTGAGTCGCAAGTTTTGGTATCATTCATACTTGTTTGGTAGTACCATGACGTCCATAGAGCAGCTCAAGCGATGCAGTTTAGAAACCTAAACTGAAATGTCTTGTTTTTGAATCGTTTTTAATTAGATCATGGTAGGCCACCAGCACTCTGTTATTGTAAAATATCCTAGAGGATATTTATTTAAATTAAGGAAAAATCTGTGTTTACAAGATAGAATATAATTGAGGAAAATCGACTGGTTTTTATGATCATGACTTTGGTAACCTTTTAGTAGGCATAGACAGGTATGTAGTTAGGTACATCTATTGTTTATGTGTTATTATGTCATTATATTACAATTATTAATTTTTTACGTCTTTTGACATTTCTCGGGACCCTGGGGTCCCGGACCTTTGGAAGGGGTGCGAGGGGCCGAAGCCAACTCGCAGAGGCCCGTTAGAAACTTTCAATGAAATGAGGCACCAACCGACGATTATCCTTGTATGCACTATGCAAGTGCACCCAAGGACAACCCCCGGTTGGTGTAGGACTATTGCAATATATGGAAACAAAGATATTGGATTATGGGTTCGGTTGACTATATAGTAAATGGAGTACTTATAGATAACCAGTTCACTAATAGCATTAGACAGAAGTTAAAAAAGGCTCTTTTAGGGGCACACGTACTTTGTAATAAAAGTACAACAAACATTATTTATTACAGTCAAGATTGATGTGGAGTTTAATATAATCAATTTAAATAACAGCAGTCACACTTAATTGTACTTATTTAACCTATCTACCTTCTGAAATTACAAGGCTTTCATTTAATATTACCTATTTAGTTTTTACATAAAATATTGTCGTGTCAATGTTTAAAATTTAAAAGAAGCAGGGGCGGAAAGTACCGGGAACGTTTTTCATGTCACTATAACTCTACCAAACCTAAAATGTTACCTATTCCCTTCATAAGTTGTGGCAGCACGTGTTTTTTTTTATTTTGTCGGTTTATGTGGATACTTGTGACGAATACTATACCTTTTCTTGTTGTTATTGCTGAATTTTCGTGGTTTAGTTGTTATTTGTTTCATTTCATCCAAGCATCGTGACGAGTAGAGCTTTATTGTATGCCATACATTGTTAATTACAAAAAAAGCACATACATTATTTATTACAATTGTTTGAACTTTAACTTGAAAATAAAAGGTTTCGTAATCCTGCTTCTGCGAGCCTCTTTTTTCTAATGTTATAATAAATGGAGTATAGGACTATGGAAAAACTATAGCCCCTGCCTAACCGATGTTCTATATATAAATTACACAGATAATTTTTTTATATTACTTACATAATAACACGTAAACCATAGATATGTTATAAGTACCTAACCACATTTTGTATAGGTGGTTTGATAAGACGATGCGTTTGCGCAGTGCAGGTTTTTTTTCCCATGAAACAAAGAAATTACGTAAAGTTTTAACTTTTAACTGCAGTAATAATTGTGTAAAGCCATTTTATTCAGCTGTATAATGTTAATTAGTCGGTATTTTCCCGTTGTAGCAGTTTAGTATTGTGGTCGGTCAACTGTAACGACCGTAGCAAGGAAATTGATAAAGTACGGTTAGAAACGATGTAACTTTTTTTCAAAACACCTTAATTAACTAAACTTTATTCTGATGATTTCAGCTTCGATCAATAATGATCGAAGGCTTCAGCATTGCGTGTATTTCAGTAGTAAACAGTTTCTTTTGTTTCAGTGGTGGTCCACTGCTGACTGTACAGCAGGGCTGTTGCATTGACTAGTTTAAAAAAAAATTAGAATGTCTGCCTATGTCTTCTTATTCTTTTCGTGTCGATGGTACTCCACCTGGTTTTTTTTTATAGAGTTTGAGCCCAGTAGGTGGGCATTCTTTAGGTCATCCGAGGTGAACGCGCACTGCCTCTAGGTAATGTTTTCTATTCCAGACCGTATGTGTTTAGTCTAAAAAATTTACCTTCTTAAAACTCAAAAAACTAACCAATTTCTCATCATCTTCCAGCTGAACTGCTGCGGTGTCGACAGCTACATGGACTGGAGCGTCGTACAACCTCCTCAGGGAACCTCAGGCATCTCCATCAGCAACATCACCGTCCCCAACTCGTGCTGTGCCGAGTCCCGTTACGAAGTCATTGCGGACATTGAAATCGCCGAGTGCACGAAGCTGTATGCCAATGGATGCCTTCCCAGGGTCTTCTATTTGGTCTACCAGAGCGCTGGTCTGTTGGGCGCTGGGGCAATGACCATTGCTTTCGTTCAGGTTGGTTTTTGTGACTTCTCACTTCTTCTTCTTTTCGAGTCGATCGCAAATGAAAAATATTTTATTCTGTTTGATGAGTTGGGCCCGGTAGTTAGGTGGCCACGCCAACCGCGGCATCAGTGGCGTTTTTTACATCCTCAGAAATGCAAGTGTAAGGACCTTCTTTCTATTAAGAAAAAAAAAGTCACTGGCTACTAAGACCCATTAGGGTCTTAGTGGCCAGTGACATTTTTCATGCTGGCCAGTTGGATGAAAAGAATTTGCCATGAACAGTGTTGTAGGTACCCAGGCCTATGTTCAGCAGTGGACAGTGATTGGCTGAGCCGATTTTGGATTTATGAATAGGGCCGCTACTATTCGCCCATTTAGAAGTCAACTTTGCCCTAAGTGCTGGAATTGCTGTGCACAGGCTCACACTGTTTTCAAAGAAAGAAATGTAGGTACACATGAATGCAATAAAGAATTTGAATTTTAAAGATGATTACCTTTTAAACAATCTCCTATTTGGATCTGCAGACCATATCACTAAAGAATAATATGGTGTTATTAAAATACGTGTTCCTCACGTCACGCATGATGTCATTTTCGATTACCTTGTTGTCCAACAAATATGTGACTAGCATGGATATAAGAAAAAAACACATTATTATGTCTGATGACGTGCCAAGGTCGTCCTTCGAACAAAATCATTGGATTGGAAAATTGAGCTAATGAGACTCGAGCATTTGTTACGTTTATTAGTAACGAGAATTTAGCACACATTTTAGCATGGTTTCGTTAAAAAATATGTAACACCTACAAAAACACGATAAAATCGATCCTACTGTTTTATCAGCACACCAAAAATGTAGTACCCATTTCCTATATCATAAATATTCACGTTTATCTTATCGAATTTCAGATTATCGGCATTGTGTTCTCATTCTCGCTGGCCAGTTCGATCCGTAAGGCGAAAACCGAACGAGAACGCAGACGGTGGGAGATCCAGGAGCGCGTGATCAACGCCTACACTTCTCTCAACCCTAATGAAGAGAAAAAAGCACCAGTTGTCTATGTCCCCTTCCACGGACAAACAACTGCCTAAGTAGAGGCTTTAAGAACAGTGCCTTGGTCCTAGTTCTAAGTTGAAAAAATTAGGTTTATAGAACCAGGTTATTGTGATAGCACTTTTTGTTTTAGATTTATTAAAGTACGCTATATAGTCAATTGTAGGGTGTAACAAACGTATATGATTAACAGAACCAGGATTTTATTTTAGGAAAAATCACACCAAATATACTTTCCAAAAACCTACTTAGTGAGGAAATCGTGTCCATCTAAAATTGGCACGAACACATATCGGTTTGTGATAGGAATAGATACTTATTGCAGTTATTGCTTAGTAATAACTACTATATGATAAAATAAGTCATTTTTTTATTAATATTATAAATCTCTGTGAAATTATATTTTTAGGTGCAAAAACATTCCACGTGTTCTCAGCTTTTTTATTCTTAAACCTTATTGACTAAGTACAGACGCCAGCACATCAAGCTACTACAATCTGTAAATTTTCTTTAATAGATTTTCAACTTTATTGCCAAAGTATAAGGTTCAAAGTTGATTGGGAAAATTTGACGGTTTGGGGAGCTTGATGTGCTAGCGTCTGTACGTCCAATTCCCTATCTTCTTACCTATATTTTCTGCCACTTCACCACTCTTATTTTCTTTGTAAGATTAAAGCTACTTATATGTATAAAATTGATAGAAATCCTAAATTACTTAATATAATTATATCACTGTTTTTATCAGTAAGTAATAGGTATTATAAAAGTATTGTAAAGAAAGAAATATTTTTATTTATACAATATTTTCGTGTTTTTATTTACCTATCCAAACCTAAATAGGGAAACGATGATCTTTTAGCAGTAAATAAAATCAGTTAGTATTATTAACAGTCCTGATAAGTATCGTGGATTGAAAGCATATCTATTAGGTGTTAGGTTAAACGAAGGACAAAGGTACTTTATAGGAGTGACTCATCAAAATGACAAGTTTTATAAATCAGCTGCTCCATAAGTCCATACATGTTTCTGTAGCGGTATCTACAACGCCACATGCGAACAACGCGTCATACTGACGTCACGAAATCCTGCATCTCGCAAGCAGAGTTTACCGCGCAATTAGCATAGATACAACGGCGCGACATTAATCATCGGGCAGTTGCCCGCCAGACATAACACCCGTCTGGTCGAAGGATCCTTCCTTTTTTGTATAGAGTATGAGTGAACTTTACACCCTGTTCCTCATACCTCTATATTTTTATAAATCGACTAAATGTAGGGAAGAGCTGTGTGATTTTTTTATTTGAGTTAATTTTCATTTGTACTACACTTTCCTAAGGCTGCCTGTCCATTGACACGGAGCGAGGCTGCGGAGCGGAGAAACGGAGAAATATTAACCAATAGAAAATGACATTGAGATTTTATGCAATCCTATTGGTTAATATTTCTCCGTTTCTCTGTTCCGCAGCCTCACTCCGCATCAATGGACAGGCAGCCTTAAGTAAAGGTTATAACCGGTCTCCAAATAGGCTGTATATGGCTGACATGGATTCTCCCCTCCTACTGCTGCTGCTGCTAAGACCGATGTTTGGAAGCCTCTTGCTTTTCTTTAGCACTGATAATCGATACCCCACTGCACCTCATAGAGAGCATAATGAGTTATGGGTCCTAGTGAATCAATCAATCTGCCTAGACGGCGGCAAGCGTGTGTCAGCCTTGGATCGACCCAAGGGGCTGTTATTATTTAGCCACGAGCTCCCAGTGAATGTAATTGGGACTATCATTGAACAAAAAGTAGGTACCACGATTTAAGAATGAACGCTTCACAGAGCAACATAGTAGATAATCAAATCATGCCTGGCTCCCAAAAACAGATAAGGGTTTTATTTGAGACAAATTCCCTTCAACCCCCTCATAATACCTCATAATCAGCCTATAATGTTCCCACTGCTGGGACACAGGCCTCCTCTCGGTTAGAAGGAGTGCGCCGTAATCCACCACGCGGGCCTAGTGCGGGTTGGTCGATGTCACATGTCTTCGATTTTAACTGATTGCTTAAGTAAGGAAGAATGCTAATCGAGGAAGACAAAGGAATATCCCGGTTAGTTAAACTGTTTTGCCTTGTTCGAAATCAAAAGCCTAATGAATTTAAGCCTTTGATTTCGAATAACGGGAATCATTTTAACTGACCGCTAGGGAGCACTCCTCTGCTGAGGAGTATGTTGCGCCAGCTCTTCTTCCCAGCTAAAGAACTAGAACCTTGTGAAGGGTGGACGTTTTCAGAAGACGAACTAGCAGGGGATCGAGGAGTAGGGGGGTGGAGGGGGGGGGGGGCTCAGGGAATTAATAATAAAAAAAAATTAATAATTAATCCGGAAAAAATCGTTTTGGGAAACTGTCTTATGTAAAGTGCTAATTCTCCGTCTAATTTGAATTAGTAACTTTTGATTTAACAAAAAAACCGAACCCTTTTAGGTACAGAGGAGCTTAGGACATTCAACATGTCCGGTTCTACAACGAACAAAGAAAAAATTAAAAATATTATAGTCTGTCGATACAGTTTATCTACCCGACATTTCTATAAAATATACAGCGATATCAGCGATAACCGATAGGGCTCAAGCGATAAGCGAATGGATGTTGTTATCATCCTGAAATCCTTATGTACCTATATACTCATATATAGAAACAAATATTTACATGGCACTTGTACCTACCTGCTAGTTCGATATAATGATATAGTATGGCACTGATAGGTTTATCTTGGTACATAAATGACGTAATCTATCGCTTTTATTTAGCAAACTTATCTATCAACAGATACTTAGATGGAGAGCAGTGGTGGCTGAGAGCAGTGGTGGCCCAGTGGTCGCGGTCGCGTCTTACGAGTTGTAGGTCATAGGTTCGAACCCAGTCAGGCGCTTTCATCATCATCATCAGTCTATAGCAGTCCACTGCTGGACATAGGCCTCTCCTATTGCACGCCATTCAACTCGATTTTCGGCAACTCTCATCCAGCTGCTACCAACCATCCTGCGAAGATCGTCGCTCTACCTAGCCTAAGGGCGTCCCATATTACGTTTACCGATTCGCGGTCTCCACTCAAGAACACGTCTACCCCAACGATCATCACACAGCTTGTTCTGTGAGCTATGTCGACAACATTGGTTCTCTGCCGGATTACCTCGTTGCGGATTCGATCCCTAAGAGAGACTCCAAGCATAGCCCGTTCCATACCTCGCTGAGCGACCTTGAATTTATGGATCAGCCGTACCGTGAGTGTCCACGTTTCGGCTCCGTAAGTCATAACTGGCAGGACGCACTCATTGAAGACTTTAGGCTCTGTGGAATACGCGACGAGAAGACTCGATGAAGCTTCCCAAACGCTGCCCAGCACAGCTGAATTCCTCTGTTTGCCAAGCGCCTTACTTTGTGTAAATTATATCATCACCACTGCTCTCAAAACGGTGAAGGAAGACATGGTGAGGAAACCGGCATGTCCTAGAACCAAAAAATCGAAGACATGTGACATCTACCAACACACACTGGGCCCGCGTGGTGGATTACGGCCCACCCCCTCTCACAGAGAGGAGGCCTGTGTCCCAGCAGTGGGAACATTATAGGCTGAGTATATATTTATCAACAACTCTTGCTCGCAGCTTCGCCCGCGTAGGGGTCGGAAATTACCCCACAGGAACGTACTACTGGGATAGAAAGTATCCTATGTCGTAACCTAGGTCTAGGTCTACCTGTACCTATGCAAAATTTCATCGAAATCCGTTAAGGCTTGAACAGACAGAGTTACTTTTGCATTTAGGTACAATATTAATATGGAAGGATTTAGAAGATGTGTCTATAACCGTATTGAAGTTCGTTATTCTTACATGAAAAATTTGCATAGAAAATTCCCTTTAGGTAATAGAAAATTGCTTGATGAAATATTATCAATATTAACGTAATACATGGATCACTTTGGCAATTTTTGCATTTTCTAAGGGTCTTATTTGAAAAGTTTGTTTACCAGATATCAAATGATAAGGCACGCCTATTATCTAAAATAGGACATATTACCCTCATTTGTCTACTTTACGTTAGAGTAGCAGGAGAACAGCTTGTATGTACCACACAGACCAGTCAATACAAACATGACAACCGCGGACCATGATATGAATATTTAATAAACTAAATGCCTGAAGGTTAAATATAACCGACAGGTAATCGATATTAACAGTTACAGTTAGTAGATTACAGCCCGTTACCGAGGTCGTGAAGTAGAATTATTTCAAGTACGAAAAACAAAGAAAATTGTGCTCAAATTGTTTTTGTATAATCCAAATTAGACAAAGATAACATTACTTGATCGTACGAGTGCATTAATTACGAACATTTATAAGATAACTTGCGATAATAATCTAATGAACGATTAAACCAGAAAGCCTTTGTAAAATAACGTTGTTTTTAACACGTTCGAGGACAGAACGAGATTATACGTCATCGTTCGAAATTTTGATATGGCACAACGTACAATGACGTCCAAATATTTTTTTTACTTTACGACAGAACGTACATTTCCGATGAACGTTCAAGTTAAAATCCTATTGAATGTATCTTGTGTCACAACATTTAAAATACCCGAAGCTTTACTGTCACGTAGAGTAAGTTTTAAACTATTTCAAATAAGTGCCGTTGACAGTGGGCGGGAACGGTACTCACACACGCACAACGTGTAAATACGTCGCGCGCGCCTACCGCGCTCCTACATTCAATGCGGCTGCGTCACTGCGGGGTGCGCTCGCGTTCGCTAAACATTTCGTGGCGTATCGTAATATTTGCCGCGACAAAACATCGTAAGTATTTAGTTTATTTGATTTATGTATTATTCCTTAGCCAGACAGTATACTATTTTACTATGAATTAATCCCGTTCACGTCTAGTTAACTTACTTTTAATGACATAACGTATTTATACGATAACGTGATAAAACGGTTGTGTCATGATGTCTTTAAAACAATATATTTTCATGGGAGGCTACGTACTCATACGTCGTATAATTTGTATGGACATTTACTGTGTCATTTTGGTACACAGGCTCAAGTGGTAGCGTCCTCGAACGTGTTAATTAGCTCTTTCTTCAGTAAAACACGCGTCGTTTCAGTCTTAAAATGAGACACGCATATGTGAATTTTAAAGGCTCTACGTAATCAGTGCACGTAGTTGGAAAACATACAGTGTTCGTGAGTGTATAAAACAATCGTTATCAGATTTCATTTTAGTTATCACTAAGATACTCGGCTGTAACGTGTCGGCTAAGGAACCGCTTAGTCGTTTTATAAGTGGTAAATAAAAAAAAGGAAAAGAAAATGGCGGGCGCGTCTGCTCCTGCATCAGCGACGGCGATGCCGAATAATACGGGGATGTATTTCTCAAAGACGGAAACGGAGTACAATATGAAATCTATAAGATTTATATTGTTGACCATCACGGCTATGTTTATTGTGAGTATATTTTTTTCGTTAACATCACCATCATTATTTTAGCTTCATATGAATTTATTGGAGTCGGCGCAACGTGTCTCCTTCTTCCATAAGTCTCCATTAGGCGTGCACCTTCCTCCTACCCATATCCTCAGACCAAATAAAAAAAGTCAAGACATAGCGCTGCGAACAATACCGTGACGATTGCCAAAACTATACCTCTGCTCTGTGCATACACGCTCACACGCACACATTTACAATCAAACTACACCTCACTAAGTGCACACATGTTTACTAAACCGGCCTCACTTTACTGTTGACAGCCCTCTGTTTTGGTTTTTTATTTGGTCTGAGCCCATATCATCCTTCACACAGTCCTTCCATCGTTTCTTCGGTCAATCCCTAAACAATCATTAATACAATACCTACTTAGGATCATAAAGATTTGAATGATAAATTGATAATGCATTGTTTTGCTTATTGCGCAACTCGACAAATTGGACACACTATGGTTTTGCGATTCAAGCCTTCGCTTGTGCTCTGGTCTATACTAAAAAAAATTAGTAGTGGTTTTGTAATATTCAAAATGCTCTTTGTATTCAATTCCATCATTATCATTGACAGCCTTGGTGCACTCACTGCAGCTGAGTACCCCGTCTTTGTGTATTGCTTCCCTGGTCTGTGCGAATCTCGTACAGCCCAGGTTTTGCATAATCAGCCTATAATATCACTGCTGGGACACAGGCCTCCTCTCTGTGAGAGGGAGTGGACCATAATCCACAACGTGGGCCCAGTGCGGTTTGGTAGATGTCATATTTCTTCGAATTTTTGGTTCTAGGACATGCCGTTTTCCTCACGATGTTTGCCTTCACCGTTTTGAGAGCAGTGAGGATGAACTTAATTACACAAAGTAAAGTGCCTGCCTGGGTTCGAACTCACGACCAAAAGTCGGAGTCGATACCACTGGTCTTCCACTGCACAGCCCAGGTTTTACCCGTAGTATCGAATTCACTAGGTAACAATTTTTTTTCTGCGTGTGGAAATACTCTCGGATGTGTCCGCCCTAGGGCAGGCGGAGGGGTCTGTTACTCTTCTCTCTCGGTTCCTTGTCCGACTTAGGTAATTAGATTTGACGCATAACCCTACGGGGAGAACAGGAGAGGAAGTGTCACAAAGGGGTTGATGAAGTTCCTTCTAATAATTTTTCAAATCTTGCAATATACCTACTGAAAAGTTGCAAAATGTATGCACAAGTTCTAACTGTATGTTGTCTGTGAAGTCACATTGCGTAACAAAACTTGCAGTGGACTTCGTGCATAAGAGCGCAATTTACAAAGCCTTCCATACTATTCTTCTACATTTTTCGGTTATTTTTTACATTTTCAGGTTATCAGTTACTTAGTTAAGTCTTGTACTGTATTTTTTTATTTTATTATCAAGATTTCATTTTGGTGGCGTCATTTCTGTTCGATTAATGCAATCAAAAAGTACTCTGTGGATTAATGTCCCCATCACCCAAAACACGTCAGCGTTGATAAAAAGAATGATTGATGGCCTATCATTATTGTCTATTCACACAGTTTTAGCTGGTAAACCTTTTTGTTGTCCTATGCTAGGTCTAAAATGGAATAAGTATCTATTGAAGTTCATGGCATTGAAAATAAGAGTCCGCGTATCACTGGTCAGTTTCCCTCAGTCGTCAGTTTATTTAATTCGCCAGTTTCGTTGATTAGCCAGTTTCACTGATTCGTCATAAACCGTGGGCTGAAACAATGACTGCTACATTGTACGCCATTTTACCTCTCTTCGACCTCATACTTATTTATTTAAATCGTCACTTCCGCAAATTCAATCGAAATCGGGCAGGATAGGATATATGTAGGTAGTTAAGGTTTGAAGACGATGAGACCTGACACTTTTGATTTTACAAAACTTAAGTACACAGGTCCCTAGCATGCCCCAGAACCAAAAATTCGAAGACATGTGACATCTACCAACCCGCACTAGGCCCGCGTGGTGGATTACGGCCCACTCCCTATCACCGAGAGGAGGCCTGTGTCCCAGCAGTGGAACATTGGCTGATTATGCTAAGTAGGTTCCTAGTCTCTACCAGCTCTAGAATGCCATCATCCGCCATTCAAGGCATAGCCAGCTGCATTATGCCATCAATCTATAATCGATACATCTGTACTTCCTTGTCTGCCATGTACAGTCAACAAAAGAGATAAGTATGCAGGATCGTCGGATATAGTTGAAGTTTAGTAAGAAACCGATGGATGTTCTCGATTAATTAATAGAAAACAAACAGCTCTTTTATCAAATTAAATTTCATAATCTTATCGGATAACCAATGTTGACCCTCTTTGCTGTAATTTCCCGGTAAGTATTCTAAACCCGCGAAATTAAATTTTTCTTGCGTTTTTTGCAATTTTCAGGTCAGTGTCAGGTTGTATCTTGATCAAAATATGATTCGCGATTATAACAGGTACGTATTTACAGAATTATAATCATTAGAATCCACGATGTTAGAATCATTAATACATCTTTCTAAGTTAGATTTGTTCCATACGAACAAATCTCTTATGGAAAAGAGCTTATGGAACAAATCTAACATAAAGAGATATATTAATGATTCTAATGACTATAATTCTGTTAATACATAATTCTGTTATAGTTGCGAATCAGCTGAAGTGGAAAAATGTCAGCTAACTTTTGGAGGTCACTGAATATATCCTTATCAAATGTAAAAGAAAGTACCTTCAGTTGTTTGTTGAGTATTCGATCGTATAACCATCTTATCAACAATTTATAAAAAAGAATATCGTAATCTATGTAGGAAAACTTGTCTGGAAATTACTCATTTAAGATTGCGTACGACGGAAACAGTGGTGTTATTGGAAAAAAATAACATTAAAACCGTCCAAGGGCGAGTGGGACACACGCACAAAGCATTCCGTACTAGAGGAACTGTGTATAGGGACTTTTCCTTCGTTTGTTTGTTATCAGATAGAGGTAATTGAAAATCAATCTGCCTAGCCTTTTCCAAACTATGTTGGCGTCGGCTTCCAGTCTAACCGGATGCAGCCTAATACCAGTACTTTACTTGGAGCGACTGCTTATCTGACCTCCACAATCCAGTTACTGGGTAACACGATACCCCTTGGTAAGATTGGTTGTCAGACTTTCGAGCATCTGAAGACCCGTAACCACTGTTAAAGATCCAAACCGGGGAGGGGTCTTGATATGTAATGGATGGTTGCCCATCCACGAACCGATCGCGGCAAGCGTAGTTTAACTTTCGATCAACCCCTGTGGCTGTTATCATTTAGCCACGAGCCCCACAGATAGAGGTCATAGTATTTTATGAAAATTCCAACCGGCTACCTTGTTAAAAAAACTGGACACCCGAACAGTTGGATGTATCTTTTTCAATCCTTAAAAGGGGATTACAGGACCTCAAAAAACGCAAGTTTTAGAAACACTAAAGTATATGATCGACTAGACGACTACAGTAAACAAAATCAGAAATATACATATATGATATTCTTCTGGATATAATAGCTAGGTAGATAGTGTGTTGAAAACATAATACAACTAATTTGATACGATAGAAAAAAATCATGAAGATACCTCTAAAAACTTTCTTTTTACAATAAAAACCATACTAATATACCTAAGTAGATACAATCATTCTGATTTTTTGTCAGATTATTCTACAAGCAACATACTAAAGCATGTTTTAATTTTTTAGTCCAAACAATAGATTTTTTGTAAATAGATAATTGCTTCATATTTTGCAATAAATTACCAGCGTGGTGTCATCGCGATTCTCTTTCTTTTATATGCAGTCCTACAGTGACCGCGCTTTAGGTCATGTAGACCCTTAGATTTTTTACCACACTATAATAAAACACAAAATCGAAAGTACCCATTTTACCTACATAACTTAATTGTCCATTCCAGGTGATATCCATGCTGATGGTAGTCCTGGGTATCTCGGTATACACCCACTACCATGGCTTCTCCTTCTTCTACGACGACAAGATCAGCGGGATCATGACCCCATCAGCAATGAGCGTCTTCATCGGACTGGCGTTGCTGATCGTGTCCATCTTCGGATTCTTCGGCAGTCTGAAACTCAGCACTTGCATGGTCAATGTGGTATGTATCATCAGTTTGGGACTTGTCTTATGTGCGGAAAATGCTACGATAGGTACATTTGGAATTATTTATCGAGAGTTTTATAGATACACTAGCTGCGGCCTGCGGTTTCACCCGCGTAAATGTCAATCCCGTGGGAATATCGGGATAAAAAGTAGCCTATATGTTAATCCAGGGTGTCAGCTAACTCCATACAAAATTTTATCAAAGTTGGTCCAGCCGTTTGAGCGTGAAGTAAAAACATATAAACACACACACACACTGACAAACTTTCGCCTTTATAATATTAGTGTGATTTTCAAGGGATGCAGGCTAAAATCCATTGCATATACAGGGTCAAATTGAATTAGCTAGCGAAACTCTGCAGACGTGATGGTATCGATATCTAAACATAATAAAAAAAAAGAAATTAATTAAATACAGACGCCAGCACATCAAGCTACCCGAAACTGTCAAATTTTCCTCATCAACTTTGAACCTTATACTTTAGCAATAAAGTTGAAAATATATTAAAGAAATTTGAGATTGTATAGTAGCTTGTTGATCAATACCAACTGATATTGATGGCAACACCACAAGGTTTAACATCCTCTTCGTCACACAGAGTTTTCGATTCATCCAAGTGCTTACATTGTAGGGTAAATAATGACGTAGATCTTAACAAGGCATTTCTTTTCAGTACGCATGCGTCTTGATGACGGTGTTCATCATTAAACTGGTGATAGTAATCCTCGCCTTCACCATGAACACTGATAAGATAATGCATTACATTGACGTACCGGTATGGGGCTACAACGACCTCGAGATTCAACAGGAGGTCGACGCTCTGCAAGCTACTGTAAGTAATAATATGGTTCGTTTACTATTTAGCATAACTATCGCGCCTTGTTTCAACGAAAAGTTGGGCAGAGGCGTACCTATTGTACTCCCATAGTTCACCAGATATGTTTAACTGGTCACAAATCCACTCTTTCCGAGGCCTCCGGACTCCAAACGCGGATCCACCGTTTTGGGCACAAGGGCATCACAACCACAGAACAGATAAAAGAAGTTTATCTGTTCTGTGGTCACAACCCTAATATACTTGTGACGTCACACTTTCACGGTCTATTGAGACCGATAGGCTGATGATGTTATATCCTATAATATGCCTTAATAAAATAACAAAACATACAATGAATCGTGAGTAAAATCTTGGTCGGGACGTCATATATTTTGTAAACATCTCCTCTTATATCGATCATGAGCGAGTTCATACTCCGAGTCGCACTTGGCCGATTTTCGGGTGGCTATGACCAAAACCTTTTTTGAGGGCTAGATCCGTGCCTGCCGGACTCCGGGCTACTACTGAGAAATACCAGATGGAAAAACCTAATAATACTTTGCCCAGGAATGGAACCCAGGACCTTATGCACTAAACCAATGAGGCAGTCATCGAGTCAGATCATTTACTATTTCATATTGAAAATACCAAAAGAGTTGATAGAGACGCGATCGTAGGATGGTAAGCATGCCCAGCGTCCTCTATAGCAGCTTATAGGTCTTCCTTGTTAAACAGTGACATCACATCATAATACCTATCGTGTTAGTTCGTCTTGTCTTTGAATAGCATTAGGTACTTTCAAAGTGCGTCGTGAGCGAAGAATAATCGATCGAGCGATTTCGAAAAAATATAGGTTTCCGACTGGATTGTGTTAAAAAAAACGGGCTGGGAGCAGAAGACCCTCATAACATAATTGGAGATAACTTTATTCAAGAGCCAAACAGGTAACTGCTGGGTTTAGAGCTGGCAAAGTGGGAAATAATTAATGTGTAATAGTCATTGGCCTACTGGTATCCAGCTGCATCTGGTTAGACTGGAAGCCGACCCCAACATAGTTGGGAACACAGATATAGATACACCTAGACAACGCAAAAGCAACTACTTCTCGTGCCAAAAATCGCACCAGATTAACTACAAAAATCGTAAGCCGCTACTTTCGCGCTGTCCTGTGTACTGCTGGCTGGGTGAGCGTGAGCGCTAGCGCTGGGCCCCGGGGGTGGGGCAAGACGGGTGCCGCACGCGGCGGCGTCTTTGAATCGATTTGATTTTCCCATCACTAAATAGTACTTATGACGTCATAGTAGGTCGTCAAAAAATGGCACCCTTGGTTTTCATACAGATCGTGATACTTGCGGTATCTAGGTCTTTCTATATCTGTGGTTGGGAAAAGGCTAGGCAGATGAGTCACTGGCAGACTAGTGAGTTATCCAGAAGAAATGTGTTTAATATTCCATTTTTATTTCAGTTTGGTTGCTGCGGCAGTAACACGTACATGGACTATTTGGACTTCAACTACACCAACAACCAGTCAACAGTGCAGGCTAATGTGATGGGCGATTACGAGATGGTGACCCTGATGGTGCCCAAATCTTGCTGTTTCTCCTACACTGCGGGGGTTTGCGAAAGGATAGCAGGCGTCGGTTGTAAAGATGCATTAGTTAACGCGCTGGTGCAGAATTCCACTGTCATCGGTGTGCTCGGCGTGTCTGTTATGTTTATTAATGTAAGTGTATTTTGTTTAGGCTGTTGTCCCACCGCTGGCGAGGAAGCGACTAACTATCGGCTATTTTCACACGGCGATATTTTTACAGAATAGCATTGCAGATCGCTGCAAGTTGCATGATCTTCGGAAAGAAGTGGTTACATGACTTAGCTATTTTTCATGTCAATCTTCGTGAATAAATTATCACGGGACTGTTACACGTACCGATTAGTACCTAGATACCAACTTCTCCTCACCGGAATCTCGCTTCTTTATGCAAGCACCCTAAGGCGGGTATAATGAATTAGTTGCTTATCGATTAGTGCAATTGTAATATTGAACTGAGACAAATCTAGGCGTGGTTACGCGGTACCTTCTACCTACTAGTATGCCTTCATAGTTATAAGCGTGGGTAAAGGATTCCGGATCAGACTTGCTTGCTTCACGGCTTTAAGGGCTGGTTTTTCCAACGCCAGATAATTTTATCATATATCATATAATTTTGAATTTTTGACAGTTCTTCCATACAAGGGCGTTTTTCAAATTTGTTGACCATTGCCAAAACATAATGTCCACTGACTTATCAATTAACTTATTAAATAATTATTAGTCAAAATATCATGTTTAAAATGGCAATCGATAGCACATGTCAAGAAAATTAAATTAAAACAGAAAAATAATTTAAAATATACACTCAATTTAAAAAAAAAAATAATATGTAGCATTAGTTACCCCAATTTCACGATGTCCCATGCATACTTTCCTAACTTTGAAGTGTATAATCCCCAAATATATAATTAAAATCACTAGGCTCGTGGTAAAACAATATGAAATTATGTTTTTTATGTCTTTTAACTGGTTGTTATATCAAAATAATAAAATTATATAATAAAAGTGTTACTAACTGGAACTACAGTGCTCTATACAAACTCATTTTTTGGCCCAACTACTTGTTCAATTACAAAACAATTGGTATTTTCAAAAAGCCATTTAATAAGCTATCCAAAAATTAAAAAAATTAAATACAAAATTATTAAAAAAAAATAGCGTTCCGGTTAGTAACGGTCAACAAATTTGAAAAACGCCCACAAAAACTGTCAGACGTCAATATTATTCCACGAATAAAAATTATCTGTCAATTGAAAAGTTGCAGCCCTACAGAGTTATGAGCCAGCAACAAAAAAGGTCCTGAAAACGTATTACTGGTCGATTTAAAAAGAGAGAAGAAGAAAGAGATAGAGAGATAACGTGTTTATTCTATTCTATCGCGCACGACTCTATTTCTCGCATCTATTTCTATTAGCTAGGCTCTAACTAACCTAAAATCGACAAACCACCACAAGACCGGAGATTAGACGAAATAAAAGCATTTCTCCTGACGACAGATAAAACAGACTGGTCAGGTCGGACGGATGCTGCTAGGTAATTTATTACCTTGAGTACTTAATAATAAATTACCTAGAAGCATCCGTCCGACCATCTCCTCCACTTTACCTGACTCGGTAAACTTAGGTACCTATTTAGGGAAATCCGTATAGATATGCAGCTTGTTATTTTGCCTTAGATTTCTAGATCCTAGCATGTTGAATCTATTGTTATCGTAACTTTATTACTTACAAAGAAAGTCATTGGATACAGATAGTATGTACAGACGCCAGCACATAAACCTACTACAATCTGTCAAATTTCTTTAATAGATTTTCAACTTTATCGCTAAAGCATAAGGTTCAAAGTTGATTGGGAAAATTTTACAGTTTCGGGTAGGTAGCTTGATGTGCTGGCGTCTGTACCTAGGTACTGTTTGCAAGGATATGCCGCGCCCTACCTACTTATCTACCTAGGACTTAGAGGTTGTTTTGATAACACTGTGTGTTTAATTTATACTTAGTTCAACAAAGTACCAAATTGAATGAAACCAGTCACAAAAATAACAGAAATTAATGTGGAAGCTAATATTTTTGTTTGTTCGCTCTAAAAAAGAGTAAATGTTTAAACGTTTGCATGGTAAACAAATGTTGTGTTGTGGAACATGTTTCTGTGTTACAACAACAACATAATGTAGGTATGGGGCTGTTCATTTATTACGTAAGACAGTTTTGACCACTTTCTGACACCCAGCTCCGCCCCTTTCAATCTTACGTAAGATCAAGTATCTACCAAAATTGCAAAGAAAAAGCAGCAAAAAAATTAAAAGGTAGGTTAGGTACTTTTGTGATCTTACGTAAGAGCAATCCCTACCCTTCCCTCCCGTAAGAAAAAATAATACTTGTTTGGCAAGCGCCGGCCCCTCCGTCCCACCGCTCACATACCTAAGGCGCGGCCAATTAGTTCCGCGCGGACTATAAATAAACCAGTTGAGAGAGAGGAGGCCTGTGTACCACAGCAGTGGGAACAGTATAGGCTGATTATGCCATGGGTTACTTTGAGGTGAGAAACCCTGACTCCAGAACTGTTAATTTAATAATCTAAGTACACGGTCCAGAAGGATGAATCCTAAAATATGACGGATGATCCTTTTATAACGAAAGTAAGCACAAAGGATTTTTGTAAATTCACCCGAATTCTAAAGGAGGGGATGAATGTTTGTATGGAAGTTTCTTGTACAGACGCCAGCACATCAACCTACTACAATCTGTCAGATTTCTGTAATAGGTTTTCAACTTTATCGCTAAAGCATAAGGTTCAATGTTGATTGGGAAAATTTGACAGTTAGGTGTAGGTTGATGTGCTGGCGTCTGTACCATAATATTTGTTTTGCAGTTCCTCGGCGTCATCTTCGCTCTGCTCCTGGCCCGTTGCATCAGGAAAATGAAGAGTGCAAGGGCTCTGATCACATGGAAACTACGAGAGAACATGATCATGCAAAGAGAGGCAGAGGAAATGCAGAAAAGTGAGGGCCAGGTCTACATTGATCACCAGGCATCCAGTCAGGCGTAAACAAATGTATAAAAGAAACATAATTATCACTATACAAGGTTAAATTAAATTAGCTAGCGAAACTCTAAACATTGACCAAATTAACTCATACTTCATGTAACAACAATACCAACCCGGGGATTTGAGATTTTTTAGGGGTAGTCGTTATCCCAAAAAAAAATTAAAACATTTTTTTCTAGTTTTATCATGTTTTTAAATCACGTCTGCGGGGTTTCGCTAGCCAATTTAAGTAGACCCTGTATTTTTAAGTACCTACATAAACGTTGTTTTGCATTTGTATTAAATTAAAACTTGTAGGTTTTTGTGGACAAAACAGGGCAACAATTACTGGCACAGTTGACTTTTGTTTTTGACTTGAATTACCACCTAAGATGTTTTTAGACATACTTATTATATGTATAGATGCAGTATGTATGTATGAGCTAAAACATATTGTTTTTGCAAAGACATACAGATTGTCTTAAAATATTAATAAAGTAGGGATTAACATTTGCTACATTTTGTAAATAAAACAGTTGCAATAAGTGCGTTTATGTGATTAATAGAAAGCTTATAGCTAATCAATTAAAACTTTTTTAAACAAAAATATAAAAAAGCAGTTGTAAAACTTGTAACTTGTTAGATAATTTTAAGTAAAATATTAATAAAACATGGGTTTAACAGAAATAAAACTATCAAGTTGGACTGCAATATATGGCATTTATTTAAAAAATCCTATATTACCGATATCCATGAGATAACTTAGCATAGGAACATTGCAAACAATTTATTTTAAAAAACATTCTCAAACTGGTGAATTCAATATAGAGATCAAGTGGCACACCCCTGTATTATATACAGGGTGTGCCACTAGAGGTATATCAACAGAAACTGGGTGTAACCTATATTCCGTGTACATCCTGTATATTTTAAAATAAAAAAATACGTGTGGCACTCGGGGACTGCCGCGGTAAAGCTATTGCATAGCAACGCACACAAACACCGTGCCGAAGTCTGCCGAACTGATACGACGTTAGACGATGCTTAGGTTTATTTTCGTTACGGAATTTCTTCATTCGGTCGCCGCGCTCAAAGCCCAAGATAAAAGCTATGCAATAGCTTAAAAATATCGTCATACATACATTGTCGTACGATATGTTCTAAAATGATAACAATATTGTTATTTATCAAATTATATCTAACAATTTCAATGCTAGGGTGCAAAGTATATTTTTTTTATTTGAAAGATTCTGACAATATTTCGCAGTATACAGGATGCTTAAGTACCTTATACAGCTATTTTAAAATATAGAAACCTTTATACACATAATATCAGAGAGAAAAATAAGCTTTCAATATAACTCATAGTCATTGCTTATCTAAACGGAATATTAATGATAACAATTTTATTGCTACATTTCAAACTAATTACTTGTTACTTGATTATATTTAAAGGAAACAAAGATAACCGACCATTCGATTTAGATGCTAAATTAATGTTTTTTTTAATATGTTATTCGGTAAGTAATCGAAACATTGTCACACATTGTGAAACATGTTGTCTGATTTAATACTGGGATGACTTAGTTTAGAGGCAGAACGCCTTCATGACGTTTTGACATAGGTACACACTTTTATTACCAATTTTACAAAGTTTAAATAACCATAGTGACTGAATACAATCCATACTTACTAATATTAGAAATGCGAAAGTGTGTCTGTCTGCTACCTCTTCACACGCTTAAACCGCAGAACCGTTGTCGATGAATTTGGTATAGAGATAGTTTGTCCCGGGAAAGGACATAGGATAGTTTTTATCCCGATATTCCCACGGGATCGAAACTTATGCGGGTGAAACCGCGGTGCGCTGCTAGTAATAAATAACATAACATTCACGCCTGTATTCTCCGAAGGACTCGGCAGAGGTGTACCTATAGTACACCCACATTTCGGTGTAATTATGTCCTACCTAGAACCAAAAATTAGAAGACATGTGACATCTTACCTGCACTATAAGCCCACACAGAAAGGTGGCCTGTCACCCAGCCTTGGGAACATTGTAAGCCGAATACACGCAGACAGAATTGCAATTGGAAGTCCCTGAACCGTCTCTGAACCCAAGTCGGAAGGTGTCCTCCTGACCTCATAAAGTGGGGCTACTTCGACGGACCTGGAGCAGGGTGTGGATGTGGAGCTGTATCACAAACATGCATCATGTTCATGCGTCATGTTCGTGAACGGGAACGCCGTCGGTTGAGACTGGTCATCTCTTAACTGCCAAGGCTTATTTTTAATCTTATATTTTGAATTGTTTCTTCATTTATGTTTTTTTTTTACATTGTTCTCACATATAGAAGCAACAAGAATAATGTACCCAGGATTTTGTAATATCTTGATTTAAAAGAGTTTCCATGGAGTTTCTTGCCCGTTCTTCTCCATAGAGATCTACGTTTTGGAATGGGCAACTAGCTTCAACTTTCTGACTAACTGCATGACCCACTATTTAATTTTGACAATTCAAAAGTGCCTATACATGGTTTAATTGAAAGAAATGCTTTGAGTTTGAGTTTTGCATCCAAAGTGACCTCTGCGCTGCGACCGGTAACGCGAAGTGGCGAAGTTTAGGGCCAAGAAAATTCGAATAACTGTTGTTCCAGCAACACTAAGAAGATGAATATAGCAATGTTAACAATGCGTTTTTTTTTTTAATTATGCAACATATTATGCTGCAGGCCTTGCTCTTGAACAACGTACTATTTTATCTTAACGGCGCGATGTGCGAAATCTGAGGGTCAGAGCTGTTTCAGTGACTCATCTATATATATAAAAGGAGAACTGACTGACTGACATATCAACGCACAGCCCAAACCGCTGGGTCTAGAGATTCCAAATTTGGCACGTACGTTCCTTATGAGGTCTAGGGGTGCACTAAGAAAGGATTTTTCAAAACTCATCCCCTAAGAGGGTGAATGGGGGGGGTGAAATTTCACGCGGACGAAGTCGCGGGATGAAGCTAGTTTGACAAATATCATTAGTCACTTTTACATAACACTGCTTTTTGGACAAAATAATCACCTTGTTGCCCGATGAGTGGCCTAAGAGACCAAGGGCGGGTTGTTTAACGTCCACATAACGCACGCGTAAACGTCAAAAATGGCGCTAACCATCCTCAAACCCAAAAAAGGGTTGTTTCAAGTTACAATTACAAAATAATGGCCAACGGCAAGGCCATAATTTTGTAATTGTCGTCAAATAATAACGAGTACGTAATCGTTATTATTTGACGTACGTATGTTACATTAACCAACCGTTTGAAACAACCGGCCCTTATTCATTTAGCTATCATTGCATCACAGAGTCTAAAGCCCCTATTATAGAACCTCAAGACTAACATTACTGAGCAAGTTTAAAGCCATTCGATTGGTTGAAACTAGTTTTAAGTAATGCCAGAGTCTTGAGTGAGGTTCTGCAACATTGGCCGAACTAATATCAACATACAAGTATTAAATTCTACGTGTTTTGCTAAGTACATTCAGCATAGGTACAGTGAGCGTCAAAGTTTATGGCGGTTGTGAAGTGCGCTGCGCAGTACCGCACGCCTCACCCCCGCGGTCACACCATGAATTTGTTACTGCGCAGCGACTCGCCTCGTGTTCAGAGTCGTCATAAAGTTTGCATCGGGTTCTACTTATTTTTTAGTAACTATACCTACTTACAAAGATAAGGTCAAAGCAATTAATAAAAGATAATATTGCTAATTATCGCTAAATCAATCACATTATGATTACTTAAATGTAAACATGAAAAAATCCCAAAACGCATTTTAAATGAAAATATTTGAATACTTATAATTTTGTATTTCACTCATTTTGCCAACAAAATATACATCTAACATCATCTAACTTCTAGCACTTCTAGGAAAATATTACCTATATTATTAGTATGGTATATTTACATACCTTTACGTAGGCAGGCTACTCATTTGAACGAATAATCACTGATCATTCAGCCAAATACTGGGATGTATTTAGATATTTCTAAAGGTATATGACAAAATCCCACATTCAAAAGTGGATGTTAACCTAAGTACTTAATTATACTATATCAACTAGTAAAAAATAAATATTACTCCATATAATTATGTAAAATTGGACTAAATAAAATAAAAAGGATGCATTGTGATATTCTGACCCCAAGATAGAGGCAAATGCCTAGTTTGGGGGTCACCAAACAATCTAATGTTGTACAAATTATGATTATTAATAAATAAATTTGTAAATTTGAAATAAAAAATAATAATAATTAGTAAGTACTTAACAATTGTAAAATACTTTTGGAACCGTGAACAACAATTGCACATAGTTTTTTAATCTGAAATACCATCATTAATTTAAATGAACAATGTCTTAAATCTTGAAAAAAACGAATAGGCAGTACAGTTGAATGAATGAGGGCAAATCTAAAAATAGTTACTTTGACGATACTATATTTTTATAGATAGATAGTATAAGCTTCTATATATTTATCTGCCTATATGTTTAATTTGTCCACGCAATGCCCTCAAAAACTCAACCAGTGAATATATAAAAAAGAAAAACTATGATGAAAGCTAATAATATAAGACTGTATAAACCTAATGGCTTGACACAAATGTTAAAAGAACTACTCGCTGATTTTAATTACCTCCCTATTTAAACATACATAAATAAATAAACAGAGAGAAACACACACACATAGATAAACTAGAAATTACCACATGCTTTTTAGCATGTGGTATTATCTAGTTTAAGGTTCATTTCTTACATACTCCTTTTACTTCATCCATTCATCCACATTGATTGTGGCAACTTTTTCGAAGCACAGCTTCAATAGGCTTATTATAATGCGTGCCACGAAAGATGAGACTTGACACACCACGTGGTTTGACAAGGGCAGTACACAATATTAGGTCTCTTTAGCGGTATGAGTTCTGAGCGCGGGACGGAACCGGGCGTCATAGAAGCAGCAGAAAGAGCGCGGGAGGCGGCGGGGGTCAAGTGTCATATTTCGTGGCGGTAACTATACATGCGTCCACTTCCAGCATTTCTACTCACACCAATCAATATACAACATCCATCCAATATATTCCTTTCTTTAATCCGCTTTCATTCATCATCTCAACATGACCAAAGGTATCCATTTAAAAACCACAAAATAAATAGAATTATAACTAAGTCATGTTCCGTAATTTGTCATAGTGGTGACAAATACTAACTTTCACAATGTCCTAATTCTACGCTATTTGGTTTTCTATCTTTTTATTTTGCCCGATGAAGGGTGACAGGCTCAGCCCTGGAGATTTACTGCCATTATTAACTAACCCTTCATGACCGTTAATTTTTTCTTTCTGATTATTAAGTTTCTGGTCTACAACAGTATCATATATTTTAGTGCTGTGATCCCAAAAGTTTTTACCAATACCTCTGATGGTGTTGCCAATGTCCTGTTGGTCACCAAATAGGAATGGTGGGGTAAACTCTCTATATGCAATACATACTCTTCTTGACGTGATATCTTCACGTAGAACACTATGTTCCCAGTGGTATCTTGCCTCTCCGTAAATGATTAATAGGGACCTCCTGGAATTGTTAAAAAGGTACTTTGAATATTTATTCATAATCATAATATTTTGTTTACATTATGAAACATCAGAGGTGCATGGTTTCATTTGGTCTTTCCTATGAAGAAGAGCCCGCAAGAAACTCCATTGTTAGTCTTTTAAAAATACTTGGCTGTTTATAGTAATAAATACTTACAACTCTTGAGAGCAGCTGTGTAAACAATTTTCAATCACTGACCTTGTCTAAAAACTATTTACTCATAGTCTCAGATGTTGCACAATGTTTTACTATTTTCATGAAACATTATCATTGTGTAATATCAAGTTTATAACTTTAAATAAATTTGTATTTTCCATTTAATAAAACATGTGGTCATTCTTTTACAAATGTGATATACGTAAAAGCATTTAATTATATCAAGGAATTTGTCATTAAAACTCACCTTGGCATTGGTATTCTAATTATAACATCATCAGCGATCACAGATTTGCATGCTTCCAACATTGACTGTTCCATTTTATTGTCTGTGATAATAGTACCATCAGCAGCAACCACTGGGCCATACTGTTCAGCACAATACAGATTGTATTTCTTTGTATCACCTTTGAACGCAGTCATAGTGAGCACGGAGTCCGACAAACAGTTCACAGTAATTATTCTCTCACCCCATATCCAACAATCATCAATGTGAGGGTCAATAGACGCCCCCTTACTAGGATCATACTCCAAAGAGCACTGCTCTATAACATAAAAGTTCTTCAACAAATCTATACTAGCAAATCTCTCCTGTAAATACTTAGAATATGCCGGATATCCCTCGAATTTGCCGACCACTACTTTTTTCTTCTTAAAATTGGTCTTGGGACCATAATTTTGCTTTCTTCTGCCGCTCTGCGACACGTCCCATGGCACTTCGTCGATGTTTTTTATCAGAAATCTTTCCTCCTCTTCCGATATGAAATTCAATTGTATATATACACCTGGGTAGTCTATAGAATCTCCTTCATGGTTAGGATGTTGTTTGTATGAGTCTATGTCCCAGCCTCGCCAGGCTTTGTTACAAAACGGACAATAAACATAACCTTTACTTTTATCAAGTTCCAGCCGTAGTTTTAAGTTTTCGGCCCCATATTGTGTCTCACATATCAAACATGTTCTACAACCTTTGCAACCACATGGACGAGGCTTCGTCATTGTTTCACAATAAATAGTAATATGCTCTGGTTTTATGAAACCATTCAACGATTTCGCGATACTTCGCAAACTGGTAGTCTTTGGCAAACTGTGAAGTGTGATGACTGGTCGAGAAACGACGTCAAGAGTCACGACCTGCGTCATTTTATCTATGTCATTGTCAAGCTGACATTTACGGTTTTTATCAGGATCGTTCCATGTCAGTAGATTTGTTCAGTTCTGGAGCATTACGATGTTGATAGAACAGAGTTGGATCTGCAGCTATTCCCAAACCAATCGTCAATCGACAGGCTGTTCTATCGAAAATTAGGTACACATTTTCAATTACCGTACTGATTTGCCTGATTACGGAAGAATGACGGACGGTCAACTGTTTCGGGTTTAGGATTTGTCAACAGCGTTTAGAGGACTCCATAAATAACATTGACTGACGTTCGATTCAGGATTCAAGTTCTTAAGAACTTGTATTATGTCACCTAATTTCAATAAACGCTATTTACCCAATTATTTACCCCTTTTAATTTGTTACAAGGGATTCAATTTTCGGCAAAAGCCGGTTTATGCTTAAACTGGAGTAGATACGAAAGTTACTTTACACCCGATACTCCGATTTGGTCCCAGCCAAGCCTTACTGGCTACTGCACAGATATAGATACACCTAGATAACGCAAGAGCAACTACTTCGCGTGCCAAAAATCGCACCAGCTTACGTACAATAATCGTAAGCCACCACTTTCGCGCTCATTCCTGTGTACTGCTGCACAGTAGATAAATATACAGTAAAACATCTTCATACAAACGTGCCGCTCTCGGTTTGAATGTGTGCGTGCGCGCCGCGCGCCATGTCGGCACGCGATTTCACGCACACGCTAGCATAATATATGGGGGAATAAGGTGGCGGCAGTGCGGGCTGTGCAGCGCGACTGTGAGCACGCGCGTACGCTACATGACCGCTTGCGTTCGTCAACTCTCGCCGGCGCGGGCGGCGGACACTTGTCGTAAATTACGAGTATCATGACTTCAAAAAGGGGAAAAAAATATTGTAGTGTTTTGAAAAAAATGATGTAGAAAGGATGGAGCAGGTGTTTCGCAAAGCGTTCGAAAAGGACCACGTCAACATTAAAATTGGCCGGTCAATTTACGATCAACTGAATGATGTAGAATTTAAGATGCCCTGTCCATGCTTTCCCAAAAGCTTTTTACAAAAACTTTACATAAGAATGAGAATTTACTTTACATTAACAAATAATAATAAAGCGTTCCGGACGTGCAGAAACAGGAGAAAAATTTTCTCGGTATCAAATTTGTAACTTAGTATAATAAATGTTATGTGAATAAAAGCTTTTTATTTTTACTAAATTTATAAATTGGTAAAATATTCAATCATAATATGCTTTTTATTTTATAAATTTAGATCAAGTGCTGCTTGTTCGAAAATATTAACTAAAAGTAAAAGTGACAACCCTGGGTATCAACGCAAGAGTAGGCTAATAACTCGGCGGGCGGCCTTAGATAACCTACTGTATATTTATTTACTGTGACTGCTGCAAAGAGTAAAGTAACTATAGAGGACTGCTGGCTGGGTGAGCGTGAGCGCTGGCGCTAGACCCCGGGGGTGGGGCGAGACGGGTGCCGCACGCGGCGGCGGCTTTGCATTGATTTGATTTTCTCATCACTAAATAGTGGTTGTGACGTCATAGTAGGTAGTCAAAAAATGGCACGCTTGGTTTTCATACAGTCCGTGATACTTGAGTTATCTAGTTCTATCTGTATCTGTGGGCTACTGCCCGTCTTGCTGGAAAACCAATCTTTGATCCACAACCTAAACTGTTTTATTGAAATTATCACTGTTTAGATTGTAATCGTTCTAATTACCTATTCCATTGTTCTTATTTGTGACGTTTTTGTTTTTTGTATTGTAAGTGTAGGTAATAAGGGGCACTGGAAATATGAATTAAAATCACCTTGAATATTGATAACTGACATTAATTTATTGATTCATCAATAATATTATGTATATAAAAACAGGTTGTTTTTCCAAATGTTTTATATAAATATTAGAATACTTAGGTAAACAATAAAACAACAGAATTCATAAAAGTAGGTATGCACTTATAAAGCTTTATAATTTCTTGCAACTTATTTAGGTACCTACCTACCTATAGTTTGATATTTATAAAATATATAGGTAAAATAAAAGACGTACCTACAACATAATATATTTATACAATGACCACTTTTTCAGTACCTATCATGATATTTCTTGATGAAGGTAGGACTCGCTTAAAAACAAACAAAATATGGTACCTAAAAGCGATACAAAAATCTAAATAAACTCACATAAATTGTTGCCATTCCTTGCTACAACCTTTAGAATTAAATATTGCATCAACATTAAAAAAAAAAAAATTCAATATTTTTAATAAATTCATAAAAGCTACAATTATAGAGTATTTATTATTGTGACCGAGAAGCTTCTTCGTGAAACGTGTTGGTATCATTTTATATCTTAGCATTACTAGAATAATATTAAAAATTATATGCTAAAGTACGACTTGTTAGATAAAGTAGCATTTCGTCCACAGCCGAAAGTTTTCGTCGTTTACGTCGTTACACAATCCCAATAACAGTTCAAATAGTGTACATAGGTATACCACAATATTCATTGGTGATATTAGGTATTGTAATATAAAAGAAATTATTAATTTTTCATCTAATTGTGTTTTTATTCATGGTGTCATTATGTCATACTCGTACAAAATGATGACTCCCATTCACTATTTTGAGTCTTTACCAAAATATTCAGATTTTTGTTTAAAAAATTTGGTGACAGTTGTGATCAATAATAGCACAAAATCGGGGTTGGAGTAGTCTCAATAACGGAATCTTTACTTTATTTAGGTACTCCTTCATAGAAATACATCTCAACAAGTCAAAGTATAACATTAAAATAAACCAATATATATTTTGGTTTTTGTATACTTACATAATATTTTATTAAATCTATTGATAATTTTGTACGAAGTCTAAGTAAATAAAGTTTTCCTAGCAATACGAAATACAATTGGTACAATATTCGGTGTAAAAATGACAAATAAAAAGAGGATAACATACAAAATTTGTTGTTTGTGGCCTGCCACATTCCGGAAGTCCTCGTGTTAACTATTTTTATTTATTTAATTTTATATCTATAATAAGTCTAGAATGTAAATAGTGCTCTTGACTACAACGATTGTTTTTTGTTGTTCTTTAATGATTATTATGCAGTGTCGCTAGGCTTAAATTAAATATTAATATTCTTTTGATAGATTATAAATGGAAATAAGTTGCTTTATGTGTAGATAAAATTTCCAATTTAATTATAATTACTTACATTATCAGCACCAGTAGGTAACCAATTGTAGATAATAAAATGCTTGCATTATTTCAGATAAAATGTTTAACATTTTTACCTCAACTGCGCTATATAATTATTTAATAAATATCTTCCAATAATATTATACTTACCACATCATAGCGTGATTAATAACTAACTACGCACCTATAATTATTTGCAACTTTAGAATGGCAGTGTCATGTAAACCTACGTAACTAAAATATAATAGACAAATTCTCATATTGTAACCACTGATATGTTACGTGATAAAAAGTAGTTAAAAGTGTCGTGTCCTATATCATGTCAAGAATATTTGGACAGAATTAGTTTTCTGTTATAGTATTTAAAAAATACACATTCATTTTCATGTGAAAATTCATTGGATAACGCCAAACAACGTTTAATCCATGTCATCAGTTAAAACCTTGAGAACTCCAAAAAGTGTTTCAATCAAGTTCATCAAAATCCAGTACTTTGAAAGTGGGATGGGAGACGAGCGCTAGGGGCGGCGGCGAGGGTGTCGGCGGAGCTATCACAACCGCCGGCGGCCGCTGACCTGGCGCTACTGGATGCTAGTCGTCCACCAGGTCCCACAGCATGAGGGCGGCGTCGGTACCTCCGGCGCTGATCATGCAGCGGTCGTTGAACAGGAAGCGGGCGCTGTATATCGCTCCGCTGTACACTTTCATTTCATTGTATTCGGCTTTCGGACTTGCACAGGGATACCTGAGAAAAATACAGTAGAGTCATTCATTTATAGTCTAGGGGCGAATTTCACCAAACTTTTATACCAAGAATAAGTCTTATCCTGAGAATAAATTTTAAATTTTTGACAGTTTTTCCATACTAGAACTGTCTGACGTCAATTTTTTTCCAAGCTCTTAATAAGTTTGTGCAGAGGATAAAAATGGTAAATGTCAATACAAGTCTCTTTCTGATGGATCGATAAATTACCTGAATAAGCGAACGTATCCATCTAAGTCACCGCTTACGAGAAGGTCGTGAGCAGCCGCGCGACTCGCCGTAGATATCAGTGTCGTCATTGGGTAGAATCGGTTGTTCCACATCCCTAAAAACAAGGTAATTGAAATGAACTTTACCATTCTACTATCTACAGTCTTGGTTTAGCTAAATATGTTAAGATATCTTCGAACCTGATACAAGGAATCCAACAGTAGAATTGTATGTAGACCATTTTACGTCCTTCATAGCGATTGGACTCTTTTCTGGTGATAAAGATTTAATATCCCCTGCAAGAAAATTTTACAGTTTAGAAACAATTTACAAAATATGGAAAACAAAAGCAAGTAATGAAGGTATACTTACAAAAGGCCAGATCGTAATCAGCAGTAACAGTTTGCAAGTAATTGCCGTCTAGACTCCAGTCGAGTTGCACGAGAGGTTGAGCCCCTCGGATTTTGTTTGATTTTTTGTATGAAAACCCGTCGCGGGACACACGGAACAAATATATGCTGCCGTTTTGTGATCCTATAGCGAGAATATCTCCAGCTGAAATGCAATATAGGAATCATCAATTTCAAAGATTCAAAAGTATTCAATTGATTCGTAATGAGAAAGTATTTATTACTTTCAGGGTTTCGGTGGTTTTGGTTCTTTAACTACACAAGATTAATATAGTTTTCTTACCAGAGTTATAAGCCAAGCAACTAAGAGGCGAGCCACAGACTCGTAGAGTGGCTACATGGGCACCAGCATCAGCATTCAGAACTACGAGATGACCTTCAGTGCTTCCAGCAGCTAGGGCTCCTCCACTTGGATGCCACGCCAGGGATACACACTCATAACCAACCTGGTAAAGAAATGCCCGTTTTGTGAATAAGCCCTTCCTTAATCCCTTGTTTGTTGCTAGAAATAAAAACAGTACCTACTTAGTTAAAATATTTTGGTACATTACCTGAGTTGCAAACACAAGTTTATGTCCCTTCCATAAAGCAATATTTTTGTCATGTCCTGCAGTCGCAAACATTTCATCGTCAGGGTGTACAGCCAGGCCCATCAGTTGTTTGTGATGTCCAAATACCACCTGTAACGAAGGACATGTTTTTTGTTTTGAACCAGTATTTTTGGAGTTACGAGACCGGAACTAAAAGATATAGCGCCAGTCGGGCAGTAATTTTTACAGTTTAAATAAATTATTCATTTTGAAATTACTACATACCTGATTAAATCTTCTTTGTAAAGAACCTTCCATAATATTGTTACGAGTCGTACCAACGTAAATGTTACCATCGTTTCTGCCAGGCCTCTGAGGATAAATACTACGCACTCCTCCAACAGATTCAGGCAACTAAAAGTAAATTTATTTAATAGGAACCACAAAAATATCAAAAAAATCAAAGAAATATAAAAAAAAATATGACATACCTTTGTCTCAGTGATTCTCTTATAATTTTGAAGGGAATCCCAAGCCGCTATTTTCCTGTCTTTTTCACCACCTGATATTAAAGTTCCTTCAGAAAGCATCACCAGAGAGCTTATACCTTTAATGTGCGCCTGTAAAATATAAACGAAAGATGCATTTATTTTCTTAGAATAATAAAAGCCTATTTATTTTTAATCATTTTTGAGCGCTTTTACCTCAAATTCCATTCGGACGAAGTAAGCTCCATCGCTATCGACACTGTATATTGTGATAAAACCATCACTATCAGCCGTTACAACATCACCGTCTTGCTCAAACTGTAACGCAGTTACATGTGTACGAGACGGCTGTAAAAATAAATAAAAATGTTATAAAAACCGATAATTACGGTTTTTTTAAATTGATTTATCTCCACTCTACAACTTACGCGGGAAACGACTCGCGCGTTCTTTATCTGCGTTAGGGACATATTAAGCATATTCAAATATCAAATAGAACCTCATTATGGAAATATTTTAAATGAATGAAAAACATACCGGTTTGATAATATCAGTGCGTTCGAAGAATCCATCTTTTCTGCGATTCCAGAACGCCAAGTGTCCCTTTCCGTGTGTGATAAGCAAGTTGTCGTCAAGTGGATGGAAGGCAGCACCAGTGAGCTCCTCTTGCAAAGTCTGCAATCACCAATGCAATGTTATGTACACACTGTTATTTTCAAAATCAAGTTACTTCTAGATTAACGAAGAAGATATCGTTATCCAGTTATAGGTACCTACTTCTTCGTTGTATACTTTGATAGGTACCTAAGTTATAGGTAGGTACTGTACCATTAAAAAAATCATAACATAAGTTAAAATACTAAGCAAAAATTAAATGTTACTAAAACTAAGGGCGCGAATCTAAAAAAAACAATTACCGGGTTGTGTCTTGAACTCTCTTTTACCTTACCAACTATAAAATAATTATCCTTCGAATAAATATCATTATCTTTATTTTTATTAGTAAAAGCTTTGAAAGTTGCCATTCTAAATAAACCGTAACTCAGTAAATACATATACAAAAGTTGTATTTAGCGATACCTACGACTTTTTCCTTACACGTACCTAATGTACCAACCATGTTCATGAATCGTCGCGTGACGCGATAAGATGTTACTTGACAATTATGAAGAATTATGACCAAGCTAGTACCGAGAAAAATAATATTTTCTAACTATATTTTCTTGTAATAAAAATAGGTGTTACTAAGGACCAATCGTGGTTATTTAATAATGATTGAGTGTTTCTTAGCATGGTGTTTATTACCATAGGGAAGCCATTTTGATAAATTGCGTGGTTCTATGACGGTTATGAAGGCTACGTCTAAGCACATTTATTGTAGCCTTAAAGGAGTTCGATCATTTTTTTAGGGAAGCTGGCATATCCACCAGCCGCCATGTTTTTTTTTTTCAAAGTTCCGTGCACTATGGATGTAGTATAAATGTGTGTACTAGCAGCGCCCCGCGGTTTCAACCGTATAAGTCTCGATCCCGTGGGAATATCGGGATAAAAAGTATCTTATGGCCTTTCCCGGGACTCAAACTATCTCTATACCAAATTTCATTTGAATCGGTTCAGCGGCTTAAGCGTGAAGAGGTAACAGACAGACAGACATACACACTTTCGCATTTATAATATTAGTATCTATGGATTTATGTAAATAAATCGGGAACGTGACAGTTTAAGGTACCATATTGCTTGACATTTTTTGTTTGAATGTGTACCCATATGCTTCGTGCTTTGAAAAAAAAAAACAAAATGGCGGCGGGTCGGATATGCCGCATAAATTCGAACCCCTTTGATGATTCTTCGACACAGTTTTCAGGAGTGGCTGGTAGCAGCTGGATGGGAGTTGCCTAAAATCGAGTTGAATGTCGTGCAATAGGAGAGGCCCATGTCCAGCAGTGGATTGCTGTAGGCTGTAGATGATGGTGATGATGATGATTTCAGGATTAATGTTGTAATTCACCACATACGTATGTTGTAGGAAAGTAACAAAAAAATAATTAAAAAAAAATCGTAGCACTTCGTATCTCGTAGCGTTGTAGCCACGTAGTAGATAATAAATTATTTTGTCGAATTAAAGAAAAATATCCTGCATAAATAAGACAAATCCGAAAACGACAATGATTCAACAAAAAGTAGCTACTAATAATGTATTTATGCCTATATTTTTTATTTCGTAGCACTCAGTAATTCGTAGCCGTATCGTAGCTCGTAGCCAGGGGGCGGGGCCACGTCCAAGTGTGTTGAACTTGCGACCAAGCGCTACGAACTGATTTATGCTTTCGCAGAGCTTGCATTTGCACGCCTTATCGTAATCTATGGATGGAGTTTTTCGTTTCTTTGCGATTGCGAAAATGGGTTCTTTTCAGTTTATTGTTTCTTTGTTTACGTTGCACTTTATTTTTTTAAAGAAAAAAAAAGGTTATTTTCGTTACTTAATGGCTAAAATATTCCTTTGAATATATATTTTTTTTTACACATAGCATGTTTAAAGATATAGAGGAATATTGATATTTTCTTGTACATTTCTGCCGCATATTTTATTTAAAACTTTAGTCGATGACCATATTAATGAATATGTCGACCACTATTGAAGCATAGTTTTCATGTCCATAGCGACTCTTTCCTCATTTAATTAGGTAGCTACCACAGGCGATGCTCAAAAGACGAGTAAAGCATTTCAAAAAGTATCAATTAGAAAAATACACGTTTATTTTTTAAACCTATGGAGCACATATTCCACCTAAAAGGCACGGTGATATAAAAAGATAATCTTTTAACAAACACATTTAAAAATTCTCGGAATATTTTAAAATCCTCGACGACCACGTAGCCCACACCTAAAATAAATGCATTCTGCGGCACCCATATCTCAGATCCTATCTCCTTTCTAAATTAAAAAGCGGGGGACATTTTAAAAACGTCACGAAAGCAACCCTCGCGTTTCTTAGGTTATGTGACAAAGTTTATAGGTTGATATCGGTGCTAACATGGCGCCCACATCTTAATGTACTCAGCAACCTTGAAGGTTCACAAGGTTGCAGACAGTACGTCATAAACATATTATACATTCCGTGGTTTATCTAGATTTTATTAAATTTATCGTAATGTCATATTAGTTGCTCGAATACCTGAATGCAGATAGGTTTAAGTGTACCTACCTAGCTATTTATACCTAAGGTTAATTTTCGGTATTCACGAATTATGCATGTTATTCTGTGGTTTCTATATAAGCCACTTATGTAAAAGTACATGATGCAATTTATAAGATACATGTACGTCACCAGAAACCAGCTTTGCGTGTACAGTCAGCAACAATAGTCGATTAACACTGTCATTTTTACATGTTAATAAATTGACAACAATTTTTTTCAATAAACTGCTTTTTAGCTTTTCAATTTTCTATTATAAAAACTTTTCTTCTGCTGCAATTTTGAACAAATATTTTGCTTAATAACTAAGATTTATTAATTTAAAAAGCTAACAAAAATTTAATTAATTAATAAAACAAAATTAAATCCTAACTTAACTAAAACTATAAAGAAACTAAAATATAGCGACGAAAAATTCGTCCGCATCCATGTCGACTGGTAATGCACCCAAGAGACTGGCAGCATTACCACGTTGTATGGCAATGCTTAGCCTTTGGCCAAGGTAAAAGCCAGCCCTTGGATCACGGGAAGTGTCAAAGCCGATTAACACTTCAGGTTTTTTAATAACTAAGATTAAAAAACCTGAAGTGTTAACTGACTTTTGTTGCTGACCGTACCAGACATGCGCGGTCGTGTACCAGAAAAAATAATCAGTTGAGCTAATAAATTTGGGTAGAGTAGTTATTGAAGTTTTGTATAGTACAGTTGATAATTTTTTCGGGATTACGATGTTGGTCCCATGGAGATATGTAGTTGTTCAGTTTGATGGTCTGTACCACACCCTTGAATATGACCACACATTTCTGATAAACCATGCTTGGAATTTCTGATGACGTAGTACCTCTCGACAACGTCATAAATTCTCTCTACAGTAGAAAGTGTGGCCCCATAGAATATTGTGCACGTAACCAGTGATTAGCTTACGACATGAAGTTTACAGTCATAATACTCCGTAGAAAAATAAAAACATTAAGGGGCTTACAGGACCTAAACACAAAAATCGCAAGTTTTAGAAACAATAAAAGTATATGATAAACTACAGTAAAAAAACTCAAAAAAATATATGATATTCTTTAGGATAAATGCTAGGAAGATAGTGTGTTGAAAACATAATACAACTTATTTGGTACGATAGAAAAAAATCATGAAGATACCTCTAAAAACTTTTTTTTTACAACAAAATTCATACTAATATACATACAATCATTATGATTTTTTGTCAGATTATTCTACAAGCAACATACTAAAACTATAGTGTTTTAGTTTTTTTGTCCAAACACTAGATTTTTCGTAAATCGATAATTGCTTCATATTTTGCAATAAATTACCAGCGTTGTGGCATCGCGCTTCTTGCTTCTTGCTTTTCTATGCAGTCCGACAAAGACCGCGCTTTAGGTCATGTAGTCCGTAGTAACACGCATATTCGTAACTATGGTAGGTAAAAACCTACTTATTTATTGTATTTCCCTGCGTTTTGTTCAAGTTAGCGTTTTATTGTTTTCCGAAATTCCCATTAGTTCTACCGTAGAACTGTTCAGTAGAACTAGTGGGAACAAACCAGTTTTTCGGCATCTTGTACACTTTGAAAATGATTAAAAGGCCGCTGATTCTGGCTAGATTAAGATAAAACCCAATAAAAACCAAGAGTTTATACTTACAGCAACTTTTCCCAGTAGATGTCCCCATTGCCACTGCCATACCGATAGAATGCTCTCGCGTCCGGCGTCCACTGCCAACACATAGCTACCGCCGTTCTGTTCGAAAAATATCACTATTACTTAGGTATCTACAAACACTTCACTCATTAGAGAAATCTCCGATACACGGATAAGCACCAGACATTTTAAGGGTTTTCCAAAGTTATCATAACTATCAGTGACAACTTTAGAAGATGACAGTGCTAAACGGTCAAGACACTATAGGCTATTAAGTATCTTGTGCTATATAGGTCTTTATATGAACGATGAGAGAAATGGCCATCATTAACTTACCAAGCCAAATGCATACCATATTCTTGGTTAGCACACAGACTGTGCGGGCCCGATGCGAGATGGGAGTGTAACCTTATCTTCGAATTATTGTTTCTAGAAAATGCCGGTTGCCTACTGATGTTTTCGTTCACCATTTCGATGGCAGTGGTGATGAAATGAATTGCTTATAAAATAAAGTGCTTGGCCGACCCGGGTTAAATAGTATTTTTCTTCCGCAATAAATGTTGGCACTCACGAGCTGAGAGAAGGCGACGGCGGCGACTCCCGCCTCGAACTCGGCCATCCCGAACACGTGCAGCGTCTGCAGCGTGTCCGTGCTCCACATGCGCACGTGCGCCTGCGCGCGCCGCCCGCGCCCCGCGCGCTGCCCGCTCGCCACCAGCTCGCGGGACGGGTGCAGCTCCATGCTGGGGACGGGGACGGGTATTCATAAATAATAATAAAAAAATCGTTTCATTCTGACCATTTTTAAATGTCCATATTTTGTTAATGAAATGGCGCTGGTAGTTTTTGGATACGTTACTCAAAAATATCGACATAAAATGTCAGCTGTTCCATAAAACAATGTCTGTTCAAATCCGATCAGAACTTGTGAAACAGCAAATTTTTCAGAGACGGTGCCGCGGTAAAAGTTGTTTCAACCAAAAACAAACCAGATAGGAATAGTTTATCGGAAATCCGCTTGTATACCGGTAGGTACTTAGATCATATTCAAAACGAAATCATAGCTCCATCTAATTCGACGAAAATGTCATCTAGATCTAGGTACGAAGTGTGAAGGTTTACCACTGTATGTCTTCGGTGTGTCCAATGTAGTGTCGCTGGGACTCTTCGTCTCTGTCGTACATGATGGCGACTGCTGCGACGTAGTACAGCAGCTCTCCTGTCGGTAGCACCCACAGGTTTCGACGGGAGTCGGAGCCGCGGTAGCCATAGCTGTGGGAATTCAGATAATTAAATATACTTGGAGGAAAGTGAAAGATTTTTGAAGTGAAACTTCTTTACGCATGCTTGACTTGGGGAGTAAGCTGGCGAACGCGTGACGTAAGCGTTACGAAAAGTGTGATCGGGCGAGGCGAACGGGAGTTGAGTGGGGGATATAAGCAAGAGACAGCAGTGCGCGTGCACATTTTCTTTCTCTCTTCCTCTCATAGCCAAATACGCAATACTGAAGTTTCACTTCAGTCGTGTGGTCATAAGCACACTCGTTTTTTTTTGTCAAGTCTTAAACAATGTGTGTACTTCACTTGACTTCGCTCAACGTACAATTTAGTGTTTACCAAGCTGACGTCTTTCGGCTGAAATAACAATGATTCAGCATTCATTCATACAGACGATGGCTTTGCAAAAGAATATTTTAAATTCTAGCTTGTGCCATACCGTTGTAGACTTACTTCTTTGTAAGTTACTTACACCCAGTCAAGTTGTAGTTTCTTCTCCGGCGGGGAGTTGTCAATTGGTGCGTGATGTATGGGCGGGTAGAACGTGCGCCGCAGACCTCTAATTGTCACCCGGATCGGCTCTTCTTTGAGAACTTCTAGTAGAGTGTAGTCTGTACAAATATTAAGAATGGTACATTATTTCTCGTTTTGCTTAGCTTGACGAAGATCTCTTGAAGATATTTTTGAAAAGGCTGCAGATAGACTTCTTTGGGCTGTGTTGATTGATTTTTTCATTACCTGAATTCCGAACGATTTCTCCTTCCGGCGCATACAGTACTCGAGGTCGACTTTTGCTCCTCGCGCGTCTCCCGCGCATGTCCTCAGCCATCGGAGGAGCCGCCACGTTGCCTCGTGATCGAGATCTACAACTCACGATATTATGATTCATGCTTGTCCAGTATTATTTTATGGCCTTGTAATTGTAAACAGAACCTTAAAACTAAGTGACGTTCAAACGTCATAATGTATAGTTCAGTCGCTAATCTCTACTAAGCAACGTTTTTATGAATAAAGGGGTAAGTAACTGTTTTCAAACAATTTTAGATACAATGAGAAGCGGGTGGCATTAGTGCAACTGAGGGGATGCAAACCCATGACTTTTCGCTAGTTCCTCTAAACGCCTTGTTCAGTGAGCTATAGCTCCTTTGAGCATTACACTGGCGCCATGTTGTCATTATATTAATTTCTAGCTGTGCCTAAGACTCGATCTCGTGAAAATATCGGGATAAAAAGTATCCTATGACCTAAGCCAGGTCATGGTCTACCCATGTGATAATTAAAATCTTTTCTTTTTTAATATTGGCTTAGATCATAGTATTAATAATAAACACACTAACAAATCAGTTGAAACGGGTTACAAACCTTCTAATAGGTGACTCAATAGGTAACGGAGCACTGACACCAGGGCTCAAGGCTGGCGCCACAATCAGCGAGCCCAAGTAAAAGGTCTCCACATCAGCGAACTCGTTCCGCAGCTGAGAGAAACTTCTCACCTAAAAGTATCAATACTTTTAGTTAATCTTCTTAGCGTGTCGATAGCAATCTAAATGGACTCGGCCCAGAATTCTGCTAGTTGTTTGGCGCCATCACCAGCGTCCATCAGTTCCTGTAACGTGCAGCTGACAGGACACGATATTAAGTGTCCCATCGTTTGTGGAACAGCACCACATTTACACTCCAAGGCGGAGTCGTCTATGAATCTCCACCTGAACAGGTTTTCCTTTCTTCAGCCAACCTGGTCCGGAATTTGTTTAAAGACTTTCAGGTTACCTAAGGCAATTCATGTCCAGGTGGGAGGTCTTGGGCGGGTGGAACGAATGGTTTGGGTAAGGAAGCACTGTCCCGCCACAGCTTCAGTCTTACATTTCACCAGTTATGTTCAAGTCTCATGTAACCCTTTACATGGGACTATAACTGGGGAAATGTGGACTCCGTGTGTGGCAAATCTAGACTCCGGGAGTCTGCTGCTACTGAGAAATTCCAGGTGGAAAATCCCAATAACACTTTGCCCTACCAGGGACTCGGACCCAGGACCTCAAGCTCAGCAGTAGAGGTTGCAACCACTACACCGACGAGGCCGCCGAGGAAGCCATTAAGTAAATTTCATTTATTTTTTTAAGAATATAAAGAACCGTCCAAATGTTATACCAAATACTTAATACGAAACTGAAATCTTAGTAGGTATGATATGACTGAGTTGAAAGATTAAGAAAGAGATGTTTAGTAGGTATTACCTCTTGCCCGGTTATTGTGTACATTCTCTTGGCTCCACTCATCTTCAGTACTTGTCCTAAATCTTCCAACACCTCCTCAAACGGCTGTGTTGTACGTAAGTTTAATAAAACGCGACACTGCAAACAAAATTATTTCATGAAAACCATAACAAAGCAGAAATTAAATTAGGTTATCTAATGAAGCGACACGCGATTTACTTGTGGTTATCAAGTGAATAATCACGCTGTGTATGTGTGTGTAAGCGCAGGAGCACTCGGTATCGTTCGAGACAATGCCGAAGTTGGAAGTGTGTGTGCGTGTGTTTGTTGTGTACTGACGTTACTCGTCTTGACGCAATCAATGTGACAATACATTTGGTTACCTTATGTAAAGCGCGTGTCACTTTATGACATAAAAATACTGTACCTAATGGGAATTTTTAAAGCTGCACTTAGGAACCTAAATTACTTACAGATACTCGTATTCAACGGTTCGAAAATGGGGATAATTTTATGTTAAGTCAACGCCTTTAAAGATCGTAAATAAAAATTCAGGACCTATAAACATTAACGAACTAATTATGTTACTATGTTTTAGCTACACTTTATCTAAATTATAGGCAATTAGGTACTGGTTCCAACTTGTGGATATTATACCTAATAAAAAATGGAACTTAATATTAAATTCAACGACTTTAAACTTTACAAAAATTTACAAGTACTTTCCAGTGTTCTCAATAACCCTTTATAAATCCAAACCTAACATTACTTACTACCCTAATAGTTCTCTAATACGAATATGGCCACTTATGAGCCGACCTCGGGTTTCGCAAAGCTTCGGCAATCCCCAGTGTTTACTCGCCAAGGCCTTAGCACTGAAAGCTCTTATTAATACACTACAAATCGTTTTGGCGTGAAATCGCATTTAGTGTGGAGTCTCGCAATCTACGATGCCTTTAACATTGTAGGCGTAAATACAGGGTTTTTGCATTTGTTTTAATAACGGTTTTCCGCTTTGTAACATGTAATTGAATAGTGGGAATATGTTAAGTATCTTTTGATTTTAATATAATTACCGTATTCATCATTTTGATGCAAATTATTTATAAGTATAACGGACAATTTCTCATGAAATTAACGGTAGCTAAGAACAATGGATACCTCCAAGTAACGACAAACGTCGTTAATTGAATTGTACACTCGATTATAGTTTTACTAGAAGATGTACAGTGGAAATATAACACGCCAATAGAATAAAATACTCATTATTATGTACACCATATAAATTACAGACATAATGGGCGATCTTATCGCTAAGAGCGATCTTAAAGACAACCTTTACAAAATCATTTAACTAGCCGCTAATATGTAGTTCATCCCTAAAAATACAGTTGTCACGATTTGTTGTAGCTGGTTTCCTCTTTGTACTCCCTCTTAAAATGCTTGGAAAAAGGCAGATTATGATTATAAACCCATTACTTGTATAGAATGATCCATATTATTGATGATCCTGATGACGCGACCACTGGCGGGCTTGCCGCCACCCGGGGGAGGAGCATCAGATTCTGCGACCGACTGCTTGCGAGTGCCAGCTCGCGACCAAGCGCTGGTCGTGCCGGTCGCTGTGCCGCCGTACCACATGCCGTTCTTTTTTCCGTAGCTCGCTGCCTGTTTGTGAAACGTTATTGTTAATGGTTAATATTGACAGTATTGCGACAGCTTTAGTCCGAAACTCCGAAGTTTAGACATTGTAAAAAGAATGGGGAAAATTTAGAGCTATTAATACCCGAGTACTCATTGCCAATTGATTGCAGAATCAAGTTACGTTGTTAACGTAAGTCACGTAAGTATAGTTTAGAATAGCAACCTGTAGACGCTACCAAGTGCCAAAGCAAGTTGTAGAGTCAGTTATAAAATACTCATGTATAGTGCAAAGGCCGTTATAGATTGGCAGAGCTTTAAATACGGAAAGTGAAGAATACTTACCTACGCGAAGAAGAGCTAGACTAGACCAGAAAAGCACATAGCGATAGAGGGAGAGAGAATAATGTTGCCTATTATAATAGCTTGTGCCCAAATGACGAGTGCGACATTTTATGAAGAAATAGTAAAGGAAAAGGAAAGTCGGTGTCTTTCCTAGAAAAATCACACGTGCCAAAGTTTTAATGACTTGCCTACATCCTAATGAGACACATGATTCAACTTCATTAATTTTACCTTATTCATTTGTTTCTTTTCACTGGGTACCGTCGCGACGGCAAGGTAAGAATTTTTCTGTTGTGAAAAAGAAGTTTTTAAGACAAAGGACAGGAAATATTGGTTGCAGGGCTATTAAATCTTGTTTAATTATATGTTATGGTTATTAATAGAGTTATTAAAATTATATGAATGACTCATTAGAAGCTATTAACTTTACGGTTCAACATACCTAGCATTAACGAACTAAATACCGAAGAAATATTACAGCTAAATTATTCAGGTCAATGGGAGCCTGTGTTATTTCTTTCAACTGGTGGAAAGGCACAACATTTCTCCGAATTTAGGCTTCAAGTGCTTTTATTGGGTTTTCGAATGACGTCATCAGAAGTAAATGTTTTCAGTTATTTCGGTATATAAGCGGCCCGACCTAAAACTATGGAGCCATGCCCCTGACACCAATACGGTGTTTGATGAATGTGCAAACTAAATGCGAATTTTCACTGACATGCATACGAAAAGAACCTGCATTGGCTGTGATTTTTAGACGAAATGAATATGACTTTATCGTAGCGGTGGATCTTTAAATATGAATGTAAATTAAATTAGTGGTTAGTCTGCAACTTGAGACGCTGTCATGTAAAATAGTTTTGCCAATTTGTGTTTTAGACGACGAGAAAATGAAACACAAGTGAAAGGTTAGTTCTGCTTTATTGTAGCAGAACTTTTACACTCACGGTTTAATCTTGAATACATGTATGAAAAGTAACGCTAAAACCTACGTAAAACGATGAAATATGTAAACCACTGGGCTATTTGACTTCATGTCCGATAATATATAACACATTGCATTGTAATGCAAGTTTATTCCACCGGTAACATTTTAACGTTTTTTCAATGGCCGACGTGTACGGAATGTAACAAGGAAAGATTTATTCAGAATTTTATGGTTCTTTGGTAAATTCCCTTGCTTCGGTCGTTGCCGTGATTTTTTTGGCTTCCCGCGAATACTGTTTTTAACCTAGTTTTGTTATGCGACTCGAATGTAAGCGGTGCTTTTGCGAAGATTTGATTTTAAATACTTACATAGATTTTATTGGCATGTCAGAAGTACTGTGAGAGAGATACCTACCTACAAAAGTGTTGTTAAATTAATATTTTTTAGTATATATAATTATACTTTTCTTTCTTATGTGTAGGTATGTATCTCTGTCTATGTCTTTAATTATTATACTTAATTGGTTTTTAATTATTTAAATTTATTAAATAAATAAATAATAAGCTTGTTTTTTTGATGATTATATGTTATTTTTGGGATGGGATAAGTTACTATTGCTATATTAAACAAAGCAATAATAGGTATTCTCACTAAGTCTATGTTCTTTGTTTCGTGATTCATGACGATTGTTTAAAAAATGAAAATGTTCAGATATTGACTGAATCCATACATTTTCTGATGATAAGAAACGATGAGTCGATTAAATTTTATTAAGAATGGGTAAAATGAATTCATTTTATTTAATTGCGCAATAAAATAAATTGTAAACAGCTTAGATATTTGCCAAGTCCGTCTGAGTTCTTTGAACATTCTTTTAAACCAAAACGAACTTTCCAAATGACGAAATGATTAAAGAAAAACTCAACGAAAATGAACTCTCACCATGATAGAAACCTTGAAATCTTCCTCGCTGTTCGCGCTATACCGAATCTTTATCCGCGGTATTTTGTCACGACACGTCACCACCGAGGACAAGCACCACTGGCGTCCGACCGACCACTGACCGTGTAAACAAAAGCCCTGCTTCATCCAAATTATTCCGACGTCCTTGGCCGGTGGTACTGACCGTCTTCCAAGGACACCCTTATCGCAAGTCTGTGCGTGCAATTAGAATAACGTATCAAAGAGTCCAGGGACTTGGTCTCCCCACCCCCGCGCGAAAGTTCTGCTTTCACGCGAATCTTGGGGCCATTAGTGATGGTTCGGGGGTCTACGTATATTGGTCTGTACACATCTATCGTCCACCACGTGTGAGGGGCACGCTTCGTCGAGGTCACGTCTCAAATTGCTGCATAAGTAGTGGACTGCGGCGTTTCAAATTAATATGTCTGAAAATGTTAGTCATTTTGTCGTTTACGAGGAATATATTGTATTTCGTGTCCATAAGGAAGTTGAATTAAAAGGGCTCGCGGATATTTTATGGGGTGTTTTTTAATACTTGTGTAAAACGCAAAGGAAACTGGATTTATTCCAAATTGGTTTCTGACAAACTTATTACTATGTAATTGCAAGAACCGACAAGTTACACAATGGGTATCGGGTATTATGTGCATTTCATAAATAGTTAGTAACTTTTGAATGCTCATTCAGAGTTACATGTTTTCAGTAAAAATACACCAAGCTTAAAAGTTAGGGCAGAAACCCATTAGAACGTTAAGGTCTAATTAAAATCTTGCTAAACCATTCTCAAAAAACTCTAGCACCCATTACTTTTACCCCGAACTTAATAACTACCATTAGCAACAAAAAACACTAGAAATTATTTAAATACTACGCATTCATTTAAAGCATTTGTGACATAACCTCACTTTTGACGGGCCCTTTCGACAACCGGGGTCGCAACACGCAATTCATTTGAATACTCAAGGAAAACATTGGCTTATGTAATTGATAAGAACACATTAGCTATTCCATTTCCTTGTAAATGGATTTTTTAAATACTTAGTAATGATCTCGGAAAAATATTCATGGAATTTTCCAACAATGTAACACACATGAACTGCAGTTAGGTGTTAAGACTGATTTTATTGTGACCTATACTGTTATTAAGCAAAACTGTAATGGCTGCAGGTATTATGAGTATGTATTTATGTAAAGTACATAATAATGCCGTACATTTATACCAGCACGCTAATGAGCTCAGATGGTCTAGGTGGAGTTATAATATACCTTGCTTGCTATAAAATTGTGCGTTAACAAGTCCTGGCTTTTACCTTTTGAGGCCACTTACATAATGTACTCACATAGTAGCTAAGAACATTTTTCAAAGAAAAGTTAAACTATGTGCGATTACTATAACACGTTGTCCATCTGTGCTGCGGATTCTTTGATAATCTACAGACAGGGTGATTGGAAATTCGATGCTTTTCTTGAAAAGGGTTATACTTGCTATAGGTATCTAGTTTGCTAGATCCAGTTTCGACTCCACATTATTGGAGATCTTTGTTTCAAAGTGTTTTTACTTCGTGGTTGCAAACTAGCTCTAGCCCTTTCAAGTAATACATCGAAATACCAATCACTGCCAATGTTAGGTACTACCTTGTCTCAGCTGTTCTCTTGAAGCACGCCGCCGCAGAATTCCTCAATGGCCTGGACCACAGAATCTACAATAGTAAAAGCAAAAACCAACTTACGAAAGGCTCAGTGGAGTACACCGGAAGGGAGATGACGACAAACGGCGACTCCTCTTCACTGTCCAGCATTGAGCTGTCAGCAGCCTGCAGCCACCGGTACCGACTCGGGCGCCACAGCTTCGCAGCTGTTCCTACCCCCGCGAGAACCCGACCACCAACTCACAGCTCAAAGCTCACTCGCGAGACTTATTACGTCATAGGTTTGTTGAAGAATTTTTACGAGCAAAATGGCCTAACATAACATTTCATGTTTGTAATTTAACTTTCGGTTCATTCATTCTATGATATAATATATAATAACGGCTAATGCCTGGTTTCCGAGGTCCTTGATAACCGTTCAATAGTTAATCATTCGACAAAGTTATCAATTTAAGCAAAATTTCTTCCTAAATTGAGTGTTTGGAAAAATATATCGAACCAATCAAATAGATGAACTCCGGTTTATAAACCTCAGAAATATGGGGCTGAAAACATCTGCCAGTGTCGCGGGATGTTCTAAAGAGATATCGTGGCCCCTGGCACAGGCAACTGAAGGAACACGGGTGGCTTTTAGTCAGTAAAAGTCTGATACGCCCCGCGCTCCGCCCAGTACGGGAGAAGTTATTTGATAATTTCCCACCCATAAAAAAGGGGGTGAAAACATCCTACACGAACCCCAAATAAATTCGGCAAGAGCAGGACGATGATGAATTTTTCAGTTCATTCATGAGTGAGTGGAGAGTCAAAGACTTTGATCGTAAATGTCACTTGCGTTCAACACCTCGAGTCAAGTTCAAGTACCCACTGTTAGAAACGCGTGTGTCTTCGTGTCAGCCCACCGTTTTGCATGTAGTGATAGTCGTAACATACATTTATAGTGGGTGACGTCTGTCCGGTCGCTACGGTCATACATTTGCATGTACTTACATTAAACTAGATACGCGAATTGCACATTTGAAGTTATTCGTTTTATGGAGTTTTTGGTTAAATTATTAAGGCATTGCTTAAGGCATTAGCCTTAAGTTATTAGGGCTAAGATTCTGTGGAATGCACAGTGGCCGAAGAAAATATAGGAGCAAGATTTTCGTTCGAAGTTTCACTTACAGTACGGATAAACTTTCCCCATAAACTGCAAGTCTGCATTAATTTACATAGAAATGAAGCTTGTCTAGTACTCTTTACTTTTTATAATAATTGAAACGTTTTACCTGAACCAACACAGAATTCAAAACAAATAGAACATACACCGTTATTCCGCACAACTTATTATTTTATTTTAATATTCAACACTTAACCGCGGCAGTTTGTAAGGCCCTTCGAATGCAAATGTACGGCCTATTAACTATGCAATGGTCACGCTAGTAAAAAAACTTTTTTTTTAAATGGGGCAAAGGCGTTCACGTCGTTCTCGGTCTGTCAACGAAGATCGAATCTCACACACGCGACTCCCTGCACTTTTATATGGCTATAAAAAAGAAAAAAGGTCTTAAAGCGATTAAGTTACAGTGGCGTGATCCCAATACGTAATAACCGACTACTGTAATAAGTAGAATTATTGTATTTATTTTATGATTACATACAACTTTATTGTAGTGAGGTAAAGCTTTATATGAGTTAATGCAGAAGTTAATTTTTAGTTAGCTACTGCGGCCATATAAGTTAGTAGTTCATATATTCGCTTAACACATTATTACTGTATGTACCTATGTGTAATATTCTTTTTACATTAGGCTACGAATAGTTTTTTAATGGCTGAACAACATATGTATTAACTAACACGCTGTTAAATTTATGTTAACTGTTATGATTGGTTGACCGCCAATCAAATCACAATTTGATGTTTTTTGACAACAGATTGAGTTTAAAAGATTTTTAAACACTTAGGAGATATTTAGGAATAACTGTAACGCTAAATTGTGTCATGTACCTAAGTAGGTAGAGATTATTACGTAGTTTCACTGTTGAGTATGTAATTTTAGAGTTTTACTAACTTTAAATAGACAATAATGTTCTAGAACAGTTTGCCGATAATCTGATGTAAGTACACAGTTATTGAACATTATTTACATACCTAATCGCTTATTACAGATGCGCCAAACAGATAAAAACTAGGTCATAAAATGATCGATTTTACTTCGATAAAATTGAAAACATGAAAGTGTTTTTTTAAGCCACTTTACTTTGGTTGCACTCAAAATATTATCAGATGACCGAAGAGATTATTTATTATTAGAGAGATAAATTAAATCAAGGAATTCCCGTATTATTGTCCAGATACACAGAGAGAACACGTCTATATGCTCAGCCACCATATAAAGTACTAGGCCGACTCGCAACAGCTGACTAATTTGCAGTACCAACAAAACAAAAGCCCATCGCAACAGCGGAACGGCTTAAGACACACAAAAGACACGCAAGATGATACCCTACATACACGTTATTACGTTCTATATTACACCAAATGCTGGAGGTACGATTACGACGGTTGGATGAAGCAGACTATTCGAAATTTTATTTGTCGGTTGAGGGTAGAAGCAGGGCGAGGGGGGGCCAAGGTCACTCTCAGTAGAATCCACGCAATGTAACTAAAGTACAAGTAGATATGCATCAGCCCAGACGTCGTTTTAAGCTCTTTTTATGTTTCACGAGAAGCAATTATGAGCTGTTATGCCCACTGGTGGTCGATCAGGCGACTGAAGCACGCAACCGATAAGAATTTCGGCCAACTTATTAAAGGTAACGTAAACAAGAAGGGCCATTTCAATTACCAACCTTGATCCAATTTTTTTGGTACTATTTTTACGTAATAATTCTTGGAAGTCGAGAATTGTTTATTTAATAAAATTAAATTAAAATTGTTAAGTTAATCAAATTACATGAAGCTTTAATGAAAGTTTCGCAAAGTGTGTCAAAGTCGGATTTGCTTAAATGGTGGAAGTTTTTTTTTTTAATAGTTGCTATTGTTGGACCCTTTGCATGCTCGGGAAGAAAATGTTGTTTTTATGAGAATTATGCAAATATTTTTATAGGACTTGCATTTCTTTTAATAATTTATTGCTTCAGTCATGCACGTGTTTTAATTGAAATGTGAGAAATTTAGAACTACTGTTTAAATGTTAATACTTAGTCAAAGAACCACACGATTGCCTGAAAAATTCGTGCACTGACGCGCACAGTTCCACTAAAATCTGTGTGGTTATTTTCTAAAAAGACCATCTCGGTCACTAATCTGTACGGTCATATGGCATTACTGGTTTTTAAAAGACACTGCAACATCTGAGTTTGTTTCGATATTCTTCTCAGAGCAGTCGGATGGGAAAGATCGACCTTATCTAGTTTTAAAACATAATTTATTTTTGAAGTGTAAAAGTGTTTTCTTGAACCATTTTACATTAATAAAAATATTTTGTCACACAAACAGCGATAATGTGGTACTATAAAAAAAGTCCCAAAACTAAACCCTATCTAAACTTGAAAAACAAAACTACAACGACAATATCCAAATTATTCATATTTTAACACACGTGTATATTATTCATTATATCACCAAAAAAATTACGAAAACAATGACACAGCACTTCTCTATGTTCAACTTAACTTTAAACGAAAACGTAAACGCACAAAGTCACGTTACGTCAAGCTATTAAGGTGAATGTGTAGTTGTAGCCCGCGAAATTCAATTTTTCTTACGATTTTCGCAATTTTCAGGTCAGTGTCAGGTTGTATCCTGATCAAAATATGATTCGCGACTATAGCAGGTACGTATTTACAGAATCATAATAATCATCTTTCTAAGTTAGATTTCTACCGTAAGAACAAATCTCGTATGGAAAAGTGCTTATGGTAGAAATCTAACTTAAAGATATATATTAATGATTCTAATAACTATAATTCTGTAAATACATATCTATTATAGTCGCGAATCATATTTTGATCAAGATACAACCTGACACTGATCTGCAAATTGCAAAAAACGTAAGAAAATTTAAATTTCGCGGTCTAACACTGCGCATTCACCTTAAGTAGCAATACACTGACCCACATCCCCGATTTGGTCAGCAGTTCAGTGCTGAGCACTGCACAGCTTAGGGTCAAATCACACCGAGATGACAGCGAAGCGGCGAGCAGTTTCAGTGTCATATAACTTTAAACTTTATCTTCATTACTATAATACATAGTATCGCTTGAAAAACTTGAGTCGTCGGAGTGCTCGCGGCGCCGCGGGCGGCCGCGCAACCTTTTCAAGTTTCTCAAGCGATACTATGTATTATAGTAATGAAGATAAAGTTTAAAGTTATATGACACTGAAACTGCTCGCCGCTTCGCTGCCATCTTGGTGTGATCTGACCCTTAGTTTACAAAGTCTCGATACGTTTCACTGAAATCACGAACGACGTACAGCGGAACACAAGTGCAATTTGGACATTTCCTGCTGAATAACCGGTGGGACGGAAAACGTTTAGTAGGCACGATTACTTATATGAAAGTGTAATTTGAAAACATTGTAATAGCCAATTATTTCGTAGAGTTTCTTGCCGGCTCTTCTCCATAGGAAACGACCAATTGGAACCGTGCAGCCAGCTTCTGACGCATCATAAGTGCCCATGTAGGTTTATGTGACACAAAATATTTTGATTTTGAAAGTTTTACTGGTATTTGACCTTTAAGAAGTTTGCTTTAAAAGAGAGTGTGATCTCTGTATTTGTTTCGGCCTTTCTTCTCAGATAGGAAACTTCGATCTCATCTAGTTAAAAAAAAAAAAATTATTGACGTGTAAAAGTGTTTGTACAAACAAACATACATACAGAAATAAAATCATTTAAATATAAGTGATTTAAACTTGTATTGTGCCAAAATAATATGTTTCAAAAACGGTTTATTATTATTACTCAAAACATACTATAACATTTCTATAATTCAACCGAGTCAAAATTACATCCAAAATACAGTGGAGATACAATTACGCGTAGGCCGTAGCTCGTAGCAGATCGGTTACGAGCATAGCCGGCTACGTCGTAGTAGCTGCTACATCGTTTCGTAGCTAAAGTGCCCTACTAATATTTATTACTAGCAGCGCCCCGCGGTTTCACCCGCATAAGTGTCGATCCCGTGGGAATATCGGGATAAAAACTGTCCTATGTCCTTTCCCGGGACTCAAACTATCTCTATTCCAAATTTAATCTAAATCGGTTCAGCGGTTTAAGCGTGAAGAGGTAACAGACAGACACACTTTCGCATTTATAATATTAGTACGGGTAGTAAAACTCGCTTGCATCGCAAGTCACTGAAACAGAAAGTTCTTTTTCTGTCAATCTGTTGAAGATGATGTTTGAAATATGTTTATCTTGATTTTTGGTGGAAGAGAGAGAGAGCGGTGTTCAAAAAGAATAAATAAAAATCATAATAAACTTGAAACTAAAACAACACAACAGCTTCATTTGCCTGCCACTCCTAAATTTAATAATTTGCCTTATAAATATTAATATTAAATAATGCATTTCTCATAAAAGTCCGACTTTACAGTAATTTACATCGTGACTGTACGAACCGCGCCCAAGTCGTTAGGGAGTCCGCAGTATTGTATTAGCAGTATGAAACATTGTTCTTGGCTGAAACACTTGAGGTTATTACATTTTTTCTTATCATCGCGTTTAATTCTATTAACGATATGAAAAGGGCTTGAAAAAAACATTAAGAACGTTTTCATTAATGAGTCATTTGATTTGGTTTGCATATTATATGGCGCAAGACATAGCTCGATGCTACGCAACTGCTACGAAGTCTACGAACTGCTACGAACTATCTAACCGTGGCTACAAACTGTGTTACTGCTTGAAATCAGTTTTTTTTTAGTTGTAATAACAATAATACCAGCCTATTATTGTCTCACTGCAGGGTAAAGGCCTCTTCTGATACAGAGAAGGCATAAGCATTGAACACCACGCTTCCTCAAGACGAGTTGAATTTAAATGTATTATAACAAACTAATAATATTATAACATACTACAACTAACTATAATTTATAGTTAGTTTTATTGACCACAGATTCAAACAATCTTGCTGTCTCCGAGTTATTTCTAATTTAGGTTATCGAAACCAAATCTAACTAATCGTAACCCTGCCAAAAAAATCTACATAACATTTTCGCCATTCGCGACCTCGTCTGCCACCAAACCAGGTGACCATAATCTCACGAAACCAATGCTCAAATCAACGACAAATCTTAATAAAACATCGAAAACTCAAGCTTACATAACACTCCCTAGTAAAGTATAATAAATTGAAGAATTATTTACGCCAAGTTTTGCGATAGTCATCGTAAGAAACTCAAAGAAGTAGTTTTTAATCGCGTGATCCCATAATATATACCTCGGTAAAGGTTTTCTTACATACATTATGTACGTGGACGGTGACCAACTATTATTCTATTTACTTAAATACTTATTATTCATTTATTCACTCGTTATCGATAGTGTTGATGACAGTTTGTTTTTTGGGGTTCGGTGAATGGCTTGTGAAATGTGCGCGAATGAGGAGCGAATTTAGATTGGATGAATTAATGTTGATGTTGAGCAGTGACACCACTCGCTACCCTTGAGTAACGAGTTGTAGGTCGTAGGTTCGAACCCAGACGGGCACTTAACAAAGACTACATAACCATATTCTCTACGGGTTCAACAATAGGATGGACCCTAATCTTATTACAATCTAGCCTTATAAGTAAATACACTAATAAGTAATTTAATTATAACCTAACTATTAAATTGCCTTGTAAAAAAGAGAGCAGTGGTGGCCCAGTGGTAACGACCGCGACTTACGAGAGGTCATAGGTTCGAACCCTGACAGGCACTTAACTTTGTGTAAATTATTTCATCATCACTCCTCTGAAAACGGTGAAGGAAAGGAAACCGGCATGTTCTAGAAGTAAAAATTCGAAGACATGCGACATCCACCAATCCGCACTGGGCCCACGTGGTGGATTACGGCCCACTCCCTCTCACAGCGAGTAGGTCTGTGTCCTAACAGTAGAAATATTATGGAAATACAAAGGAATTGAAGTGTTTTGCTAATTTATTAGTACGTCGTAATCTTTTAAACACGTATTTTGTTGTATTGTGTTATTTTTAGGGGTATCACTAACTAGAATGATGTCAATTTTAGCGTGTGTCTATCGTGGCTTATAATTAATTTGAAGTCATGAATTCAATAATTACTGTTAACTCAATAGTGTTTTTGCAAAGAGAGACATTAATCTCGCAAAGTTGTCATAATTATCAAGAATAATCCATAGGCAAAGTTGTCACGAAAACAACTTCTGATGTTCGAATTCTAAAAACCTGTCATTACTTAGATTTTTATTGCTTTAGAGCGGTTTCGCACTACATCCGATCCGAATCCGAGAAATGCCGGTCCGATGTGACCATTGTCCTATTTGTATGAGGGGTTGCGCACTAGATCCGAACAAATAGGACTATGGACTATATCTCGTCGACTATATCTCGTCGACGTAGTGCGAAACCGCCCTAACAGTTTCTTTTCAAATTGACTATGTTCTATGTTCAAATAAACAAAACAACATTAACGAGGAAAATAATATAAGTACAGAACCACTTTTCAAAAATGAATATGCATTACAATTACCCTGTATGAGTAATAATACTTACTACAAAGTAAATTAACGACGCGGAAAATATTAAAAGTGGGCCATTAAGACGAATTACTTTCATAATGCCTTTACATTTTTCATTATGTCCTTCAAGCTTATCTTAATAACCGTTTACGCCTTAGAAGGCGTAAACGGTTATTAAGATAAGCTAAAACTACATCTTTTTTACTTTCTTCATTAGAATGAGGAAATTTAAAAAAAAAGTAGTTTTTTAAAGGTGAGTATAGACCATAGCTCGATGTTTTGCTACAACCTGGTTTTAAAAACTAACGAGCGTATTGGTGTTTCATTTTATCGAGTAAAGGAAAGAGCGGTGATCTGTAGGTCCGACATTTTAACAATGAGCGCAAGGTAGAAAAATCAAAATCAAAAATTTTTTATTTCACATAAACCTACATGGGCACTTATGAAACGTCAGAAGCTAGGTGCACGGTTCCAATTGGTCGTTTCCTATGGAGAAGAGCCGGCAAGAAACTCCACGGTTACTCTTTTAAAAATAATTGGCTTTTACAATCTTTTAAAATTACAGTAGGTATGGGAGGACAGCATAAGGCCTGTCAACAAGTACCAAGTACTTGATAAAATAAAAAATGGTCTACAGATCTAAAGTCTACAGGAAAGAAATTAAGAAAGAAATGTTACAGGTAAATGCTCACTCGTCGTGAGCATTACGTCAAAGGCAGGTATGCAGAAACTACATTACATGAAAATGCTTTTGGAAACTGAGCTTTTGAATGTGAATGTTTGTACCGTTCGTAAGAACGTTACATTACATGGAAATGCTCGAGAAAATGCTCTAGTGTACTCACTTTTATGCCAACAATTGAGTAACGCGATATGACGTTCTGAAATTATTGTAACTTGATGAAAATACTCAGTCTAAGACTAGGTCAAACAATTTTGAGGTCAAGGTATCGTGACGAATTTGAAATTGTGCCCATTGTCCTGCTTTGCTATAAACCTAAAGCTCGAATTTGCATACATATTTTAGTTTGACGTGGAACCGCTGCCTTATTATCTAAGCAGTGGTTTTTATGATAAAGTTTATGTTGTGAGTTTTTTCCCCTTGTCCTAGGGTTCAACCAAAGACTATATAACCATATTCTCTATGGGTTCAACAATAGGATGGTCCCTATTCTTATTACAATCTAGACTTATAAGTAAATAGACTTAATTATAACCTTACTATTAAATTGTCTTGTAAAAAAGAGAGCAGTGGTGGCCCAGTGGTAACGAACCGCGACTTACGAGATATAGGTCGTAGGTTCGAACTCTGACAGGCGCTTTACTTTGTGTAAATTATTAAATCACCACTGCTCTCAAAACGGTGAAGGAAAACATCGTGAGGAAACCGGCATGTCCTAGAAGCAAAAACTCGAAGACATGTGACATCTACCAACCCGCACTGGGCCCGCGTGGTGGATTACGGCCCACTCCCTCTCACAAAGAGAGGCCTGTATCCCAGCAGTGGGAACATTATAGGCTGATTATGTGTGTGTTATGTAATGGTCTAGCTCCAAGTGAAAAGAAAAAGTGACGATTGTATGAGGAAGAATAATAATATTAAACTTTAATTACGAAATAGCAGAAAATATAATTATAATAGCTTTTTTAACGACGATGATAGCACACCAAAAAAAAAACAAATGATGTAATTTGACGGCCAAAAAATAAGTATTTTACATTCTATATAAAAAAAAGTTTTTATAAAAAGTTCCTACAGCAGTTGCGTTGCTTACAAATTTACTATGGTCTTGGCATCTTTAAAAGCATTATGTTCGGTAAAACTTATGTGCCTGCAGATTTTAATAAGTCGTGGATTATTCTAACGGCACCTACGGCTTGTCCTTATTACGGCGACTATCTACCATAACTTTGATTTTCCAGGTCAATATGTAAATCCAGCGATATGATATGAAAGGAAGACTGATTGTGTTGAGCGTCGTGGACGCACTGAATACTAAGTAGCAAGTTGCTCGGTGGTCTATAGCAAGCATCATTCGTATTAGACAGGTATTAAACGCGAGGGTACTGTAACGTTACATAGGTATGTGTATATGCTAATATTGACCCTACTAATGTACAGAACTTTTAACTAAACGCTTATGGTTTGGTCGATGAAAGAATTATTTCACTTTGTTGCGCCGTTTTGGGGCAAAAAAGAAATGGTAATGAAATTCAATTGAGTTGGGCGCAGTAGGAATGAGTTGAATTTGTTAGAAAGAGAGGGGATGATAAATGAGCCGAAGGATTATGGAATTGTGAAGACATTTACCATAGATAAATATAGCGTATCGGAACAGGTGGCCTACCATGATCTAATTAAAAACGATTCAAAAACAAGACATTTCAGTTTAGGTTCCTAAACTGCATCGCTTGAGCTGCTCTATGGACGTCATGGTACCAAACAAGTATGAATGAAACCAAAACTTGCGACTCAGTTTGGGACAATCGCTGTCAGCAGATGGCACGGCCTAAACTGAATCGTTAAACTGACGTCTGGTACGAATTAGAAGAACAGTTCAGTTTAGGTCCTAAAATGGATCGCGTTAAGAGCTTGTAGTAGGCCTCCTGATAACGTCACTATTATACTGGAAGTAAAGTTCTAGTGATCCTGCTCCCACTAAGTAACCTAACCTATGTAGATTAGTCGAGTCTAAGGAATTCGTACACCTACGTCCACCATTACGTATTTTAAATCTAAACCTACAATGCCAAGTGCATTGTATTTTTCGTCTTAGTAATCTTTAATCTTAGTCCAAGGGCGTGATAAAATGAAGTAACAAAAATGAATCTACATAATAAAACGCACCGTCAAACAACCCCTAATCTTAACCAGCTAAACCAAACATATATAGTGGAAACGTCTTTCTTTACGTCGAGATAAGACGTCCGACGCCGTCAACAGCCAGTCTCGAATGTTAATGGTGGGTAATCCACGCGTTGCCTTGATGCATATTAAGTGCAAGGCATTGCCCTGTAGATGTCGTTGGCGGCTTAGCGGTCGTAGGCATTTGACACGGCGACGGCCGCCATGATGGAAAATGTCGTCGGTTTTTCGTGGTGAGGATAATTGAGTGATTACGTAATTTGATTGAACTTTGTAATGCTTAAATAAAATATAAAATATGTAGAAAAAATATAGATTGATTTATTTGGGGCTGATTTTTAGGTTATTTAGTTTCGTATCAGATACATTGATTTATTATTTGGTACGGATTAATGCCAATAGTATTTTACCCGACTGCGGCGAAGCCCAAAAGGAGGGTTATTAAGTAGATTCATATGAACTGAATAAAATATGTGATGAAAAGTTTTAGGGAATTATTATCGACCAGCCTAAATTCGACAACGTTGAATCTTTAACCATGAATAGATTCCCTGAAGGGAATCTATTTGGTTACTCGTTTCACGAATGCACCAAAATTAAGCAATTGCTTATGAGCGTTTCTCGAGACAATTGTAGTACGTAAATAACAGTAGGTTTAATAACAGCCAGTATTTATATAACGAGTATTAGATTTTAAAAACAATATCGCATCGCCCCAAAACCAAATACAATTCGAAAAGAAATTAGCAAACACGCAAATCAAAACTTACGACTTCGGAAAACCCTTTGAATCTCGAGCAATTTCCGCTACCTACGTTAAAACAGTGTTTAGCCCAAACGTAATTTATTTACAATTAATGTTATCGATGTTACAAAACAATGTTGTGTATAATCAAAATGCAAATAAGAGGTTGTGGTGCGTGGGTCTTATCCTCTGACCCACATCTCCAAGGTTGGTCTCCTACGACATTTCGGCGTTCACGAAACCCGCAATTGTTTTGTAAATGAATGGAAGTAATTGAATATTTTTCGCGTTTAAGAAGTGGAGCAGGTGTTAATTATACATTGCGGGGTTTTGTCGTCTAGACTCTATACTTATTTTGCAGCATAATTTTGATGTTAGGAGTAATTGATAGAGATAAGGAGTCTGACAGGCATAGTATAATTAAATGTAGTAACCGTTGATAATGAGCTTGATATGAATCTATACAAATATTCCATGTTAACTCTAGGTACATAAATGTTTTTATTACTGTAAGTAGGTTTACCTATACCAACCCTTTTACACGTCAATCATATTTTAAAAACTAGATGCGGTCGGCGTTTCCTATCTGACTACTCTGAGAAGAAAGGCCGAAACAAACTCAGAGGTCATCACAGTCTCTTTTAAAGTCCAGACATAATCTTGGTCAGACCATGTAGATTAGTGTCTGGAATGGTCTTTTGAGTAGAGAAACACACAGATTGAATGGACCTGTCCAGTCAGTGCACGCATTTGTCAGTAATCATGCAGCTCAACTCAGAACTTAAGGAGCTCAATGAATCGACGAACAATACCAAAGAAAGGACATTTGGGTAGGCCGCATTTGTAACTTTTGTACTTTGTGAGTTTATCTTGGACATTACTGACTTCTGTGAAAGGAAAACATTATGCGGAAACCAGAGGTGCTATTCTGTAAAAACATCACCGTGATAACTTAGGTGAAGTGAGCTTAAAGTGAGCTGTCATTCCACCTGATGCTATGGATTGACCCTTTTGACAGCTCACTTTAAGGTCACCTCACCTAAGTTTTCACGGTGAGATTTTTACAGAATGGCATTAGGACTTATAGCCGTCTAGAGAAAGCCTGGTGATCAATGCTCATGCCTTCTCTGCATCAGAAGAGGCCTTTGCCCTGCAGTGGGACAATAATAGGCTGGTGTTATTATTATTTACACTTTTACCTATTAATTTTTGCTAACATCACATCAAGTTTTCTTATAGTGCTTATTACTTAGGTATAACATACGAATAACTTAGAATGTTGGCCCCATACCCGAAACGCAACGCAGAGTGATTGGACGACTACGTTAATTTTAAGAGCTTAGAAAACACGCACTTATTTTGAAGGTTTAAGAACCAAGTACTTCTTGCAGAGAGATATTAATGCCATGGTAAGTATATCATTGCAGTTTTCATTTTTGATAATGAAGTCATGATACTCGTAATATGTGCGATTACCAATTGACAAAATTGAATCTTACCTTAAAAGTCTTGTATGAAGACACGACGTATGAAGCTCCGTCTTCCAGCTCTTCAAGCCTGTACTTTCTGTCGCCGTCCATGCCGAAGATGAACCTCGCTCCTCGAGGCAGTTCCAGCCTCTCTGACAGCCTGTCGAGGAGCGCATCCATCGACGCCAGGTCTCGACCCGGCTTGAAGCGGAACTCCACACCAGGATGGAAAGGATCTCCATTCCTGTAGAAGGTGACTCGTCTAGCCTTCCAATAGTTGAGGTTAGCGTATCGGCTCGCTGGTTCTGCTCTTGTGGGTCTAGCAGTTGCTTCGGATCCTTCGGAGTGGTCTTCGTTGCGTTGTGGCGGTGTCCCGGGGCGGGAGGGGCGCCAGTCGCCGGGCTCTCGCTCGTCGTCGGACTGCGGTTCCGGCTGCTGCTGCGGCGCCGGGTCTGGCGCCGGTGCGGGTTCCGGAGCCGCCTGGCGACAGGGACGCGTCAGTAGGCGCGGCCGGGGGTGCGGGCGACGCGACATCCCTCGGACCGGCCCGCCCGCGGACTGCCGCGCGCCCCACAGACCCACCCACTTCCAATCAACTGATACCACTGTCTATGTTCATTCATGAACTGACGATTCATGCCGGCCACGTGGTTGATTGATTGGGAGTAGGCGGATGATCACTTAAACTAGGGATGCGCTGACGAAGTCAAGTTAGAGTCAAAATTTTAATCAGAAGTGTTAATATCAATCATATTGCATTAAAACTGAAGGAAGACTTGAATAATAAGCATATTTTCCGTAGTCTGTGTAGCCTTATCAACATCGCTGAATTAATTATATTAGAGCGTAGATTTTGGGCGTCGATCCACACCAGCTAGTGTTGGCTTCGCTCGTTAATTACCAAAATATGTAAATTATAACACTGTATATAGTGGTATTCACCTATTTACTTCTTCACCTACAGTGTCTATACTTTTTCGAAGTCTGGAATATACGTCTATGAGAAAAAAAAGAGATAAGTAGGTAATGCTCTACAATCAATCAATATTTCTATAGTAAAGTAAATAAATAAAAATTGGATCACAACTTAAATGTAACCCTCAAACACTATTGTATTTCTTTGTCATTTGTTTATTTTAGGGCTATTTTCTTTATTTGAAAATCTATAATATCCTCCACGATCTTTCAAAGACTAACATAACACTAAAAACGTCAAAAACACACACTTACACAATAATCGAAAACCACCGAAATCATCGCCAAACCTTGACTCAAACTGTCCGTAGCAGCTAATGATTTGTAAAAGTTTAGCCCAGGTATAGAAATCGTTAGATATTCTTCAAGATAAGGGCTAACGAGTCAGCCAACTGCGTGACTTAGTAAGCCTGGTCACGATCATCGAATGGACGGTTACTTTAACTTACAAGTTATAATATAAGCTGTAAAATGATTCAGCTTCTGCGATAAAAGTAATAAGTTAGTCACACGTAATTATGGAAATTATGACTGCAATCATAAGTTGAGTGTTCTTATGATTGGGTACAGATTATGTGAGTCAAAGTTCGGGGAATTCACAGAAATTGGAATTGATTTTCCTTTGTTTTCTTGTGCCATCTTATCAACAGGCTCGTAATTAAAAACGTTCAAAATCTAGTCACAATCTCATCTCAGCGACAAACAAAATGTCGAAAACTTGTCAAAATGTAGGGAAATTAGAGGTATTTTTAACCGACTTAAAAAAAGGAGGTTCTTTGACAGATTGAGACTGAGATCAGACTGTGAACGTTCTTAAAATTACGAGAATTGCCCCTCAGGTTATAGATGTAATTAGTTTGTCAGGTAATTTCTAGTTTAAAAACCTTAATTTGGCTACAAATATCTAAACAGGACGTACCTAATGGGAAGTGATCAACTTTTAAACAAAGCAATTACTTATTTCCAAAATTGTTGATAATAATTTAACAAAAAAATTATAAATCATGTGTTATTTTATTTAGTTTATTAAGTTCATGACTCTCTCTATACGAGTACCTACGGAAAATGTAGAGGGCAATACATTCAAAATATTCAGTAAGTACTTACCTATAAATCAACAGGTAACATCATCAAGTGCATACAAATTCTTTTAAATAATCCTTATTAAAAATATTTTGATACATCACTAATATACCACAATCAATAATAATAGGTAATTACAAATTAATCTAATCTTACCACTGCGGTCGCAGGCATCGCATCCTCCGTCGTCGCCATTTTAATTCAAAAACCAAAAAACACCAATCACAGCACTAAAATCCAGTTCGAATAAATTCAAATTCAGAATTACAATTCGCTAGCTCGCCTCAGCGTACTACGTCGGAAGTTACGTAGTACGCTGGTAAAAACATTCGATGTTTAAATTACGAAAAGGTTCACGACGACAGATTAAACATTCACATATTTTTTTTTTTATATTTAAATTGCAAGCACTTTGCATAAGGCTGGGAGTTTTAAAATTTTAAATAATGTTCATTAAAGTGTTTGGTTGTTTTTGTTGTGAATGTGGTAGTCGTCCGGTTATGTTTTGTTAACGGAACAGAGTGACGGCTGTTCGAATGGGCGGCAACGAGCGGCCAGCGCACCCGTGTGCGTCAGTGTAGCGGGGCCAGATGCGAGCTTAATCGATATATGATCTAGGACACTGAAATACAGGACTTCTAGCTTATTTATTTTAGGGTGGAAGATCAATCAATTTTAATAAGCAATTTGCTCGAAATAAGAGACTAAAAATATTTGACTGTCACCGGATATATCTACTCATGCACTTAATACGGTTTTACAAAAAAAACATGGTTGGTTTCTTCACAGGACAATCTAGAGTCTAGACAACACCAAACTGGTTGCTAATTTAATTTATATTTTTTAATTTTTTTATGACATTATTTTTACATTCTGTGACTACAGTAACTCACACACTTATTAAAATTATATGAAAATCATCTACTTTTACAATATTTGTAAATATGTGATTTGTATCTATCACATAATTGATTTACCTGTCATTGCTTTATTTTTAATTCTTTTTACCTTTTGTAGGTAGACTAATTTCATTCTACATCACATATAATTATATAATGAATGTATACAAAACCTTGTAAAACAGTTAAAAAGAGTAACAGTGGAGTTTCTTGCCCATTCTTCTCCATACGAAAACTACATTTTGGAAGGGGCGACTAGAATCAATTTCGTTTTATTGTATTTTTTTACATTCAATAGTGCCTTTAATGTGCCTATTTGAAATAAATGATTTGACTTGACTTGACAAAATAAATACATAAATATTAACACACTAGCGGTTACCAAAAAGTTATTATTTATTGGTTTACATTGCTACGCCGTAGCCAGCTAACCGCAACGCATGAGTCGTTCGTCTGTTCTTTTGGGGGTTGTCTTTTGTTATTTATCATCGTCAAAATGCTCATTCTTTTCCTAATTTAAAATAAGAGTTTTTTTTTATAAATAACTTGAGGGGTTCATGGCTAAATAATAACAGCTGCACGGATGAATCGAAGGTTCAGCTCGGTCGGTTCGTGGATGGGTGACCATCCATAGCATATCGTACACCTCTGTGCCTCGGAAAGCACGTTAACCTGTTGATCCCAGCTGTCATTCGTAGATCTTTGACAGTCGTTACCGGTAGTCAGAAGCCCAAAATTCTGACAACCAGTCACACCAAGGGGATGGGTCGTGGAGGTCAGATAGGCAGTCGCTCCATGGAAAATACAGGTATTCAGCTGCATCCGGTTAGACATAAAGATTGAAATAGCTAGACAAGATTTGTACCTTAGATGTTTTAATGAATGTTAGAAGAGATTGTTCCATGTAATTGAATTTAATCGATTACTAATTTTATTAATACATTAATAATTAATTAATTTTATTAAATTTTGCACATCAAAGTGGTTGATTATGTAGCTACTTATTGTAAGTCTGTTGTGTAAAACTATCTTATTGGTGATGGTGTGGGACGTAACCCTTGCGTCATTTCACGTTCCTGTGGCTGCTGATACGTTTCCGGATGCGCACGAGTACTTCGACGCCTAAATGTCCTATTGTTTTATATTTATGTTGTGTATAGTTAGTCATTTAATTTAGTACCTAGAGTAAATAATTAGTTACCTATTCATACAATAAAGAATAAATATCTTATTCCACATCATAAATTAAAAAAATCAAAGTTATAAAAAGAAATATATTTTTCGCAACTCATAGGTGGTCTTGCTAACCCGACGAACTCGAGTTGCCCGCCGGTCAACAAAGCATATCGGGGCGAATGGCGGCGTGTTTATGTAGGTTAAGACTATATTTTTTCACCTCTTACTTTGGGGAATGTTTCGCGTTTTTATGAGACCCAATTATGTTTTCTAATTATTATTTATGTTTGTACGAACATCATAATGTTGTGTAATTCAGAAAATGGGTGCTCTACTTTGAAAAAAGCTGTTTTGAACCGAAAATTAAGTTTCCATTAATTTTGTAAATTGCAATATTTTTCATGAAACTTTTCACCAGAATTTGAATATACATCAAGCCTACACCTAATGTGCCCACTGCTGGGACACAGGCCTCCTCTCTGTGAGACCAAAGGGCTGTAATCTACCACGCGGTCCCAGTGCATGTTGGTTCATTGGTTCAGTTGGTAGACGTCATATAAGTACATCAAATTATATATATTTTTATAGTAAGGCCAACAAAAAACATGACAGTAGGTAAGTAATAATTTTAATAACAATGCCACTTTAACATTATTACTTCCCATTGCTTACAGCAAAACTATTATCCTCCGTGAAAACGGCAAACATCCAAACATGCATACCGTGCCGAAACATGCACACGAGACTCCCATACCTACTTGTGAGTAACTTTACTGCAGCCCAGTTTAATTGTTCCAAGGATACAATGCCAGGAGTGACTTGGGCAAAAGCCAAGCTAAGTCACACACATGGACTTCGGGAATATTCGGTAGGCAGAAATTGCCTTCATGCACGGCTGCGCTTGCGCGTCTTGACTCTTGATTACCACCCTCTCATTTACATCAGACAAAATCAAACTGGTCGCTAATTTAATTTATATATTTTTTTATGACATTTAGTTTTACTTTTTGTGGCTACAGTAACTCACACACTTGTTAAAATTATATAAAAATAATCTACTTCAACAATAGTTGTAAATATGTGAGCAACATGTATCTATCACATAATTGATTTACCTGTCATTGCTTTATTTTTAATTCTTTTTACCTTTTGTTGGCAGACTAATTTTTATTCTAGATGCATTGTCTTCACATATAATTATATAATTAATGTATACAAAACTTGTAAAACATTTTAAAAGAGTAACGGTGGAGTTTCTTGCCCATTCTTCTCCATACGAAAACTACCTTTTGAAATGGGCGACTAGAATCAATTCTTTTTATTATAATTTTTGACGTTCAAAAGTACCTTTAGTGTGCCTAATTGAAATAAATGATTTGACTTTGACTTTGACATCTTTAACAGACCGTTGTAATTTCTTTTCTTTTCCATTTTTCACTATGCTTCCTGTTATACAGTCCGCTATCCTTTCATTTTAGTCCACCACGACCTACCGTCGCGATCATTGGACTTTCTTTATTAAATACAAATTGTGGCCGCGGACACAACTAGTATTTAATAAAGAAAGTAATTAGGTTATCCTTCTAGTTAGTTTTATTAACCTAGAACGGTAATTACTGCCTTACATTTAATACTAGTGTGAATAATAAGTGGTGTGGAATTCCTAGGATTTTCTTGAACACGTACAATTATGCATGTGATACGGAATATTGTGTTACACTGGCCCCGATTCTGTAGGAAACCAAACACTGGCAATTAACAAATTACGTATGTATTTAATACTAAATAAACTATTAAAATAAAAATGTAATATATCCTAACCTAACTAAAACTATTAACAAACTAAAACATGGCGTCGAAATATTCCTCCGCATCGCTGTCGACTGGTAAATGACCCAAGAGACTGGTGGCATTGCCACCGTTGTATGGCAATACTTAGCCACTGGCCATGGTAAAAGCCAGCCTTTGAATCACGGGAACTGTCAACCAATCATTTGGAGATTTCATTAAAAAAGCCATGAGCACTCGGACCCCACGGCCCGAGGGTTTCGACTCCAAACGGCTCGAAACTATAATTACCGATAAGGTTATTATACTTTTACGAGGTTTATTAACAAATTGTATATTATTTACTTACTTTCTAAAGTAACAAGAAAGAGGTGGATATAAGAGCTGTCAATCTACCGACACCTTACAATTTTTACAGCTGCTAAATAACAGCCCACAGTCGTTACGGGTCGTCAGAAGCCCGAAATCTGACAACCAGACCAGTCTTACTAAGGGGTTTCGTATTACCCAGTAACTGGGTTGTGGAAGTTAGATAGGCAGTCGCTCCATATAAAATACTGGTATTCAGCTGCATCCGGTTAGACTAGTCTAGATCTAGTTATTCAGTCTCAAACCTCTGACTTGTTCGTGTTTGCCTGTTCTTAAAGATGGTCGTACCTTATTTTCTTGCTCAACTTTACGTCTGTTTATCAAACACTATGACTATACTAGTATACTATCATGTCTTTGTAACTGCTCCGTTGGTCTCGTGGTCGCAAGCGCGACTGTTGAGCGTGGGGTCCTGGGTTCGATTCCTGGGTCGGGCAAAGTGTTATTGGGTTTTCCATGTGGAATTTCTCAGTAACAGCCAGGAGTTTGGAAGTCGGCGGTGTGATAGCCTCGTGCCTCGGAAAGCAAATCTATCCAGCTGCGAAACTGTCCAGTTGCTCCGGAGGGCTTTAATCCGTTGGCCCTGTGCCTGATCTCCCTCCGGTCGTGTCGATTTACCGTCCCATCGGACTATAAGAGTGAGGAAAGAGAGAGCACCTATGTCTGCGCACACACTTGTGCACTATAATATCATCTCCCGCGCCGATGGCAAGTCTTCGCTGAGATTTGCCGCCATGGCCGAAATTCGCTCTGGAGAACTATCATTTAATTTTACTATTATTTTAACTATTATCATACTTATCATCATTTCTTTCAAATCTAAATAAAATACCTAGGGATATCGAGTTAAGCTCTCATTAAACATAATAATTTTGTAATAAAATATAGTAATTATGCTCTGTGACATTGCAAGCTCACTAGCTCAGTGGATTTACATAAACTATAGGACGTTAAATATTGTGTTCTTGCGTGATTCGACGCTTATGTATGTTTTGCAAACAAAGCTACTTTAATATAATTTATTATAGGCATGAGTTTGTATGATTAATCAATGTCATTGAAAAATTATAAATACATCACATTACAACTAGGCATCGGAAAAATTATTCCCCAAACCGCTGTACAATGTAAGTACAGACGCCAGCACATCAAGCTACCCGAAACTGTCAAATTGTCTCAATCAACTTTGAACTTTAGCGATAAAGTTGAAAATCTATTAAAGAAATTTGACAGATTGTAGTAGCTTGATGTGCTGGCGTCTGTACAACCAGAGGGGTAATTTCGTAACGAATGGCTTTAATTTTACAGTTCAACAACATTCATTGCGTTATTTACAATGTTGAGCAGACCAATTTTTCGAACATCTGAAGCAATGGATTAGCAAAATCCTTCAAAAGATTGTGATTCATATTGTGTTACATAATTAGGGTGCAGTCTCTATAACGGAAGAAAAAAGCTTTTCAGGAGACAGTGTGGCAATCCAAGGAGTAGCATAGGTCGGAACGGAACTGACTATCTGGAAAGTGCAGTACTTTTTGGGTGAAATGAAAGGATCTGCATTCACAGATCATCGTTTTTTTTTTGTGGTAAAATATATCTGAAGAATACGCAACTAACCAATGAGTGGTAACTCTCGCAACCTTGATGTCATAGACAAACAAAAATAAAAATAAAAACTGATTTCCGTTCGATAGTCACTTTCAACAAGCTACGAATATTCCGTAGCAATCTCGTAGCGCTACGATTTACTCGTAGCTTACAGAACGTAGCACATTTATATCCTCGTAAAAATAGACATACAACTTTTTTATTATTTGTCTGCAGTTTGTACTAAAGCTTAATAATATATGGTAAGTAGTGTCGTGTCGGCACCTCAGAAATACTTATATTTTTCTTTTTCCTCAAAGCTCAGCCGTTTGAGGAACAAACAAGCGCTTGTTACCTCCAATTACGATTAAAATGCCTGTTTCGTACTTGACCCGATTCTTGGTATATAGTGGTTTGTCACAAAAAACTCAAATCTTAGGTATTTCTTTTGGTTTATTGTAGCAGTTGCTACGACTCGTAGCCGCGCTACGGCGTAGCAGCGTGGTTCATAAGTAAGTGATTATAGAAAGTTGTTATTGTAGAATTTCTTGATTATTAATAATTAATGTTTATAATACAAATGTGTGCACTGACTGGACAGGTCTACTCAATCTATGTGGTTCTTTCCTCAAAAGACCATTTCAGACACCTGTCTATATGGTCTTTACATGATCTGACCAAGATTCTGGACTTTAACCCTTCGTATGCATAAACGTGGATCCACGCGAGACACAATAGCTTTGTAATTGTGTCTGTATTTACGGCATTCAACCGGTTAAAAGAGACTGTGACCTCTGAGTTTGTTTCGGCCTTTCTTCTCAGAATAGTCAGATTGATTTCTTCTCAGAATAATCAGAGTTTTTAAAAATATGATTTGTGTGAAAAAGTGTTTGTACAAACCTACTTACAGAAATAAAATTATTTATCAATATAATGGAGTTGGTATTCAGCTGCATCCGGATAAAAAAAAGGAAAAAGCTAGGCAGATGATGAATACCATAGAGTTAGTAATATTTACTAAACTGTTACATTTTGGTTACTGATTTAATTTGTTGTAAAAATATCTTCTTACAGAATTGAAGCACATGTAAAATGTTTTCTATGAGGTCTTACCGCGAATTTATGTGTTTTGTCTGGTCTCCTTTGGTGTAACTTGTCAAATACTGTCGCAAGCGCTGCTTTTGAGCATGAGGTTCTGGATTCGACTCCCGTCTCGGGCAATCTCCCCCTGGAATTTCTCAGCAACAGCCCAAAGTCTCGATTTGTGCCCGGTTCATGGCAATAGGCTCGCCCCCTATTAAATAGGACTTAAACATATGTAACTCCGTGACATCACAGCGGGCCCTATCATTTATTTTTTAAATGTCGCAGCATCATGCTGAGATAGGAGCCTTTTGGCCTCATATAGAACTTTCCGTTTCATTTTTCTTTTTGTTACTTTTTGTATGGGTTCCGTAGTTCTGACAGGAACCCTTATAGTTTCGTTATGTCCGTCTGTCTGTCTGTCCTAGAAAGCTGTAATTTTGTAGGAGTTTGTATATCAATTACGCCGACAAAGTGGTATGCTAAAATTTTGGAGACTATTTTTTTTAGGGTATTTTATATATTTTTTTTTTACTGTTTAGTTTGTGATCTTCCTGTACGAGTCGCAATAAATACTTTTTCTTTCTTTCTAACTGGCGACATGTACTACTCTAGGTACACCTCTGAAAGACCCTTCGGGAATTACAGGCGTGATGTTATGTGTTATTATTAAATAATAATATACACAACATACATATTATACATAATTATGAAAGTATCGCAATTTTCTTTCAGTTCTATCCCAAGTGACCTTGTAAGTTTTGTACCAAATAACACAGTGCGACGTATTTATTATAATAACAATGTACAAGTAATAAATAACATATCCAGCAGATTGTTTGGCGATAACTTCTTAATGGAGGTCAACACGCACTGACACTCCGCCATTCTTTAAGTTCCTTGTTACCGAAAAGAAAATTATTTATTTAAATGAAACTTCCGTCATTTTCTTATAATGAAGTATACTCCATTTGTAATAAGATTAGACATTTAATTAAACCTTTTTTACTGTCCGTTCAACCGATTTTGAATCATATTGCGTTGGTGGCATGACATATGGCAGCTGCAGTAAACAGTTGGTATTGTAACCACTTTTTTGCTTTTAATACCATCCTTATATCTACGGTATAGAAGTCAAAATCGGTTGAACGGACTGTGTAGGTATGTTTAAATGTCTAATCTTATTACAAATGGAGTATAGGTGTAGTGTTAATATTATTCTTGTTCATTTATTTACTGTGACTTAGTTATAAACTTTTATTAATGTTTTGGCAGGCAATACCTGGAATTTACTTGATCCAAAATCAATATGCCTCGCCTTTTCCCAACTATCTTGGGGTCGGCTTCCAGTGTTACAGAATGCAGCTGAGTACCAGTATTGTACATGGAGCGACTGCGTATCTGACCTCCACAACCCAGTTACTGGGTAAAACGAATACCCCTTGGTAAGACTGGTTGTTAAACTTTCGGGCTTCTGCCGACCCGTAACGACTGTCAAAGATCCACGAATGACAGCCGGGACCAACGGCTTAGCGTGTTTTTTTCGAAACACGGAGGGTCTTGGTATGTAAAGATGGTCACCCATCCATGGACGAACCACGGCAATCGTATCTTTACCTGATCGATCGACCCGTGCGACTGTAGGTACCAGCTATTGCCATTATATTGGGAGTGTTAGGTAGGTATGATTTTAAAATTTATTGTGATTATTTTGGCAGGACTGTTACCTAGATTTGAATCATACTTGTCTGGTCTCGCAAGTGTGTATTATTAGCCGAAACACAAACGTATCGATATATACTTAAGACTAGTTGCTGCCAGCGACTTCGTCCGCGTGAAGTCCTATCCTAACTAAAATTAAGTTTGTTTGTTACCTTTTCAGTTTTACGCCTAAACCACTGAACCGATCATCCTGAAATTTTGTATATACGTTGTCAGGTCTACAGAAACGTACATAAATATAACTTTCATCCCGAAAAAAAAATGCTGTTCCCGAGGAAAACAACAATAACGTTACTATGATAATAGATGGTGCCAAGTGTATTGTTTTTAATATTATTATTACTTTTTAATATTAGTTAGGATATTTATATATAGGATGTCCGGTAATTAATGGATAACCTCTTAGGGCTCATTGTACTTATTATTATGTACAACTTTTACTTCGGGTCCAAAAATGAAATCGCGAAAAAAAATCAATTGTTCCCTACATTTATGTTCGCATAACTCCTCGTCAAAATGTAGGGAACAGCTGGTTCTTTTTTCGCGATTTCAGGTTTGGTCCCATAGCATTAGTTGTTCATAATGATAAATAGAATCACCCCTGAAGAGGTTATCCATTAATTACCGAACACCCTGTATATATATTACATACTTCGATTTAGATAGGTATGCTCTACTCAAGAAATAAGGCGTAAATCAATAAAGTATTTTTATGAACAATATTAACAGCCTATAATACCTTAGTGACGTAATTACCAAGTGATGTAGGTATCGTATCGTACCATCAATAGCTACAGCCAATAACGGAAGCTCATTAATTTCCTTTCTCCGTTCAAGCTAATTTCAACTTCATTCCCTGTTAATAAAGTCAGTTTTAGTGTGTAGGCTAGTTGAGTGACAGGCACTGAGTGACACCACTGTCATAATATCGGGCATCCGGCCGCTGATTGGTTGAATATTGAGCAGATGTTGGCCCGCCCGCCTACGTAGAACGCCGCCCAGTTGGAGGATAAAACTCGGGTTGCTTAGCAACGAAAGTTGTTATTATGTAAGATTATATGGTTGGTAAAGAAAGTAGAGAGTTTTGTCATTGATTCTCGAAATGGTTATGCAGGTGTGTATTACATAAATGTAGTACACCTACGTTTATCTAATTATGTCCCGTATAAGGGGCGAGATTTCCAGACTCCGAGCTTTTAACTCGACCCGGGAATCGAACCCACAACCCGTGCTCAGCCAATTCAGCCAGACTATTTTTTTTCTTTAATTACATCCACAAATTATAAATCTACCAATAGTATGTCGAAATAACCCAAAGACAAATCCAAAAAATCTGTTAAGTACCGCCATAATTATTCATTACGTAAGGTTTGAGGGGCATAACGTACGTAAGTGGGTAGGTAACCTAAACCTATTTCCCTAATTTTAAGAAAACACTTGAATCATTATGTTTATATTAATCAATTCATCAAAATCTAAACACGCCTGAAAAGTGTTACTTAGTTGTTTTACCTATTAGCTCAAGGCTAAGCAAGCCGATAAGGGAACTTACCTAAAGAGCTTGACCCGGTAAACGTTTCGAAACTTTTATTGCCCAAAGATTATGAAAGCCCAGAGTACTTATTGGTCGAGGAAATGCTGTCAGAGTGATTTTTGAAAAAGCCTAAGTAAATAGTCATAATTCGAGGTATGGCTCTCGCCTATCCTCCTCCAATACCAATTAAGGTGAATGCGCAGTGGTAGACCGCGAAATTCAAATGTTCTTACGTTTTTTGCAATTTGCAGGCCAGTGTCAGGTTGTATTTTGATCAAAAGTTGATTCGCGACTATAACAGGTACGTATTTACAGAATTATAATCATTAGAATCATTAATACATCTTTCTAAGTTAGATTTGTACCACTTAGCAGTTTTCTATAAGAGATTTGTTGTCTTGGTACAAATCTAACTTAGAAAGATGTATTAATGATTCGAAAATGATGTGAAAAACGTAAGTAAATTTGAATTTCGCGGGCTACCCTGGCACTTCCCCCTTAAAACTAGTTTAACGATTTTACGATGCATGGCTTCTTTACCAATCAGCTGGATTATTCTACTAAGTTGGATAAATAAATAGTTAAGAAGTATCTGTGTTTTCATGGCTACCGCCTACCACTGTCAAAAGTGCTTTCTTGGCTCTTTAAACGGCAGATCCTAGATTCCTAGATCGGCTAGATTCTCGTTTATTTTTATACCTACATAGGCTATTATTACCCTAAAGAGTTTTTGGTACATAAGCCTACATACTCATGAAACATAAGTAGCTATCTAATTAGCTACTAAGCCTATATCTACCTTCAATCCTATCAATCACTATTATTGTAAGAGAGGAACTGATACCTAAATTGGTTGTAAGGTACCTACGTACTACATAATTTTAATCGGTGTCGTGTCGCGCCAAGAGAATAATTAGGTACTTAAAACAGTGACGTTTTTGATGTGGTCGGGTTTATACGTACTTACTTAATCGAACATTAGATTAACGCGTAGATTAGAACTACTTAATAGGAGTTAAGTACACATAGGAATTCGTTTTTACAAGGTTATTCTTGATCCTATCTTTGGATTTCTCGCTGAAAACCAACCAAGTTTTCTGCTTACTTTCATAAATTTCGGCCGGGAGACAAGACAAAGAAGGGATGAAAAATAAATGTAGACAATAGCTGATGTGCGTGCGAGCAAGAAGAGGAGAATATGGTTACCTACGTGACCGGCTTTATCTAGATACGTATCTACAGATTCGTTCTCTTCCTCTACCAGCAGTGGATGTCCCAATAGTTGCAGCAGTAACCTAGCACCTAGATACTTAGCAGGAATCATCTCTAATGGTCCCTTAAGGGGAAAGCGAGAGTAATCGTATCGCATGTTGATGATTTTCATGAAATACTTAGTCATTCAAAGGATTCTAAGAACTTAGAGTAGAGGGTTGTATTGATGATTTCAATAATTATTATGCTGTAAAGTCATATTTGTTACGCTCGCGAATCATATTTTAATCAACATTCAATATGACCAGGGATTGAAAACCGGTACCAATTTCGGTTCTGGTTCTTCATTTAGGTTCTTATAAAGGTTCCTCTTTTCGGTACGGTTCCAGTTCCGGTATCGGTTCCGATGTACCGGTTCTAAATACGGGTTCCTAGAACCTTTAGATTGGATGATATTATACCGGTTCCTTGTTACCCGATTTAAAGGTTCTTTACGGAAAAGGGGATGTGTTCGGAGCGTGCTTAGCATACCATGCCTTTTTTTAATTTGCCTTTCATTAAGCTTACGATGACTTTGTGATGTTTTACAAACTTAAATAAGTTTGGACTCGCTTTGCTTAGGAACCGGTAAAATAAAGGTTCATAAATGTTCCAATTTAGGTTCTGGTTCCTGTTCCGCTATCAGTACCGAAACCCCTAAATACCGGTATTATACCGGTATTTTGGAACCGGAACCGTTAAAATAAAGGTTCTTTAATGTTCCAATTTAGGTTCTGTTTCCTGTTCCGGTATAGGTACCGGAACCCCTAAATACCGGTATTATACCGGTATTTTGGAACCGGAACCGTTAAAATAAAGGTTCTTTAATGTTCCAATTTAGGTTCTGGTTCCTGTTCCGGTATAGGTACCGGAACCCCTAAATACCGGTATTTTACCGGTATTTTGGAACCGTTTTCAATCCCTGAACATTTTAATTTCGCGGGCTATCTAGAGCATCCCTCGAAATATTTTAAAGGCACAGTAGAACATAGTGCTGCTAAAACAAAATACATATTACAAGTTATGTTGTCTTTATACATATCAGTATAATGTAACTAGTGTCCGACCGAAGCTTCGGCTTCGGCTTCGGCTTCGGCCACCTTCGGCCAAAAAAGCACCTTCGGTCAAATCTTCGGCTTCGGCCAAAAATTTGCCGAAGGTTTGGCCGAAGCCGAAGGTTTGCTAGTTGTCCAAATTTGAAATTTACTGAACGATGCTAGAGCGAGACGGAGAGTGTGCAGAGCAGCAGAGTTTCGCCGCGCCGCCGCACCGGACCAAACGACATGTATATGTTGGTCACTCGGCTCGTTATTGGGCTAAATCTCTAAAGCTCTCACAATATGTATCTAGTATATTCTGAGATCAAAGTAACTATCGTATTTCTCAAGGTCAATGACACCTTCGGCTTCGGCTTCGGCTTCGGCCGAAGGTTTTGGTGAATACCGATTAATCGGCTTCGGCTTCGGCTTCGGCCAGAATTGCACCTTCGGTCGGACACTAAATGTAACCTACTAAACAATCGTAATTTCATACGACCCGTCAAATATGCAAAGAAAATAAGGGCGGCACGGCACATTCGTGACACCATAACGACGTAGCGTGTAATTCATCTAAACACTTACATTCTTAATCTAACACCTAATGCTATACAAATAAGGTTTAAAATGAAATAAAGTCGAAATAACGAAGAATTGTCGTGTACTTGTATTTCGTAGAGAAACGATGGCTAGACGAAATAAACGTCGCTTATGACATTTGCCCCACTTATGTCCAAGATTTATCGAGTATGACGAAAAGTGATTCTTTTTTCAGTATTTACTTGGTAATAGCAAGTCTAGACGATGGAATCTTTTTAATTTGTGCAATTTTGTACCTGCACACGTATGTACAGACGCCAGCATGTCAATAAGCTACCCGAAACCACAGTATTACAAAATATTGTAATACTGTGCCGAAACTGTCATCATCTAATGACTCCTCCCGCTCTGGGTGGAGCGGAAGGGAGTGTCAGACTCTTACTGACTAAAACCCACCCGTGTTCCTTCCTTAGCCCTTTATGTTCCGGGGCAGCGGTAACCCTTTCGGATCCCGCTACCCATATCAGAAGCCCTAAGAGCACGATCGCGAAAAAAAAAAACGTTACGTAAATTCGACGATTTTTTTTTTATCGAAAATTCGAGTACTTCTAAGTATTCTATACTTACTTACCTTTTTTTTTTTTTCTTCATTTTGCAACAAGCATAATTAGTATCACCCATAGATAATTTGAATAAAGTCTTAAAGCTAAGTAAGAAAATATGTCTTACCTACTACTAGATACATGTAGATAGAGAGATATGCGAAAAGAGCATTTACGAAAATCGTTTGAATTTACGTTACGTTTACTTCAAGCGTTTATACGAGGCCCACAGGCTGGGGTCAGCCTCCTGTTACCCGACTGCACGACAGCAAAGACAGGGTTATGTTTTTATTTGTTTATTCGCAGTAGCAGATGTATGTATATTATACGTAACGGCAGATTTCACCCGTTCGTTTACCCATACATTCGCTACACAGACAGATTTCTAAAGAAAGCTGTAATTTTGTCTATTCTTCCGTAGACAAAACCCGTTTCTATAGTGGTCACTGGTCATGCTACGCCTGCTGGTGCCAGAACGTGTGGAGAGAGCAAAAGAGTTACTTGAAATTTCCCAAAATTGTCTTTTCAAAGGATATTACAATTTGAAGCAGTTTGATTTGGTACTGAAGAAGACCTGATAGAAAAAAAAAATACAGAACCAGTTCTAGAAATATTATGATTTTTATTAATAAAGTAGAAAATATTAACAATCAAGAATCGTGATCTTTGTTTTTCTTCTTTTTCTTTTTGGGTACACTCAGTGGGATATCTCCAACATCTAAAACTTCATTGCAGTTTTTTTCAGATTTATGTGTTATCTCTATAACTTCAATTTCATCTGAATCTACTTTTCGTTTCTTTTTCTTTTTTGATTTTTTTGCAACTTCGTCTACATCGTTAGTGTCATCTACGTTTGTAGTATCTTCATTTGCTTCTATTTCTTTTCCTTTATGTTTATCTTTCTTCTTCTTCTTCTTTTTAGGAACCTCGTCTGTTAAATCCACAGCTAAATCGCGTAGTTGTTCTATAATGTTCTCTACTGGTTGATTATTTTCATCATTTTTACGTTTATTTTTCTTCTTTTTGGGAGCTTCTTCTGTTTCTTCCGTTATTAATGTAGACTTCGGTTCTGGGTCTGGATCAGTGTCAACTTTATGTTTCTTCTTTTTGGACTTAGGCTTTTCTTCAACACCCTCTTCAATATACCCTTGATTGATTTCAGCAACTTCATTTTCATCCGATGCATTCTTTGATTTCTTTTTCATATCGGTGTCATCACTTTCTTCGTTTTTAGCTTTCCACTCTTTCTGAATTTTCTTTTCTGCATTCAAACTTTTCTCCATGTCTTTTGGGTCTCTATCGAGGACGGCTAAAAAGAATCCTGTAGTGAAGTCGGATTCAGGTTTGGAGTACATGCACCTTGTGCCCATACTGCCGTACATGCCCGAGCCGATGTTGTTCCATTGTCCTTTGAGTAACTCTTTCACATCTTGGACCCTCCATTTGGCCCGTGAGGTCTTGACTACGTTAGTGATAACTCTTTCGTTCTCCTCAGGGAATAAGGAGCAAGTACTGTAGACTATCCGTTTGGCTTTTGGGAAGGCATTCATTGCGTGTTTCAAGAATTTCTCCTGCAATGATGTTAGCTTTGCGAGTCTTGTGTCTTCTATGTAGCTGTGAACGCAGAAGTCCATTCCTAAGAACAAGGGAAATACTCTGTTAAATCTGACTTTTTAATATTAAACTTTAACATCAACAACATAAGACTACTTATTACCTGATCCTGAACAGCTCGGATCAAGAAGAATGTACTCGACATCATCCATATCACCCTTCTTGATTTCTAAGGCGTCTTTATGCATTGTCTCAACACAAGTAGACCTAGTTTTTGCAACAAAATCACGCAGTACTTGGTATCTCTTCTCATTTCTTTCTACGGCAAATACTCGGCCCTGAAAATGAAATACATGTCAGTTTGAAAACCCTTTATCAGATATAGATAGCGACTTGATGCGGCTTGATAGCGGACTAAATTACATCCGGCATTACATAATAATGCGAACATCTTCATTAAGTATTGAACTGATCCGTGGCTTTTTGTTGTAAATAGAGTTGCGGGGACTGCGGCGGCGGCGTGGCGTTTTATGGACCTGTTCATATAAAGCCACGCCACACGCCCCGTCCGTATTTGCGACCTTAACTGGGGAGACAGATGACCTATTTTTCTAGGAACATTACGACAGAGGTATTAATATTATGTCATGTGGTGCTTTCATTACTTATTTTTATGCCACGAGGCAAATGAGGTTTTACTAATTAAGTTTTCTTTAAAAAAGTTATGTTTTCGTAGTTTTATTACCTCATACATTTGAGTTTATATTCATTTTTATTATTTTATGATAATAGCTTGGCTTCAACTATGTATGTACCTGGAGGTAGTATGCTTGTGTCGACGGCTTTCCTTTCGTTTCCTTTTTCTATACGAGTGTTTGGAAAAATAACTTATGTACAGCCCGATTCAAACTTTATGGCGGCTCGGAACATGAGGCGAGTCGCTGCGCAGTAACAAATTCAGGTGTCAGCGGGGGTGAGGGGTGGGGTACTGCGCAGCAAGTAGGTAGCGCACTTCAGAGTTTGACGCGAACTTTACCTCACATGAAGTTCAGTTTGTACAGACGCCAGCACATCAAGCTACTACAATCTGTCAAATTTCTTTAATAGATTTTCAACTTTATCGCTATAGCATAAGGTTTAAAGTTGATTGGGAAAATTTGACAGTTTCGAGTAGCTTGATGTCCTGTACTACTACAACTTCATTTTTTTTACGATTTTACGAACGTAGTACTAGTATTTTTGAAATCAACTTAATTTATACTCATATATATAATATCAGCCTATTTTTGTCCCACTGCCCCTCTTCTCATTCAGAGAAGACACAATCATTGATCATAATTGTAGTGTATGCGCCTGGGCGACGCGAGGGTGGTCGAGCGCTAACCGTAGTCGAGAGCAGACGTGCGCTAGACGTATATACTACTTCACCTGAATAATCTGTCAAAGTGTGTTTTATTAACCCACAGACATTACAAGTGGCGACGAGGATAAAAGTGAGTACAAAAAAAAAAAATACAAAACAAAAAAAAAAAAAAATAAGGAAGGAATAAGTACTCGTAATTACCTATGTATTGTTTATTGCCTATCAGTTATTTGCGTGTAGTTTCGTTCCAAATAGCCTATTAGAAATTGGTTTAAGCAAATGAACACTCATTATAAAATGAGTTATGCAACCTAAATCAAAATCACTTACGAACCGAGTCAATACGTAGGTAAACAATTGTTACTAATAAGCAAATTCATACCACTATCCTGAATTGCTAATGGCCATGCATCGTATCAGATGGAAAGAAAATAAGGCCACGCAACACTATGGTTATACTTATTCTCAATGTCCGGCTCAACACTCGGTTCAAAAATGGCCCGTGTGGGCAAGGCAAGGGCTTATTGTCGCTCGATATGCTGAAAATATAGGTTATGCATGTATGCAACCTAACGGTACCTACCCACAATTCGTTAAAAAGTTTAAGCAATATAATCTATTATTTATGATCGAAATAATGAGGAATACTCGTACCTAGCTAACCGTTCATTATTAATTATTATTATTATCTTTTCTGTGTACAATTAATAGCAATTACATAATGTCGACCAGCCTATTAAAGATACTGTAACTACTTGCATTTTAATCGCTTGAGTCCCGCTAATGAGACACTAATTGATTTTCTATTGTATCGTACTACCTACATAGGGTACGCGCGGGGCTTGACCGGTAAAATTTGTACAACTTATTCTTCTATTATTAAATACGGCTTTATAATATAATTACAGTTTGAATAATAATTTAATTGGGTGTGGACGCGATACAAAATATGTGTTTATGTTTACTTTTACTATTTTATTACGAACAACAATTGCTTACATCACAATATTTAAATAAGGTACTTATCTATACGTATGCTTGCACAATATAAATATTGAGAGAATCATGGTTAAACTTAAAATAAAGATTCACTTAAAGGCAATGAGTAAACAACAAAGGGCCATGCAGATTAATTCAGTATCAATTTTAAGGGACTGTTTATGTTTATATAACATAATTACAAAAATAAAATTAGTTCCATGCAATAAGTACTTAGGTACATTATAATAAAGGTTCACTTAAAGGCCACGAAATGAGTAAACCACAAAGGGCCATGCAGATTAATTAAGTATCAATTTTATGGGACTGTTTATGTTTATATAACATAATTACAAAAATAAAATTAGTTCCATGCAATAAGTACTTAGGTACATTATAATAAAGGTTCACTTAAAGGCCACGAAATGAGTAAACCACAAAGGGCCATGCAGATTAATTCAGTATCAATTTTAAGGGACTGTTTATGTTTATATAACATAATTACAAAAATAAAATTAGTTCCATGCAATAAGTACTTAGGTACATTATAATAAAGGTTCACTTAAAGGCCACGAAATGAGTAAACCACAAAGGGCCATGCAGATTAATTAAGTATCAATTTTAAGGCACTGTTTATGTTTATATAACATAATTACAAAAATAAAATTAGTTCCATGCAATAAGTACTTAGGTACATTATAATAAAGGTTCACTTAAACGCCATGAAATGAGTAAACCACAAAGGGCCATGCAGTGAGTGTTGTTTACAACAAAAAAAGGGCCATGCCTGAATAACGCAATTATTTTAAATGTGTTGATGTAAACAACTGATAAGCGTAAAAGTTACAAAGGCCATGCAGTGAGTGTTGTTTACAACAAAAAAAAGGGCCATGCCTGACTAACGCAATTAATATTTTAAATGTGTTGATGTAAACAACTGATAAGCGTAAATGTTACAAAGGCCATGCAGTGAGTGTTGTTTACAACAAAAAAAGGGCCATGCCTGAATAACGCAATTATTTTAAATGTGTTGATGTAAACAACTGATAAGCGTAAATGTTACAAAGGCCATGCAGTGAGTTTTGTTTACAACAAAAGAAAGGGCCATGCCTGAATAGTACGCAATTATTTTAAATGTGTTGATGTAAACAACTGATAAGCGTAAATGTTACAAAGGCCATGCAGTGAGTTTTGTTTACAACAAAAGAAAGGGCCATGCCTGAATAGTACGCAATTATTTTAAATGTGTTGTAGATAATGCAAACAATAAATTATTATTAGGTAATTATTATTGTTGAGTAGGTAAGTGCTTTCATTTAAATAACAAGATAATTGAGTTATTTGCACGCTTCTTATTTTAAATAAAAATAATTACCAATTATTATCATAAATCTAGTTGGGGTCCGTGGCTAAATAATAACAGCCGCACAGGTCGATCGATCAGGTTAAGCTACGCTTGCCGCGGTTGGTCTGTGGATGGGTGACCATCTGTACATACTGAGACCTCTCCGCGCCTCGGAAAGCACGTTAAGCCGTTGGTGCCGGCTGTCATTCGTGGATCTTTGACAGTCGTTACGGGTAGTCAGAAGCCCGAAAGTCTGACAACCAGTCTTACCAAGGGGTATCGTATTACCCAGTAACTGGGTTGTGGAGGTCAGATAGGCAGGTTCTTCTCCATAGGAAACGACCAATTGGAACCGTGCACCTAGCATCTGACGTTTCATAAGTGCCCATGTTGGTTTATGTGAAATAAAAATATTTTGATTTGATTTTGATTTGCAGTCGCTCCATGTAAAATACTGGTATTCAGCTACATCCGGTTAGACTGGAAGCCGACCCCAACATAGTTGGGAAAAGGCTAGGCAGATGATATTATCATAAATCTTGGACATACTTAACTTTTCTGTTGTAAATAACCTACATACCCACTTATTGTAAATATAAAACAATCAGTAGATACTATTTTAACCAGGTCACTGGTTTTGCTACGATCAATTGTTTGCATATCGACACAGAAATATCAAGGTCACGCAAATACTATTCGCACATACGACCATGCTTAAAGAATAAATGTGAGAAAAGACCGGGAAACGTTAGTGTAAGCATTAATAATGGCCTAATTACTAGCATACTTATTGCTAACCAGTTAGTAAACCAAATGAATGAATAAAGTTATTTAGTATAATTAGTTAAGTCATACTTACGCTTACGTCAAAGGTGATGCTGAATCCGAAATGCTCTAGTGGGCATGCAAATACTAACAAGTACCCTAAGGCTATGCTGTAGTGTTACCGTTATCTATGTAAAAGATAAAAGGCCACGCATACGAGTCTCAAAATCCAGTAACAGGTCACCCCAAACAAAAAAAAATAAATAAAATGACTCACGCAACTTCAATGCTGAATACTTTAGATCACTTTGATTGTGAGGGTGACACGACATCGGTTTGTACCCGATGGGAGAAATGGACATCCTATCTGACTACTCTGAGAAGAAAGGCCGAAAACAATCTCAGAGGTCACAGTCTCTTTTAAAATCCAGACATAATCTTATCTATCTTAGTTATCGATAATTCTTTTTGTTGTGTATTTTTGTGGTGTACAATAAAGTATATATAAATAAATAATAAATAAATAATCTTGGTCAGGGTATATGAAGACCATGTAGATCGATGTCTGAGATGGTCTTTTGAGGAAAGAACCATACAGATTGAGTGGACCTGTCCAGTCAGTGCACGCAATTGTCAGAAATCGTGCAGCTCAACTTAAAACTTAAAGAGCTCAACGATTCGACGAACAATACCAAAGAAAGGACATTTGGGTAGGCCACATAAATTACTCAAACTGTCAGACCATGACAAAACTAACAGAACAAAGAAAAAAATTAACCACATTGTCTTCACACTCACAATAATGAAAATAATATAATACTTTACAAAGTAAGCAAATGTCATTGTTAATATAAAATTCATTAATGTCAATAAGTATATAAAAAAGTAAAATATATTCAAAATGCAAAAATTGGAAGCAGCTCAATCCCAAGCTTTTTGTCCTCAATGTAATCTTTAACAGTATAAAAGGCTTTCTGGCACAACTTACGTTTAATGAATGATTTGAATTTATTAAGGCTTAGATCTTGAACTTGGCTTGGTAGTTTATTGTAAAAGCGTATACATTGGCATCTGAACGAGCCACCTATTTCCTTGAGCCTTGTTGTAGGCACAACAAATTTGTGTTGTTCCTAGTATTTATATTATGGATATCACTGTATTTTTTAAACAACTTACTTACATATTTATGGGCATATAAAAGATTTTCATAAATATACTGAGAAGGCACTGTCATTACATTAATTTGTCTCTGAGAGAATGTCTCGGACTTAAATTATAAATGAATCTAGTATTGCTATATACATAGTTTTAACTTCCCTTGTTGATGGGGAAAATATTTTAATGAAGATGATTAGGCATGTATACCTACCTCGCTAGCCTAATAGGCGCATTTCCTGGATTCTTTATTCAATACCTACCTACATACTCGTAATATTTCTATAATAAACGCTGAGGTTGTTAAAATGACAGTACGAGTACCTACGATTCACATACAAACAGACTGCCCCTGTTTTCTTTAAGGTTCCGTACCTTAAAAGGAAAAACGGAACCCTGAACGGAACGTCAGAGGCCCGGGGCGGCAAAGCTGAATGAGCCCCCCGCTTCAAGAGTACTTTTACAAGCTTTTTATTCAGTTTGTATTTGTATGCATAAATAAGTCTTTATGTTTATTTCGTTAAAATCTGGCAAGTGAAATTTAAATTCGAATAAAATTTTTCAAGCTAAATAAATATACGTACCTACAATATAGAATGGATATGGGTGAGGAAAATAAAATACGAATCGATCGAAAAAAAAAATATATAAAATAAATCAAAGATAGTTTTACCCCCAGCGTATTGGACGCGTTCAGCAAAGTTAAAACAATATTAGTACCGCGTAAAAAGTCTAGATGGCTGTAGTGTTTTGATCGGGTTACTTCCTGAGTACCCCGATTCCCGAGGCCCCCGTCCCGGAGGCCCCGATTTATTTTTATCTTGTAAGAATTTTGATGATCATCAGTGAGTCAGTGACGAAATCGGGGTTTTTAGATATCAATAAAATCTAAAGTATAAGAGCTATGCAATCGAAACTTTATAGCCTGGTAATGCTTCCCTTACCTGGGGTTCTCTACCACAGCCCTTTCGACTGCAGTCACTGCGTCGTCATGGTTCGTAATGAAAATGCGACGAAGTGTCACTTTGATTTTTGAAAATAAATAAAAATGAAAGCGCCTGCTTGATGCTGATTATCTGACCAAACAGTATTTTTCGAGATAAAGTTCCTTTCGCTCCAAATGTAGAACATAAACTCATAGATTCCGATGTGAGAGATAGGGGTATACTAATGAAAGAAAAGGGAAAGAATAAGGGGATAGAAAAAGAAGAGCTACTGATTCTAATTTAGGAATAGGGGAAAAGGTAATGTTAAAAAATATAACTAAGGATAACAAATTGACACCTAACTATAACCCTACCTCTCACACAGTGACTGGAGTCACCGATGGTGACATTCATGTGCGAAACAGGTTAAGAGTATCGTCGGAATATAGTACATTTAAAGAAAATTAATGATTCTTGGCAAGATGTGGACAATGATATTAAGGACACAAGATCGAAGATGAACAATGAGGACTAAATTATTGCAATATACCTTAATGCAATTAAAATGATTATCTGTCTGTAACTTTGTTGATGATATAATGTTGTGTCTGATTCACTAGTTTATATATTATGAGGACTAAATTATTGCAATATACCTTAATGCAATTAAAATGATTATCTGTCTGTAACTTTGTTGATGATATAATGTTGTGTCTGATTCACTAGTTTATATATTACTAAATCTATTCTGTTCTTTCATTGTTAATATTATTGTTTAAGTTATTGTAACTTAATTTCACCTCTTTATTAGTTGTACCTGGTACTTGTTGACAGGCCTACGCTGTCCTCCCATACCTACTGTAACTTGAAAACATTGTAAAAGCCAATTATTTTAAAAGAGTAACCATGGAGTTTCTTGCCGGTTCTTCTCCATAGGAAACGACCAATTGGAACCGTGCACCTAGCTTCTGACGTTTCATAAGTGCCTATGTTGGTTTATGTGAATTAAAATTATTTTGATTTGATTTGAATTATTTATAAAATAAAGAAGGGATGTAGTGTATGCGCCTGGGCGACGCGAGGGTGGTCGAGCGCTAACCGTAGTCGAGAGCAGACGTGCGCTAGACGTATATACTACTTCACCTGAATAATCTGTCAAAGTGTGTTTTATTAATCCACAGACATTACAATAATATTAACTACTTATAAGTCCAGGTTTCCCACTTATATAATCATAAGCATAATCAGCCTATAATGTTCCCACTGCTGGGAGACAGGCCTCCTCTCGGTGAGAGGGAGTCGGCCGTAATCCACCACGCGGGCCCAATGCGGGTTGGTAGATATCATATATCTTCGAATTTTGATTCTGGGACATGCGGTTTGTGCACGTTTTCAATCGCCGTTTTCCCACTTATATGTATAAAATTCGGGTAACAAGAATTTGAATATGGAATACGTACAGTATTTCGGATGTAGGCGGCCAGCTGCGTGGTCTTCATACCAGGGGCTGCGCACATGTCCAGCACTACGCTGCCAGGCGGAGGGGCTAAGAGATGTACCGCCATTGCTGTGGCCTGTAAATAGGAGACAAGTTGAAGTTTCAGATTACAGGGTAATTACAAAAAAAAATAGGTTTGTGGATTAGTTTTTGGTACCTACTGGATCTGGAGAGAAGTCTTTGACCATGAGAACAGGCAGGACAGACTTAATATTTTTTTTTGCAAGGAATAGCTTCCTCTTTTGTAAAGTTGCTAGAGAAATGACTTTAGCTTTGAAATGCTATCACAACATAATATTGTGAATGCATCCTATTTAAGTTTGTTTGAACATGCTCCTATTGCTTAGTTTTCCAAATCAGTTACCTATTACCAACCTTATCTTGAAGAATAATCTTATTCTCCAAATACAACTCATGTTCATGCAACTTGGTTCTAGATGAGAACACAAACATAGTTTTCACGTGATAGTCCTGAGTGAAGTCTTCCTCCGTAAGGTTTTGTATCTGTTCCAGGTAGTCATTGTAAGACCCTGAGGTGCACCGTATGAAGTGGTACCCTTCATCTTGGAACGCTCTGATGGCATCCGAAGTTGTGAGTAGGTTGGTGTTGATGCGGACATATCTCGGTCTGGGAGCAACTAGATAATCAAAACAAGAAGAGATGTTTTGTCAGTGAAAGGTCAGCAAAATAAAATACCAGTGTGACTGAGTTTGTATCAGAGAAAATAAATGACTGAAATGCTCTGGATTGATGGACTAGATCCATCAATTCAGAGCATTTCAGCCAATGATTTTCTTTTGGTTAAACTTACATAAATGATAATACAAATGTTTGCATGATGAATGGTGAAATATGGCTGAGCTTCAATGTATATGTATCATAACACCTATTACGTATTACACTATTTGCGAAATAAATTTCTATTCTATTCTACTCTGCGGACCATGAAAAGTCACAGAAGAAAATAAATAAGAAAGTAGCTGTTGAGGACAGAGGACTAAACAATACGCGGTTACAACGATTATGAGACTAGTGAATGTTCTTACCTCTGGAAGCAAACTGCACAATATCAAATACGACTGGGCGGACATGGCTTTCGTTTAAATCAACTTCTAGTTAGTCCTCTGTCCTCAATAGTAGCACTATTCAGTGGCAAGCGGTGTGTTGCAAATAGTTGTTGTTGTAGAATCGTAAACAGCTTAGCATCTTGAGATGGAAATTGATTAGATAATATTCTGTGATTTTGTAAGATAAGTAAAAGTGGATGGTGGCTACACAAATGCTTGCCCTAGATTTTTAACCACACAAATGTTGTATGAACCAGCAGTTGTTCATAAGAAAAATACATTCAGAAACAACAATAAATAACCCCTGGAGCACCCAGATGTTCTTAACAGACAGAGATGTAATCAACTTCTGGAGGGGGGTGGGATGATTGTAATAACCACCAATGGCCGCCATGACCCATGCACAATGATCCACCTGAAGGACTATGTGCAAACAGCTTTTAGTCTGCACTCATTTGACGGTTTAAAAGAGGCTTTATTAGCAGCTGTATATATAATAGGCAGAATTGCTGTAGGCACGAGAAAATAAATAAAAACAAACACTGTATATGTTCTATGTTTAATAATAACTAACTATCAAATTTTGGTACATATAATAACTATTTTACAGCATCAAAACACTTTATTTACATCAGTACTTACATACATAATTTTTAGTATGTAATTTAAGTATAGTTATTTCGAGAAGATAGCACTAAACGGATTTAAAAGCAGACATTTTAATACTGTATTAGAAAACGGAATGTTCATAAATGCATTAATCATGTTTCAAGTTCAATGTGCTCTTCTCAGTCGTGCCTTCAGCTGCAGGAGTCGCTGGATATGCGTGCTGGTCTATCTCATTACCATCTTCATCATATTCTTTCTCGAAGTATGCTTTATATACATAAGCTCCTATTATAATGTTCACAACCACTACTGCAGAAGCTACGGACCACACATTCGCCAAAAATGTGTCTCCTGGATAGTTTGTAGTAATTACATGCCGTACACCGAAAAACATGACAAATGGTAGAGTGAACATGGCAACACTGTAAATAAATAGATTTCCCAACACTAATGCAATTTGTCTCGTTTGTTGGGATAAAAATTGATTTGCATCGCCCGAGTCTGCCATTTTGCTTAGTTAATGTCGAAATTAGATCTGAAAAAAAAGAATAAAAAATATGAATTAATAATTACCTTCTGTCTTCAAGTCATCTTGGTGGTCAGATATGTATTTCTCAAACTGGTCTTTGTACGAGAGGACTGTTTGCTCCGGCTTGCTTTTACCAGGTAGAGCCTTTTTGCCGAATAGGAGTTCTGATGTGAGAATTTTGGCAAGCCATGGATCTAAACGTGACTCTTTTTCTAATATATTACTATTCTCAAATATTTTGTCTATGTCACTCGCATGTTTGATTGTTTCTGTTATCAGAGCGAAGAGCACATTCGTCCTCTGTAAATATGACAAACTAATAGTAGTAAAGTACAAAATTCGTGTAAATTAACATTTCTTGTTGAAATACTTACGAAATGCCGTAATTTATCGTCGTACAATAAAGTTTTGACGCTGCCGCCTTCAGTAGAAACTTGCTTAAAGATATTAGCAGCAATTTTGTAATGTCTTGGTACCTTGACTGAATGTTCAAACATTTTATTTAGCGCAATACGTTCATAAAAACCTTTTCATTGCTAAATTTATATTGCCCAATATTCTTAATTTCGATACCTCTATTGTCACGAGACAAACGTCAAATTATTGATTTGTTTTAGGTTAAAATTCGTTCATACTAAGTTTTGAACGTTTCAAATTCAAACACAACATCATTATTTTAATTTTTTATTTGTTCCTTCCGCCATGCTACGAGCACATGCTATTACAATGTTTTATTGGTTATTGCATTTACTTTGTAATGTACAGACGCCAGCACATCAACCTACACCTAACTGTCAAATTTTCCCAATCAACATTGAACCTTATGCTTTAGCGATAAAGTTGAAAATCTATTACAGAAATCTGACAGATTGTAGTAGGTTGATGTGCTGGCGTCTGTACAAACTGTTAACTCTAAGTTATCGTGTAAAAACAGGTTTTATTCAAAAATCAAAGTCAAACTATCGTCAATAAATCTGAACGTAGCCAAAATAAAATAGCCACACTACCATAGACAATATTGCTCCTGCGTGGCTGGTGGCTGCGTTGCCAGTATTATTATAAGGCGATTCGCACACTGCACTGCATCACGTCGCGGGGCGCAAATAACGCACCCACGCGCGTGATTTTTTACATACAAATTTAATAAAAACGCACTCACGCGCGTGAAATTTGGCTCCGTTTCCCGCACACCGCTGCATGAAGCGCAGCAGTGTGCCAATCGCCTAAAGTGCTCTGTGCTGCGTTGTCTATAAAATAAACGTTGTTGTACTGTATTATATTCTGGGTGCCCCAATTTAGCGGGATCGTCCGAAAGGGTTACCGCTGCCCGGAACATAAACGGCTAAGGAAGGAACACGGGTGGGGTTTAGTCAGTAAGAGTTTGACACCCTTCCGCTCCACCCAGAGCGGGAGGAGTCATTAGATGATTTCCCATCCAAAAAAAAAAGGTTGCCCCAATTCGAAAAATTACTAAGTCCACTTTTTCACTTTTGAACTGTGAGCAAAACAAGTACAAGCACATAAATATATCCTGAAAAGGACTCGAATGTGTTACAGAAATAAAAATACCACCAAATCGTAGTACTTACAAAAAATACGCTTTTTATTAAAAATACACTTTGTAAACAAAGATATTACAATTTAGAGGATTATATCCAAGATAAGAATGCTTGGAAACATGCTGGTCCTGCTCCATAGGACAATGTAGAGTCTAGACAAAATCAAACTGGTTGCTAACGACGCGACGCGACGTTCAAGTCAAAAAAAGACGTAAAGTTGTTATCTATATTTTTTATATTACCCTATGTTCTCTCGTATGCACGCTTCGATAAATTATTGATCGAAGTATGCATGCCTCATTGTTTTATTGTGACAAATATGTCAGAAAAAGTGACAAAGTCATTTACTATGACAATCATGTCAGAGAATATTTTCTTAGCCACTCAATTACTTGGCCATTCAAATACTGTGCATGCGTAAGGGCCAGGACACATTAATCGACGGCCTTTCGCACTTTGCCGATTGAAAAGAAGCGCACATGCTCTCTTTTTGTAGTTTTTGTATGGACAAACCGTCGAACGCCGCCGATCGCCGCCGGAGCGCGTTCGTCGCGTCGGCGTCGATGCGAAAGGATACGTACGTCGCGCGTCGTTCCATACTTTGCTCTTTTTGTATGGACAAACCGTTGAACGCCGTCGATCAATGTGTCCTGACCCTAAATGTGCATCCATACTGCAGAACCCTTCACTGTCCATGGTCCGACACGCACTTGACCGTTTTTTTATTTTTATTATTAGTAGTAAGTAGAACTTTACTTCTCTAAATAATTATTTTGTAAATGATAAATAATGAGTTTAAAAATGCTACCTATATTTCTTTAATTTTTAACTGAATATTTTTCAACGCCAAAGTTAAAACCTATACCAGTATACCATAAACAATTTACTTTACTCTTAAATTATTTTATTGTACTCTGTGCTTTGCTCATAGTTTGTTGCACGTAATCTTTATTTACAATTTCACAAAAACATATTTTAATAATTTACGTTCGTACATTTACTATTGTATGAATTATGGAAACATTTTATGAAGAGGTAATTAAATAAATAAGTCTTCCACGCTTGTTGTGAAGTTGTTTGTGTAATATTATCGTTGACAGTTTCGTTTCGAATGGCGATATGCTCGTCGTAAAATACCAGGAAATGCTATGATTCAACATCGCTGCGGTTTCAAAAACAGTGATTGATGTGTTGTGTGCATTATTTTCAGTTGGGGACAGCGACCGGGTCGTTGTAGATGCAAGTTATCAGTGAAAGTTTGTAAAATGTCGCGGGGGTAATTCGAGTAACCTGAGAAAATAATACCAAAACAATGGTTCCTGCGCCGAGTTGTCCGTTTTCGTGGGACTACTGGACGTCCTCGCCGTCGGACGTGGTGGAGCTCACATGTCTGCTGCCGAACTCTGTTTACATTCCCCTGAGGATAAGCTGGGATGCCACTCTTCAGGATGTCAAAGAGGTTAGTGTGAGAGAGGAACACCCTCGCGTGACTCACGCCTTTTGCCGACGATATTTTGATTGCATTTTTGGAAAGTGGGTCAAAGTATTGGGTAACATGTTTACAGATACATTTATTAGGTACATTTAGAAAGTAGTTTACATTGTTTACAGTTGCATGCACTATTTTTTTTATCATGTAGGTGGTTTTATAGATGTTCTAGAATGTCTAATAAGCAGTTCTCTGTCATATGATTTTTTGGACAAACATCTGTAATCTACAATCCTCTGTTATTATTGTTTGGTCATCAAATTCTGGTGCCAAATTAAGTAACATTCATGATTCTGATTTGGAATTGATTCTTACACCTGTAATATTCCATTCCATGAGTATAGTTTTACTCACATATTTATGTCAGGTTTTTATTTGGTTGCAATATAAATATATCTCAGAAAAAAATAAATATGAATACCTATTGTCCAATAATTCCTCATGTAGCCAATACTTAATATTTAACACCTTATTTAGAAATCTGAGGCTATCATTCTCATTTAGACATTTCCTGCCATTGTTATCATTATTTTATTTTTATACTCACACTTTGTATATAAGGGAAAATAACATAGCTGTAGCTTAATTTAGAAAATAGGATGATGTAGGTATTCATCCTATTTATTTACAACTGTATGCATTGAATACCATGAGGTAACTAATACTGATATGATTATGAATCACCATAATATCACTATGATTAGATATTTCATATGAGCCATTTTAAAAACCATGTGAATCTTTTTACTACATATGTGACTTAGTATGAAACTAAAAGACAAAACTGACAAGCAATGATACATAATAACAGTTCTCAATTTAAATAACATAGCTCGTTCCATCATAGATCTCATCCATCGCTTTCCATCAGGGGTGATCCACGTCAATTGCAGGCCCAGAGCATTTAAAAAAAAACAACTTCACAGAGAAGAATCTTTTATAGCATTGACATGATGCAGGATAACAGTAACAATAAAACAATAACCTACATGTAAAGATTAACTTTAAAGAGGAAGGACTATCCTTGGCAAACCTTCAATGGTCTAGTCATTACTATACTCCAAGTTTGCTGTAACCCTACAATATTCATGGGCATATGCAAAGCACTTTCTTATGTATATTTCCAAAACTGATACTGGCTATAAAGTAAAACAGGTTACAGCCCAGAAACTGGTCAGTGAAATAGTAAATGCCAAGCACACAATTACAAGAAAAATGTGATCAGGGCAATCAAAACTGTACAAAATAGGACTTCCACCGGCCATCTGAACTGAAATGAGCTGTGAGAGGATGTTAGGCACCAGTTCATGGGGTAGCTAACACAAAATTTGTCATTTTATTATTTGCAGTTTGAAGTCTTGACCAATATTTCTTTCTTTTCAGGACATATGGGACCGGGCGGTCAACTACCCCCTTTTCGGGATGTTGCATGAGATGTCCAGCTATGTGTTCCAATTTGTCAATTCTCTTGCGGTGCCGGAAGAGGTTGATGATGAGAACAAGCGCATCCGTGACATTAAACCAGTATGCGGTGTGCTTATGATAGTAAAAAAGTCAATTGAAAGGCCTGGAGAACAGTTGCTGAATACACATATTAGTCATTTAATTGGAAAACGTGAGTATTTTGTTACTATCCCATATCATAACCAACTAGAAGTCATCAGCATCATTAAATCATTAGCACAATATGTAATACTTAGCCATCTTTCTTGGAGTTGATTTGCATCTTATAAATTGTTTGCTACCCGCGCACTTAATACGCTTTTCGATGCGGAAAATGGTTGGCGACTTGAGCCTTCACATATTACTATACCCACTATTTGCTAATCTAAAAAAGCTTACAACATTTATTTAAAGTAAACTTTTGCAACAATTATCAATGAGAGGATGTGTAGCATTATTTTTAGGTAGGAAAATATTTTATTTTTGGAGCATTTCAAACTTGAAGTTAATTTTAGAAGGCTGGGCAATCAAGTTCCTTTGTTATAATATGTTTATTTCCTGGTTTTACCATGCTTATGTCTTCCTCAACGTGTAGGGAAAAAGTATAGGAGTAAACAAGAATCTAAATATGGAAACATCTAAATGTTTATGTTATATAAGGAAGAATACAATAAAAAATGTATTTTTATGTAGGTAATGGGGTACACACCCGATTACCTACATAAACATATACCCCCTTACGAATAAACATTGTATAACGTCTGTATAGTTACGCAACGCTTTGTCTTCTTCTTTCGAAAGTCAAATTACTGACGACTGAAAGAGAGAAATCGGTGTGTAACTATTCATCTGATAAAATACTTTTATTAGTAAGAGGGAAAGTATTGATTTCATTACTTAAACTTTATATGGACAAAAAAAAATACCGACATTTGAATTTGATAAGCATGTTTTGGTTCATTTGGATGGTTCAAAATCAAAATATTTTATTTCACATAAACCTACATGGGCACTTATGAAACGTCAGAAGCTGGCTGCACGGTCGGGTAAGCGGATAGGTCTGTGCTGCTGGGGAGTTTGTCGCGTTATTTCTTCTTCCCAGCTAAAGCACTAGGAGGTAGTGAAGGGCGGGCGTTTTGGGGAACAGTCTTATAATTTTGATGTTAAATTAAAGTGCTGATTCTCAGCCTAGTTTGAATAAATGACTTTTGACTGAAATGTTTTACCCTTAAACAGTAAGCCTTGTATTATTTTGTACTCTGCAGGATTGTATTTCAACTTATTAAGCTGGCTAAAACTGAAGTATCCAACATCTTTATTGATTAAAAATCAAACACAATAAATCAATTCCAAGGAGATTTATATGTATATACCAAATTATCATTACTTGAACTTTTTAGTGAATGATGAATATCTACCCACAAAAGGTTGTTGACCTATACATGTACGATTGTGTAAGTACATAATTTGTATCTAATTTCCGTCGTAACGTTTTGCGACAACCTAAACTACTGATTATACTATTGTTTATTGAAAACTGCGTTGATAAGGCCTTGTTAAGTTGTTACATCAGTATTTTGTTTAAAATAATCAAAATCGGTTCAGCCGTTTGGGAGTTACGATGGCACAGACAGACACAGATATACACGTTAAACATAACTCCTCTCTGTTTTTGTCGGGGGTTAAAAAGGTCGGGGCAGGTATGATCGGTTGATCGTGTCGTGGGTTCAAATCAACGCGTGTTTTTTAAAAACAATTAGAAATTGACCATGATTATGAGAGTTTGTGAAATGCTTTGCAGGATCTCGCACCAACGATCAAGGAAATACCCGTGTTGCCCGCTAATTGTATCCATACCTACTTAATATTATAAATTCGAAAGTAACTCTGCCTGTATGTTACCTTTTCACGCCTAAACCACTGAACTGATTTTGATAAACCTTGGCAAGGAGATAGATGGCATCTTGGGGAAGGACATACTTTTTGTCCCGGTAGCACATTCCCTTGAGATAATTTTCGATATTAACGCGGGCGCAGCCGCGCGCAGAAGCTAGTATAGAATAATAATCGTTCTCTTGCACTTTCGACAATTTTTTAAATTTTTTTTTTATTGCTGAAGGGGTCAATTTATTTGGGGTCGGCGCAGCATGTAGATACATAGATAAAACCATTTATTTAGTGCAAACAAAAGAAATAACACATCACACAAAACCACTATTAAATAATAAGAAATTACAAGAATAAAAAAAAAATAAGGTGCCAATATTAAAAAAAAACCTATGTCTTTTTCCATATTGCAACATGTCTTTTTCTTCCATACTGTATTAAACAGCTGATTTTTTTTGTAATTTCAGAGTTTGTCCCATAGTGAAAGTTGTTCAGTTCGATGGTCTACAGCACCTCTTAAAGTTTGTCGAGTTATTAGTCGTCATCTCGGTATTCACCCCCTTTCTAGCCATATCACCTTTCACACAATCCATCCATCGGTTCTTTGGTCTACCCCTACTCTTATAATATACTCTTTAGATATTCCGGACATTCCCGCCTAATAAAAGTTGCTGAAAACCTTCAAATGACTAAAACCATATTCTTCCTCAACAGGCCTCAACGAATTCGACAACATTCGAAGTTCGGAGGTGAATGACTTTCGGATGCGGATGCGATACCTAGCAGAGGAGAGTTTAATCAAGCGAGCGCAGAGCACCCGCCTCGAGAGGCTGCGGTACCAGTGCCCTCCAAGACTGGCAGATCATCCTGACACGCCGACGACCCTGAAGACCAACCTGAACCAACACTGTTTTCTACTCGTCACACGTGTCCCGAATTCAGAGGTAGGCAGGGAGATTTGAACTGTTTTTTTTTTTTTTAATTATTGAAGTGAAAACTTCTTTAGGCGCGTTGGGCATTTTTTGATGCTGTGGCTAGACGTACACCTTCGCCGACGTAACCACGATTCTGCATCGCTACTATCGCCATACAGCCGCGATTCACCATCAATACAGACGCGATGAAGTATCGGCACAGTCGTATATTATTGTGGTGTCTAATGCATGTGTGGACGCTACAGTTGTAATATGGACTCAGTCAAGCCGACATTGATAGTCGCGCGTTAGTACTACAATGTAGTATCGATTCACCATCGCTTCTGCATCGATGCAAAATCGCGACTGCATTGATTCAGCATCGCTACTAACGCGCGACTATCAATGTCGGCTTGACTGAGTCCATATTACAACTGTAGCGTCCACACATGCTTTAGACACCACAATAATATACGACTGTGCCGATACTGCATCGCGTCTGTATTGATGGTGAATCGCGGCTGTATGGCGATAGTAGCGATGCAGAATCGTGGTTACGTCGGCGAAGGTGTACGTCTAGCCACAGCATCGCCCTCGTAACGCGGTTTTTTACGGTTGCATCGCTGCAAAATTCGCCTTGGGCGACCGCCCCAACGCACCGCACCTTCACGTGCAAGCGCGTAATATGCGTACACGGGACACGGGCGCGTCTATTTTTACTCATAGTAAGTTCTCGTTTCGGCACGAGATAGTACAAGTTTACTGTTTAATCCTGCTCTCCTGAAGGCCCTACTGTGCTGAGGAATCACCCTAAATCAAGAACTATGATTTACTAGAAAGGTTTTATTGAAGTGGTTACAGACTTTTCTAAGGTATATATTTTTTTTGTGTATGTATAAGGTATATTTCGGCCGGACCTTAGGTAGACCTAAGGTCCGGCCGCGCTAAATTTGCCAAACATGTAAACAACAATGGCCGCTAGAAATTGAATAAAATCAATAGCGGCCATTGTTGTTTACATCTTTGGCAAAACCGCGGCCGGACCTTACATACATGTACTAATGCACAGTCCTACGTGCATCAGAATGTTGATACTATTGCGAGCAACGGGAATCATGTATTTCTTGTTTATGTAATTTGAAGTTACAAAGAGCGTGCAATTTGAGTGCTAACAGTCGCTAGATGCTTACGATGCTTTGGCTACAGAATGTACAGACGCCAGCACATCAACCTACTACAATCTGTCAGATTTCTGTAATAGATTTTCAACTTTATCGCTAAAGCATAAGGTTCAATGTTGATTGGGAAAATTTGACAGTTAGGTGTAGGTTGATGTGCTGGCGTCTGTACTTTGACTTGAGCACCTTTTGATGTATGTAATGGGTGTGATAAAATGAAAGTCCCGATACCATATTGTTGCTCGAATCTTGTACAAAATTATAGAGCTGTTTAGGCGGTGGCCGATTATGCTTCAATCATTATTTTTGCATGATTTTTAGGATTTCGGCCAATGTTGGGGTCGGCTTCTAGTTTAACCGGATGCAGCTGAATACCAATATTTTACATGGCGCGACTGCCTATCTGACCTCTACAACCCACTTACTGGGTAATATGATACCCCTTGGTAAGACTGGTTGTCAGACTTTCGGGCTTCTGACGACCCGTAACGACTGTCAAAGTTCCACGAATGACAGCCGGGACCAACAGCTTATCGTGCTTTTCGTGGCACGGAGGGGTCTTGGTATGTAAAGATGGTCACCCATCCACGGACCAACCGCGGCAAGCGTAGCTTAACCTGATAGATCGACCCGTGCGGCTGTTATTTCATAGCCACAATCTCCTCAAAAAAAACAAAAACATTGACCCAAATAAATGTAGGTCTGAACCGAAAGTATGTGTTCTAGATTCGATGGCAGAAATTTATCAGCTGTTGTTGATAAAAATATACCAGACTAGTCTAGACGTGATAACTGTCGGCGCCTCTCACTGGCAATGACAATGAAAATCACCAATGTTTTTATATCTACATCCCAAACTTGCTTCATAAATCTAATGGCCCACTCGCAGATTTGACAGTTTTATTGAAACAAATCGCGGCTTCCTATCCAATAATGCCTGTTCATAATACAATTTGTTATGCCGCTTAAAATATTTATGGGAAACAATGTTTTTGATACTAAACTTAAACAAAATATCCTCAAATTAAAGATATTATAATATTAATTACGTAATCCTATTGGTGTTTTTTTTTGTTTGCTAGAATCACCAAACAACTATCTCCTAGGTTAGTGAAATAAGAACAGTAGATTGTTTGCCAAGGGAGCAAACAACTATTTTGAAGGCGAGAGCGGAGCGAGGGATTCAAAGTAAGTCACTCGAGCTTAAAATAGGGTTGCTCCCGAGGTGGACACTACTTTTTGTCACACTCTATGAAAAAATAAGTAAGTGCAACTTATGAATAAGAATAGTACGTTTATTTACTTACATACAATTTTGAGTAAACAATTACGAAGCCAGTGCTTTTCGCGCGTTTTTTATTTTTTTCACAAACTTTTTTTTATTTGGCTAGTCCGCATTTTACTTTATCATACAGCTTGTTACTTATTCATACAATGTTCGTGATTGCCTTTGTTCTCATATTATTACATTCGCAAAATATTATATTCGCAAAATATTATATTCTCGAATTATTATATTCTCAAAATATTACACAAAGAACAATCACAGCGAAAAATGTTTTTAATTTGAGGGAAACAATAATAAATATTTGACATCATCACATAGGTTATTCATCACATATATTTGTCTCGGATGGGAATCAAACCTACAACCCCTTTTTTTAAGGTTTACCTACCTTCTGTAAAATAATTCTAACTAATGATTTTATATCACCCAGTAGTAGGTAATCCTGAAGATATGCATTAATATAATATTATGTGCATTTATATTGAAGTTTTAATAGATAACTTTGCTAGTAGTTCCTGTCAGATTTACAATAAAAAACCTATGTTTGTTCTAGTGTCAGTTTTTATTTATCAATTGTTTTGGCTCCACTGTACCTCCACACCCGACGCATTTTGATAGTAGGTATTTTTTTTTTTGATAGAATAGACCCTTTTTAGTGTAATTTGAAAACCGCAAATTCTGAAAAACCATAGGGGCCGAGAAAAAAATTCCGTTTTTTTTTTGAAAACCACACCCACTACACACTAAACCAACATAATATACAAAATAACACATTAGTAATGACAACTTAGGATGCAAGAGCGAGCGAAGGAGCTCAGGACTTGGGGCACCCCGACTCGGATAGGTTAGGTTAGAAGGGGATGGCGGGGTCTAGTGAGCGAGCGAAGCGAGCGAACAGACCCCGCCCTCCCCTTCGTGGTTATTTTTTTTTAGACCCTAGACTACTACGCCTTTTAAGCAACTTTTATGTTTTTTGAGGTTAGGTTACACAGAAATAGCGGCTCCGCAAACGAAAAAATAAAACTTTGGGAATTTTTTTCTCAGCCCCTATGGTTTTTCAAAATTTGCGGTTTTCAAATTTACACTAAAAAGGGTCTATTCTATCAAAAAAAAAAAATAGCTACTATAAAAATCGCAGGTTTTCAAAAAAAAAAAACTGGGAATTTTTTTCTCGGCCCCTATGGTTTTTCAGAATTTGCGGTTTTCAAATTACACTAAAAATGGTCTATTCTATCAAAAAAAAATACCTAGTATCAAAATGCGCCGGGTGTGGAGGTACAGTGGTTCCATTGTTTTTGATGTACTTACAATGTGACATTGTGAAAAATATTTATTGGGAATAAATTTTGCATTCTGATAAATAAATATTAAAATAAAAATGTCTGAAGATAGTGAAGCCAAGTTTATAACGAGTCAAAAAGGCAAGTCTGTTTTTTATATAACGGTTACAAATACAACTTCTTCATGAATAATAAAAAGGGTACAACCAACTGGAGATGTTGCAACTTGCAACCAAAGGGAGTGCAAGACTTCGATTACATTAAGTTTGGATAAGAAAGTCGTTAGACAGTCCAAACATAGTTGCAGCGTTGATTTTGAAAGAAATATAATAAAAAGAAGTGTGCGAAAATTTTGAACCCATTCCAAAAATATTTGAAAAGCACTTCTTGGGAAAACAAGTTTTTCAAAATAAAGAGTATCTGATCCCATCATTTACATCCAAAAAGGACTGATTTGATTTAAATAAATTCATTTTTATTTTTCACTGTGTTTGATTGTACTTCTAATATTTTGAGAATATAATAATTCGAGAATATAATATTTTGCGAATGTAATAATATGAGAACAAGCGCGTGATTGATCTCTTTGGTGATTGGAACTTTTACTAACAATATCCACATTCCAAATTCAAATCACTTTCAGTTCCTAGTTAAGTCAAGTCGAGGGGTAAAATGGCTCGTTTATTATGCCCAAGTTAACCGAAACAGGCATAAAGTATATACTTAACAGTATTTTCACTGTTCAAAAATGTTGCAAAAATGAAGAAATTCCCGCCACAAAACTTTTTTTTTTTTAATTTTCAACATGAAAGTCATAAAAATGTTTCTTTGCGTTTTTAAATAATAAATGACAACTATTTTATCTGGTTTTATTAAATTAACGATAGAAAACAAGGAAGTGATATAAATTAAAGCAAATGAAATAAAATAACGACTTTAATCTGCGACGTTTTATTGTGCGTGTGTGGCTGTTGGGCCTGATTATATTAGTGTTAGAAAAAAAAAAACTTTAAGCACTAGAACATAAACAGCTATTTTATGTCGCCTACGCACAACATAAACACGAACTTTTAGAGCATGAGAAGTGAAAAAGTTATTGAAGGCCTGAGTTTTCATTTTTTCAATCATCTGATAACTTTATTCGAGGAATAATTTTGAAATTTTGACAGTTATTTCGTACAAAGTATATACAGGGTGGTCAAAAAGTCGTGGATCAAACGAAATAAGGAGATAAAGGAGTGTATTTTATTTTTGTATGCCGAGTTCTTTTACAATAAAATTATACAAATTACAACAAAATGTGATATAAATAAATAAAAGAAACTTGCGTCTCTGGGTACCAAATTTCAAGAGCAATTAATTTTTTTCCAAAAATTTTAAAGTGTTACCAAAAAATATCTCCCTATTTCGTTTGATCCACGACTTTTTGACCACCTTGTATATAGCCGACCTCAACATAGTTGGGAAAATGCTAAGCAGATGATGATGATTTCATACAAAAACTGTCAAACGTCAATTTTATTTCTCGAATAAAAGTTTTCTGGTGATGGAAAAATCAGCCCTAAGGGGCCGTCTCCACGAGTGAGAGAATCGCGGCGATATTATCGCCGTGCCACGTATTTCTATACACTCCCTTGGAACGTGTCTCCACACGGAGATATGATCGCGGCGAAAATTTGATGGCACGGCGAGACTATCGCCGCGATTCTCTCGCTCGTGGTGACGGCCCCTTAGACATCTTGACATAACATCTCGTCTGATTTTCCCGAAGGGTTAGGCAGAGGTGTACCTATAGTGCAGCCACATTTCACCAGCTATGTTTATGCCCCGGCCATCAACTGGGCACAAATCCAGATTCCGGCTCTCCCAATAACACTTTGCCTAATCCGGGAATGGAACCCTATAATGTGCTTGGTCAGAAATTGTGAAGCGCTAAGATAGCCCGCGTAATTCAAATTTTCTTACGTTTTTTGCTACTGCCGTTTCTTTTATTTTTGGCAGGTGACTATCAGGTTGCATGTTGATCAAAGTATGATTCGCGACAGCAAAAAACATGTATAAATTACAGAATTATATTAATTATAATCATCAATCTCTCAGTTAGAAATAACTCTTTTTTTTTTAAACATTAAATCCTGATACTAACCTGCAAATTGCAAATATACGATAAACGTAAAAAAAGAATTTCGCGGGCTACCTTACCGCATCTCCCCTTTAAGCCTCCGTAAATGGTCTTCTGGTAGAGCAGCGGTGGCTCGGTGGTAACGACTGCGACTTACGAGTTGTAGGTCGGAGGTTCGAAGCCAGACAGGCGCTTTACTTTGTGTAAATTATTTCATCACCACTGCTCTCATAACGGTGAAGGAAAACGTCGTGAGAAAACCGGCCTGTCTTAGAACCACGACTTCAAGCCACTCGCACTGGGCCCACGTGATGGTTTATGGCCCGCTCCCTCTCACTGAGAGGAGGCTTGTGTCCCAGGATTATGCTTAAATAGTCTTGTATTTATCTACCTAAAGGACTACGGGCTTTTAGAATATAAATAGGTTTAAAACTATTATTCATCCTCATCGTGAGCTTCCTCCTCTTCTTCTCTCTCCTCGGGCTCTATTTCCTCTTCGTCATTTTCACCTTCCTCGATCCACTGCAACATCAGTGCTTTGCTTTCTTCTCTGGAATATTAAATAAAACGGTCACAATGGATTAAAGTTCTGTGAAAATGAAGTACGAAGATTAATCAAAATTAATGTGACTGCCTCGGTTGTTCTAGCGCGACTATTGAGCCTAGGATTCTGGGTAAGATCAGGAATTTCTCAGTTCAGAGTCTCACCCTGCAACGTATCTGGCAAACATGCGTAGTACCTATAGACCAGGGCACCAGGGACTTAAGGTGAATGCGCAGTTGTAGACCGCGAAATTCAAATTTTAAAACGAAAAACGAAAAACGTAAGAAAATTTGAATTTCGCGGGCTACCCTGGCACTTCCCCCTTAAAAACACCTTCATATAGGTTACACAATTATAAGTGTTAAATACTGAATTGATCATCATCTGCCTAGTCTTTTCCCAACTATGTTGGGGTCGGCTTCCAGTCTAATCGGATGGAGCTGAATACCAGTATTTTACATGGAGCGACTGCCTATCTGACCTCCACAACCCAGTTACTGGGTAATACGATACCCTTGGCAAGACTGGTTGTCAGACTTTTGGGCTACTGACGACCCGTAACGACTGTCAAAGATCCACGAATGACAGCCGGGACCAACGGCTTAACGTGCTTTCCTTTATATGTGTTTTTTAATGTGTTAACCCAAAACACTTACAAAAGTGTAACAGTAATATATCTGTAACAGATAAGTGTTAACAGTGTTAAACGCGGCGTTGCTAAAATAGCCGCAATCCCGACTGGTTTGAGGCTATTTTGCCATCGCATCGCCGCGTCTGTCTGTCCGCCGCGCGTTTTTGCGGTACCGTGATACGGATACCTGCAAATGCTTATTTCTGTTACACATATTAACACTACACATATAAAAGATTACACTTTGATTCTGTACCATTATTGTATATGTTACATTTTAAAGTGTTTTTCTTTAAAAACAGTGTTAAATAAAAACACTTATTACGGTTACAGGTGGTTAGTTTGAGTCCCTGGTATAGACCTACGCCCAGTCCTTCAGAAAATAGAGGCGTGATGTTATGTGAATGTCATTACCTTTCCTCGTCAGTAATAATGAATTTGTTAAGCCTCTTGAGTTTTGGCAGTGCTGCTAATGTCTCAACTCTCAATTGAGGATCGTCCTCTTCCCCTTTGGTGTCTGTTTCCTCCTCACCGGTCCCTCCCATGTATGGACACCCTTTTATCACGAGCGTCTCTAGTCCTGTTAGTACCTAATAAAAAAAATACGTCTCATTACTTATACTCGTACTTAAATATATCTGGCGAAATGTGGTTGTATTACTATAGATAATTACAGTTTCGAGAACAAGATCACAATGACAAGTAATGTTCCTTTACGAGTCTTTTAAATACAAATAACGACTGCGCGCGTTATTACGAGTCCACCACTGCCCAAACATTCGTGGAATACAGGCCATGTTCAACTTTATCTAACTTAAAAGTTAACAGTCTTAAAATAATAATAATATGTACAAGTAAATTAAAAGGAAAAAATTAATGTAATAATTTAAAGTATTTTATCTCAATGTCAAAACCCCTTTATGTAATTCGTCGATTAAACAAGGAACAGTATTATCTGGGGTAATTCGGAGTTTGATAAGTAAAGCAAAGTCTTTAATTACTGCTAGCTTTTTTAAGACTACGTTAGTTGCTAATTAGTAATATATAAATACAGATGCATACCCTCAGCTTCTTGATTTGTATCAATGTTCCAACTTTACAATTCCTAAGATTGAGGTACTGAAGTTTCGTCAGGGCTTCGTGAAATCCGTTCAACAGCCTTATGGGATTGTTACGCACATGAAGAATTCTTAAATTCACCAGTTTCCCAACCCCAGTGAGAGTCGTCAATTTATTTCCTTCTAAATACAAGCTGTCTAAAAGAGGAAAATCGAAATTCGATATATCTGCTATGCGATTTTTTCTGAAATCTAGAACTTTTAAATTTTTCATCCTGTTTTCGAAGGTTACAGTTTCTATTTGGTTGCCGCCAAGTTCCAGAGTGCTTAGTTCCGCTTGAAACACATCGTGAACCGATTTGATCTTGTTGTCATTCAATATGATGCATTGAAGATATTTCATTGGTTTTAATGCTGCGGAGGTTAATCTGTTATCGTCAGCTTGTATAAGAATCAAGTACGGTAGTACTGTAATAGCTTGTAACGCTTCTAAATCTAAGTAGTTGTGGGAAACGTCCAAGAACATGAGGTTTCTGTACTGCCTTATTGCTTTTATGCAATTTAAATTCAATTCAGTAATTTTGCATTTCAAATATGTGTACCTGTTGACAAAATTAAACTTCATCGATGCTGTTTTCATTGTGCTAATCGGCATAGTATTCCATGGAATTAAAAATTAGGTACTTATTTCATGTATCATAATGAATAATTTCGGTATAACTTCATATCAATGATATTTCGCTTTGTTCCAAGAAAATGCTGCCGTAAACTTCTTTCTTGGTTTAGAAAGAACGTACACATACTATTTATTACTTTCTCTGTTAGTACCATTCCCAAGAAGTGTAAGTGCGGTTTCGTTAACGGAATTTACGGATTGTCTTAGCTTGGTAAGTGCTATTATTAATAATGAACATATTGCGACCGTTTATTTACTCCCTGATTTTAACGCTCATCCGGGCCAGTTATTTTTTAACGAGTTGAAAGAGTTTTGTACGGAGGCTGAGTGGATATGTGCCGACGATGTTGAATTACTCGGACTCTCATCTGATACGTATAGCTTTATATTATAAGGGACGCGAACGGGTCTAGCTAGACGCTGGTTGGACCACTGTCTAGCTACGGAGTCGGCTATGCAAACGGTTGTTAATGTAGAAATTAAGTATGATGTCATGTGGTTGGATCACTTTCCTTTGTTTATATGTTGTAATTTAAATAGTATTAAACCTAAAATAGCATGGAATAATATCGAACCGTGTAATAAAATACTTTGGGGCGAGAGAACATCTGAACAAATTGCACTACATGAGAAGTTATGCAATGAACGATTAAAATTAATAGATTTTCCGAGTGATTTAAGTAACTGTTGTGATTTCGGCTGCGATGATTTGGAACATAAGTATATTATCGACAAAATGTATGACGAAATTGTAGACATCTTAGGCCGAGCAGCTAATGACAGTTACTCTGGTAGTAATAGGATACGTAAGAAGAAACCTGTAGTGGGTTGGAACAGACATGTCAGTAGTGCTCACCGGGAGGCCAGAAGGCCAATTCTCGTAATTTAAAACGTTTAAAATCTAGTCGCAGTCTCATCTCAGCGACAAACAAATGTCAAAAACTTGTCAAAATGTACGGAAATTAGAGGTATTTTTGACAGATTGAGACTGAGATCAGACTGTGAACGTTCTTGAAATTACTAGAATTGCCCCTCTGGTCTAAGTTTATGGATATTGTATGGCAGACCGAAGTCGAATCAATTTTGGAGTGAGATGCAAGAAAGCCGTAAAATCTTTAAAAGCCGGTTAAAGTGGTGTCAAAATAACAGCGAGCAACTTAAAATGGACATTCTGGCAACGCATCTCGCCAAACATGATTTTCGGAGTTTTTGGAAGTCTTACTAATAAAGTAAACAGAAGGCCGGGCTTGCATGTGAGCGCTGGTGGCATTACTGATCCAAAAAAACTTAGCCATTTCATGGTAACTTCACCAATTGGACCATCACGGTCGGGACTTGAAGGTGTGGCACGAGCTCAGTGTAAGGTTTACGGCCAAAGATGTAAGAAAGGTTATCACGACCATGACCCGAGGCAAGTCTCCTGGCCACGATGACTTGAGTATCGAGCATCTTAAATATGCTGGCGTCCATCTTCCAAGGGTTGTGGCTATGTTTTACTCCCTATGTCTAGGACATTCATATCTACCTCCAGCTATGAGGTAGACCCTGATGGTACCGATCGTTAAAAGTAAAACTGGTGATATAAGCGACGCTAACAACTATAGACCCATCTCTCTGGCTAAGGTACTTGACAGTCTTCTTGACACACTGATTAGTGGCTGTCTCGAGTTACATGACAATTCGGTTTCAAATCGGGACTCTCCACTGAGGCAGCTATTCTGTGTTTGAAGCAGACTGTCAACTACTATACTGATCGCAAGACACCAGTCTATGCTTGCTTCCTCGACCTTACGAAATCGTTTGTCCTGGTTTCCCATGATATCCTCTGGGATAAACTTAACGACACATCCCTGCCAAGCGAATGCATTCGTATTCTCAATTACCGGTACGGGAACCAGGTCAACGTAGTTCGATGGTCGGGGATGCTGTCTGAACCATACAGGTTGGAGTGCCGGGTGAGGCAAGGGGGGACCTCACCAACGCTCTGCAACCTTTATGTAAACGAACTCATCGAGAGGCTGAGCAGCACGCGTGTCGGATGTCATGTTGGTGGAGTTTGTGTAAACAACATTAACTATGCGGACGACATGGTGCTGCCTGAGCGCCTCGGTCTTGTGGCCTATCTAAGTTGCTCGGCATTTGTGAGGAATATGCTCTCAATCATGGCCTGCTCTATAACACCAAGAAAAGTGAGTGTATGGTTTTTCGGGCCAGGGGTAAATGTCGGATAGTATCCCTACTCCCTAGCATCAAGTTAAATAATGTACCGCTAAATAGGGTTGACACATTCAATTACCTTGGGCAGCTGGTGACCTCTGACCTGAATATCGATTCAGACATAGAGCGGGCACGTAGGGCGTTGTCTGTTAGAGTGAACATGATAGCTCGCAGGTTTGCACGATGCTCGGAGGAAGTAAAAAACACTCTTTTCAGAGCATCTTGCACCTGTTTTTATTCGAGCGCCCTGTGGGCTAACTATACTCAAAAACAGTGCAGCGCCATACGAGTCCAATTCAACAATGCCTACAGGGTGTTGTTGGGGCTGCCTCGGTACTGCAGTGCGTCGGGAATGTTCGCTGAGTCGCGCATTGACTACTTCTATGCGACGATGCGGAAACGGTGCACATCCTTGGTGCGCAGGGTCCGCGCCAGCTCCAACACTATCTTGAGGATGATGGCTGAGAGGTTCGACTGTCACTACATGAACCATTGTTGTATTAAAATTATTGCCAAGCTCCGCTAATGAGACACAATTGATTTTCTATTGTATCGTATTATATAAGATACGCGCAGAGCTTGGCCGCTTGTAGTGACAATAACAATAAAATGAAATAATCCTAACACATTATTGTTCATTATCTGTCCCTCTTTTCTATTTTACAATATTAAAATGTTGAATAATAATGATAATTATTAAATAACTTTTATACGAGTTATTATTTTTAAATAATGTAACATTTATGATTATTATTTCTAATTTTAACTTGTTGACTTTGCCAATTTAATTTGTAAGTAATAATTAAATTGTGTGTTGTGTTTTGTCTTATTTTTATAATAATTTTTATTTAATGTACCTAATGCTATTATATGATCCAACTGTTGATTGATATAAAGGAATTGAATTGAAAGTTAACACTAAGTAAAGGGTTCATAAGTCTTACCCGTCTCCTTCAGTGGTCTTGCCTAGCATGCTTAATCTGACACTGATATCTGATTTGGTGAGTTGCTTAACATTTTCTCTTTCCTTAACGGGCACGACCTCCTGCTCCTCATTTGGCGGTTCCTCGCCATCGCCGTAGTCGAAATCAACATCTAAATTGTAATGCGATTTCAACATTTTTAACTATTATTTGGAGCTGTCGAAGATAATTGACTCGACAAGTTTTGACACATTCGTTTTAAAAAAAAAACGAATGAGGTTTTGTATGTGACGGAATTCATTTTAGTGTTCCGCGTTAAATTGGCAAACTTCGCGCTGTTCAATGGTGGTGGCCAGTTGACAGTAATTGTACAGACAGCATGTTAGTGTAACAAAATGAGTATAAGCTGGCGTATTATGGCGGCCACCGGAGGGAGGGGGGGTGTGCCTGCGCAGGTAGCACAGAGCGTCTATTAGAAAAGATCTATGCAGGGGACCGGAACAGAATCGAAAATCAATTCTTTCGAATGACCCGTACGGTGAATAGCGAAGTGAACTAAAGGTCCCAACCCACACGCGTTGAGCCATGTGGGCCGACCTGCACTGGAACAAAAAAGAGAACCGTAACGTTTAGACTTACATTGTTTCGACTTCACTCGACATCACAAGCGACAGTCGCGGGACATTTGTCCCTTAGTGAGGCTTTACAGTGCATTCCATTCGGCCAGATGAACTATAAAATACCTTAGCCTACCTAAAGCCACAGACATATTACTGTGTCGTGTTGTGTCGTCACTCGGGATACACCAAGAGCGACAGCAACGCTACTGTTTCGTAAAATTTTGCCGCATTCATCAACATACTTTGTCGCCGTGCGCGCTTGTGCAACCAATAGACATGTGACAGTTGCCTTGCCGGCCTGTCTCCAAATCCGCGGAGAAAAAAGACTCCCAGCTGTCGCATCGCTACATGCGCGCTCTGTCATACAAACCCGTACACTTGATGCGAGAGACAAATAAGTTGCGGAGACAAAACATGCACTTGGGCGCCCTCCCTAACACTACGTTAGAAGGAGTCACGACAAAACACAGTAATATGAATCCGGCTTTACTCATATCTTGCCTTTGATATGGACTCCTTTTTTCTTGACGGGGCCTTTCACTACGGGTTCCTCCTCCTCCTCCTCCTCCTCCTCTACATCATCATCGTAACTTAGTTTGAATTTCGATTTTAACATTTTAAAACTCTTGTAAGTCGTCGAAGAAAATGTAGTGACAAGTTTTGACACATTAGTTTGACTACTTAGCTCCATTTAAAAAGAAATCATTTGGTACGTTGATTTGATGAATGAGGTTTTTTTGTTGTTAATGGGACTCTTTTTTAGTGTTTCTTAAATAACTGGGCATTTTCACAAAAATGTACCCCCACCTTGAAAAATAATGCTTTTTTGATAGTATTATATCTTAAACTGTCTTTGGTCCCTATAAAACTGACATTTAATATACTATAAGAAAAAATATAATATTATGTGTTTAAAACGGGAATACTGTGAAAAATATACGCAATTATGTGCAGTCTTCGTAAGTAAGTAATCTGTCAATATCGACGTAAATCGATGTTGGATAAAAAAAAATCAATCTTGTTTCAGTGGATGCAAACACGAAGGTTAATCTGTAAATAAAAAAAAAAAAACAAATGAAAAATATAGTGACAAAAACTAAGATGAAGTAAGTTTGGTACTCAGTCAAAAAGGTCTTAGAAAAATATTTTTATAGCTCATGAAAATCACCATGTAAACTTTGCTTTGTGTTCAGGCATGTTGTGACTTTTCGTTCAGCATATATGTGACCGCTCAAATAGTCACAGCTGAAGTCACATTTGATTATCCTCTGGTAATAAATTCATCAAAACTTTTATTCAACTTAGATATAATAAGATTTTAAATCTGATTAACTAAAAACTTAAAGATAAATAGATAGAAATAAGCCAAAATATGGTCACATACCTTTTTTTTTTTTAAGCATGGGATATCATCTAATGACTCCTTCCGCTCTGGGTGGAGCGGAAGGAAGTGTCAGACTCTTACTGACTAAAACCCACCCGTGTTCTTCCTTAGTCCTTTATGTTCCGGGGCAGCGGTAATCCTTTCGGACAATCCTACCCCGGCAGGCTTCCGCCCTAACGGGCCCCCTTCCCTTATGCTGACATCTCTTTGAGGCGCGCGTGGAACACATACGCGCCGTCCGGCACGGGCCCGGTCCTGATCGAACGGTGAGCTACCCATTACTCTCCGTCCGTAGGTCCGCGCCTACGGTGGCCGGGAGTCATCCCGCGGCTCCCGACGCCCGGAGCGTCTCCCGCGGCGGCTGGGACGTGAGGCTCTTTCCCTCAGCCATTCCGCCACCTCCTTCGCTAGCATGACTGCTTCGCAGAAGGAGGTGACTGCCTCCCACTCCCTCTCGCTCCGGACCATGGCTTGAACCAGGGCCGGACGCGAGAGGTCGCCGCCGCTGCCGATCGCCTCTACGAGGACACGGCGGTGCTCCGCCCAAGCGGGGCAGACCTCTACCGTATGCTCCACCGTGTCCTCTGGGCGATCCTCGCAATGGTGACACCCGGGCGTCTCCTCCCGCCTGATGATGTGCAGGAACCTCCCGAAATATCCGTGTCCGGTGAGGACCTGCGTCAGGCGGTAGGTGAGAACGCCGTGACCGCCGTAGCCACTCCTCAAAGACGGGTCTTATCGCCACTATCGTGGCGTGCCCTGCGCTGGGTTGCGAAAGTCGCTCTTTCCATGCCACCATGAGATCGCGCCGGAGGTCCGTCCGCTCCGCCGCGATTTGCCGCGGAAGTGGAGTTTCCCCTCGGCGTAGTGCCTCCACGCGCCACTCATACAGGCGCGCGAGGACTATCGCCTCCAGATCCTATGGCGGCATTCCGGCAAGGAGGCTTGCCGCCTCGCCCGAGATCGTGCGGTACCCCCGGATCAGCCTTACGGCTACGGGCTACCACCTTTTGGGGCGCGTTCAGATAGTGGACGGCTCGCCGCCGCAGTGAACGCGCCCACACCGGGGCCTCATATAAGGCCATGGACCGCGCGACCCCCGCGTAAAGCCTCCGGCAGAAGGCGTTTGGCCTCCTCAGGTTGGGCAAGAGCCGCTTGAAGGCGGCCCCGGTCCGTTCCAGTTTGGGGGCCAAACGTCGGAAGTGTTCGACGAAGTTCCAGCGGCTGTCGAGGACGAGATCCAGGTATTTCATCGTTGTCTCGACGCCGATGTGACAAAACTGAATGTTCCAGAAAGGACAATTTTTTTGATTTAAATTTTTTATTCTTTTATTTTTGTAATTAGGTTATTATACTTTAACTAGTATCACATTAATTGATTATCCTGGACCAAATAAAACCTTAAAAGAGGGTATCTTTCTCACAAAGTAGTTAAGAAATAATTGAATGAATGCGTAAGACTAAGCAGGGGACAGCGCAAAATCACCTATTTTTCAGTAGTTATTTATAATTTACTTAGATTTATTTGGGATTATGTTATACTTTTTATTAAAACAACAAAATATTATATACGTTTATTCCTTTGATAACGTATGTAAATAATTCTGGCAACTACTTCATAAATAAAATTTAATCGAATTCGAGGGACAGTTGAAAATCAGGGGGGTGTACATTTTTGTGAAAATGCCCAACTACGTTTACGATGTTTAGACACTGACGCAGTGATAAGCGAACACACGATGATAGCTGATCAAAATGTATGAAAGAATAACGTGTTTCGCAGGAGAGACCGGCAAATAACACCGATATCTAAAAACTAAATTTTATAAAGACCATTGTCATTTCCTCAGGTATCATTTTCCTCAAGCGTCCCCGCGACGCGCACACCTCAACAGCACATCGAAGTAATCCTACGCAAGCTAGCCAACTCCCTGAACATGCGGGGGGAGCATCCTCACAACTACGTGCTGAAGGTGTGCGGGCGCGAAGAGTACCTGTTCGGAGACTACCCCCTCATCCAGTTCCTATACATCCAGGAGATGCTGGCCACTGATGGCGTGCCGCAAGTCATGACGGTCAGCATGGACAAGCTACCGCTAACGCGTGAGTTGGTGATCTGTGTTGTTTTATTATTGTCTTTGGGCTGTTTTATATAGATCAGTTATAGTATATCTATGTCTTAATGTACTTTTCATTCAAAATCTAAACTACTAGTTTTGTCAAAACGTTTTGATTTAAGCACCAAGATCATTTGTGTTTTTCATATTTATGAACCAGCTTTCCTTAGGGTCTGTCCACTTATATATCGGAATTGCCTTCTGGACTCTGTGCCGTCTCTGGTCGCTCGATCCACCCATATGGTGGATCTTGGATTTCAACTTGTCTACACATGTACGGACTGAAAGCGACGTAAATAAACATAGACCCGGTTAGTTCGAAGACTAGAAGGTGCTGTCCAACAGTCTCAAAGTTTTCATAAACTTTCATTCATCCTTCAGTAAACCTCCATCAGTAGTATGACAACTATTGCAGCCTTATTAAAAAACAACGGTATTCTTTAGACCCAGGCTTAAACCATCGAGCCTGTTTGAAATTTGAACTTTATTCCGACGGGGTTAAAGTTCTAATTACAAAAACCGAAGTTAAAACTGAGTATAAGTTGTCAAGATTCGAAATATACTAGCTCGGTGGTTTGGGCTTGGACTAAGTTACAACTCGTTTTGTGAAAAGACGCTTCGACTAAACCTGTAAATTTATACTGCTCTACCATTGAAGAATTCAAGGTTATAGAATTAAATACTGACATGATCATACCCCACAGTAAACCGCGACCTGCCCTACTATCCGTACTGCCTGCCGGAGCGGAGACGACTGACCTCGGAGCACTCCAACACGATGCGACGGAAGAAAAACGAGTCGGCGTGGAACATAGAGAAACACTACTCGTGTGTCGTACAGAGTGTCAGCAAACTTAACGTGGACCCTGGGAATGGTGCTGCGGTGAGTTTCTTGATGTTTATTAGTGGATGGCATGAATAAGGGTATTTTGACTTTTATTTTGTAATAAAATTTCTCGAAACGTAGAAAAAATATAAGGAATAATAAAATAAAAAAAATAAAAACAAAACTCTCTGCACTGGGAGAATACGGCCCACTCCCTCTCACCGAGAGGTCTGTCCCCCAGCAGTGGGAACATTATAGGATGATTATGCTTATGATATCTCAAAAAATGGCCAAGTTCACACCTTTTAAGTTCACACCAATTTAAAGGAAATAAAGGATAATCAATAGATAATATTACATCACTTATAATGTATTGTTTAAATATTCGTTTACAGTATAGTAGCATCTTCTTAATAAAAAATGTTTTAGTATTCTTCTCTTTAAGATACTACGCTCCATCGCTCTTTGGCAAACCTTGAGTTTGGACTTCTGAGCCTCTGTCAAAGACCAAGTCTGGGCGCCATAGGTTAGGATAGGCAGGATATACATGTCGACGAGCTTACGCTTTAGTGAAATAGGAAGGTCGGTATCTTAAAGATTAAACTCACCGACCAAATTCGCAACACCACAATACGCTCCAAGACAGGTATCGCCGATGTTGGCGGCAAGTCTGCGAGGCTGAAGTGGGACTGGGCGAGTCACACTTATAGGATGCAGCCATACAGATGGGCCAAAGTCGTCACACAGTGGGTGCCTGAAGACGGACGTCCTCACCGAGGCAGGCCTAAGAAACGCTGGCGTGACGATTTAGACTCATTCCTAACCGACTGGACGGAGAAGGCACAGCACAAGGAAATGTGGAAGAAAATGGGGAAGGCCTTTGCCCAGCAGTGGGACAGAGGCTAGCGGAAAAAAAAATCTTCTCAATTTATTTGCTCGAATATTCGCAGGTAATATGCCAAGCTGGCATCTTCCACGGCGGCAAGCCCCTGTGCGAGACGCAGAAGACAGTGGCCGCGGTGATGGCGGACGGCGTGGCCGTGTGGGACCAGGAGCTCACCTTCCCCATCTGGGTGTCCAACCTGCCGCGCATGGCGCGCGTGTGCTTCGGGGTCTACGAGGTCACCAAGAGCAAGAGCAAGAGGAGAGGGAAAGACTCAAATAAGGTCTGTGGCATTTTGATTATATAGACTTTTTGTGTTATAGGTTGTAATAGTTTTAAAACAGTGGTTGTACTGCTGACTATATGAAGATAGGAACTTTACTTTTTGTAAATTATTTCATCACCAATGGTCGTAAAACGGTGCAGGAAAACCGGCAAGTCCTAGAACCAAAAATTCGAAGACATGTGACATCTACCAACTCGCACTGGGCCCGCGTTGTGGATTATGGTCAATTCCCTCTCATAAAGAGGAGGCCTGTGTCCCAGCAGAGGGAACATTATAGGCTGATTATGTTATGTTATATAGATAGACACACCTGCTATTCCAAGATATCGAATCATTATTCGTATTTCATTTAATTTATTAGGTGTTCCTGTAGATAGTGCGATATATTCTTTATGTTCCTTGGCAAGCCCACAATTGAAACAGTACGACGAAGTCGTCAGTGGTGGTTCCACGAAGTTTGATTTCCTCGACTGTCTAAATTCGTCCTAGCTTATTTTCTTAGCCATATTGTTTGTGCCATTTACGACATTTGTGCCTCTAGTTCATCAATAGTTTTCTAAAACATCCCCCCATCTATTCCAGGAGGGTGTAAACAGACTGACGTGGGCGAATACGATGATATTCGACTACAAGGAGCAACTGCGCACAGACGGCGTCACGCTGTCCATGTGGACGCACGTCGCCGACGACACGCAGGGCGACGACCTCGTGCTGCATCCTTTAGGAACTGTCGTGTCCAATCCTAACACGGACTCCTGCGCTGCCTTGCAGGTTAAGTTCTCTAAGTAAGTATTAAGAAGAAAAATTTTGATTTATCTCAAATACACATACGTTGTAGCAAAATACTAACAAAAAAAAAAAAAAATACGGTGCCCATGGGGACGCGCATCGCCGACGACACACAGGGCAGGGAACTGTCATGTTCTATCCTAATAGGAACTCCTGCGCAGCTTTGCCGGTTAAGTTCTTCAAGTGAGTATGAAGAAGAAACAAGTTTAATCACAAATAATACATATTTTAAGCCTACAATAACTATGACCTAGTCTTGGATGCAGAATGCAGCTCCACCCTCCCGCCTCAAGAATATGCACATGCAGAAGATGCGGTTATTACGATGCAACATGCAACCGAAAACCTGTACTAGATACGTGTTTCGCCCGACCATAGAGCGTCTTCATCGGCGACGAGTCAACATCTCCTGAAAATACATTAAATAAATAAAAACGAACAGCAAAACATATCAGTGAAAAAAATTTCGAAGTGAAAACTTCTTTAGGCGCGTTGGGCATTTTTTGAGATGGGATAAGACCATTGAACCATTGAACAGTGTCGCTGTTACCGACACCGCGCTATATTCGGATGTGTTCGGCTGTCCTCGGGATGTACTCGGTTTTAACGTATTTCCGATATGTCAGTGAGTGAGTGATGAAAGTATTCTGTTTGTGTTTTGTTTATATGACTATTAAAAAAATACACGTAATTGTTCAAGTTTTCACTTCTGTCGGCACTCCCGGAGTGCCACTTTTTTTTTTCATCTTAATCTTCTGTGAAGTTTGAAATTAAGCCTTAAAAAAAACAATCATTTCAGTTATACATCGTAGTATGTTTTTCTTGTACAGGAAACCACTACTGCTCACCTCGTTGACAATGCATTGCCTGAAAATTACGAAAAACGTACGTTATTTCTAATTTAACCATTAAAATGTATTTTTCCAGTTACGACTGCCAGTACCCCGTTCTATTTCCTAAAGAGGAGACAGTGAAGAAGGATGACTCGGAACATACCGAAACCGTGTCCCCGGATGCGATGGAGAGGCTAAGCAGGGACTATGAGAGGCTACGAGCCTTCGCAGAAAAGGATCCTATGTATGAGATGCACGAACAGGACAAGAAAGACATCTGGGCTTCAAGGTAAAGTATAACGAATTTTTTGTTTAAATCGACAGGATTTTAAACCTGACAAACCAATTTCTAGCAACTGCAAATCCTGTTACAATACTTTTTTGTGGTGTTCAACCAAACAAATGCAAAGAACATGAAGCTCTAGGTAAATAATTCAAATGTTTTAGAAATTTTACCGAATTTAATTAGAAAAGAAAATTAGTTTAGAACTGAAATTAAAGCCCAGCGCAGACAAAAGCAAAAGATTTGAGACTGAACCTTAATAATCAATGTTGAGTATCGAGCGCTCGAGGACGAGAAAACTTGAGGAGAGAAGTCTATTGATGTTTGCGTCTATACGTGTGCAACTTAGCATTATATGTCACTCAAAATAAAGTGTATAATGCTGTCATCGGCAACAAAAAATAACACCAATACATAATTTCCCAGGGAACGTTTCCGCAAAGAAGCCCCGGAGCTCCTCCCGAAGCTGCTGTCGTGCGTGGAGTGGGGCGAGCGCGCGGAGGCGGCGGGCGTGCGGCGCCTGCTGGCCGACTGGCCGCTGCTGCGCGTCGAGTGCGCGCTCGAGCTGCTGGACTACGCCTACGCCGACTGCGCCGTCAGGAGCTTCGCCGTCAAGTGTCTCGGCAAGATCAGGTCAGACTTACTAAATGGTACAGTTGACACACAACTTTAAGGCGCCTATCAGCGCTATGTCACCGTAATTGGAATTAAATAAGTGTCTAAAACAATGTAAAACATAATATCGCGCCAGTCTTTCGCGAAGGGCTCGGCAGAGGTATACCTACCTATATTACACCCATCGCGGCGATAGTCTCGCCGTGCTATCAAACTTTCACCGCGATGATATCGCCGTGTAAAGACACGTTCTAAGAGAGTGTATAGAAATACGTGGCATGACGATAATATCGCCGTGATTCTCTCGCCCGTGGAGACGGCCCCTTAGTCCCAATGTAATAGGGGACGAACCTATACTATAATGTCAGCATCTTTACTCAAGTATCTGGACCATCATAGCTATTCATAGCCACTCGATACTCTTTCGTACCGTATCTAAACGCTGTTCACAAGTCCAAAACTCGAAAATTTTGTCAGTTAAAATCAACTAGACCACGGCTATTGGGCATATTACGGGGCAAGGAAAATCTGGTTATCGAAATGTGTCGTTTTCGATACAACAGAAGGTCGTATGCTGGTCCGGTCATGGACTGGGAAAATATTGCTTGCATACGGTTTGTTGTTTTTGTTCACACATGTCCGTAAACCGGCTGGCTGTCAGTGCTCCAAACATCCCCTGAAAAAAAAACACTGTCCGAAAATCCCTGAAAGTTATGATGTTAGGCTATTGTTGTCGTATTCACGCTCGCTCCATGACGCTTAGATAACTACTGCAAGTGTTCCCGATGTATTCCCAAAAAAAGCTTCATGAATGCAAATTGCAATAGTATAAAATATTGTATTATCTTCCACAGTGACAACGACCTCCTCCTGTACCTCCTGCAACTGGTGCAGGCGTTGAAACACGAGTCGTATCTCATGTGCGACCTCTCCGTGTTCCTACTCAAGAGGGCCTTCAAGAACATGACAATCGGACACTACCTCTTTTGGCATTTAAGGTAAGGTTATGTTAAAATTATTATTGTACTTACGAGTATCTGATCGCTATCATATTTATTTTGCGAAACTTAACACACGTGATGGGTATCAAAACCTAAAAAAAAAAACGGTCAAGTGCGAGTCGGACTCGCACACCGAGGGTTCCGTACAAATTTGTAGATATGTAAATAGTTTTGAAATTATTTTTTTTTTGTAATGTAACTACAAATTTACTGTTTTCGGATTTTTTTTCCTTTACTTGTGCTACATGACATTGCTTCTTGCCAAATTTCATGATTCTAGGTCAACGGGAAGTACCCTATAGGTTTTGATTCCGGAACATAAATGCCCGTATCTTTTGATTGCGTCGACTTAGAAGTTTGGTTTTTTCACTGCTTCGAGGGATTGCAGCCCTGAGTATTTGATATTAATTTCAACTTTATAACTCCACGCGTTTCTGAGAAAAAGGGTCTTGACTGACGGACAACGAAGTGATCTTATAACGGTTCCGTTTTTCCTTTGGAGTTACGGAATCCTAAAAAAGATTTAAAAATATCTAAATAAATTATTTCGAATAACTATAGCTATGAATGCGTCGTTGGTGTAGTGGTCGCAAGCGCTACTGCTGAGCATGAGTTCCTGGGTTTGATTTCCGGGTCGGGCAAAGTTTTATTGGGTTTTTTAATTTGGAATTTCAATAGAATCTTGGAGTCTGGATTTGCGCCCGGTTGATGGCAGTAGGCTCGTCCCCTAGTACATGGGACTCAAACATATCTGGTCAATTGTAGGTGTACTGTAGGTACACCTCTGCCTTAGTCTTCGTGGAATACAGGTGTTAGGTCATGTGAATCTATATAATATAAAATTCAAAGTCCTGACTGACTGATAAATCAACGCACACCCTAAACCGCTGGTCCTAGACACATGAAATTGGGAGGGTGCGTTCTTTGTGAAGACTAGGTATCCACTAAGAAAGGATTTTTCGAAATTCCACCCCTAAGAGGGTGAATGAGGGGAGGGTGAAATTTCACGCGGATGAAGTCGCGGGCAGAAGCTAGTAGTTTATAAATATGTTTTTTGGGATGCATGAAGAAGCCTCCTCTTGTAGCGCAGTTTGTTCCACCAGTTACTCAACTGAACCGAGCGTTCGGCGCATCCTGGACATTTACACCCAACACCTTATTTAACTGGCTAATTCTTCCCTTGCGGTGGTAGGGCTAGCGCCCGCCTGGTTTGCGACCACCTCCCCACCGGAGTCCGGCATCAAGCAGCCTGTTGTGTTTCGTCGATGCGTGGGAGTTCCAGTACCTTAGACATCTTCTGGGCACGCTCGTTCCATCATAGACCTCATCCATAGCTTTCCATCCGGCGTGATCGAGGCCAAGAGCGAGCCCCTTCAGAAAAATAAATAAATACTATAGCTGATCTCCTGGTCAGACCGTGTATCGCGTGGACTTTTGTGGCTTAATTAAAGTTAGTAAAAATATTTTTAAGAATTACCAAAAGTCATGACACCAGAGCTTGTCGTACTACGAAAACCACCGTTCCTTACTTACTCGTAATGGTACCATGGTAAGGTTACCATGTACTGTATTATCTTTTTAACATAAATTTTCCAATATATTGTCCTAAGGTCTGAGATGCACGTGCCGGCAGTAGGCGTCCGCTTCGGTCTCCTGCTGGAGGCGTACTGCCGCGGCTGTCAGGATCACATCAACAGCCTCACAAGACAGATCACTTGTCTCGACAAACTTAAATGTAAGTATGCTCTGTATTGTCTGTCTTATTATGTTTGCTTTATCATTGAACTGGGAACTGATTACGTAAAATGAATGAATAAAAAAAAAACCTAAAGCTACACAGAAGGAGCATACATGTATCATGTTTAAGCCGGGTACAAGTAACTAAAATGATTTTCTATTCTGACGATATCTAGACAGTACAGTATTTTTATCTCACGAAGCGACGCGCGTTTTGTTTGTAGTTACCATGTGTATAAACACGTTGTGAAAATGTGTGTGTGTGTGCAAATGTTTTGTATTCACAAAAACAAGATAGCGGCAATATGTAGTTCTGATTTTGACCACGCATCAAATTAACCATGTAGTACTTCACGGCGGTTCTGATAAATGTTTCCCATCATTCACTTTCGCCTATAAACTCATTCGTAATACAGTTGTCTGAGCATTATTTTGGCTGTGTCAGGGGCCAGCCAATGCGTGCGCAAGAAGAAGGAGATAAAGCAAGCCCGCGCCGCCCTCATCCATCACCTGCAAGAGCAGCACTGTGTCGAGACACTGTGTGATTTTGTGTCGCCGCTTAACCCTAGTTTTGTGTGCAAGAGGATCAAGTAAGTGTAAATGAAATACACAGCTGGCCTGAGGTTTTGCTGTGAAGAATTTTTTTTTTTTTATTAGTTTTAGAGCCAAGTGAACTATAGACAGTAATATTAGGTGGTATAACTAGTAGATTGTACAACTAGTGCATAAAAGAAGCCATGTTAGCCCGAGACGTTATAGTTAAGTCGAGGGGTAAAATGGCTCGTTTATGCCCGAGTTAAACACTCTGCTTTTCACTTCGATTGCGAGAAAATGAAACAGGCATAAAGTATATAACAGTAATTTCACTGTTCAAAAATGTTGTAAAATTGACGAAGAGAATCCCGCTACAAAACGTATTATTTTTGAATTTTCAACATGATTGTGTCATTAGACTTGGGTACCTACTTCATACTGCCAAGTCATAAAAATGTTTCTTTGCGTTTTTAAATAATAAATGACAACTATTTTATCTGGTTTTATTAAATTAACATTAGAAAACACGGAACTGATATAAATTAAAGCAAATGAAATAAAATAACGACTTTAATCTGCGAAGTTTTATTTTACGTGTGTGGCTGTTGGGCCTGAATATATTAGTCTTAGAAAAAAAAATACTTTATGCACTAGAACATAAACAGCGATTTTATGTCGCCTACGCACAACATAAACACGAACTTTTAGAGCATGAGAAGTGAAAAAGTTATTTGTGTTTTGATCATTTCTGTCACCATTATAAAGGCACCGTAACGCTTATTTAAACATGTATAATTATGCTAAACTCAATTTAAAAACAATTAGCAAAACAGTGTAATTTCATTGGTTAAAAAGAAATTATGTAGCCAAAAAAAAAATCGCCAACCACCAACAGTTCATTTTAAAAAGCACATTTGAAATGTGTTAAAAAAAACTGGTTTCTTTCGTAAACTTCAATACGCTATTTACGCTAAAATTTCATGTCCTAGGCCGGATGACTGCCGAGTTATGGACAGCAAGATGCGGCCTCTACAACTCCGGTTCGAGAACGCGGACCCCTCGGGGGCCGACATTAGCATCATATTGAAGATCGGTGACGATCTGCGACAGGATATGTTCACGCTACAGATGTTACGGATCATGGATAGACTGTGGAAGAACCATGGATATGATTTTAGGTGAGTTTAATACTATTATATTGCCACATAAAACGTGGACCCCTCGGAAGCCGACAATATCATCATACTAAAGATCGGCGACGATCTGCGACAAGATACGTATCATGGACAGGTTGTGGAAGAACCATGGATATGACTTTAGGTGAGCTTACTTTCTTCAGTTGACCCGCATGTTAGGAGTGTCTATAAGCTGTGGGAGAAATGTTTTATAAATGCTGGTTGAACCCGAACCAATATCGATGCTTGGGACTGACAAAAGGCATGTAAATGTAGTCGGTGGTCGCACGCGTGTTTATTGATTTTATAAATTGCTTGAATAGCACTTCTGCAAAGGAGTGATGGTTCGAATTACCCCATAATTATGAATACATTTGAATTAATTAAGAACATTTTGCTAAAAAGAAAAAGTTAAAAGTTAATTATGAATATTTTGCTGCGAGGCATGCCAAAGTTAACTGATTTATTTTAACTTGACCAGTAAATATACCTATAAAATTCAAGAATTATAAAGAGAATTGCTCATTCTAAAATTTGCAAGTTCTTATGAAGAACCATGGAAGCGTAAATATGGTGACGTTATAAAAGAATATTCTTATTTATTGTTGTTGTTACCACTGGGCCACACACGAAAAAAAAAGTAAAGCGCTTTATTTTGTGTACTTAAATTATTTAATCACCACTGCTCTCAAAATGGTGAAGGAAAACATCGTGAGGAAACCGACATGTCCTTGAACCAAAAATTCGAAGACATGTGACATCTACCAACCCGTAGTGGACCCGCGCGGTGGCACAGAGCAGAATCCTGTGTCCCAGCAGTGGGAACATTATAGGCTTATTGTTACTAATAAAAAAATGCTGTCCGAAATAAACATAACATTATTTTAATCCATGTTATCTTTCCCCAGAATGAACCCCTACAACTGCATCTCGATGGAGTACGCAGTAGGTATGATCGAGGTCGTGGAGGACGCGCAGACGGTCGCGTACATACAGAAGCAGAGCGCGCTCTTCAATGCCGCTTCCACTATCTATAAGTCTACGTTATTACGTGAGTATTGTATTAGTTCCTTGTTTCCTTTTATTTTTTAATCTTTTAAGGGTTCCTGGTTTTATTTTTGGGGTTATTTACCCAAAGGGTGCCAACGGAACCCTATTACTAAGCCTCCGCTGTCCGTCCGTCCGTCCGTCTGACTGTCAGCGGGCTGTATCTCATGAACCGTAATAGGCAGACAGTTGAAATTTTTACAGAGCGTGTTTCTATTGCCGCTATAACAACAAATAATGAAAATAAAATAATACAAGAAACTTGTTGTTTTCGGCGTTTTTTGCCTTGTGGTACAGAACCCTTCGTGTGCGAGTCCGACTCGCACTTGGCCGGTTTTTAATCTTTTAGTTTGTTTTCTACATGATTCGCCTTTTATATTACGACATGTAAGCAAAGTCTACCAGTGTTTTAGTCCTGTAAAAGAGTTTCATGACTGTCGGAGATCAGTGCCTAAAGCACTGAAGAGAGGAACATGAACCCCTAAGAGGTTAAATGTGCTGTAAAGCGCTGTTTTACAAAAAATATTAGTATTTACGTTAGGAAAGCAGACTTAAAAAAAAAGTAGCAGTTACGTCGATGTTTCTCCAAATGAGAGATATAATAACTTTTAGCCACTAATCAATACTTTATTCTCATCGCAGAATGGCTACGAAGAAACACAGAGAACAACGAGGCTGCGTTCAACAAGGCTGTGGACGAGTTCACGATGAGTTGCGCCGGCTACTGCGTCGCGACCTACGTGTTAGGTATTGCGGACAGACACCCGGACAACATCATGGTCAAGACTAGTGGACAGGTGAGCCAAGAACCATTCATGCTACAGGGGTATTAGAACACGGGTTATTTTGTAACCTATCTAGAAGAACGCCACCCACTAACTAGATTAAGAAACTATATGCTTGTGCTTTATACAGAACACGAAAACGTAAACGTAAAGAATAAATTCTTTAGCTCTTATTATTTTACTGTTAGTAAAGATCTTATTATTTGTTTTCCCAAAAACTTCAATAACACCGGTATTTTCCAACAGCTATTCCACATAGACTTCGGTCACTTCCTGGGCCACTTCAAACAGTGGTACGGGTTCAAGCGAGAGCGCGCGCCCTTCGTACTGACGCACGACTTCATACACGTCATCAACAAGGGACAGAAGGGCTCCGGCGATAACTTGCCTATCGACTTTAAGATATTTAGGGAGCATTGTGAAACGGTGAGTGATATATTTTTATAAACTGTTTGACCTCGAGCTAGACCTCGGCCCAGTGGTAACGGCTTCGACTCACGAGTACGTAAGCCGTGGGTTCGAACCCAGACAGGCACTTTACTTTGTGTAAATAATTTCATCACCACTGCTCTCAAAACGATGAAAGAAAACATCGTGAAGAACCCTTTGATGGTGTTTAAATGATTATTGCTTTAACCAGCTGAATGCCGTAATTACAGAAACAATTAAAAAACCATTGTGTTTCACGTGGATCCATGTTCGATACGGTGGGTTAACCAATCAGATAAATTGTCAAAAAGTTGTTTCCAAAATAACCAAACTAAGCGATCATAAAAACCCTTTTATTTTTTGTATTACGATTATATTTTAAACCAGTATATTGTTAATTTTTCACAGGCGTTCAAAATCCTCCGTAAGCACGGACATCTAATTCTGTCACTGTTCTCAATGATGATCTCGACGGGTCTGCCCGAGCTCAGCTCGGAGAAGGATCTGCAATATCTACGTGAAACTTTGGTGAGTATTATTATCTTACTTCTATCATTTTCCTAACTCAAAAAAGCGGTTGCCTGGAAAAGATCGTAGAAAGCGATAAAGCTGCCCATTGTATATTTTGTAGTGTTTGATTTATTTTTTGTTATGTAGTTTTGTGGTGTACAATAAAGTATGTAATAATAAATATAAATAAAAGCATATAAGTAAGTAAGTATATAAATGTACGCCTTCCAAAGGACCGGGACCCCAGTCCCGAGAAATATCATAAAATATAAATAATAGCTATTTTATAGAGCGACTTCCATTTGCATTCGCATCCCCACGTCTTATTCAAGAGACGAATTGAAGTCTGGCTTTTTTTATTAGCCATTAAGGTCCCACTGCTGGGCAAAGGCCTCCCCCTGCTCTCTTTCCGCCTCTAAGTCTGGCTTATACAACTCAAAAAGTTGGTTAACAGTTTCACAAGCCAAATACATCCCTCAGTCATTCGAATTATCTATTAAGTATATACCATCGACTCAAAAATAAAAACTTAGCCTTTCGAATAGGGTGTTCACTCATCCTCCATAGAAAAGGCGGGAACCTCCGATCAGACGGGTGTCGTGTCTGGTTGGCTACTGCCCGACACATAATGTCGGGACGTTGTTTATATGCTAGTTGCGCGGTAAACTCTGCTTGCGCGATGCAGGGTTTTTGTGTGACGTCAGTGCGATCTGTAGTTCGCATGTGATGGTGTAGATGCCGCCACATTAAGTAACCAAAACAATCTCTTAAATAACAAAATGTCACAGGTAATGGATCTATCGGAAGAAAAAGCAATGGAGCACTTCAGACAGAAGTTCAACGAAGCCATGAAGAACAGATGGACGACATCGTTCAACTGGGCCATCCACAACATCGACAAGAACAACTGACAGTGACCCGCGAGCCGTCGGCTCCCGCCACCACACACCCACACTACTCTGTAAAACGACATGGCCGACCCGTCATACGGTAAAAGAGGTTATAACACTCACTTTAACTACTGGAAATTTGTCTCACTGTACATGTAAAGTTACTACTCGCCTAATTGTATATAAAATACGGTGAAATTAATTTATTAAGTGGTAAAAGTGAGTGAAAATTAAATAGATATTCTGTTGAACTTTTGTTCAACAGAATATCTATATTTATATATATATTTGTTTTGTGTTTTGTTTTGTTGAGTTTTACGGCAGACTTTTGTCTGCCGTAAAACTATCATATAATGTCCAGTTTACAACAGCGGACGTAAGTGGCAATGCATATAGCTACATTAAAAAAAAAACTGAGATAAAATACGAGGTAATTGAAAACTAATCATTTTGGCATTTTAATCAGTTTATATTTACCGTTCGTTAGCATACATTTTTCGAGGTTTTTAATGGACTGCTATCAAATGTGTATTAATCGATCCTTTTTAATTACTATATCGGTTAGACGAGTATTAGTAATGCCTTATTGAACTGAAGTAATATTTGAAATTGTTGTAAATTTTTTACACTGGAAACAATATTAGATAATCTAGCGATGAATTAGCGTATGAGATTAGCAGAATCATTTTCAGCGTTGTGGCAAATAAAATGTTGGTCAATTACTGAGAACATTCTCGTTGTGACGAAACCATTGTCGATATTTGGAATAGATAGGACGAGTATAGAATAAGGCTGCCTATCCATTGACGCGATTGATTTTTTTGCAATCCTATTGGTTAATATTTCTCAGTTTCTCCGCTCCGCAACTTCGCTCCGTGTCAATGGACAGGCAGCCTTAGCCCCGGTTCGCACAGGCGTGTTTTTTACTCACTACTAAGAGAGTAGACCGGAAGACGTAGCGTTGGAACTTGGAAGGCCTCCCACAAGGTGGACCGACGACCTTGTGAAAGCTGCAGGAACCCGTTGGATGCGAGAAGCACAGAACCGGTCGAAGTGGAGGTGCTTGGGGGGGGGGAGGCCTATGTTCAGTAGTGGACGTCTTTCGGCTGAAATGATGACTAAGAGAGTTGAAAATACAATAGTGTGATCTTTTTGACGCGCTTGGATGCTCTCGGTTGGATTATAAATGCTCGGATTAACACCAAGAGTTGAAAATCCAGTGCGCGATAAAATCCCCCTACGATAATTTTACGTCTGTGCCGACGTGGGCTTAATCATTTTTTAAGGACTTTTGAAATAACAGTATTTCTATAGACCTTCCGTGGCTATTTTTGCCTTTATTAGATTCTGATACTATATGGGGCTGTTCATTTATTACGTATAGCGATTTGAGGGGGGAAGGGGGTCCAAACAAGTCTTATTTTTTTTTTACGTGGGGGTGGGAGTGGTTTAGATTGTTCTTACGTAAGATCACAAAAGTAAGCAAAAATTATAAGTTTTTAATTTTTTTGCTACTTTTTCTTTGCTATTTTGGTAGATACTGATCTTACGTAATATTGAAAGGGGGCGGAGGGGATTCATCCAAGCTTTATTTTTTCTTACGTAGTTTTCAGAACGTGGTCAAAATTGTCTTACGTAATAAATGAACAGCCCCTATTACACTGATTAAACTCGAGTAACTGCATCGTTTGGAGACAATGGTTATCGCTCGCCCCTCACAAGCATTTTTACTGATTGAACTGATATACTAACGGATTAATCCCGTTCACATAAATTAAACTTAAATATTTATACAAACAAGGATAGAACTACTTAATAGTTTATCCAGATAAGTGGAAACATTTCAAATGAATTAGATCGCTAGACCTGAATTTTGTATAACGGCTGTAAGAAGAATTTGGAAATGTATGACGGAAACGTGTCAGCTCTATATCAATTTAAAATATTACTATGAACATAACAATTGTGTTATAAATACATCGTAATGGTTGAAATACAATCTATGCCAGGGTATCTTTATTTGAGAACTTACTGCAAAGAAAAAACAGTCGGTATACACGGTGGCAGGGAAATCGGTGCGCAAACTGTAATCATGAATTCAGCTCATGAGACCCCCTAGAGTACAAAATATATAAAAAAAAAATCTGCTGTATCATAGACCTACGCGGTCAAAACATATGGAACATCAATTTGTTTTAAATAACTACCGAAAAATTTCTACGCTAGGTGGTCTAGAATCTTGTGCTGAATGCATGGTTGTTGGGAATCGAACCCAACACAATATCTTGCGCGCGGCCTGCACGCGCAGGCAGATACTACTCGCTTCTACGGACTCCACCGCGACGGACGATAATCCTTAGGTACTTAAATTATTAATTATTTTGTCCGGGAAAGTTTATATTTGTAGATCAGACGGCATTAAACCAATTCCTATCTATACAGCCCACTCTTTTATTGCTCCCCGCGCTAACAATGGTGGTCACAGGTTGCGCGTCGGTGTACCCGCCACCCTGTATTTATCTGCTAACCGAATCCTGTTGTACTAGTCAATATTGTCTATGATTGTATCTGTCCACAATAGTTAGATAACCAACCTGAACCATATGTGGGCAGGGAATAGTTAAACAAACTGGCATGGATTGTATTAAGACAAGATTTTCGCACTTAAATTGAAAATTTGTAGCATTTCTACCTATTGATCATTTTTGTAACAAAATTCTTAACTTGTGAACGGGATGAGGTTGTCCAAGACTGAAAATTGTTAATGAAAAGTTAGGCGCAATGACGCAAGCTACCGTGTTGGTCATTAGCTAATTAACTTACGATATAAGACACTATGTAGTGTCAAGTTAGATCTACCAATGTAAGGCTACATTGCCGTGTAACAACCTGACATTTGTCAACGTATATGATATCAAAACTATCAAAAGGGTGTGAAAAGGCACTAATTTGCTGTCGACCAATCATATATTATCCTGATGTTTGATGTAGAATATCAACATTTCGTCTCGATTTTTAATTCGACCTCATCGCTCTAAGTATAGAAAATTCACGATTTAACTTAGGAGCTTCGAAAAAGTTATAAACTTGTAAAATGTATCCCCATAACGTCGTATAGTTACGGCCCAGACATTCCGATGTCGCTCATTATTTCGGATTAATTGAGAAGTATACCGATGACTTATGATTTTTTAACTATTATCCCCAGTTTTTTTTTTTATAATAAATTAATGGATTTTTCTAAATTCTAGAAATATTTGAGTCACCAAAATTGATGCAGTTTTTAGTGACGTCATGTCTAGGGCCTTCAGAAGGTAGTAAGGTGTGCGGCGGCATATTTGGCTGTGATATAATCGCACTGCGTATGCGCATTAAGTTGAAGGACTTGCTTTTAAGATGTTTAGTTCGGACTTGAGGTTAATTAATAATAGTCGTCACTGATTACTTAGTTATCAAACAACTGATTATGTTTGATAATTAAGTCTAGTATAATTATCTAAACTTTATGATAACTTATTATTTGAATAGTAAAGCAATTTGGAAGGAAACACGTGCAAATAGCTGCCATATTTGGCAGCCATAATTTGTATTATAATTATATTAATTCTTTGTTGGACTAGCTTGAAATCTTGTCTCTTTGAAGAGAAAAAAAGAAGGGTTATACTTATTACCTATCTATTTAAAATAATAATAGATGTTAAAATTGTATGGAATTTGTATTTAGTTTCGTTAGGTGTTAGAGTTTGGATCAAAATTTAATTTTACTCTTTAGGTTAAGGCATGTGTATACTAGTTATTGGTAAGGGTATTTGTGGAGAAGGGAAAGAGAGGATAAGGACAGCTGCCGCACTCTTGAAACCTGATGAAATATAGTAATAGACATTTTTTTAATGCATGGTATCCAGTGCTCCTTTAAAAGAGAAATAAGGAGCCATTCAATAATTTAAAATAGAGCTTCATTTCACACACAATAAAAAGAAACTAGGCTTATATTCATCAAAATTTATTTTCACATTGCATCAAACGGTTTTAGGGTAAATATCGTGCATTTTAAAAGTGATCCACCCTACATAATATTAGGCGAATTGCTCTCATTTATAAGCATAGATGTAATTAGTGAAAACATAATTTTTGCACGTTAATTTCGAGTCCCTCGCGATGTGAAAGCGACGATATTCTTTTATCGAATAACGTATTCGATTATCAAAATTACGATTCGATCTATTCGAAAAGGAGTTACGTCGCTACTGGTATATAATTTAAATCATAGGCTTAGCAGTATTATATTGTCATATGTTCGTAATCAAAGTAAACACTCGCTTTAAAGTTTTTGTATAACTTCGCGCTACCTCAAGCTGTCGTGTATTCATCGAAAAGAATTGATTTGCCCCATTTAAGAATCCATTTTGAAATTAACAAAAAAACATTATTCATTTTATGTAACACATCTATGTGCGCATTGTCACCCGAGCAATGTTAGAGATTGATGGGCTTAGCAACATTTCCCAGTAGATACGTGAACTTACCATAGCTTAAAAGATAACTACATAGAACAAAATTAGCACTCGTTGGAAAGTTCTAGAGAAAATATATACGACCTACAGTCGATTGATATGAATTTTATTATAATAAAATGCCTTATCATTATAGTTTAGAGTTAAGTTGTTGCTACACGGCAGTTGTGAACGTTTTAGGTAAATTGTTATGCGGTTCAATATAGTGTTATATCGCCCAATATACGAGTAATTTATTACTCTTAACTTGAATTTAAAATCTTAGATAATTATCAAGTTTTAGAACAACAAACTCAATGTCAAATATGACAAAGTTCAAATTCGATTGCAACAACAATAAATTACAAAACATTGTCACTCAAAAATCAACTTAGACTACATAGTGCTAAAGTTGATAGTTGAGTAAATGTCAATGGATCTAAATTACATAAGATTTTGAATTCAAGTATACATAGGTAGCTCTCAAATTCATGCTGCAATTTAGACAATGACCGGTCATTACTTGATAATTTTACTGTCAAATTGTATCATTAATGCAGAGTATTTTGCGCGGATCTCGTAATTTTATTAATATAAGTAATACAGTTTTGACTTCGGCTAGGTCAAGTTCTAGATTGCATCACTAATATGAAGGTGATATGCATTGAATATTCGCTTTGGTAATATGTATTTTAAAAACCTAAAAAATGGTCACGGGTGTTGGCTGTGACAACGTCTAAGACGAAAAAAAAATACGCGTTGACGTAAGAACCACCTCCTTTATTTCAACGGTAAAAAAAATTAAAATCGCTTAGGTTAAGGTTGTAATTGTAACCATATTGAATGATAGACAAGATAAATTTCGTATCGAAAAAATTCATCATTCTGGCCTGCGAAGTAAGACGCCATCACATCAAAATCAGGATGAAAATATAGAAATATTTTCCCAAGCGAATGTCCAATGTTAACTAGTTTACAGTCATACAGTTATTGCATGTCAGTTGTCTTCAATTAAACATAGTCTTAACGATTAATCTACAGATAAGTCAGTTGATAAGTAATAGGATGTGAATTAAGAAATATAAGCTCTCCCAAACCATATTTGCTGGCGACGGCTGAGATTCAAATTCTTTCCATAAAAAAGAAAATATTTCATTAAACAATTCCTTTGAATTTTATTCGAATAATGAACTTCTTTTTTTGTTAGACGTTATGAACAACTTCTATCTATGGTTCTATTTTTGAATGTCTCAAAATTTGTATGGTAATAAAGTAGTAGCCATTTTGCTTCGTTTTCGTAACTGAAAATTATTTGGCATATTACACGCGTATTAGGGCCATAGCAAGCATACTTTTGGCAGATAAAAAATAAATATTACCTAAAGCCTGATTCGAACTTTATGGCGGCTTGGAACATGAGGCGAGTCGCTGCGTAGTAAATAAAAAGAATTTTGAAAATCCGTCGACAACTGGCGGAGTATTCGATGAACAAACATACAAAAAAAAAAAAAAAACATACAAACAGCCGAACATAGTACCTCCTCCTTTTTGTGAAGTCGGTAAAAATCACGTGTCATCGGGGGTAAGTGATGGATGAGGTACTGCGCAGCGAGTAGCGCACTGTTGAGCCGTCATAAAGTTTGAATTGTGCTGTAGAAAGGTTCAAAATACTTTCTATAAAAATTACTTTTTCTTAAAAAACTAGTTTTCTAAAAGCCACAAAAGACAGATCCAGTAACTTTGCCTTTACCTCGAATAATATTAGACATATCACAAACTGAGCCATGCAATAGATAATATAGATAGCCAAGAAATGAATACCTTTGTACGGACGAGTGTCTTTGTCACATTTTTTTTAAATACAGCTTTGTTCAAATAGCTAATTTATAAAAGTAAAACTTAATAAGATCTGTGGTTAAGTTGTCAATGTTTGTTAAATCAACTTTGCCTTTTGATTCGAGTTTAGCACAAATTGGCTTGCAGTAGCTGTCATTAATTTAGACTCCTTGGTTTCATATTTCGTTTTTACCATGAACTTGTGTGTGACCAAATTCAATACTTTGAACGTGAGAATTTAATATGATTTTTCTGATATTTGAAGTTAACACTTTGCGGGACACTAGACGTAAAAGCAATGAAACTTCTATTGTGTCTCGTTCAGTGTCATCCAATGGGTTAAAACTGTAGACAAGAACATTCGCCCGACAAAAACCAAAATTGACTACCTTTGCTGTAGCTTACTGCTACAACTATCGTAACACAAGGTACCGTTGAAGCACAGAGTCTTACCATCTAGTATTCTACACCAATCTAGTGCGTTTGAAGTGACGCGTGAAATCTGGAACTTGAGCTGAATACCGCGGTTGTGACACCGATCCTTTGGTTCGAGTTATTAGGTCAATACTGTCATGTCTGATTCTACTCGTTATAAACTTTCGAGGCAAGGAAGAATTTAGTAATCAATTTATCTACAATTCGGTTATTACAGATTTTAACTAGTATGTAAATTTTTTATAGAAAAATGCTGTTAGGAAATGATTTAGCGTATTGCCATTTTTGTCTTCTTTTAAATAATAATATTAGAAGTGAGCTCATAAAATATTTTCTAAATTAAAACTAAAAATAATTGAATATTTCTTGTCCATCGTCATTCTCTTACCTCCCAGCTTATTTGGGGTCGGCCCAACATGTCTTCTTTCATACTAATAATGATATTCCTTGCCTAATGGACATGGACAGGGTATAAGAACAAACACAGATCATATTAGTATTTCTGTTTTCCATAAGCAGTTTCAAGTAGTCTCGTTGCGGTAACCACAACAGATAGATAGTGTCACTATAATTATTGATATCAAATATCTTGTGCTATAAGTACGTGCTATGTCTGTATTACGGTGCTTATAAATAGAGTTCTTGGCGCCAATGCTGATGTCGCTATTGTTATGAAAACTAAACTGCATGTTGCCCGCAGTTTCACTCGGGTCCTAGAATAACAACTTTAAGAACTCAAGTTGAAATTATGCTTTCTTTTGGTTTGGAAATTTTCATCCAAATATCTTTAAATACTTTCACATTTTTAGTATAGTTAATACTAAGTAGGCGCCAACCGAGTTGATTATTTAATAAATTAGACAAAAATAGATTATGTAAAATTGTTATAGAAAAAATACACAAAAATTAGGAATTAGGGAAATTACGGCTTTATGAACGTGACAGAATGACGCATGCAAATATGTACTAACGTCGAAATAAAACCTTATTATAAGGTCGCCATTGAATCTATATTACGGGATTGTAGAATACATTAAAAAATATACAGAATTGAATGAATTATAGGAAATATTAAAATAGAAGGTAGGTAACCGCATCACTTTGAATGGTAATCAAATATAACACACGTCTTTACGCAGGACTTCACGCGTCATAACTTCATTCATGCAAGTCAAAAATATAAAACATAAGACTAAAAAATAAGTTGAATTTAAAATGCCCATTTACAAATTACTATTTATCAAATGTTTAAAATATTCTGTAGACCGAAATATTTAAAATACTATATGATAACTACTCTGTGCAAGGTCATAGATTTAATTCAATACAGATATTTAACTTCAAATTAGTAAGCCAACGCACTGATGCTCTGAAAGTCTTATATTATGTACAGACACCAGCACTTCAAGCTACTACAATCTGTCAAATTTCTTTAATAGATTTTTAACTTTATCGCTAAAGTAAAAGGTTCAAAGTTGAAAGGGAAAATTTTACATTTTCGGGTAGCTTGATGTGCCGGCGTCTGTACGTTCCCTGAGAAGATTCAGGTAAAAAATCAAGCGAAAAGTTTCAGCGAAAGAAATTGATGAACTTAAGTATCTGTCTGTACCTACTAAGGGCTAATTAATCACCAATGAAACTAAACGGGATCGGCACATCTAAACCGCATTCAACAGCTAACAAAATCAATATTCCGTGTCAAAATGATGACACTGACAGCTTTTGAACGCGGTTTTGATCGCGTTCAGTTGGTGAAATTCGCCCTTTATCTGTGGCAACAGCGGTAACTATCAAAATTAACCATATAACACTGCCAATAAGTGAATAGTAGACTGATCGCCTTCTCATATTAGTTAGCAATAGATATATACAGTTATAATACATAGACGGTACATATGTAGCTCAAGTTCAGTTATTATTAATCGCTAGGTACGCAACGACGTGTTATTTCCTTTATTTCATTATTTACATATCAATTTAAACAAGTATGGACTGGGGAACTGTATCAATGTATAGGGCAAAGTTGCATAGGGCAACGTTGCATAGGGCAACATTGCATAGGACATGAATGACAAAAGACAAGACTATGGGCAATATCAAATGGTACAACTTGAATCATCTATTCTGTGTCAAATATGACCAATAAAACATGCAAGGGATGGCAGTGTTGTAACCTTGCTTTGGTAGCCTTTGACGGGAAAATCATAAAACAACAAAAAAAATGCTAATGCTGTTTTTTTCTGATCGATTATACTGATTCATGCTGATTTGAATCAACTGTCCTTTTTTATATGTGTAGAAGCATATAACCCTCCCTAATCGCCCTGAATGACATTAAACATGAATAAAAACTTAAAAACATCGATACAGTTTTCTAGTTTTCAAAATATAGTTCCATAAGCCTCATTGCCATAAACTTGCTTAACATATTTCAGTTAGCAACCGTAGCTTTTCATAGCGAGTGTATGAAACGTAATCGTATTTGATATGACAGATTGTTAGGTAAAATAGTCACAGTAAACTAAATAAGTCATCATTATAACTTTAAGAGATGGGGACATATGGCTATTGAAAAGATCTTTTTTCACAGACCGCGTCGTTTGATAGTTTATTATAGTACTTATGACATAATTAACAATGTTCAAATTCCATTGCAATCGAAAAGTTATTAGGACCTTTTTGTTAGAGATGGTCACTTAAAAATCAACTTAGAATACATTTTACTAAAGTAGATAACTGATTATGTAAATTATCTGATCTTATTAAAACAAGATTATTATTATAAGTGACATTGTGCGCAGTAGAAATCCTCATGGACTTCCTCCATCGTGGGGGGGACAGAGGGGCCATGCCGGACTCCTACCGGCTAAAACCACCGTGGTGTTCCCCCTCTGCCTATGGCCGAGGGTGCGGGATTCGCATAAGCATTCAGCGCTCCCCCGACAGGCCTCGACCCGCTGTTCCTCAGCGGGTCCCACCTCCCCGTGCGCCCATTCCTATAATGGCCGCACCCACTCTCGAGTGGCGCGCGTGGAACACTGCAGCGCCAACTGCGAGCCTGTCTGGTCGGACGACGGACGCCCCTAGTCCGCCGCCCGCAGGCCACCTCTCATGGAGGTCGCAGATCGTTTTGCGTCCTTCTCGGGCGCGCGGTGCGTCTCCTGCGGGAGGGGAGAGGGGATGCGGCTTCTCTCTCCCGCTCAGCCGCCTCCTTTGCAGACATGACATCCTCGCAAAACGAGGCAACTCCGTCCCATGCGCTCACGTTCTCGATTATCGATTGAACGACGGCCGGGAGCGAGAGATCGCTCCCGCCTATTGCCGCAATGAGGTCACGGCGCAGCCCTGCCCAAGCTGAGACTCCTCCAACGTGTGCTGCGCCGTATCCTCAGGGCACTTTTGGAAGCCTGCAAGCTTTTCTACACAAGACATGTGTCCCGGGTTTTGTATGAAACATTCAATGAATGTACCGCCTCGTTGATCTAGTGGTCGCAAGTGGTACTGCTGAATATGAGGTCCAGGGTTCGACTCCCAGTCCAAGCAGTGTTATTGGGTTTTTATATCGAGAATTTCTCAATAGTAGCCCGGATTTTGGATTTGTGCCCGGTTTATAGCAATAGGCTCGCCCCTATTACATGGGATTAACTTAAACATAACCGGCGAAATGTGGGTGTACTATAGGTACCCCTCTGTGTAACCTTTCAGGGGTTACAGGCGTGATGTTATGCATTCATTGAATTAGTGACACGTGCTGTGAAACGGAGATGCATGCCCGGTCAGCTGAATGTCCTCTCATTAGAAAGTGCATGACTAGTTTCTTTACGCATGAACGGACATATTGGCTACCTTGGAAATGTTGCATTATTTACATACTAGCTGCGCCCCGCAGTTCCCCCCGCGTAAATGTTGATCCCGTGGGAATATCGGGATAAAAGTAGCCTGTATGTTAATCCAGGGTTTCAGCTACCTCCATGCAAATTTTATCAAAATTGGTCAAGCGTGAAGAAGTAACAAACATATAAACACACACACTCACAAATGTTCGCCTTTATAATATTAGTGTGATATAAACTAGGACGTCTTTAAATTGCGAATAACATTTAATAGGAAGAAATACAATTTGAAAGTCTCCTTCAAATATTAGTAATAACGTCACAACTGATATTTTAAAGATATAAATAGGAGGCTGAAGTTTAATTTTTTTGTAATTCGTGCGTAAATGCGTTCTTGTGGCGCTTTTACATAGCCGTATGTCCTCATCTTTATGTCATAATACATAATAATTATATCTATCTGTACGGAATATAGGGTTAACGAACAATAGACTTACCGTAAACGCAGCTGATTAAAAATAAAAGAGATTTTTCCTAATGAAAATTAATTATAAATAGATTTTTTGTATAGACGCCTGCACATCAATCTACTACAATCTGTCAAATTTCTTTAATAGATTTTCAACTTTATCGCTAAAGCATAAGGTTCAAAGTTGATTGCGAAAATTTGACAGTTTCGGGTAGCTTGATGTGCTGGCGTCTGTACATTTCAGAGATGAAAAAAAAATATACAACGGTTGATGAAAATGTTTTTATTTCTCGAAACAATATTCAAATGAAATATAACTCTTAAGATGTACTCATTAAGGTTTATTTTTGTTCCGTTTAAGTCACTCAGTGTATTGTGTTATTTGCACATAAATACATATGTAATAAATATGTACGGCTCATGGTTAACTGTATAAGTTATATCGCTTCCTATGTAGTGCTAAATATTAATTAGTTTATAGTTACTGTAGCGTTGCGCGAGGGGATCGATTCTGATGTTTCAATTACTTTTGTTTCGATAAACTTTGTATTTTTATAGTTTTTAAGTGTTTGTCATGGAATACATTTGTAAGTAAATATGCTTGGCTGAGACAATACATCCTGAAATTATTATAAATGAAACAAATACGTGGTATTTACTATTTATCTTAAGGTTTGGGTAATGTTGACTTGACTTATTATAAAGCTGTCAGCCATATGTGAACAGCTCAGACGCCAACATCGCGCAACGTCACAATACTTTTTTTTTTTTATTTACACAAGTCCCGTTTGTGCAATGTAAATATTACCGTCATCTTATTTATGTGTGATAACGAGAACATTGTCAAGAACGCCTGTAGTGCGCGTGAAGCGTACGTGAATGTTTGAATTGTATTTTAAATGAATTAATGCACGATGGAGATATGAAGCTGGGTTATTGTGATACTGATGCAGTGAAATAACTCGGGTATCACCAGTAAGTTGTCACCAAATATTATTGAAGGAATAAGTGTTAAGAGGATTGTCATCGAGTTTAATATTAAATAATACAAACATTAATTAGCCATATTCCTTAATCATTATTATAGTTAAGGATCACGATACATCTCAAGTCTACATACAATAGTTCCTTTGTCATGTGTCATGTAATCATACTACTAACGAGAATGTGTAATAGATTCGTTTAAATATTGTATAAAGTAATTTACTGAAAATATTTGCATCTATCTCAAATGTCATTTTATAGAATAAATTAAAATTATTATATTACGCTTACTTATTTGTATTATTCTCTAAGCCCTTTATTACAGACCCTTTCCACCTTTTATCAAGTTATACATATTTGGAGAAAAGGTAAGTTCCTTGATGCTCACTGGTTTGTCTCCGATCAGCGCAACGCGAGATTTTTTTGTGTAAGTATCTAAGTATTTATTTATAGTTCGACAGATCATTTATTAACCTTTTAACCGCTTATGTCGCATTTATGCGACACATATTTCCGTGCCCCTACCGCTCGTGTTGTATTTCTACGACAGCGAAAAGCCTGATTTTTTCGTTCTATTTTCGTCCTATTAACTGCGTAGTACAACTAAAATAGACTACTAAATAGAGATAAAAACATTTTGAATTTTTTTAAATCGATACAACGATTGCTCCTCTTTATTTATTGTAGGTATCATTTTATGGATTTTTAGCCGCGCGCTAGGGGCACGGCAATTGATATTTAGCCAAGCGCTTAAAAGGTTAAAGATGAGAAGCGCGCTATCCACTCGTTTACCATACTAAATGCAGTGATAAATAAATGCACATCTATTATACATAAAACAAAGTCGGGTTATTTACACCATTTATAACTAAGAGTCTTTGATTTTCTGTATTTTTTGGTCAACTGGACCAAAGAACAGCTGGACCAATTTATAGGATATTTGGATTTGTTGGTTTTGTCTCCGCCCCGAATAGCAGAATAACTAATAAAACATTGGCAATATCCAAGAATAAATTTATAATGAAGATAATTCATTTTCTCATACATTTGTTCTTATTGATTCTGAGACGGTACCTACGAAGTTTGCTGGGTCAGCTAGTTTTATATAAAAAACAGCAGAAGGTCAATTCTCGTAATTTAAAACGGTCAAAATGTAGTCGCAGTCTCATCTCGGCGACAAACAACATAGAACTTTATAATTCTTTTATAATTTATTTAAATAAAATATAGAAGAATTATAATATTCAACCGATTCGTATTCTAAAAAATCTTAACCATTTATGCAAAGGTGGGTCAGCTAATTGCTGACTATACATATTCCAAAACAAAAGGATTTAAAATGGGATCGTAAATCAAGAGAATTAATTTTTGTGGGATTGTAGCTAATTGCTATAACTGACTGTCTTAGAACTGAAAATCTTTAAATGCGTAGTAAGTATTTGGTTTCTTGCCACTCCACTTTTCATAGAGTTTTACCGCATCCAAAACCCGTGATGGTGAACGGTTGATGACATAGGAATGAAGAAATGAGTTATCCGATATCACGCGTAGGTACAGTCAACAAAAGAGATAAGTATGCAGGATCGTCGGATATAGTTGAAGTTTAGTAAGAAACCGATGGATTTTATCGACTGAAATTTAATTTGATAAATGAGCTGATTGTCTTCCATTAATAAAATTAAATTTTATTTGAGAACATCCATCGGTTTCTTACTAAACTTCAACTAAGTACGAGTATATCCAACGATCCTGCATACTTATCTCTTTTTTTGACTGTACCTATGTTGTCGCCAAAATACAATAGAAAGGTATGATAACGGATTTAATAATAAATTCTGCTGCTTGAAATTCTGTTGCGTTGAATACTAAAGATTATGTATGTACGTGGCAATGTGAAAAAATAGCCACAATTATTTGGTGCGCGTGCGCGTCATTCATAACGTAAATGTACTTATACAAAATGTTTGAGATCGATCTTTCAGCGCGATTCACGTACAGCAGGACGACCTTGAATAAGGTACGGTCAAGCACTAGTTGTGTACACACGGCTACACATCAAGCTATACATTACCAGTTTTAGCTGACCTCGCATTGTATAGGTTATTCGTACAATCAGAAGTCAGCTTATACTGGTTATGTATAGCTTGATGTGTAGCCGTGTGTACTATTCTAGAGGATTCAAAATGTCCTGTAATTTGGGTTAATTTCCTTTAAAAATAAGCCAGCAATCGTTTAAGGGCAAAAACTGCAACTGCGATTAAAAACCTACTTACATTAGTTTTGTATAAAAATACACTATCTTGTTTTAATCATTTTGTATAATTTAAAACAACACAACGACATGAAAATCTTTAGATAATTTTCATCGTACCTACTGTATGCTAGTGGAGGCTCTATGATCTATGTATCATAGTATACCTACTTATGTGTGTACCTACAAACTTAAAAAACAAAACGTATATCGAATTCTCAAACTTATTTCGTTTTCGAACAATAGCATCGATTCGATTCACTTTCTACTCTTTTGCAATACCTAGGCGTCTATAGGAAATTTGTTTTTAATTCAAACTTAATTACCTACCTAGCTATCTGCTTTAAAATCAATGTAAAGTCTTTACAATTATTTTATTCAACATGCGACGACGTGGTCTGTGTTATCGGCAAAACTCGTATTATTCCACTAAAACTGCAATTAAAAAAGTCACATTTCTGAAAGAATACTAAAAACACAAAAAAATCAAACTGAAAAATACAAATCAAATGTAGGTAAATCATACCTACAGAAATGCCTATGGCATTAAGTCCGCCTCTGTACATTTGTGTGCTTAAAGTATTAAATAAATAAATACTAAAAGTCGAAGATTCTAGGTATAAAAATGTAATTAGCATCTAGCTTAAAAAAAATATGATTGACGTGTAAAAGTCTTTGTAACTACTTAGAAATAAATCATTTATCATTTACTTCGACATAGGTATCTAGGTAATATCACTGTATCAACATCCTTTGCATACTATATTACCTACTTACTTATAAGTATATTTCATTGACTCTCACAACTAGCGAAAGCCTTTGTATCTCAAACAAACGGGCCAGAAATACAGTCAACGTTAAATAAACGTAATTATCATTAAGTTAATAAGATTGCACGTGTGTTCATATAAAATCAAGAATGCTTTGGCCGAGATAGACTGACAAAACATAGTTTAACGTCCGCTAGACATTGATTAGTCAAAAGACCTCTTTAGTTTATTCCTCCGTAGCGGTGCAGTCACACCGCTACGAAACTTGCTCAAGCGCGCGTCTCCACAATTTCCCGCCAAAAATTGTGACGTAACAATTTACGTGTGTGAATATGACAGTGATTTTTTAATTTTATTTTTTAATTATTAAAAGTGTGATAAAGGAATAAAATTAAAATGACGGCTGGGAATGAAGAACATGAGCCCTTGATCACGTCGTCTGTTGATAACCAGCGTGTTGCATTCAATAATACGCCACCAGTAAGTGTACAAAATTATTATAAATATTTTATTTTATAGAAATATTGATTTAGCGGAAGGAAAACATTTTTCTAATGTGAAACGTCAATATCTCCGCGAAAGTTCATTGTTAAAATGTCAACGAGGGAAAGTCATTATACGAAAATTGTACAAATAAATGTTAGCAGAGATGACGTTGTTTTGTTTTGTTTAGATAAATTACTAGGTTATAGATAACTGGAACTAGTTGCTAAGTCCATTCAGTAATATAACTACTTATTACTAACTAGATGTGCCTATGCGTATAGTAACCTATACGCATAGGCACATCTAGTTAGCCTATCATTAGTGTTCGTCAAGCGCATTCATTCATTTGAAACTAGCTTCATAAAGGGATAATGTTTTTTTATTCGTGGTTCAAATCCAAAATTGTATCTTATATATCTATCCTATCTATAAAATATAGTACAGTGTGTATAATTTTATTACGAAATCATGAGTAAAATATTTTTGCTATACGACGCGGACGGTTACAAAATGTGGCGTAGCGCAGAAAACTACACAATTTCCACATGGAGATTTTTGTGATACCAAGGGATTTTGGGTTAGGGGGGGTTTTCTAACACTTCGTTAGGTAAAAAAAAATATTTGGTCTGTAAAAGATTTTCTAGGGCTTTGTTAAAGCACTAGGTCTCCGAATTTCCACGAATGTTCACTCATGTCACATAAAATAAATGTTTTTTGTTCCTTATCAGACAAATAAAATATAGCAGTCTGCATATTTCGATACAAACAACATTTTATTTAGATTTTAGTACATTTCGGCACAGTTACAACCACCATAGTTAACAATTATGAAAACCAACCCACAACCCACTCATTAATTTATTAATATTTTATTTGAATCACAAAAATAAAATGGCTACGAAAAATTCCACGCTGTGTTCGAACGACAAAATTATAATATTAATGTTTGAAGCGAAAAGAAAAACAAACCGGACTCTATGTTCAGTATCTACAAAAAAAAATGTTACCAAGGCTGTGTCGTAGATTCCGTGGGCTTAGTGACAAACTTTAAAAAAGTTGGAACTGGTTTCCTAATGCACCGGTTTTTGTGTTGGAACTTTGTTCTAATTTAATTTAAATATCCCTATTTAGTAAAAACCTGCTGCCTGTCTTAGATTAAATAAGTAATTAGGTATTTTTTTAAGTTGACTAGTAAACTGATCGTTAAGGTTGCGACACATCATTTGGACAAAATATCATCAAATTACCTTTAGAAGGGCCTTCACGCCCTTCGCTTTCGACCGATCAACAGTTAGGTTGGGACGATGTGGCAATAGCTGTTTGTTGAAGGCACGAATGATGTTTATAAGCAACTAAATATATTTTTAATTCGAGATCACGTCGCATCTGATGTTTCAATCAAATTCTCTACCGTAAAAGTTGGTTTAAATCGTTACCCTTTTTGGCAGTCGGGTATAAAAGTTTCAATCGCAAGTTTTGCTAAGTAAAAGTATAGCTTTTGTTGATGAAGCATTCTAAAACATTAACCAAGTAGGATTATGGAACAATTGCTAAGTACTATGCTTCCATCTGCATCTGCACGCGTAGCATGACTATCTTAGAAACGGATTATGTCGACGGAAGAATTGATAGATTGTAGAAAGATTTCTACCGACTTTTAAGCATGGCGATGAAGAGAGAAGAAATGTTTTTATTCCTCCGTCGACAAAACAGCCAAAAATGCCAAGCATGCCTACCAATATTTCTCTACTTTGGATACTTGGGGAGAAACATTTCTTCTCAACAAGTGTCAAATTGCTAGTTGCGGTGCTTTGGAAAGAAAAAAAATCTGTCTTCATAGAAACGCGATTCTCCGGGTCGTTCTGTGCTCGGCCACAAGAGATGTCGAGTTGGGTAGAAAGAATTTTGTCTATTCTTGGTAGAATAGAGATAGAATTGGACATGCTACGCGAGCTGTTCTCAATAAGTATTTATTTTTATTTATTTTACCATTTATGTACACACAGACAAGAAAAAACAGAACAGAAAAATAGGTACAAAGGTGATGTGGTGATGTAAGTATTATTGATTGTCGAGCCTAGCTAGATATATTCTCCGGTCTATAACTCGATTGATCGTCTTCAATTTAGTTCAATGGGTTACTTCCTATTGCATAAGAACATGGACGCACTATTTAGATCAACGGTCGATACTTCAATTTTCCTGTTGCTATGAGCAAATACGTCAGAAAAATTGCTTTAAAAATGTCACTACCTATTGTATACAGATCAAAATGATTGTATTATATTTTTTTTTAGCCCATATTTTGTTATAACTATAAAATTACTAAGCAATTTTATTCAGATTTTATCTAAAAAAACTTTGCCTCGTAATATTTTTTATAGAATCTTCTCTAATATTAGGCTTGGCAGATGATGAGCTATATGAGAAGCACCATATAGCTCATCATCATCTGCCAAGCCTTTTCCCAGCTATGCTGGGGTCGGCTTCCAGTCTAACCTGATGCAGCTGAATACCAGTATGTTACATGGAGCGACTGCCTATCTGACCTCCACAACCTGGTGGGTAAGACTGGTTGTCAGACTTTCGGGCTTCTAACAACCCGTAACGAACGACGGTCAAAGATCCACGAATGTTCTGTTGTCAAATTGCATAACAGGGTGTTCCAAAACCGACGTAACTTAGGAACAAAGTCTGTGATGGGTTTGGTTTCATGGCCTGTTTTTAGCGTATTTTGATTTCGGCTAGTCCGCCACTTACGAGATGCAGCTGTAAAGTGCTAAGCATCACCTTTTCCTCCCACTACTAAAATTTTATAATAAAATTTGACGCTATGTTTGAGGACTAACGGCGCCGCCGAGGCCGGCCCAGGAACAGGGGGCTCTAGAAAAGGATGGCGGGAAGGATTTGGTGCAGGCCTTTGCTCAGGAGTGGGACAGTGTAGGCTAATTAAAAAAAAAAAACTTATGACATGGAACTTTTGTTCGCTAGCTGACATGAAACCAGAGCGGCAATTATCGTAATGTTAAGAACGTTCACAGTCTGATCTCAGTCTCAATCTGTCAAAAATACCTCTAAATTCTCCACATTTTGACAAGTTTTTGACATTTGTTTGTCGCCGAGATGAGACTGCGACTAGATTTTGAACGTTCTAAATTATGAGAATTGGCCTTCTGTTATCAAGTCACCTAATTTAATCTACATTAGTATTGTATGTCGACTACAGATGGACAAAAACAAGACATTCTTTATTACCTACCTGATGTCTGCCTTGATTTTATTAAGATAAAACTATTCTGTTCAAAACAACGATTTTTTAATGTAGGTAATGTCAAGAAACAATATAATGTACCTACTTATTTGCATATAATAGCTATCTATTCGGGTCCGGACCCGACGTTTGTTTATTATCCTTTTTGTTTAACATTTTAAACAAACTAACAAAAAGGTCGTAGCACCAAAGTGGCGAAAATTAAGAAAATAATACATGATAGATAATTCGGTTAAATAGTTAGGTAGGTATCATAATCAGCCTATAATGTTCCCACTACTGGGACATAGGCCCCCTCTCAGTGAGAGGGACTGGGCTGTAATCCACAGCGCGGGTTGGTAGATGTCACATATCTTCGATTTTTTTATTCTAGGGCATGCTGGTTTCCTCAAGATGTTTTCCTTCACCAAAGGGTAGGGAATTCATCATATTTACGTAAACCTGATGATGTTTTTGGTAATTATGATGAGAGCGTCCTAACTAAAATCGTTATTTTTAAAGTAGCCATGACTTCAATGCCATTGGTTTCAAAAGTTAATTATGACCGTCAGTCAAAGATATTCTGATGCAGGCGATGCGAGTTCTTTTAACATATTTATTAAGTAAAATAATAGACTATTTGTAGGGAAAAATAAAAGAATGAAACTCATAATAACGCGGCGTCCGCTATAAATAATTTAGCGCATGACATATGGTTAGGGACACATTTTTGCCCAAGACCAACGAAACCTCTATAAATACTGATTTTTAACTCCTACGCAGCAGGTCCGATCACCATTCCTATTCTTGCGTTCGCATATTCCCATTCCATAGTTCCACGTTATTTTATCCTCATTTTCTATTATAACATTTTCAAGTAGCGACAAACTTAGCGCCTAATGTTCGGCACCTGTCGGCTTATACAGAGTGTTGCGTAACTCCCACGTGCTGGTAACTTGACACTAGTTCCGGACATCAGGCCACCCCTAATTCCGTCGTAATAAAACACCGATTAACGTCGGGTTTCTTAATTAGGAGTTCATCGTATTGTTAACTAATTGGTGGTATTGATCGTGGGATAATATGGGAAGTACAGGGTGTGCAGTGGCAGAATTCAAAGTTTGAAAAATTTAAAAATAAAACTACACCTCTAATACAAAGAATGTTTATTGTTATTTATACTGCCGATTTTATTTTTGAAGAACACGTTCTCCATATGCTGACCTTCGAGTCTAGCACGCATGTTTTCAAAAACGCGTTTACAGAGCGACAGAATCGTGTAAATCTTGAACTATTTGAATTTTATATGATTGAACTTGAGTTATTTCGCATTATAACCAAGGTTGATTTAGTAATTCCCAATATCGATAAACGTGCACGAAGTTATAAACGGGGATTTTCAGTCACAGGAACCATAACACGTTCAACATTTTCGTCTGTATAGGTCCTGGTCTAGGGCTGTATAATGCTGCTCTGAACTTTGCTACCTAAGACTAAAAAAAGTTGATCGATGGTCCATCACGTAATCGACGAATATCGTAACGATGACTAAATCGAGGACGTGTTTCAGTAAGCGAAAATCCACTAGAAATGGGCGCCTCGATGGCAATACCGCGGTGCACTCCACAGTTCCACACCACAGCTCCATGGCAGCTAAAACATCCACAGAGTTGACAGAGCATACGCTTTAGCGTTGGAAGGCCTCCCACAAGGTGGACCGACGACCTTGTGAAGGCCGCAGGAGCTCGTTGGATGCGAGAAGCACAGAACCGGTTGAACTGGAGGTCCTTGGTGGAGGCCTATGTCCAGCAGTGGACGTCTTTGGGCTGAAATGAAGATGATGATTACGCTTTCAACGACGTCCCCCGCGCCCCTCTAACGTGTTTCATTCAGGAATGACGTTTGTTCAAACTTTGAAATCTTCACTGGACCCCCTGTACTTAATGTAGGATGGGTAATGAATGATGATGAGCAGTGGTGGCTCAGTGGCAACGGCCGCGACTTTCGATTTGTAGGTCGTGGGTTCGAACCCAAGCAGGCACTTTACTTTGTGTAAATTATTTCATCACCACTGCTCTCAAAACGGTGAAGGAAAACATCTGGAGCATACCGGCATGTCCTAGAACTAAAAATTCTAAGACATGTGACATCTACCAACCCGCACTGGGCCCGCGTGGTGGATTACAGCCTACTCCCTCTCACCGAGAGGCGGTTGTGTCCCAGCAGTGGGAACATAATAGGTTGATTATGTTGGGTAATGGAAACTATTTTGTTTTTTATTGTTCCCGTTGCTTGGGGTAAGTTCGAAAGGCAATACGATAGGCTTAACTCATGTCTGCCGTAAAAGGCGATTAAGGGATTATGACACAGGTCAACAGTGTCCTTCTGCTTGCTAGTACAGTAGACTGCAAGTCAGTGGTAACAAAACCAGTAAAATCAATCAATCAACTCAGCCTATCGCAGTCCACTGCTGGACATAGGCCTCTTACATGCTGCGCCACAATGCCCTGTCCTCCGTCTTCCGCACCCAGTCTGTCCTAGTCACTTTTTGAGGTCGTCTGTCCATCCAGCTGGGGGGCGTCCCACACTACGCTTGCCGATACGCGGTGTCTACTCCAGGACTCGTCTGCTCCATCGGCCGGTCTTCGACAAACATAGCCAGTCCTCTGCCCCTTCAGTTTACTTACTCTGCAACCACTATAAGCTGACCACTTATTCTATTAAAAGTCCGTACTTACTTCGCAAGGCCAGCTCAAGATCAAAGTGTTACTTCGTTCTTATATCTATGGTTACCATCGATGCGGCGTGCGGTAGACTACCTAAACATCACTTGCGATTTCCATTCTTTCTGCAAAATGTTTTGTTTTTTTTTATTACTTAATGGGCCCGCTCTTGACCTCGATCATGCCTGATGGAAATCGATGGATGAGGTCTATGATGTATGTAACTTGCGAAACAAACTGCGCTACACGAGGAGGCTTCTTCATGCATCCCAAAATATTATGTATAAAAATTATAGATTACTTCGATTTCAACGAGTCTATTTAGGTAACAGTAAGGGTCTATTATCCATCCGTTCAGGCTGCATTCATTTTTCTTTCTTTGTCCAGGTGGTCTTCTTTGGAATGCGCTCCCTCTGACCGTCAGGACGGCAACCAGTCAGTTATCTTTTAAAGTGAAGGCACGTAAACATATCCATCAGAAGTTCGCCGTAACATCCCAGCGCTGATTTGCTGGATTCGTTTCCTCCTGTACCGATCATTTTTTCTCTTGACAGTTCATTTTGTTTATATGTATGTATGAATCTATCTATGTATTAGTATTTATTCTTGTACTTATTGTAATAGTAATTTCCTAGCTATTTATCCCGTATGTTGTTGACTGGTAGAAAATGCCTCAGGCATTAAGTCCGTCTTTGTACAGTATTTTTTTCCTTGTGCATAAAGTTTTAAATTTAATACATAAATAAATTATTGAGCCTAACGGGGTGGGTACTAAAAAACTTAAATAAACGTTTAACTTAATACAACAGTTTTCCACGACAAGTTGAAACACTTGTCGGAAAACTGATACTCATGCGAGGGGAGACGCCAGCGTCGATCAAAGCTGTCGATTGGATTAACCTTACAATTGCTGTACTTACTGTATGAGTTCATTAACAAGTTGAGGACTTTCTACCAGGTGTCTTGACAATCCCGTGGTAATTCTTGAAAACATTTAAAGATGTTACGGTCATATTGCTGCCGGTTATATACCTAGCCTTGTTATATTTAGATTGACAACGCATAAAAATGCTACAGACGCCAGCACACCAAGTTACTACAATCTGTCAATCTGTTTCTTTAATAGATTTTGAACTTTGACAGTTTCGGGTAGCTTGGTGTGCTGGCGTCTGTACCTAAATAGCTGGGAAAACTCAGTGGTAAACGTTTTGGCCGGATTCTTGTCTAAAAGTCCCGACTATTGAAAATTAAAATATTATAGACATATAAAACTATTGCTAAGTAAAAATAGAGATGTACTCATGCTTATTCCTTCATGGTTCATTCGGCAGTCAAAAATCTTCTAAAAAACTTTAATTATTGTCTATTGTCGTACCTACTATATTCATATATAGTACGACAATAGACAATAATTAATAATAATTTTTCCTCATGCAAAAAGACGATAATCTACCAAATTATGGATCCTAACTATAGCAGTTCTCTATTCAGTCATTCAGTAGTCAATATTACCTAATTATAAATTAAAAGTTGAGCTTATCAATGATTACCAGATGTCCCAAATATTAATAACCATTTCATTTTGGCATATTATTAATTAATAAATACCATAAAAAAACAAAGGACAGTCTCAAATTACTCAGAACAAGGAACACGAAATGAGATATGTATCAGAAACTGAGTATCAAATGTTGAGTAAGAGGTTATCAAGTTATATGCATATATATAGTACTATTTATGTTTATATTACGAGACTGTTATGTAGTGCATGCAGATGCAAATGTTCTTAGGTACAGACGCCAGCACGTCAACCTACTACAATCTGTCAGATTTCTGTAATAGATTTTCAACTTTATCGCTAAAGTATAAGGTTCAATGTTGATTGGGGAAATTTGACAGTTAAGGGTAGCTTGATGTGCTGGCGTCTGTACATAGGTTGTGATTGGAATCACAGTTAATAATTATAAACATTGAGTCATTTGTAAAGTTGGAACTTGTAACAAGGATCCATAATTGATATTATGAGATATTAATAAGTAAGTACAACTACTATAGCCAGGCTTATTTAACAGGACTATGTCTCCATTATGTAGTCCAATCTGTATTCAGTTAGTAAATATAGTCAGTCCCAAAAGTATTTCTTATACTTACAACTATTTCTCACAATTTTTTCCAACAAATATTCTTTGAATTACATTATTGAATTGTAAATTGAAAAATTATCGTTGCAATTGAGGTTATAAAATTACCCTCTATCAAGTGAAAAACATATGTTTAAGGTGGTTTCAAATTAGAATAATAATCAAATCAAAACACACAACGTTCGTTTTCTGACCCGTTTGTTTACATTTTCATCAAATACCTACTTTTGAAACAGACCATAATTATATACTTAGGGCTGAACTACTTGATTTATTTTAGGATTATGGATTTATGATCGCCCTTTATGTTATTTGGATAGCCTAGACAGTCTAGCCTAGTCCTGCTGGGGAATTTGTTGTGCCACTTCTTCCCAGCGAAAAAGCACTAGAAAGTGGTGAAGTGCGGGCGTTTTGGGGGACTGTCTTATGTAATTTTGGCGTTCGAAAAGTGCTGATTCTCAGCCCAGAAATAAAACTATCTCAATTCCTCCCCAGGATGTTCACACGCCAGAATCTTCACCTCGTGGAAGCGGCGGAGAAGTGAGCTTAGCAGTACCATCCCACCGCAACTATGGAGCCATTGGAGGAGTGGAGAAGGTCACCTACACTTGGGCAGACATCAATGCCTTCGCTACGGAGTCCAGGTCCAGATCCAGACGCATCTGGAACTACTGGAAGCCTTCGGCGAGCGGCTTGTTCCAGCAGAGGAAACAGCTGCTGAGAAATGGTAGGTATAGGATATTGTTTTTTTTTTAAGGATTGCCCTTATTCTGATAAACACGGCGCGATTCAATTGCCAGTAACATGTAATAAGTTGAAGCAACAATAAAAGTTGCATCGTCTAAACACTGTCTATTTATAATAGTAACTGCCCCGTTGGTCTCCAGCGTGGGGTGCTGGGTTCGATTCCCGGGTCGGGCAAAGTGTTATTGAGTTTTTCCATTAGGAATTTCTTAGTAATAGCCCGGAGTTTAGAAGTCGGCGGGTTGATAACCCCTGTGCCTCTTCCGAAAGCACGTTAAAAGCCTTTGGTCCTGCGCCTGATATCTCTCCGGTTGTGTCGGATTGCCGTCCCATCGGACTATGAGAGTGAGGGAAGAGGGAGTGCACCTGTGTCTGCGCGCACACATGTACACTATAATATCTCCCGTGACGAAGACTTAGTATCCGTTGAGATTGGCCGCCATGACCGAAATGCGGTCTGGAGGACTTCTTTTTTTCACTTAGTTTTTCATTGTTCTGTCTATTCATTATTTATAGTCTGGCATTAATTTGGCCTTCTTGGCGCAGCCGTGAGGCACACACTATTGTAGTTAAAACATTATTTTGTATTTTTGTGTTTTTACGAATTGTGTCCAAAGAAACACTATCAATCTCAGTCTGAATCATTTTGAAGGATATTGCTAATTCATTGCTTCTAATGTGTCTGCTCAACAATTTAGATAGCGCAATGAATGTTGTTGAACTGTCAAAATGAAACACATTGCTACTGCTAGTGTGTTACCCAATTACCCCGCTGGAGATGGATAGGCTCCTTTATATCCTGGATGTTTGTATCAAAAGGCTGCTTATTTATCCGGATATGTGTATTAAAAATGATGTAGGCAATACAAAATAGACGAAGGCGCAGACAACAAGCTAGTAATCAATGAAGCAAGATCAATCAAGATAGCAGACGTAGAATTGAATATTAATTTACCAACTGACAAAAGTTCTCACAAAATGTCTAGGCAATATCAGGTGACATATTCAATTGATTGATTCTTATCAGTTCTAACGTCTTGAGATGTTAATTTTCGATATAATTCGCGAGATTCCGATAAGTCAGCTTAGCTAGAGCTACCAAGTCAAGGATATTAGTTCCTTGACGTTGCTGGGCTAAAGTCAATAGAAACATTTACACATGTAAATTGATGAGTTAATTATATCAATGTTAAGGAATATTTTGAGCACAAGAGTGGTTATTCTCGTTTTGGAGATTGTGTGTGGAATTTTCCTAGCTGCCTCGCCAATCAAGACCTGGTATTTGGTAAGTGGTAGAAAGCCAGCATCATCATCATCTGCCCAGCCTTTTCCCAACTATGTTGGGGTCGGCTTCCAGTCTAACCGGATGCAGCTGAGTACTAGTATTTTATATGGAGCGACTGCCTACCTGAACTCCACAACCCTGTTACTGGGTAATACGAAACCCCTTGGTAAGACTGGTTGTCAGACTTTCGGGCTTATGACGGCCCGTAACGACCGTCAAATATCCACGAATGATAGCTGGGACTGGGAGTGCTGGGACCAATGGCTTAACGTGCTTTCCGAGGCACGGAGGGGTCTTTAGCATGTAAAGATTGCCATTGTTGGCTACGCTTGCCAACCGCGGCAAGCGTAGCTTAACATGATTGATGGACCCGTGCGACTGTTATTACTTAGCCACAAGCCCGTCAAGCTAGCATTTTATCTTAAATCTTTCAGGTAAAATAATGACACTGTCATTATTTTACCTGAAAGATTTAAGATAAAATGCTAGCTTATTTTTTTTTTATTTTACCTACTTACTACTAGCTGCACCCCGCGGTTTCACCCGCATAAGCCTCGATCCCGTGGGAATATCGGAATAAAAATATTCTATATCCTAATCCAGCGGGGCAATTGCGTAACACACTATCAGTAGCAATGGGTTTCATTTTGACAGTTCAACAACATTCATTGCGTTATTTACGTTGTTGAGCAGACACATTTTTCGAACATATGGAGCAATGGATTAGCAATATACTTCAATATGATTCAAATTGAAAGTAATAGTGTGTTACACAATTAGGGTGCTGGTCATGGTCTACCCATGTACCAAAGTTCGTACAAATCCATCTAACCGTTTTAGCGTGAACATGAAACATACTCTTTATAATTTCCTTCCTTATCTTCTTTACTTATTCTCTAGTAAATGGTGCCGCCTACCCCGGTGAGCTCCTCGCCATCATGGGCTCATCAGGAGCTGGGAAGACTACACTCCTCAACACGTTGACATTCCGCACGCCAAGCGGAGTGCTGTCCAGTGGAACAAGAGCGCTGAATGGACAGCCAGCTACACCTGAAGCGCTTTCAGCACTGTCAGCGTATGTTCAGCAGCAGGATCTGTTTATTGGGACGCTGACGGTGAAGGAGCATTTGATCTTCCAGGTGAGTTTTATTCAAATGGTAATATATTTTTGGTGTTTAAAAATAATTTTCAAGATTTTAAAGCTGCAGTTATTTTGTAAGAAGGTACAGAATTGTTATTCTATCCACACGGAGAGTTGGGCAGATGTAAATAAAAATAGAAAAATGTAGGTTATTTAATGTAAGGGTTTTCTGCATAACCCTAGGGCAGCATTACTCATTTGGTGGTTCGCGACCCGGTACCGGGCCATCAAAATAAAATACCGGATAGCAGAATTCCCACCTTGTTTTTAAATAATACTATCGATCGACGCATCGTGAAGTTTTCCCGTTTGAGCACCGCTGCCGCCGCTGACTGACAGATTTATTCCGATCTAATCTAATACCAAGAACTAATACCACTGGTATTTGTTTCAACTGACATTTATTTTCTATTCCGAACGGATACCATTGTTGAAACTAATACCAAAACAAGTTCAAAGACATAAGGTACAGTTAGTAAAAATGCTTTGTATATTAGCAAGCAATAACTTTTAATGCCTTTTTTCACAACCTATACTTAAATGTGAAGCTGGGTTTTCAACACCTTAAAAATTGTGAGACTGCTAAAACTTTTGAGTGGGTCACGCACGAAGGAGCAGTATGAAAATACCGGGTCATGGCAGAACAATGTTTGGGAAACACTGCCCTAGGGGATAAAATCTCTTCGGGATAAAATATATTGTGATTATTTGCTTCGCATTCACCCTACAAAGTTTGTACTGACACGAACGTTCCTTGCCACCTATAACGTGGACATAATTATGATGACTTCACTATAACAGCTGTCAAAATATGTCTGGCATAAAGAAGATTCTACATAACATCAGTCATGCCGCAAAACAAAGATTCATTGTTAATTAAAAAACCGTTAGCATCAATGGAAAACTCACATTTATCATTCACTAACGATGATTTCGTCGTATACCTCTTGCCCATTAGTATAACATAGACAAACCAGTTTGTTAAATATAAAATCAGTCAGTTCAAAGCCGGTATAACCTTGACACCATGACAAAAAATCTATGATATCTATCAATATAATTGCTTTAAACTTCAAACCATTGAAAGTGAACTCCAAAAGAAGAGTTTATGGGAATTTTTTTTTTTTTTTTTTTTGCTTCCATTTATGAAGGTATAGTGTTAATTTTGTTTTTTTTTCTGCCATAGGCTATGGTCCGGATGGACCGACACATACCATACGCTCAGCGGATGCGACGTGTTCAAGAAGTCATTACGGAGGTGAGATACGAAATAGGGCTTTATGGTACTGATATTTAAGAGATGTTGAATGATTGGATAGTGATTCTCAATTTGAATTAAATGGATTAAACGTTTGTGTGAAAAAGTTAGTAGTAGAGCTGGAAGGTTTCGGAATCAGCATCTTTGACGCTTTGGTACAGGAAAACTTAGAATTTATTAAGAAGTGTAATTTCAGTTTTCAGCTATCTAAAGATGGAACTATTTAGAAATTGCAGACAGTTATAAGAAAGATGAGACTTGACACACCACGTGGTTTGACTTGCGCAGTACATGATTTTAGGTCTCTATAGCGGTATGAGGTCTGAGCGCGGGACGGGACCGGACGTCATAGGGGCGGCGGAAAGAGCGCGGGAGGCGGGGTTAAATCTCATATTTTGTGGCGCTAACTATAATGTATTCGAATAATTTAAAAGTGGAGAGCAGTGGCGGCCACGTGGTAACGGCCGCGACTTACGAGTTGTAGGTCATAGGTTCGAAACCAGACTGCTCTCAAAACGGTGAAGGAAAACATCGTGAGGAAACCGACATGTTCTAAAACCAAAAATTCGGAGACATGTGACATGGGCCAACCCGCACTGGGCCCGCGTGGTGGACTACGGGCTACGGCCCACTCCCTCTCCCTGAGAGGAGGCCTGTTTCCCAGCAGTGGGAACATTATGGGCTGATTATGATTATGATAAAGTTAAAAGTATAAAAACATTTAGCTTAGATATATTATTTATATTATATTGTTTAACGCAGTCGTCGTAACTTAGTCGACGTAAGTCATTAACGGTGAGCATTTTAAATAGTTATTAAAACCTGCTTCAAAATGCAGTTTTCTTCCAATATTCTGCCATTATTTTGTATCCCATTAGCTATTTTTAACGAAATGACATCAGAATTCAATTAACTTGGTAATTATAGTATTTTATTTCACGAAGCGAGGCGCGCTTTACTTGTAGTTAACAAGTGTACAAACACGCTGTGAATGTGTGTGTGCGCAGGAGCTCTCGGTGCTGACGGTGCTGTCCGAGACTACGGCCAAGTCGGAAGTGTGTGTGTGTGTGTTATCTGCTGACGCCACTCGTCTTCACGCACATATTCATCGCGTGTTTGGATACTTGGTTACAACAAGTAAAGCTGCGCGTTGCTTCGTGAGATAGTAGTTTTTATAGTTTCTTGCACCTAACGGTGTCTAATTAACTTTGTAGTAGAATTTTTTGTTGATGTTTGCGACATGCACATAATTATATCTTATTTGATTAACATTTTCAAACTTGGAGGACATAGTGTGGCCTGTAGATCGTAATTTTATCTTTATGAGACGACTTATAAAGATAAAAAATAGGTACTAAATTATTTTGTAAACCACATCAAATGTCATATCTACATTACAATATGCACCTGTATTTTATACTCGTTAGATTTGCATAAAAGTATTACTGTTTAGAAAATTCTGATGAGCATCCGGCTATTGTCTTTGAAACATCTTTTAAAGTGGTTTCTGACTGTATTCCTCCAAGCTCTATCATGCATTTTCTTAAGTAAATGTTTCTGTGCAATGTTTACATGGTGAAACATATTACCTAGTTTTCATGATTTGCCGTGTTTTAGTAGCTAAGTAATTATGAATTTCATTGTTCGTTATCATCTTCTTCTTAGCGTGTCGATAGCAATCCAAATGTACTCAGCCCAGAATTCGGCTACTTGTTTGGCGCCATCACTAGCGTCCATCAGTTCCTGTAACGTGCAGCTGACAGGACACGCAAGGCACGATATTAAGTGTTCCATTGTTTGTGGAACAGCACCACATTTACACTCCAATGCGGAGTCGTCTATAAATCACCACCTGAACAGGTTTTCCTTGCATTCATCATCCATTCCTTATTCGTTTTCGTTATCATCAGCCCGAAGACGTCTACTGTCGAAAAAAACGGAGGGGATAAAGGAGGCCTCACTCATATTTTCCACCTAGTAAAATGTTATCACAGAATGATTTGGTAATTCGATGCATTGCTTGAAAGGGTGTAAATTAGGGCTGGTTGCAAAAATAAAAAAAATAAGTAATTCATTCTATAACGATTTTTCTAACCCAAAACTTCGTCCATAGTTGGCGCTCACAAAATGTCAGAATACCGTCATCGGCATCCCTGGTCGGTTGAAGGGTATCTCGGGAGGAGAGATGAAGAGACTGTCGTTCGCCAGTGAAGTCCTCACGGATCCTCCTCTCATGTTCTGTGATGAACCTACCTCGGGGCTGGACTCTTTCATGGCTCAGAATGTGCTACAGGTATGTTTTATTTTGTGATTTGTGAAGTACCTACTAGAAGTTTGTCCAATAGGTTTCAGCTATTCATCAGCACCCTAATTGCGTAACACACTATCAATCGGAATCTGAATCATTTCGAAGCTAATTCCTAATCCACTGCTTCATAAGTTCGAAAAATTTATCTGCTCTATACGTAAATAACGCAATGAATGTGGTTGAACTGTCAAAATGAAACCGATTCCGATTGATAATGTGTTACGCAATTGCTCCGCAGATCAGACACAATGATGCAAGTGTAGGCCGACCGCTTAACTGAGACGTTGCCTGAGGTAGCAGCGTGATGCGAGAGCTCAGTGATTCGTCAACTTGTGACAACTATCACCCCTCCCGCACCGCGCAGCTACCTCAGGCAATCGGTTATCTACTTAAAAAATAATGATTTAATGATAGTTTGTTTAATTTATTTAGCAACAATGTCAAAAAATCCTCTTTATAAATCAATTCGTGCCTTCAGGTACTAAAAGGCCTGGCGCAGAAGGGCAAGACGGTGGTGTGCACGATCCACCAGCCGTCCTCCGAGCTGTACGCCATGTTCGACAAGCTGCTCATCATGGCCGACGGGAAGGTCGCCTTCCTCGGCTCGCCGGACCAGGCCAATGACTTCTTTAAAGAGTAAGTAGCTTTATAGTAGGTGTACCTCTTTAGATGTAATAGGCAACGGTGTTGAGAACTGTTTTAACCTGTATGGTTTTAACAGATCGATTTAGAATAGTTCTTGGCTAAGTAGTTTCTAGCAGCGCCCCGCGGTTTCACCTACGTTAGTTTCGATCCCGTGGGAATATCAGGATAAAAATTATCCTATGTGTTAATCCAGCTTATAAACTATATGTGTACCAAATTTCATCCAAATCCGTTCAGTAGTTTTTGCGTGATTGAGGAACAAATATCCAAACATCTTCACAAACTTTCACAGGATTTCCAGTCTCCGTGAAACTACACCACACACACAATTCTAATACCTATTATTGTTTTATGTCGTGTGCCACTGGTTTAACCTTTTAATACACTTTTACGTAATATGATAGGTACTTACTCGATGGTACTTAGTCATAATTGGTTTAAATCATTATAGCACTTAAGTAGTCGTTTCGATCGATCAGGTTAAGCTACGCTTGCCGCGGTTGGTCCGTGGATGGGTGACCTTTTTACATACCAAGACCCCTCCGTGCCTCGGAAAGCACGTTAAGCCGTTGGTCCCGGCTGTCATTCGTGGATCTTTGACAGTCGTTACGGGTCGTCAGAAGCCCGAAAATCTGAAAACCAGTCTTACCACGGGGTATCGTATTACCCAGTAACTGGGTTGTGGAGGTCAGATAGGCAGTCGCTCTATGTAAAATACTGGTATTCAGCTGCATCCGGTTAGACTGGAAGCCGACCCCACCATAGTTGGGAAAAGGCTAGGCAGATGATGACTTAAGTATTCGTTTACTTTTGTCACGTTCATGTCCGCCGTTTTGTTGACCTGAAAGCCAATTCCCGTAATTAAAACGTTCAAAATCCAGTCGCAGTCTCATCTCGGCAACAAACAAATGTAAAAACTTGTCAAAATCTGACTGAGATCAGACTGTGAACGTTCTTAAAATTACGAGAATTGTCAAAAAAAATCAGCGTTATAGAATAGGGCGCTGATGTTTCTAATTCAGCGATAATTTTAATAAAGCTGTATGGCAAGAATTCCTTATTATATCGATACCTCTGGGCTCAAAGGTCGTAAAGGACATTTGGGCGAAAATGACTTTTTGATACTGCTATACTCAGTTTTTAATTTTCTATCGATCTGTATATTCCGTTCGACGAAATTCGCAAAAAAAATGCCTTTACGACCCACATAATTTGAGACGTTAAGCAAAGTTTACCGTGAAAATATGGATGTAAATAACACTTAGTTACCAGTGTGAACTCATTTTGGTAGTAAAGCAAAGTATAAAACAACTTTTGGGTGTAAAATACATAAAAAATATCAATTGTCTTATACCACCTTAGATGGTTAATATAAGTCACCTCAAAAATTTGGATGTAAAGGACATCGTCTTTGCAAATTGTCCTGTACACCCCTACAATTTAAAATAAAAAAACAAACTTGTCCTTTACTACCAAAATAATCTAAGAAAATGTGTTGTAAGTAGGTCCTTTACATCCTTTACATCTTACATTTGTAAATCAATATGAGCTCTACTCCCTACAAAATGATATTAATTTACAATACGTTTGACTTAAATATACAACTTGATACACTTGAGCTGTAATAATAATTCTTTACGACCGTTTCTTATTTTTTCTGCATAGTGCTGCCGTCTTTTAACTAGAAAGCCGTTAACCCTCAAATTGTCAATCTTCACTTTTTAATAGAAAGTGACAAAAAATCCTCGCTGAAGAACTATAGACCCATCTCATTTCTGAACCACGTATGCAAGCTGCTCTCGAGGGTCGTCACGAGCTGTCTCGCCAAGAGATTTGTCGAGTTCCAGCCGCCAGATCGAGGCGGTTTTCGAAAAGGCTTCAGTACCATATACAACATCCATGTTCGGCATATTGTACAGAATATCGCGGAGTACAAGCAGTCACTGTGCATTTGCGGACTACGAGAAAGCCTTCGACTCCATCAAAATATGGGCAGTTCTGGCCTTTCTGCAAGGTTGTCGAATTAACTGGCGCTACATCGAAGAGAGACAAGAGTGAGAGAAAGATTGAGAGAACGCGCGCTCGCGTGCGGTCATTGAGATGTTTGTACGACGCTGCCACGATGACTGTTCAGATCCAGGATCAAAAAACCACCCCATCCAACTGGTCAGAGAGGTTTTTACTCAGCATCTCATCAAACAGATTCTGTTTATAAAGTTGATAAAACAAGAATTATATTTTCACTTCTTTAATTTTTTTTTACTAGTCGGACACATTTTTATTTATTTCTAATACACATAACCTATTTTACAATTAAACACTAAAATATTTGTAGATATTATGTGTATAATAAAAAGAAAGGATTAAAAAGAAAAAGACAGGAGCTCATTTAAAAAAATTCGGCCGCATCGCTGCCGCTGTCAATGGGATAAGTGCCCAAAAGGCTGGCAGCATTACCATGTTGGATGGCCATGCTTATTCTTTGGGCTAAAAATAGGCCAGGTCTGGTCACGCGAAGAGTTAACCAACCGCTTGGCGATGTCTCGAAATATTTGATGAGCACTTGGACCCCAAGGCCTTAGAGTTTCAACCCCAAACGGCTCAAACATATAGCTCCCAATAAGGTTGTTATATTTGCGCTGTATGAGATTTTCTGTTCCTGCAGCAGCCGCCTTAGCACAGCCCGCCGTGCTAGGAAGATAGGATGGCGCGAGGGTGTCGACACAGGTTGCATCCCACACCAAAGGCCTACCCAACTTCCAAGACATTATGGTCATTCCATCTGGCCTCTTCCCATCGTAGCGTGCCATGCTATTGGGTTCTAAAACAGCTGCCCGACGGATGATGTTAATGCTGGCGTGCCGTGCCATCTGACCAGCGCTCTTGCTGCAAGATAGGCCATGGTGTCTGAGGCAGTCGACTGCTTCACCGCATTGACAGCGATGTGGAGGTCCGCAAGGAGCGCCCAGACGCAAACATGTAGCGAGCCAGAATGTGGTGTCACCCAGCATAGTGCCTATGTTGGGTGACGGTATCGCTGAAGCCAGAGGCCCGACTCCCATTCACCTACAGCCAGCAGGCGGGCACACTCAGTAGTATTGGTGGACGTATTAAAAATATTAATTTATAATTTAAAGATTTAGAGCTTTGTGTTCAATTACAAATAAACGATCTCAATTTGATAACACAAATGTACGTTTTATTTGTATAATTATGATATTTCATGAATATTTGTAAAGAAAATACAGTAGTATACACATAAATACATACAAAATTACATAATCCATTTAATACTTAAGTTTAATAATTAATTTATCCTTTCAGAATACCTTAGCGGGTGATCCTTAAGAACCTAAAAATTATTACACTTGTCGATTATTTCCTTATTTTGTTTAGTTTTGTGCAGTAAAGTACGTTTACGCCCTTAGGTAAAATCATAGGATGAAAATTTGTAGGGTGTAAAGGACTTTTATTTTTAAATTTATGGTCGTAAAGGAAATCTATCTCGGTAAATACAGCACTAGGGTAATTTTTTAACACTGCCCTAGAGAATACTATAAATTCTAAGCACTTTTTTCCTAGGTTTCATTTAAATAGCTCAAGAAACAAAAATGTTAGAGTAAAAATAATTTCATTTTTTTCGTTTTTTGCTTCTCCTGAAAAGTCGCATTTTGTCCTTTACGACCTTTGAGCCCAGAGGTATCGATATTTTGATTGATTTTTATTTCCGCGTTCTCGAACATTCGATTAATAAAACCTTGAACTAGATCACAAAAGCCTGTGTACTTACTAAATGATACAAAATCCACAGTAGTCACAGTGAGTATAACCTTTTTTGGACGTACCTACCCATATGGAGAGTTTTAACCAGGCGAAAAAAAAAAAACACTAATGATACATTTAATATTCTACAAAATATAACCAATACCCCCCTATGTTGTAATCTTGTTTGCAACCCACCAACTTTAACCTTCATTCTCCCCCCAGTTTAGGAGCAGCCTGTCCTCCTAACTACAACCCGGCAGACCACTTCATCCAGCTGCTGGCGGGGGTGCCGGGCAGAGAGGAGACTACTCGTACAACCATCGACACGGTGTGCACCGCCTTCGCACGGTCTGAAGTCGGCTGCAAGATCGCTGCTGAAGCTGAGAATGCACTTTATTTTGAGGTATGAGAAATGAAAAAAACTGTGTTCGACTTTCGCACCATCGGTGGAACAAGGGCACAACTAACAAAAAATCTGAAATGAGTTAAGTATGCCAATGTGCTTTAAAACATCCCTTAAATTTTGGTGCAAAAGTGCACATCAAAAAAAGTATTTCTTTAAATTATAGTACAAATAATAAATATTTTATTCCTGTAAAGTTCATACCTAAATTCGCAAAAGTGTGTCTTATTTCACCTAAAAAAAAAAATATTATTTAAAATCAATAATATAAAGCAGAAAAACTCGATATTAGTCTACAAAGATCATAAAATGTCTCTAGTGAAAAATTAAAAAACGTGCAGTTGTGCCCTTGTTCCACCTATGGTGCGTTATGTTCAAGTTTTATCAAGCAGTTCTGCAATGTAACTAATTGCGATTTGTTCTTGTTTCAAACCATTTATTTCAATTAGACCATTTTGAAATTGTCAAGGAGTCGGTCAGTCAGAAAAATTAAACTACAAGTTGCTTATATCAAAGCGGACACTCTTTATTTCCTTTTATTACCATGATGACTTATAGAGTCATTAAACGATATCAAAGCTATTAGCTAGACTAAATTATAAGGGTTTTTCTTTTATCAGCGCATAATCATTAACTATCCGTGCGAAGCCGAGGCGGGATGCTAATAAATAAATAAAATTCCAATGTGTCTCGCGTAACTCTACAACATTTATAGACCGATAGATAAATAGAATATAATGCTTTAGAGCGCTAACACACTGGGACCAAAGCCATGGCTACCTACCGTAGCCAAATGAGGACGCCTAATAAGTAGCCAGTGGCTACTCACTCTCAGTCCTGGCGATCAGTTGGCCACTGAGTGAGGGAGGCGTAACGTACTTGTATACAAAATACTGGCGACTTGGCTATGCGTCGTCAGGTCGCCAGAGTATCCAGTCTTCACGTGTGGGTCCGGTCAGACGTGGCTACGCTTCCAAATTGGCGACGTCGCCAGACCATAGCCAAGTGTCAACTGCCATACATTTCAATACGAATTGTTTGGATACGTAGCCGGCAACGTCGCCATGGCGTCCCAGTGCATTAGCGCTCTTAATGTACACCAAAAACAAACATTCCATTTTATACAAAAGGTTTAAATATGACCTTAGGCTCAGAAGTTTCCGACCTTGACCTAGTTTAAATATCCTAAGCGACTCCAAAGTTTACTGAACCACATCTAGTAGCGTCAATTTCTTCTTATTTCAGGCTTCCATTTACACTCTTAACTCCATTTTCTATTCAAATCCCACATACATCTCAAACCTCTGCTTCCCCTCCAGCGCAAGGTCAGCTCCGGCTGGGCGGACCCCGCGTGGTCGGAGGCCACCACCATCCGCGCGCGCCGCTCGCCCTACAAGGCGTCATGGTGCGCACAGTTCCGGGCAGTTCTGTGGAGATCCTGGCTGTCTGTCACCAAGGAGCCGATGTTGATCAAAGTGCGGTTTCTGCAGACTATTGTGAGTATTCCTGCTAAAATATTATGATTTACACTGAAAGTTAAAACGCACACGTGGAACCTCTCCCAGAAACGACAAATAAAGTATAACAGCGTCATATCATCAGACACTTACTCGCTGTGGAGCAGGATGGACCTTGGACCTTTCCTTTAACTTCACCATCGCCAATGGAATGAAAGGGTCTTCCACCCTTTTTATTCCATTTGGCGTTGGTAAAACCTGTAGGTACATGACATACGTAAATGTAGACTTGGCAGTTAATAATGTTACAGTTTTATAATCACAGGATTAGCATCAACACAATTTTCATACTCTCAGGCAATTCTAATGATGATCCAGCATGACTCTTGCACTTAATTAGGACCTATGTATGATATACTAGCAGCGCCCCGCGGTTTCACCCACATGAGATTCGATCCCGTGGGAATATCGGGGTAAAAACTATCCTATGTCCTTTTCCGGGACTCAAACTATCTTTATACTTTCCACATCTAAATCAGTTCAGCGGTTTAAGCGCGAAGAGGTAACAGACAGACAGACACACTTTCGCGTTATAATATTAGTATACTCATTCCTTACTGGTAATGACCCAACCCTCTTTTATTGTTACAGATGGTGTCAATCCTGATCGGCGTGATCTACTTCGGGCAGCACCTGGACCAGGACGGAGTCATGAACATCAACGGCGCCATCTTCATGTTCCTCACCAACATGACCTTCCAGAACATCTTTGCTGTTATTAACGTAAGGATGCCGTGTTCACATCGGCTCTTATTCATTTACTGCGATACACATGTCTCGTTAAAGTTAAGACAAACGTCTAGGTTCGTGAAAATATTGTTACTCGTCAAGATAGAGGGACCATTTCAAATCAGCCTACATAAAAGTTTAATATTGTAAATCTACTATTTGCTACCTTTGCAATAATTTTAGCTACCTCAATGTATACGTAGTTTTTTAACAAAATCCTTGGTTCCTCCATTCTGACGTCAAAATGAATTGAAATCCAAGACTTGGTCCCTCCATCTTGCCGGTAACAAAATATTGTCATAAACAATACATATATAACATCTCGCGTGTATACCCCGAAGGGTTAGGCAGAAGTGCACGTAATGTTGAAGTCCCAAGTAATAGGGGACGAGCCTATTGCCATTAACCGGGCACAAATCCAGACTCCGGGCTGCTACTGAGAAACTGCAGATGGAAAAACCCAATAACACTTTGCCCGATCCGGGAATCGAACCCCGGACTGTACGTGACAACTGTGAAAAAAAAATCACCGTACAACTCGTATTAACAAAATGGTGGCTTTAAATCCGGCGCTCTTTTTGGGACACCCGTTATTTAACAGCATTTTTTTTGCCCACAGGTATTCTGCTCAGAACTGCCAATCTTCATACGAGAGCATCATTCAGGGATGTATCGAGCCGATGTCTACTTCTTATCTAAGACATTAGCAGAAGCGCCGGTGTTCGCGACCATCCCGTTAGTGTTCACGACCATCGCATACTACATGATAGGGCTCAACCCTGAACCGAAGCGGTTCTTCATCGCCTCGGGGTTGGCAGCCCTGATAACAAATGTTGCTACTTCATTTGGTGAGTTTTTTTTTTTTGTATCTGTGCTATTGTTTTTTGAGAAGAGTTCTCGAAAAGCGCCATTTTGGTGCCGATTCTGTTGTTCACAAACTGAACTAAATTTAAGTTCAGTGCATCTGCACTGAACTTAAATTTAGTTTAGTTCAAGAAAAATATTTTTCTTTCTATTTCATTAAGAAAAGGACAGAAGATAAATTTACTCTAGTCCTGTCAAATTAATCAGCGTCTGACACTAGTCCACAAAAGTTTAGACGTGATTAAAAATTTGCCTACTAAAATTACGTCAATTTACGACAGGCACTGATTAATTTGACAGGACTAATTTATCTTCTGCCCTTTTCTTAATGAAATAGAAAAAAAAAGATGCACTGAACATAAATTTAGTTTAGTTTGTGAACAACAGAAACGGCACCATTATCTATGATTTTAGATATCATAGAGGAAGGAATTACGATTTGTTAAATTGTTGGTAATAGTGGGTGCTTATCATGTTTTATTTTAATGGCGCATATTAGCAGTTTCCTTACCTTACACAGACTACGTTCAAGCTTGTATTGGTGGGCGAGTTTTACCCAGCCTTATCCAAGAGCTTTTTCTGGGAAACCAAACTGGATTTAAGAACAGCACAACCATGCTAACGAACCCAACCACTTGTTCTCTCGACAAATATTAAAATACCTTGTCGTTTTTTACACACTGGTATGTGTAAATGTGTCTACCTACAAACGACAATAAATGTTCTGCAGCTAGCAACAACAAGTGCCTACATTGTATAATAAAAAACAGTGTTATCCAATTATAGTCGAAACAAGGTTACTGCATGATCACCACCAACATTTTTTTTTTTTTTGGGTTGCCAGAAAAAGCCTCCTCGTGTAGTGCAATTTGTTCCGCCAGTTACTCAACTGAACGCTCGCACTCGGCGCATCCTGGATAGTCGCACCCAAGTCACCCAACACCTTATTTGACTGGCCAATTCTTCCTTTGCGGTGGTAGGGCTAACGCCCGCCTGGTTTGCGACCACCCTCCCACCGGAGTCCGGCGTCAAGCAGCCTGCTATGTTTCGTCGATGCGTGGGAGTTCCAGTGCCTTAGACATCATCTCGGCACGCTGGTTCCATCATAGACCTCATCCATCGCTTTCCATCAGGTGTGATCGAGGTCAAGAGCGTGCCCATTCAGCAATTAAAAAAATATTTATTTATTGTTCAACATTCCTGCGGTTTTACAATCAAATATTGTTTCTAAAGTAATTATACTATTAATTAGGTTAATAGAGAATACCACAACCTCTAATTTAAATTGCAATTTCACAATCATTTGTATGTAGATGATTCACGTGAGGTACTACGAAAACTCGATTTTGGATTTCTCACTAATTATTTGGCACTATCGAGATTTTGGGTCCATCTCCATATAGCACTCTCACACTCACGCACGTTACTTTCATGGCCAATTGGCCATCTACTCCTGGGCTAAAGTAATTTAATAAAGCAGTAGCGTCACGTTAAAGAAATGTAGATTAGATATTACAGTAACTAGTACTAAAATATGGAAGCGCTCACAAATTTTAAGCTGCGTAATTTAGTGCTTTATAGCACTTTTAACAAAGGAATGATCAGCATGCAGAGAGAAGATCAGGAAGATGATGATGCACTTAAAAGTGTGCGAACCAATCCCACCAATGTCATTAAAAAAACTTTTTTTTTTGTATATTTACGATCTATAGGATCATAACGGATCTCATATCATTGTTTAATAATATAAGCCGCACAACACAAACCTAACTTGTCCAATTTAAAACTCGAAAGTCTCTACACATCAACTCGAAAACACAGTATCTTAGTAGACCTGTATAAAACTATTAAACCTCCACACGGCCGCAACTATTTTAACGCTACAAAACGGGTTTAACATTGCGCAATGATAATAAAGCGGAATAGAAGACTCCAAGAATGTAGCCTTATCTTGAACCATTTTGAGAGAAAATGCGGACGGAGAGACTTGAAAAAGCCCAAGTAAAAAGTCATCATTCGAGGTTTGGTTCTCGCCTATTTCCTCCTCCAATATTAAACCGATTTAAAAGATATTTCATAAAATGAATAAGAAAGATATATACTGCGTCCCTATGTTTTTCTTTTTTCATTAATAGTTGTCAAATTTGTACAGTAGGCCTCTGTTGACAGCGGTTTAAATCGGCATTTTTTGAGGATTCTAGTGCTTATAAAAATAATGTATCATCAAAAAGGAAAACATAGGGACATACTTACAAGTAGTTAATATTTATTATTCTGTAAAAAATCATTGCTTTTTAGCCTGTAACCAAAAAGAAAACAGGCGAGAGCGTTTCTATGGAGAAAAGGCCACCCGCATTTCCTTTTAAAGGTTAAGTGTATGCAATTTTTTAACCGACGAAAAAACGGAGGAGGTTCTCAAGTCGACGCGTATATATATATATATATATATATACGAGTATATATATTTTTTTATGTATGATCACGCATAACTTTTTACAGATCAGTCCGATTTTGATAATTCTTTTTTTATTGGAAAGGGTATACTTACCTCGAAGTTGGTCCCATATAAATTTGGATAAAATATTCCTACCCTAAGATTGGGGAAATTGGGGTGGTTTATTGTTCATTCACAGATTTTAATGCTGAGTTGTGTATTACAATTAAATTTAAAAAAAGGCCTACCCATGTTGGTATATAAAGCCTGTCTTTTTGTTAAGTATTTTATTATACAACAAATAATAGTTAAAGTAGGATTATATAACAGTTAATAACTAAAGTAAGGTAGGTAGCTATTTTAAAAGTAATCAAAAATTAAGCATGTAGTAATTAGTAAATTAAAGCCTCAAAAAATTATAAAATAAAATCTTTTTAACAATAAAATTAAACCTCCGAAAAAACTGAAAAGCAAAAAATAATAAACCTTTTTTATGTAACCTTAATAAATAGTTCTTAAACTAATGTAAGTATACCTAAGTAATTTTGAGTCGGCGCCAAACAAGCAAATTAATATAGTTGCAAGTGAGTGGTCGTGCGCATTTTTTGTTTGGAATGTTAATGTTTATCACCTTTTAAAACCCTTTATTTTGATACCCCACTCGAAAGGTATTGAGAAAAAAAATTTTTTTTGAAGACATAGTACTTAGGTAAGCCGCCAAAATCCGCCATTTTGGTTTTTTTATATTGATATACCCAGTGTCACTCTTACAGTAAATACGAATCTAACGACACCTCTCAAGCTGAAATCGATCAAGCCGTTTAGGCTACAGAGCGTGCCAAACAATTATACATACATACTCTCGAAAAACAAAACCCTAAAATAGGCTAGGCAAATTTTTTTTTTACTTTAGAATACTCTAGCCAATTTCTGCTGCAGCCAATTAACACTACATGACGTGTATTACCTACGGTATCATATCGATTATTGTACGAATACATTCACAAACTTACCTAAATACTATGTACAAACCGCCAACATATACAACTGCAAATTTAATAGTTTTCTCGCGATATTTCCCCGATCAATATGAGATGTAATGGGAGACAAATTTCTCTGGACCGCAGCTTCTCTCGTGTCATGCAATATAACACTGCCACAGCACAGTTAGGCGGTTTTCTACAGTTTACATAAACACCCCGCTATTGAGGTTAAGGCCCCACAACATTGTTGACTTGTGGTATCAACATGTTAGCGGGAGACGGAATGCGATTTATGAATAACTAGCTTCTGCTCGCGACTTCCTCCACGTTAAATTTCTTAAATCGTACCCTCGCCCTTGGTAATACTGTAGCTTCCCGTTAGTGAAAGAATTTTCGAAATCGGATCAGTAGTTCCAAAGATTAGCCCCTGCATACCTAAAAACTCTTTATAATATGAGATTATTTTAATATAACAGATATATAACATACAACTTACGTCTATGTAAAGTTGATCGATTGTTATTGATCAGAAAAACTTGTTTTCTTCCATGAGGTAATTAAATTGATATAAAACATTTAGTTACAAATTATAATAAAATCTTCTAGTTCTGTCGAGTTCTTGGGAATTTATTTTACGACAGATTAAGTAGCTGACTTGTTTGTTATGATTTAATTAAAAAGGCCTCTTCTAAAAGATTCTCGTAAACAATACCAACTTTAATCTACCTACAGTTTAATATACCTACAGCTTCTGTTTTATATGTAATTTAATCATATATTTTCTCGAACAGGTTACCTGATTTCGTGTGCAAGCAACAGCGTTAGCATGGCTGCATCAGTGGGCCCGCCCATCATCATTCCCTTCATGCTGTTCGGAGGATTCTTCCTCAACACTGGGTAAGTGGCTTCTAGACTATACTACAGGATAAGTGGACCCATCTAGAACCTTCCTAGAATCTAGACGGCTAAAAACAAGTTGTCCCACATACCGCAGTGTCTCAAGACGAAAGTCTTTGACCAGTGCGTGTTGCCAGTGATGACATATGGCACTGAAACTTGGTCGCTCACAATGGGCCTTATTAGAAGGCTGAAAGTCACCCAAAGGGCAATGGAGAGGGCTATGCTTGGAGTTCCCCTGCGTGATCGAATCAAAAATGAGGAGATCCGCAGGAGGACCAAGGTAACTGACATAGCCCGAAGAATTGCCAAACTTAAGTGGCAGCGGGCAGGGCACATTGCTCGCAGAACAGATGGCCGATGGGGCAGAAAGGTTCTGGAGTGGCGACCGCGTACCGGAAGACGTAGCTTTGGAAGGCCTCCCACAAGGTGGACCGACGACCTTGTGAAGGCCGCAGGAACCCGTTGGATGCGAGAAGCACAGAACCGGTCGAAGTGGAGGTGCTTGGGGAGGCCTATGTCCAGCAGTGGATGTCTTTCGGCTGAAATGATGATGATGATGAAACACAAGTAGTTGGAAGTTAACTCACACAATATTGCAAAAATTCGTAGACCGTTGATCGCTACGCGTGAAGGGTCTACGAATTATTTTCGTAGCCGCTACGCGGTTCTCACATAAATTTTGCACAGTATTTCATAGTGCGAATGTCAAGTAAAAGGGGCAATTCTCGTAATTTTAAGAACTTTCACAGTCTGGTCTCGGTCTCAATCTGTCAAAAATACGTCTAATTTTCCCACATTTTTGACATGTTTTTGACATTGATTGTCGCTGAGATGGGATTGCGACTAGATTTTGAACGTTTTTAATTACGGGAAATGGCCTTCTGGTTTCGACGCTGTTATCGTGCTTCCATCGATTATATTAAGTCAGATTAATTATGTTTGAGCCGAAAATTGTCACAGCGTGATGTGAGCGTTTTGAACACCAAAAACCGGTCAAATGCGAGTCGGACTCGCGCACCGAGAGTTCCGTACAAATTTGTAGGTATGTAAACAGTTTAACACGGGTTTTTTTTTATGTAACTACAAACGGTCACAATATATATTTTTTGTTTTATCTTTTTAATATAGCGGCTGCGGAGTTTCGCTAGCTAACTTAGTATATTAAACGTAAATCTATTTTACTGACAACTTGCTCTGGACCAAACGTTACCTTATCTTCCCTCCAACAGCTCCGTCCCCGCCTACCTGGGCTGGATCTCGTACCTGTCGTGGTTCCACTACGGCAACGAGGCGCTGCTGATCAATCAGTGGGCAGGTGTGGAGACCATTGCGTGCACCCGCGAGAACTTCACCTGTCCTGCGTCTGGCCAGGTCGTGCTGGAAACGCTTAGCTTTTCTGAGGTAAGATAACTACTTTACAAGTACTATTGGCTTAAAAGCATTGCTGTCGTTCGTGGATCTTTGACAGTCGTTACGGGTCGTCAGTAGCCCGAAAGTCTGACATCCAGTCTTACCAAGGGGTATCGTTTTACCCAGTTACTGGGTTGTGGAGGTCACATAGGCAGTCGCTCCATGTAAAATACTGGTATTCAGCTGCATCCGGTTAGACTGGAAGCCGACCCCAACATAGTTGGGAAAAGGCTAGGCACTTAAAAGCATAACATAGACAGAAAAATTACAAATTGGATAATTTTACGGGCTGGAATTTCTCAGTAGCTGCCTGGAGTCTTAATTTCAATGCCCGTTGGATGGATAGATTTCAATAAGGCCCTGCAGGTCTGTGAAAATCTCAGCGTGAACTTTAGGTGAAGTGATCTGTCACTCCATCTGATGCTAGGGATTGACAGTGTAGCGGTATATATACAACGCCACATGCGAACAACGCGTCATACTGACGTCACGCAAAATTCTGCATCTCGCAAGCAGAGTTTACCGCACAACTAGCATAGATACAAACGGCCCGACATGAATCATCGGGCCCGCCAGACACAGCACCCGTCTGGTCGGAGGATCCTCCATTTTCTATAGAGTATGAGTGAACTTTATACCCTGTTCCTCATACCTCTATAACACTGTTGCCAGCTCACTTCATCAGTTTGCACGCTTATTACGGAATAGGGCTGCACCCTAAATGCGTTACACACTATGATTCTCAATCTGAATAACTTTCAAGGATATTGCTAATCCATTGCTTCATATGTTCGAAAAATTTGTCTGCTCAACAACCTTAATAACGCAATGAATGTTGTTGAACTGTCAAAATCAAAGCCATTTTTATTGACACTGTGTTACGCAATTACCCCGCTAGTCCTCGTCTTACAAAATCTATTGTCGCCGGACACGTCTTGATTGACGTTTTACGAGGTGTCACAGTTGCAGTTAAACAGGATACTGATAATCATCTTGAAGGGCCATTGGCCAGCTACTAAAATAACAAACTTAAGGCATTCTATTATAGGTAATATATATTAGAGGGGCTTGTGGCTAAGTAATAACAGTCACACGGGTCGATCGATCAGGTTATCCGTGGCTGATCCGTGGATATGTGACCATCTTCATATACCAAGACCCCTTCGTGCCTCGGAAAGCACGTTAAGCCGTTGGTCCCGGCTGTCATTCGTGGATCTTTGACAGTCGTTACGGGTCGTCAGTAGCCCGAAAGTCTGACAACCAGTCTTACCAAGCGATATTACCAAGTAACTGCGTTGTGGAGGTCAGATAGACAGTCGCTTTATGTAAAATACTGGTATCTTCCACACAGGCCATTCATCGTTTCTTTACAAAAATATACCCAAAATATGTTTTTTTTTTCTAGGATGACTTCACAATGGACATCGTCAGCATGGTGCTGCTCTTCATCGGGTTCAGATTCCTCGCGTACCTCGCTCTTCTGTACCGCGCGCGCAGGGGAAAGTGATCCTTATACTCATATCATAGACCTTCCAATTCCTTGGCCATATAAATACATCTGTTGGGTAAAAATATTGTAATATAGGTTTGTAAGTTCAGACGAGAATTTCTGTCAGTTTTTTATATGATTAGTTATGGTTTCCGTCCACGCCCATCTTAGCCAGTTTTGACATTAAAAATTAAGTGGAAACGGTTAACTGATGTGTACCAAATTTTTCATGGGTGACTTAGTTGTATGTAATCTAAGGATTGTCACTAAATAACCTCCTTCTTTATTGAAGTTGGTAAAAATTTGGGTTCTGGAACTTTATAAAAAAAAAAAATGGAAATCGCGCGTTCTGAACATAGCTTTATCCAATACTCCGTGATGGGACCGCAAACGGAATTTGTGTATACTTACCTAGTATTTGACCAATGGAAATATGTTTTAAAATTGGCCTATTTACTAAGTAAGATTATATATAGTTCAAAGTTTTGTAAGAGTGAATAATAAGTAAATGTCTTGTTGTTATTGTTGTAGTGTTATAATTTTATACTTAAAGTAAGAATTGTAATTATGTATGTTAAATATGGGTTTTTTTTAATACGTGTATGAGCCGTCTTTTATCGGCGAATCTGACTTCCCAATATTAAACTAATGCTACCTCATTTAATAGAGTTTTATTTCTTTGCAAAGCCCGAAAATAGAGATTAAGCCTCATTACACGATGAAAACCCGTCCATAATATAGACCGGGCGGTTTCTGCTGGCGGGAAGGGATTGTGTTTTGTTTTCGTCGTGTTTGATGAGAGGGGTAAGCAAGGAGGCGTGGTTGAAACTTGATTTTTTCTGGCATTGTGCGCGCTCTTAAAGCAACAAATATTGTAGCTTCAACTAGTCCTCCAGAACGATTTTTGGCCATGACAGCCAATCACAGCGGAGACTAGCCATCTATGCGGATGGTATTGTAGTTCACAAGTTTGTGCGCAGATACAGGTGCATGCTAATAGAGACACAAGCACATGCCGAAGTAGACGTTACTAAATTATATTAAACGTTACTTATAGATTTTGAATGTTATACTAAATGAATATTAATTCAAAAGTGCATTATAGAAAATGTCCATTATACTTACCATATAAAATTAGATAAAATGAAATTATATCAATAATTAATTATGTCATTTCATCGTTATATTAAAGAAAAGTATATTCAATGAAATTAGGTCATTGATCATTAGAACTTTTGTTATTATATCGAATATTACGCACCCCTCATTGCCACACATCGCAGGCTGCTTGGAGTGTCTATGAGCATGCATTTGTTTTATATGGAGGTGACATGGAGGTAGCGAGCTAAACCGTGACCGCGAGATATCGGAGTGAGGCATCTACGGTATTTAATTACCCTTAGAACGATTATCGCTTACAATTGCCATAAGTATCTAAAGTTATAAAAAACAAATACAATTTTTTTTATTATTATTCCTATACAAAAAAAAAAACAAATTCTTCTTTAAGGGGCTTGCAAAAAACGCAAGTTTTAGAAACAATAAAAGTATATGATCGACACCAGTAAACAAAATCAGAAAAATATATGATAATTCTTCAGGATATAGGTATGCTAGGTAGATAGTGTGTTGAAAAAATCATGAAGATACATTCTTTTTTTCCAAAAACATTCTTTTTACAATAAAAACCATACTAATATAGGTACATACAATCATTAGGATTTTTTGTCAGATTATTCTGCAAGCAACATACTAAAGCACTAGTGTTTGAATTTTTTAGTCCAAACAATAGATTTTTTGTAAATAGATAATTGCTTCATTAGTTCTTGGTATTAGATCGGAATAAATCATATTTTGCAATAAATTACCAGCGTTGTATCATCGCGCTTCTCTTTCTTTTCTATGCAGTCCGACAAAGACCGCGCTTTAGGTCATGTACTCGCCTTAACACAAATCATAAGAAACATCTTGTACAGACGCCAGCACATCAAGCTACTACAATCTGTCAATTTTTTTTATAGATTTTCAACTTTATCGCTAAAGCATAAGGTTCAAAGTTGATTGGGAAAATTTGACAGTTTCGGGTAGCTTGATGTGCTGGTGTCTGTACCTACATAAGTTGCGAGTCGATATGAAGTTATGAAATAGGAAGGATATGAACTATTAGGTACTATTTCTTACAGTGTAAGTATATGAACTGCATTGTGTATGTAAATCAATTTATGTATTTTTTATTTATTTACGAGCTACCTAACCTACCAAGATTAGTATTGGTATCGTCCATTGATGTCGCAAGCGTAGCTCTCCAGAGGAAGTAGTGAACTGTCGTCAATTCAATAAATCTATTTGGGTGTGATAAATCGTCTGGTTCCTATGCCCTCTGATTAATGGCTGTGAATTGGTAAATGGTAAAATGATGTGATGACTAGTAGAATGATGAAGTGAGAGTGGATAACAACACGTTAAAGGTGTGTAATACATCTAGGTGTGCAGATATTAGTTAGGTATAAAATAAAGTCGCTTTTCGAGACTGTCTATTTGGTTTGAACCATGTGTGAACGCTTAGATCTTCTACCCTACCACACAATAAGATTTTGATGTGGTTTTAACAATTTTAGAGCATTTATTCCGGAAAGTTTAGGCGTTTAACTCTTCGCACGTCGAGTGTACACCATATGTACCGATAAAAATAAATTTTCTATTGTGTCTGCTAATTAGACGCGCGACGGGTAGTGGTTTAAATGTTTAATACATAATACTTAAGATCTGACTGGTTGGTAGTTACTGTGTACAGTAACTGGGTTGTGGAGGTCAGATAGGCAGTCGTTCCATGTAAAATTCTGGTATTCAGCTGCATCTAGTTAGACTGGAAGCCAATCCCTACATAGTTGAAAAACACTAGGCAGATGATGATGATGACATTAATTAATCTTAAACTTAGATTTAGCATAAAATCTCGATATTTTGACATATCGCCATTGCACCGTTGTGAAGCAGGGGCACCGATAAAAAAAAATCTTTATGAAAGGTTAGTCCACAAAGATGTGTCGTATTTTTAACCGTTTAGAGAAATTATTGATAAGGACCAGCCCAGGTCATAGATGACAAAATGATCGTTATTTTTCAACAGACGCCACATTGTCTTTTCTTTTTGATAGTCTGGTTCAATGGAGTACATTGTTGATTTGATCTTTTAAAAAATTGAAGGACACTGAACGAGACACAAAAGAAGGTTTATCGTTATTCCGTCGAGGGGCGTCGTGTCCCGCAAAGTGTTAAGAACCTGTCCCACAGAAAATTTAGGAAATTCGAAAAAAAAAGAATTGCACTTGTGCGAAGCTGGGGTGGGCCGCTAGTAAATAATAAAATAAATAACATACTTTTTTTTAAGTCGGCAATAAATAGCAGTCGCTTCCTCGTCGGCGGTGAGACAGGGGCCTTAGACCGATGCAGTATTTTTTGTTTATTTAAATGCACCGTGCGCGTAATCATTATAAAAAAAAAAACTTGTCTATGTATAGGTTGTTTACGTTCAATATGACATTTTAAAAGTAGTGTGACAATAACAAATAAGCTGTTAGGTTTAGTTTTCTTTTTTACATGCCTGTTTTGTGGTTTGAGTAAACATAGCCTAGTAGGCATTTTCATGATCCCATTTTTTAAGAGCAGTGTTGGCCCATCGGTAACGTTCCCGAGCTGGTCGTTGGTTTGACCCCGAGCAGGTGCTTTACTTTGTGTAAATAATTTCATCACCACTGCTCTCAAAACGGTGAAGGAAAACATCATGAGGAAACCGACATGTCCTAGAACCAAAAATTCGGAGACATGCTACATCTACCAACCCGCACTGGGTCCGTGTGGTGGATTACGGCCCTCTCAGAGAGAGGAGGTTTGTGTCCCAGCTGTGAGAAAATTATAGGCTGATCGTGCTAACCCATTTTGCAAGAATTCTGAGACCTTTCACATCAAATACGACAAGGTAAGTGTGGAGAAAGTGATTGAAGTAACCACATAGGCACACAAGATGGCTACCGCAAAATCCACCCCTTCGCCACAATGTACTTAGCCGCCTGATTCTTTATCTCTTTTTATTTATGTACTTACCTACTAGCGACTTCGCGACTTCATCCGCGTGTGGGTTTTAAAATTTATCCTATTATGACACTCGACAATAGGTACTCGACAATACTGTAACTTCCCCTCAGTCAGATGGGAATCTACAGTACCTATTGCAGAGTATCAAAATTATTTCACTAAGGCTAGGAGCCAACGAGCCACCGGCCACAGCCACCGATAGCCCGGCGACAAGCAGTTCACATGCTTGTTCATAAATTTTGAATGGATTCGTCGCACACGTGTGGCCGGTGGTGACCTCCCGCTACAGCAGTAGGTACTCTACACGAGCAACAGCCGACAGCCTCCGGTGGTGGCGGTTGTGGACGGTGGCTGGTGTGCGCTTACCCTAATGATTCGGCTACATTGTCGCGATAAAGCGAACTATACTTCGCGCGTTCTCTGTTGTACAGTGAGACGTTAAGCGGTGTGCGAGAGAGAGCGCGCCAAGTATATCTTATTGCGACAATGTGGCCGCAGCATAATAGTGAAAGAATTTTCGGAATCAGATCAGCATACTTATTCATAACCATACGACAGGCTATCGTATCGAAAATGACACATTTCGATAACCTGATTTGACATGCCCCGACAGCAAACAGCTGTCGGAAGAATAGCGGGCGTCTATTTGATTTAAACTGACAAAATTTCCGGGTTTTGGACTTGTGAACAGCGCTTAGAGGACTTCTACGAAAACATTGATTGATGTTCGATACGCTACCGTACCGTATCGAACATCAATCACTGATATCGTAAGAGTCCTTTAAACGCTGTTCACAAGTCCAAAACCCGAAACTTTTGTCAGTTTCAATCAAAAATAAACGACCGCTATTCTTCTTGCAGCTGTTTACTGTCGGGGTCAAGGCAAATCAGGTTATCAAAATATGTAATTTTCGATACGATAGCGTGTCGGATGGTTGTGAATAACTATGCAGTTGTTCCGAAGATATTTTTAGATTTAAGACATGAGATTTGGCATAACCAGCTGGAAATTTGCATACGCATTCAGAATGGTGCCTAGGATAAAGTACCAAAACTCCCCGCACCTCCGACGCTTGCGGCTCGAGATATACCCCCTTCCAGGAGGTCTGCGCCTCGAGTATAGTTGGGCAGGACATCGAGGAAAGCTGTGACCGAACGGTGGCCAAACTTAGGCCAAGGAATCTAGGGCCGTTCAAAAGCGCGTTGAGTAGATGATATCGGCAAAATCGAGGGAAACACCTGGAAGAGGGAAATATGGCAGAAGAAAGGGGAGGCCTGATGATGGATGGATTCAGAAGACCTGTCTTCTCGTATTGGGAAGATCTTACAGCGCTTCTGAGAAGCTGTTCAGGATCTAGTTATTATCTTAAATCAATAAATCGGGACACTTATCGGGGCTAATCAGTTGCACTATCAAAATACTTTTAACATTTATCTGAAGTCTCTAAATGAAATAAATAATGTCCATAAACTGAATGTCACTCATTTCCAATGCAAAGTTTTGCCATTTTGTAATAATAGTTATTTACTAATGGAATAATGATAGTCATTTCGCTTCGGCCGTCAAGGAAACCGGGGTAAGTCATAATTTTCTGCAATTTCTGCACTTTTACGAAATTTCTTTCTTTATTTTTACTCTAAAACTAGAACAATCTTCAAGCATGGATCATGGATCTTGATTTCTTGTGATTTTTACCGAATAGAATAGAATAGAATACTCTTTATTATGTACACCATATAAATTACAGACATAAATATAGAAATTTTACAATGGGTGACACAATGGGCCGACTGCACAAAAAGAAGGAGGTACTATGTTCGGATGATTGTATGTTTTTTTTCCATGTTTGAGTATTGTTCAAATTAAGTTCCTTTGAATGCTGGGTCGGAACAGTCTTCTCTTACGCGTTTCTTCTGTAAAGATCCTTAGCCCGCTTGCATCCACGTGTAAAAGTTGCCACAAAGTTTGGCCACTTTGCAGAAGGTCAACTGACTGCATAAGCTGACAACACATTTAGGTATGTGACACTAGATAAGATAAGATAATACAGAATTTCTTATCAAATCGTTTTTATTTCGTATATTTATTTTTCCTGTTGCAGATTACATTGTTTTTTTTTTTTAACACTAAATTATTCTAGAATTTTATAATCTTTATCTAGGTCAATTCCAAATATAGCACGTTATAAATCACTACAGACTAGCGCTAGAAGATTTGTTTTTATTGCCATAAAGGTAGCGTCTTCGGTAGAGATGTCTACCTAAGAGTCATTGATTAATGATTCTTGTCTTAATTTATACACGATGAATCACAGATATTATCATTCGTTTAAGATTACAATCTTTAAGATAAAGAAGTAGATAATCTAATCTTAACGCAAATTTTGACAGTTATGTATATTTGTGTTGTTAGTTATGATTAAACATGCGTATAATATCATATATTATTTTGGCTTAATTTATTCCCATTCTCAAATTACTTATCTCATGGGTATTGCGGTAGCAAACGCGTATAACCATTATTTACACGTGTTTTTACCTAATTTTAATATTTATGATAAGATAACAAACTCTATACATATATGAGGCCATATTTGAGTAAGTTAAGCGAGAACAAGAAAACACGCCTTTTGTTGATTCTATCAACGAACCTCATTTTTCTGAATCTACTGTCGACCTGCATTTTACTAAACGTTATCTTTATACCTAGTTATCCATAATTTTTCTTAGGCCTATATATTGTGTCCCACTGCTGGCCACTGCTGGCTGCTGGCAAAGGCCGCCCCTTTTTCCTTCCAAACCTGTATTGTGCGATCTCTGGCCATGTTGGTCCTGCAAACGTTATCAGATCATCACCACCTTCGCCGTGGTTGACCTCGACGGCGATATCCTCCTTCAGGCGTTCAGTGAGTGACGATCTTTGCCCATCTCTCCGGGTGCATTGGCACGACGTGCCGGCTCACTCCCACTTGAGCCTGTCAGTTTTTTCTCCAACATCCACTACTTGAGTTACGAGACCTATTAGGCTGCACTTCAAGCAATCCATTGTTACTTACTAAATCACACTAATATTCTAAAGGCGAAAGTTTGCGAGTGTGTTTGTATGTTTGTTACTTCTTCACGCAAAAACTACTAAACGGATTTGGATGAAATTTGGCACACAGATAGTTTATAACCAGGATTAACACATAGGATACTTTTAACCTGATATTCCCACTGAATTGACACTTATACGGGTGAAACCGCGGGGCGCTGCTAATAAAAATAAATGCGAAAGTAACTCTGTCTGTCTCTGTGTCTGTTACCTTTTCACGCCTTAACGGCTGAACGGACTTCGACGAAATTTGGCACAAAGGTAGACCATGACCTAGGTTAGGACATAGGGTACTTTTATCCCGGTAGTACCTTCCAACACGACTGAACTGCCGCTCCAAATTCCACGGTGAAGGAAAACATTGTGAGGAAACCGGCATGTCCTAGAACCAAAAATTCGAAGACATGTGACGTCTACTAACCCGCACTAGGCCCGCGTTGTAGATTATAGCCCACTCCTTTTCGAACAGAGGAGGCCTGCGCTCCAGCCGTAGGAACATTATGGGCTGATTATGCCATGCCTATGTCATGCCGGACCTGCACGGGGGTGAAGATGCGGGTAAAAGCTAGTAAAAAAAATACGCATTGAACTCGAAAAGTGGTAGGTACCTATCGATCGGTCATTTGGTTGTTAGAGCACTGATCTTCTTATCCTGTGGCCGTGCGCAGTGACCCGACCGTATGGCGGTGTCACATGTCTCGGATACGTTACATGAAAACCGAAGCCTTTCAAACTCGCCGTCACATCGTTTTCCGTTTGCGCCAATAAGCGATCGCCATACAGTACAATACTATATTCTATTAAGGGGGATGCCGCGGTAGCCCGCAAAATTTCAACTTTTTTTTACGGTTTTTGCAATTTGCACGTTGGTGTCAAGTTGTATGTTGATCGAAATTTAATTCGCGACCATTAACCAAATGTTTTTAAAGAAATATAATCATGAAAATCAGAGTCTTTGGTCAACTGGACCCATTCGAACTGGACCCGCGGGTCCAGTTGACCAAAAATAGTCAATAATAGAGGTCATTTGACCACTATTATTGACTATTTCATGAAATCAGGACATTTGAAGCAAAAACTAACTTACTAGCCAATTCTACCCTGGCACTTACGCCTTGAGCAGGTGACCACTGGTAACGGCCGTGACGTACGAGTTGTAAGTCGTGGGTTCGAACCCTGACAGGCGCTTTAACATAACATAATCAGCCTATAATATTCCCACTGCTGGGACACAGGCCTCCTCTCTTGAGAGGGAATGGGCCGTAATCCACCACGCGGGCCCAGTGCGGGTTGGTAGATGTCACATGTCTTCGAATTTTTGGTTCTAGGACATACCGGTTTCCTCACGATGTTTTCCTTCACCGTTTTGAGTGCAGTGGTGATGAAATAATTTGCACAAAGTAAAGCCCCTGTCTGCGTTCGAACCTACGACCTACAACTCGTAAGTCGCGGCCGATACCACTGGGCCACCACTGCTCCTCAGGCGCTTTACTTTGTGTAAATTATTTCATTACCACTGCTCTCAAAACGGTGAAGAAAAACATCGTGATGAAACTGCCATGTCCTAGAACCAAAAATTCGAAGACATCATCCACCATCCCGCACTGGGCCCGCGTGGTGGATTACGGCCAACTCCTTCTTAACAGAGAGGAAGCCTGTGCCTGTGTCCCAGCAGTGGGAACATTATAGGTTGATTATACTTCCGCCTTAACAATAAATGTTATAGGTTAAACCTAAAGAAAGTTCAAAGACAAGGTCTATCCAATTTGCGATGGATTATGTGACAGGAGTTGAATGAACTCCAATATATGGATGACGTGTTGAATTAGGACGTGGTGCGATGTTTAATAGCAATCAATACATCGCATGAATGAACCCAAACAGATACCTACAGTTGATGACTTATCGAATTACTTATCATGCTAACATGGAGCCATAATGAAGCCTCGGATTTGATGCAAAAGCCTAAATTGCTATGTAGAAAAAAAAAAACACCACAGTTTAGAATGTGATGCAAACTCAAACTGTTTATGTTTTTCAAAGCATTTGTATCAATGAAACCAATTAGGTACAGGCTTTTGAATTTTCAGGGAGTCGGTCAGTCAGAAAAATGAAACTGGTTGGATATTTCTGGTAACTATGGAGAAGAAAGGACAAGAATGTCCCATGGACACTCTTCTAAATCAAAAACTTGAATGATGTAAAATATTGTTTACATCATTCAAGTTGAAATTATTCATATGAGAACGATGTAGAAATACGAGTGTTCATGGTAAACAATTCTAAAAATAAAATTAAAAAAAAATAAGTCACTCACTGGACGCCTGAGGCAGGACATCGCCGTCGAGGTAGACCAAAGCGAAGGTGGTCAAATCAGAAAAAATACGGCGTAACCCAAACAGGGCTAATTAGAGTAATTTATTTTTCGCAAAATACATGTTGCTTGTCATTTCATAATAATATATTTTATTTTGAATGTTTAGCGTGACTTGTACGTCTAATTAGGGCAATAACGAAATCCCAAATCAATTGTGTTTGTTGAAATGTTAGGAAGATAGGTAATTAAATGATTCATCATCATCATCTGCCTAGCCTTTTCCCAACTATGTTGGGGTCGGCTTCCAGTCTAACCGGATGCAGCTGAATACCAGTATTTTACATGGAGCGACTGCCTATCTGACCTCCACAACCCAGTTACTGGGTAATACGATAACCCTTGGTAAGACTGAAATTATTATTATATATTATTATTATTATTTATTATTTGAATTAAATGATTATTGGTAAGAAATAAAAACATAATACTTTTGCACGACTCATAATGTGAAGCTTTAGAGAGTGTTTTACGATCGAAATTTTATTTTCGTCTCCTTTCTGCAAATGTTTTTATTGTTATGCTCCTGCTAGTACACAGAACCTACTTAATTTGATAATTTAATGGAGATTAGTTCTGTACTTTTCAAAAATTTATGTAATGTAGTAGAAACGAAAAAATCAATTAATTGAGTCTATTTTTTTTTAATAGATTTGTTTCACCCATAGGAGGGACCTTATTGAAAACGGCTCTTATATTCAAAGTAGTTTAATTATAATCAATAAAAAACTAACTAATATAATATCTATATCTATGGTTTTTTATACGATCAAATGAGCATTAGGAGTCGTGAACTTTTAGATTTTCCAATTTTTGTATTTTATTTACTAGGTAGACATCAATTCTATAGTCCAACAGTAGACGAATGTAGACTATGTATTGCATACCTAAAGTAAAAGTGCGCAGTGCACACCCCTACCCTATTTCAAGTTAAACAAATATCAACTTTATCTCAATGACGATTAAGTTGATTTCAGAGTGACTAGCACTATTGACAGTTATAAAAATATTTGAAGGTGTAGCGTAAACTGAACTTTATTGTGTAGGAATTAAAATTGTTTTTCCATTAATTCATATCTGTTTACATTTTTGGCAAATAAATCGCGAATGCACGGTACACATTAGCTGGTCGTATCGCCTGTCATTTCACGTGTGGGTCATTTAGCGTATTGGTCATTTAGCGATTGGTCATTTCGCGTATTTATGACGGTAACCATCATTGGTCATAATCATAATGCGTATTAGTCAATATGCGTCGTAATGCACCTAAGTATTTTCTATGAGGGACTCTAATTAAGTTTTTTTTAGGCTGGATGATAAATACGATAATATAAAACTCAGATTATTACATAGGACCTTTGATTATTATAATCAAAGCATAGGACTTCAACATACTTAGTTGACGAAATGTGAGTGCACTAATAGGTTACACCTCTGCCTAACTCTTCGAGACAAACAGGCGTGCATACTTACATACTGAGAATGCATACTAACGTAAAAAATCAAAACGTCAAAAAGAAAAAGTAACAACTCATTTTTACTTGCGGTTAGCACATAGAAACCCATTAATTAATCACACATATATCTTTCATCAATGCAGTAGCCTATCCTGCCGGCACAATTTACTTTTGTTTCCAATAAAATGCCGTTATCCTGCTCTAATCCATATCCGTCCCTTTCTACCGCAAGTCGTGATGTCAAACTATCAACGCTGCACTGGTAGGCAGACGCGCTATGTTCCGGCGCCAAAACTTCTTAGCAATCGGTAAAATGAACGCGCTGACAATACCGCCAAGCTCGCTCCAATTCCAAATTTAAAAAATTAGTTTATGGTTTTTATTTTTTTAATAATTAGTAACAACATTGTGCAATAGAAAATGAGTGCCAGTCCAACTAAAAATGGTGACAGATTGAGTTTCATAACAGAGCAAGCAGCTGAGGAGAACTATGTAAGAATGTGATAACATTTCATAATACTTACGAATTTTTATTACATTTTAATTACGAAAGTGATCAAGTGTATTTTAAGTGCAAGTTCAGGTTAACATTTAAACATAAACGTTGCGTAGAATGTTTTTGAATTGGATGTATTGGATGTGCTAATCATGAATTCTTATCTCTGCTATTAATTAAATATTCATAGTATATAACTGAAACCGTTCTAGCTTTAATTAAATTTTCCTGGTAGAGATACTTTAATATTCCGTGCTACCTTCGGATCCACGTATATTTTTATGGTTTTCCGTTTTAAATGAGCATATTTTCTGCCTTACTTCTTGCAACAGGCTCAGTGAAAATTAAAATACTTATTGAAACTTAACGTAAACTTTTACGTTGATGTTACGTTTGCGTTAGATCAAAGTTCAAACCCTTTATTACTGCATAGATGTTGTCACAGTTTGCAACATTTTAAATAGCAAACTTCAATAATAATTGTTTTTTTTATTCTTTGTCTTAAATGGCGTAATTTTTAATGCTGTTTAAAAATCGAACACCAGAGGTGAGCCTCTGTCACCTCCGTGCATAATATGTGATAAAAGTAATTTCGAATCATATATTATGTGCCTACCTAATCGGAATATTTGTAATACTAATTTTTTACACACTTTTGCTCTTATTGTCACTCATTTAAAAATGTATTAAATTCAAGAGTTCTAAAATAAGCACTTATTATTTCCTTTATTTAAGTAAATACATATAAAATTATATTTTAATAAAACCCCTATTTTATATGGAACATACTTAGAACATAACTGGCAAATCGTGGATTTGTACTAGGTAAAGACCTCTGCCTACCCATTATATTTTTAAATATTAGAATGTAAAAAATACAAAAACGTTTAAAAATATAAAAAATTGTAGCCCACCGGTACTTAGGTATCGGGAACAGGGTCTTATTATTATTGTTAAATTCCGAATTCCGTATACTTAGCTAATTCATTGATTCCAAATTCATAAATTTTGTCATTAATCACATTCAATTACTTAATAATCTTTTCATGTCACGATTTATTTGTTAAATACCTAATCAAAAAACGATTAGAATCTGTTTTAATTTACGTAAAAATAAACGTTTTATTTACATTTGCAAAATTTATTACTTTAATATTATTCAGAATCCTTACTATGGTGGTATTTAAATCAATTAAGCACAATAGAATCAAATTAAAATGTAATATTATTAACAATTTTTTCTTTTCTCGATTAATTTGCTGAGTGACCAAGAAACGATGAGTACCTACTTATCTTTTTCAATTTACAAAAAATGGTGTTTTATTTAAAAATTAGCTAAATTAGTTTTAATCTTATTGTGAATCAATGATGGCACCTAATTTCAATATGTAGGTATACTATCAATAACTTTATAAAGACGAATTAAATTAAATGTTTGATTTCCTGTCCAACAAAAATACGATACCAAAAATAAACACCCGTTTTTCCTCTATAGGAAATGATTCCCCACAATTCAAAGCTTAAGAACACGAGGTCAAAGTATGATCTCTTGTTCCCTGAAATCGAGGAGGTGTTGGGACCAGCGCCGACCTTCAGACCCTGTACCTTGGTCTGGCGAGACGTGACAGTCCACACCAAACTCAAAGATGGCAAGCTGAAAAGACTTGTTAATAATGGTAAGTTATTTTTTTTTCTTTAAATTTTTTATTTTTATTTTAAAGGGGAAGCGCCAGTGTTAGGTTGTATGTTAAACAGAATATGATTCGCGATCGTAGCAAGTATGTATTTACAGAATTATAATCATTAAATACTACCCGATGACTATTTCATGAAATATCAATAAAATACTTGAAAAAGTTTTAATTTCGCGGGTTACCTTGACGACGGTTACCACGTGGTGAACAGAAGCTCATGCCTTCTCTGTATGAGAAGAGGCCTTTGTCTTGCAGTGGGACAATAATAGGTTGGTAGGTTACTCTGACAGTTGTTGAAGCCCAGGGGGCCATTCTCGTAATTTTAAGAACGTTCACAGTCTGATCTCAGTCTCAATCTGTAAAAAAAATGATGACAAGTTTTTGACCTTTGTTTATCGCCGAGATGAGACTGCGACTAGATTTTGAACGTTTTATATTACGAGAATTGGCCTTCTGGTTTCTGAAAAACTGTTGTTGACCTCATGTCATCAAATGATGTCATTGGGTGAAATTATGTTGGTCAACCAATCACGTCATTTGACAAGAGATTTGACAATGTCAAAGACTATTTTTTTTTAGCATAAGCATAATCAGTCTATAAAGTATAATGTTCCCACTGCTAGGACACAGGCCTCCTCTCGATGAGAGGGAGTGGCCACGCGGGCCCAGTACCGGTTGGTAGACGCCACACGTTTTCGAATTTTTGGCTCTAGGACATGCCGGTTTCTTAACTATGTTTTCCTTAACGTTTTGAGAGCAGTGGTGATGAATAATTTATCAGTCTTAACTCAGAAACTGGGTGTAAAAAACCCTTCCATACACCCGGAAAAGTCTGAATTGAATACCTAATACTTTTAGCATATTTCTTTGAGTATTAAAATTAAATATTACTCTACTTAATTCAATACAATAAGTCTATAACACTATTAATGACTAATTCAGTTTTCACCCTGATAGGGCTTCGCGACTGTAATTCGAACTGCGGTGCTATTCTGTAAAAAGATCACCGTGATAACTTAGGTGAAGTGAGATTAAAGTGAGCTGTCATTCCACCTGATGCTAGGGGTTGACACCATTGACAGCTCACTTTAAGCTCACTTCACCTTAGTTTTCACGGTGAGATTTTTACAGAATCGCATTACTGTTGTTAGGGCCCGAATTTTACTCGTTCTCTTTCGGTCAATTACTCCGCCATCGCCACAGTGAGTTCCTTGTATAGTTTTCAAACTCTATGGTTTCTTGCGTGGAGAAAACATAACGTAAAATCGAACGATTTTAAAATTGAAAATGCTCGTTTCGCATAATACTTAATATACTTAGTTTTAAGACTTTATTCCATATAATTAATATCTATACAATACAATTAATATATAGGGTCAAATTAAATTAGCTAGCAAAACTCCACGGACGTGTTGCGTATCGATATCTAAAGACGATAGAACAAAAAATAAATTACTTAATTTGACGAATTATTTTTTGGGGTCACCGACTGCAGTTAGTGCAGTCACGTGAAATATCAGTTTAAAAATCAACTTTTTAATAAATATATATATTATGAAGGTACCCATATACCTAGATTTTTAAATATTCAAATAAAGAACACTTTAGCGCAGTTAGAGAGGTTCATTTTACGAGTGTTGCATGATCAAAAAATTTAACCAATACCGTTTAGAATACTCACTTGTATTTTCGTTCCAAAAAACGTTCGAATTTACGTTAGGTACGTTTAGTTGCGCGTTCGTGCTAAGCCTTCAGAACACGATTGTAGCAAAAGCAAAAACCTATAAGTATTATACCTACGAGTATGTAGGTTTTCAAATAGATATTCAAATAAATTTCGATCAATTTAGTGATCGAAGCAAATAAAGAACACTTTTGCGCACTTTGCATGATTCGGTTTTACAAGATGTGCACACTCACACAGACACACTATATTTAAAGAGTAGAATCAAAAGCAGCACCCTAATTTGCGTAACACGCTATCAATCACAATCTGAATCATTTTGAAGGATATTGCTAATCCATTGCTTCATATGGTCGAAAAATTTGTCTGCTCAACAACGTAAATAACGCAATGAATGTTGTTGGACTGTCATAATGAAAGCCATTCCTAATGTTAGTCTGCAATTACCCCGCAGTTCTTTGTTAAACCTATAAGGGAATTTGTAGGGTAAAAGCACTTTTGTAAGTATTGATTATGTTCGGCCACGACAACCACCACGTGGCCAAACGGAATCAATAAAAAGGTGCTTAAAAAAAAAGTAAAAGTCGCGTAGAGTACCAATGAATCTGCCACGTGTTCACGTTTTTTCAATCTGAATAATATTACTTACCTAAGTATATCCTGGTTGAAATTTATTGTTTTATTTCATACGAACTTTTTGATAACAAAAAAAAAATTGACAAAATTTTCTAATATGTAATAAAGCTGAAGAGTTAGTTTTTTTGTTTGAACACGTAAATCTCTGGAACTACTCGTCGGATTTGAATAAATATTTTTGCACTTGATGGCCCAATAGGATATTTAACATCACGTTAGCCTTAGGACTCGAGCAAACATAAAAAAGCTAGTTTGACGAAAACAAAATAAAACCGCGGGCGGGGCTATAAGTCATTTCACGCGGACGAACTCGCGTGCAGAAGCTTGTTTTTAGGGTTCCGTACCCAAAGGGTAAAAACGGAACCCTATTACTAAGACTTCGCTGTCTGTCCGTCCGTCTGTCTGCCACCAGGCTGTATCTCAAGAACCACGATAGCTAGACAGTTGAAATTTTCACAAATTATGTATTTCTGTTGCCGCCATAACAACAAATACTAAAAACAAGATAAAATAAATATTTAAGGGGGGCTCCGATAATAATGGCACTTGAGATATTCACAAAATACTCAGTTGTATTTTTAAATCATTAAAATAAAATAAATATTTAAGGGAGGCTCCTATGGGAGGAAAAAACGGGGGAAAATACGTTTGTTGTATGCAACAAACGTATTTTTATATATAAGTATGTAGTGTTAAATATTGTACGGTGGTACGGAACCCTTCGTGTGCGAGTCCGACTCGCACTTGGCCGGTTTTTTTTAATAAATGACAACTGAATAAAGACAAATCTATACATCTGATATCAAATTGCGAAGTTTCGAGACATTCGTGAGAAACCAATCATAGTGTCATATGATATGGCTATAAACGGATATACTTTCTGCTGTATGGGACCGAGTTTTTTTTTTGTTACGCATTTTCGGTGCGATATAGTCCCACGGATCAATTACATGATCAATAGTGCCGACGCAGACGCAGTCACGCGTACTATGTAGGCTACTCACTACTGTATTACAATCCACTACTTATATTTAAAGACATCAATTCACTATTAGATACGGTCGTCAAAATCTTGTGTGCAGTCAGCCTCAAATAGATACATATACCTAAAAAAAATCTGCTGTTTCATACATTTTGGTCAAGTAGGTATAGAACTTTTGTATTAAACAGCTGATTTTTTTTCGTGATTTCAGAGTTGGTCCCATAGTGAAAGTTGTTCAGTTCGATTGTCTAAAACACCTCTTAAAGTTTGTAAGGTTAATTATTTAACACTTTGTATACATCATCAATATATGCAAATATACATCATCAGAATTCAAATCAAATCAAATCAATAGTCATTTATTCAAAGGACATCATTCATTTCGTAACCAAAAATTAAAGTATATAAAGATATAATATTTGGTACTTTAAAGCCCATAAAGCAGCCAGGGTTAATCTATCTACTTATAAAAATAAAAATAAATCGCCGAAATGTATGTACGCGCATAGCTTCCGAACGACTGCACCAAATTGGATAATTCTTTTTTTTGTTGTGTTCGGTATTGCCAGGACATGGTTTGTATGAAAGAAAACTTTAGAAATTCGAAAAAAAAATGCACCTGTGCGAAGCTGTGGTGGGCTGCCACTTACTTATAAACGTATTTTAACTATTACAACATAGATCTATTATGTTGTAATTTTAGGTTCAATTATCTAGGTCTTTTTAAAGAAATTTCAAAACGGCTGGTTGACACTTCCCGTGACCCAAGGGCTGGCTTTTACCTTGGCCAAAGGCTAAGCATTGCCATACAACGTGGCAATGCCGCCAGTCTCTTGGGAACATTACCAGTCGACAGCGATGCGGATGAATTTTTCGACGCTATATTTTAGTTTCTGTATAGTTTTAGTTCAGTTAGTATTTAATTTTGTTATTTTTAGTATTAGATATACATAGATATTATATTTGTATAGCCTATATTATGTAATTATCTAGGTATATATTTATTTACATAATTTAAAAAGCTAACAGTAAGCTAGTAATAGTTAAAATACGTTCTTTATCAATTATTGCTGTTCAGATTGATTTGCACAATTTTATTCTTCATCCAAGTTATTCATTTCTACGATGTGTAATTCGATAATTCGTCATTCTCAATTTTTGCTGCCGACCTTGTTAATAATCATGGTTACCCTAACATATGACTCTTGACGTAATAAATGCGATCAGTCGATCTATTCTGTAAAAATCTGCTTTTATTGGAACGAAGTTCTTTTACGAAGCTTGCGAAGGAGTAAAATAGGAGAAATCGCCACGTAACGAAATAGCGTTATGCTTTTTATTTATGTATTAGAAAGAGAGAGAGAGATAGTTTTCATGGTTTTCGAGGATGCTGAAGCCTATATTATGTAATTATCTAGGTATATATTTATTTACATAATTTAAAAAGCTAACAGTAAGCTAGTAATAGTTAAAATACGTTCTTTATCAATTATTGCTGTTCAGATTGATTTGCACAATTTTATTCTTCATCCAAGTTATTCATTTCTACGATGTGTAATTCGATAATTCGTCATTCTCAATTTTTGCTGCCGACCTTGTTAATAATCATGGTTACCCTAACATATGACTCTTGACGTAATAAATGCGATCAGTCGATCTATTCTGTAAAAATCTGCTTTTATTGGAACGAAGTTCTTTTACGAAGCTTGCGAAGGAGTAAAATAGGAGAAATCGCCACGTAACGAAATAGCGTTATGCTTTTTATTTATGTATTAGAAAGAGAGAGAGAGATAGTTTTCATGGTTTTCGAGGATGCTGAAGCCTATAGTCAAGGTCAAATTGAAAATCCAAGATTGCGGCTGCAAAATTATTGAAATTTGTCGTCATGTGTGTCGTTTTCATGGTTTTCGAGGGTGCTGAAGCCGACAGTGTGGTCAAAGCGAAAATCCAAGATGATGGCTGCAAAAATGTAACAATTTTCGTAATTTTGAAATTTTTGCAGCCGCCATCTTGGATTTTTATTTTGAACTTCGTTCCTGCCGGGGGTCCCCGGAACCCTCACGTTTTTTTTTATTGTAGTTAAGTTAGTCTCAAAATGCTAACAGGCGGTATTGATACCTACATCAGTAGTGCTATTCTGTAAAAACTCACCCTGAAAACGGGTGAAGTGAGCTGTCATTTCATTTGATGCTAGGGATTGACATTATTGGCAGCTCACTTCACCTAAGTTTTCACGGTGAGATTTTTACAGAATAGACCTGCTGAAGTGTCATCAATTTACGTTAGGCATAACGGCGACAACAGTATGCCAACAGACGGCACAGATGCATATGTATGCTTCACTAAAAATGCATTAAATAAAGGTTAAATTATATGTTAATGTGAAATATGACTAAAAGCTTCTTGGTCTATTTGTGTTTGTGACATTCTGATGACATTTATTAGAAAAACATGTTCATTTTAGATAACAAATTTTGTTATTATCTTAATAAATAAAATACAACAGCATTTGTTGTTAGATTAATTGGAGAATGACCTTGTAGGAACAGAACTTGTACTTAATTGGTAAAATGATCTGTTATTGGCTAGGGGTTAACACGAACGGAAAAAGGACTAATGCCCGTTTTCACCATCGTTCCCTCAAACACTCCTTAACTAAGAGTCTCTTAACATAAGAGACTCCTTAAATCAGCCCCTTACCCATATGTTTTAGGACCATAAGTGTCCCTTAGGTGATGGTGAAAACGAAACTAACACTTAAAATTTCTTAAGGTCTCCCTAAATTTAAGGAACGATGGTGAAAACGGGCATAAGTAGTCCGTTTCTCTCTGCATCACCCAAAGGTTGACTGCTAGAAAATGCCTAATGCGTAAAGTGCGCCTCTGTACATTTAGGTAGGTATATGCTTAAAGTATTATATAAATAAGCTACCAATGTAATAAGGACTAGTCCTTTCTCCATTCGAGTTAACTGCTGGACAAAATTCAGTCCAAAGTTGATCACAGACCATATTACAATAGATAATAATCAGTCTAAAAAACTACGGCTAGACATTTATGTAGGCCGCTCTAATAGCTGGCCAACTAACTCGACACCCGGTACTTTGATCTCTCGGGCCCAGCCTGCCTATTCTGTAAAAATCTCAACGTGAAAACTAAGCTGAAGTGACCTTGAAGTGAGCTGTCATTCCACCTGTTGATCGGGATTGACACTATTGACAGCTCACTTCACCTAAGTTTTCACAGTGAGACCTGAACAACACTAATTAGCACGTGCATTGGCTTAGGCAAGTTCCCGTCTCTATCTTACATCTATAGGTTCACTGTTGTACGACAGTGACAGGAATAACGCTTAGCCAAAGCACGTGCTAAGTAACGCTTCTATATCTCGGCCTCAACGTCCAACTGCCGTGCTGTATTGTAAAAATCTCATCGTGAAAACTTAGGTGAAGTGAGCTGTCAGAAGTGTCAATCCCAAAACATCAGTAGGAATGACAGCTCACTTCACCTAAGTTTTCACGGTGAGATTTCTACAGAATAGCACTACTGCTCTGCTAGAGCTGCTGAGATGGTAGCAGCTGGTCATTGTCACCGTATTTTCATTGACATTATTTGTTTGTTTTAGTTAGCGGGATCGCGAAACCTGGTACAATGACAGCTTTAATGGGACCTAGGTAAGACACATTATATTTGATTTTAATTACAAACTATGCCGTTGGGCTTCTTTTAATCCTACACCGGATAACGAATGTTTGATGAATGCTTTATAGAGTAGCAATGGTCTTGTAAAATCATAGAACACACACGTATTGCTATAGTAGTAAAAATCTCAATGTGAAAACTTTGGTGAACTGTCATCCCATCTGATGCTGGGGATTGACAGTTCACTTCACCTAAGTTTTCACCGTGAGATTTTAACAGAGTAGACCGGCTGATTTTCATACACGCGGGTCGCATAAAATGCCCACGTATGTTTTCATTTTCTTAAGAATTTTCTGTTATTATTATGGTGAAAATTTTGAACACAGACTAGCTGCTGCCCGCGACTTCGTCCGCGTGAAATCCTATCCTAACTAAAAGTTTTTTTTTCTAATATAAAAGTAGCCTAAGTTATTCCTTATTACATCAGCTATCTGCCAGTGAAAGTCCCGTCAAAATCGGTCCAGCCGTTTCAGAGATTAGCCGGAACAAACAGACAGACAGACAGACAAAAATGGAAAAAAATGTTATTTTGGTATAATATGTACCGTGGTCCATATGCATTTAGTAAAAAGCGGTTATTTTAATATTACAAACAGACACTCCAATTTTATTTATTTGTATAGATGTATAGATTCCGTGTGTACCTATGACCTGACTACTTATAGATATGCTTCCATTTTATTACTAGTAAATCACACTAATATTATAAAGGCGATAGTTTGTGAGTGTGTTTGTATGTTTGTTACGCAAAAACTTCTCAACGGATTTGGATGAAATTTGGCACACATATAGGTTATAACCGGGATTAACACATATGATTCCAATATTCCCACGGGATCGATACTTATGCGGGTGAAACCGCGGGGCGCTGCTAGTATTTAATAATTTTGTAAACCAGTATAATCCATAAATTGGTTATTCAAGGCGCGCGCGGTAGTGCGAGGATAAATAAGTATAAATTAATAAAGTTTTAGATAATTAGGCTGTATAATGACTTTTAGGCGACTGACTATTGCCTAGCTAAAAGAATAAGAATAATTTATTTGTATAGAACACGGTATGCAACACTTATAATCAATGGAATATTTCGAACTCCTTATCTTTACAAACGGACAACAAAAATACCGCTAGTATTTTAAATGCTAAATACATTAACATTTTTTACTGAAATGGAAGTCAATATAATTAAAAAAACCGGTCAAGTGCGAGTCGGCCTCGCGCACCGAGGGCTCCGTACAAATTTGTAGGTATGTAAATAGTTTTGAAATTATTTTTATTGTAATGTTACGACAAATTTACGGTGTTTGGATTTTTTCCTTTACTTGTGCTACATGACATTGCTTCTTGCCAAATTTCATGATTCTAGGTCAACGGAAAGTACCCTATAGGTTTTGATTTTGGAACATAAACGCCCTTATCTTTTGATTGCGTTGACTTAGAAGTTTGGTTTTTTCACTGCTTCAAGAAATTGCAGCCTTGAGTATTTGATATTTGTTTCAACTTGATAACTCCACGCGTTCCTGAGAAAAAGGGTCTTAACTGACGGACAGACAGACGGACAACGATGTGATCTTATAAGAGTTCCGTTTTTCCTTTTGAGGTACGGAACCCTAAAAATCAGTCATAATATATAGAGAACGCATTATTTAAATTAAATTTTAATTTATTCTTGTAAAAAATAGAAGCTTTTATCAGTCAACTAGCTTTTACCCGCAGGTTCGCCCGTGTGGATGTCGGAAAATGTCCCACGGGAATGCACTACCGGGATTAAAAGTACATAGGGTACTTTTAATCCCAGTGTTAATCCAGGTCTAATCTATCTCTGTGCCAAATTTTATTCAAATCCGTTCAGCCGTTTCTGCGCTAATTCGGAACATACATCCAGAAAAATGGACAATGGGACAAACATTTAAAAAATATATTTTCAGCTACTACTTGCGGTAGCAAGTAGTAGCTGAACATATAGTTTTTACATAGCATTTTTACATAGTATTAAATTAAATTAATATTTTTTTTATTAATGGCAACTAGGCCCAATTGTTAGTAACATTGTTCTTAAAAACTATTGTTAATAAACAAACACAGAAACAAAAAGAAAATTATAAGGCTAGGCTGTGGGGTCCTCTGACCAGCACCTCCACAGCGTGCGACAATCAGGGTGCGTCGTACTCCTCCATCAACATACTTAGGATGCCGTTAGAACTAGACCGCGCTCTTGACAAGATGGAATTTGATTTTTTGCGCATTATGGCGTAAAAATCCCAACAGCACCCTGAAGCAGTTATTATACTTAATAAAAAAAATAGTAACTATAAATAGTTAGTATTATCTCCTTTTAATAACATCAAACAAATTAATATTTATATGTTTTATGCTTATTATAATATGTTTGAGCTGCTGTTTTTGTAATATCCTCACCTTCGTAGGTATGTTATTTATTTCCAAGATTTTTTTTTATTGACATGAAAATCTATATTATACTAGCTAACATATAAACTATAATAATATGTACATTTATAAAAAATAAATAAGTAAAATAATCACAGGGCATCAATGAATTCGTCCGCATCGCTGTCAACAGGAACAGTTAGTTGTGTTAAATATTGTAAAAGTTAAGTATCACGCTAATATTATAGAGGCGAAAGTTTGTGAGTGTTTGTGTGTGTGTGGCTGTGTTTATATGTTTGTTACTTCTTCACACTCAGACGGCTAGACCAATTTTGATAAAATTTTATATAGAGGTAGCTGACACCCTGGATTGACATATAGGCTGCTTTTTATACCGATATACTTATGGGATCGACATTTACGCGGGTGAAACAGCGGGGCGCAGCTACTAGAATATAAACAAAAACAATAAAATGTGAAAAATAAGAATAATGAGTAGTAAGTAAGTTTTGCTAAATGCTGATATAATTTTAATAAGAACATATTCTAGCATTGAAACAGAAAGATATTTCCTCATTACGGTCAGTTATCGGTACAAATAACTCAACTGGAAAGTTACGATCTACATTCAGTTACAAATCTCATATTACCCTGCGTATGCGCTTAGGCCTCGACTCTGAGGTATTTCTAACTACACACTGTTTAATACAACAGTATGCTGTATGATAGGTTTGTTTGTACAGTGATATGGTTATATATGGAAAGGTAGGACGTTTTACTTTAGGCTGAAGTACCTAATCAAATATCACCAAAAAACAAACTGCGAGTTGTTTATTTTGCTGCAAAATTAGTGGGGTAATTGCGTAACACACAATCCTAGCAATGATCAACAACATTAATTGCGTTATTAACGTTGTTGAGCAGAATTTGTTTTCGAAGGCAGCAGCGCAAAATCGAGCACGAGCATCAAAATCGAGCCCGAGTCTCCTTTGAGTACTTTTCGCTATTCCTCATAGTTTCGGATTTGGCCATCCACGCCCACTTGAAAAATTCACCCTGTATTTAAGTCCCATGTAAGTGTTGTTCCTTTTACCTTTTCCCATTTTACCCCTTTGTACAGTCACGAGCATAAGTATATACACTTGACTTTATTCAAAGGCGATTTTGTCCTTTATTTTTGAATGAAATTTTATGTTATTGCGAACATAGTATTTTCGAACCCATAGGCTTATGTAAAGTGTCGTAGGTATTTCAACGTTGCATTCGTTATTTCACGAAAAAATCGCAATTGAAAGTTGCCAAGTGTTGACATATTAGTGCTCGTGACTGTACAGACACACACTTTTTTCTTGCTGTGAAAAACTATGACTTATTCGCCGTGTGACAACACTGACAGTCGTGCCTACACGACTGTCAGTGTTGTATGGATCACTATGGAAGCTTGTACACACGGCTACTCATCAAGCTATACATTTCCAGTTTCAGCTGACCTCACATTGTATAGGGTTTTCGTACAATCAGAAGGCAGCTTATACTGGTTATGTATAGCTTGATGTGTAGCCGTGCGTACACGGACTCGTTTTTTCGTTTTTTCTACGGTGCAGTTCCGGAGTATTGAAACCGCGCCGTGTACAGACGCCAGCACATCAAGCTACCCCAAACTGTTAAATTTTCCCAATCAACTTTGAACCTTATGCTTTAGCGACAAAGTTGAAAATCTATTAAAGAAATTTGACAGGTTGTAGTAGGTTGATGTGCTAGCGTCTGTACAAAGGGCCTAATAGGAGGCGACAAATATTCAGTAATAATATTATGATAAGATATTTTGTGAAAACAAAATACTCATGGGAAAAATGTATAAAATACAAAGTCCTGACTGACGGATATATCAACGCACAGCATAAATCGCTGGTCCTAGAGACATGAAAGGAGGGTAGGTATATTCTTTGTGAAGAGTAGGTATCCAATAAGAAAGGGTTTTTCTAAATCCCATCCCTAAGAGGGTGAATGAGGGAGGGTGAAATTTCGCGGACGCGGATAAAGTCGCGTAGAAAATTATTGTGTGTACTGTATCAGTTAGGAAACTTTTCAATATTATTCCTGAATTATTTTTTATTTTTGTTGCAGTGGAGCAGGCAAAACTACACTAATGACTGCATTGGCACATCGTAATCCGGGTGAGTTTATATTAATTTTATTATTTTTTATTATTAGGCCTTTCACATTTATATTACCTCTGATTTTGCATCAATGTCCAAATCACATTGATCTTTATTCTCATTCAAATAAGGTTGCTGCCTTGCTGCCACTGACAAGTCTTTCAAAATCATTGTGATCTTTATTCTCGTCACAATAAGGTTCCTGCTAGGTTGCTGCTCCCCTCTGCTGACTATTGTACTAGAAACGGCGTTTTTTTACCTATCTAGCACTTTCTTTTGTTTCGCGTAGAGTTCGTAACAGAAATTCGAATGGTTTTAGAATTTAGAAACGAAAAGCTGTTTTATTTTAAGAACCTGCGAGATTTAGGGATTCATCAGGAGAATCCCTAAGAAGTATAACACAGTCTTACTCCTGCTAACCCTCAGGCCGTACTTTTCAAGAGCCTGGGTTCACGTATTTAGGAGTTCCTGCAGGTGTCTTGCGGTATCAGAAGCCAGTAAAATGTCGTCAGCCTATAGCATAGTACACGGCAGTGGAGACGGTATGTCCCGGGTGAGGTAATCCATCACCAGGTTGAATAATAGGGGGCTGAGAGCAGATCCCTGATGCACACCCACTTTGACTTCGAATGCTTTGCTTACAGGTCAAAGTTCGTTTCCATCAAGGATCTGATTGAGACTATTGACAGCTCACTCGGTGACATTTACATAATACATAGGCTGTTCTATAATAAATGGATATAAATTAGATACCTACAAGTATTTAACATAAATTAAATTTGTTAAATATTATAATTTATGGAAATAGAATTTGCTGAATAATTTAAACAACGGATTGTAATTAATTAACTTCTCCAATACGTCAAATCCCTATTGGTATTTTCGGTTTATCATGGTATATTATGCTTGTTGACGGTGATGAGATGGTTAAGCGACCACATAGCAGGGCCATAGTCTTTCCATAGTCCGAAATAACCAGTTCACTTTAGCCACCCAAACCCATAATCCAATGTATTTGTATTTGTTTCCATATTCTGCAAGACTCCTGCACCAACCGGGGGTTTTGGGTGCACTTGTATAGTGCGAACAGGGATGATCGTCGGATGGTGCCTCATTTTTATTAAAAAACGTCTAATGTCGTGCGAGTTGGCTTCGGCCATTCGTACGCCTTCCAAAGGAGACCCCGAGAAATATCAAGAGACGTAAAAAATTATAAAAATGCTTAGCCAGATGACTAAGAAGACTACCACATACCTATACAAAATGAACCTACTTTATAAATTTTCTAGAAAAAGAATTATATCAGTTTCAGTTGCACGATAAGTAAAAAAAAACACAGACATAATTATTTGGCGCCACAATTTTCGGGATGTGTCTAATGTTCTTAAACGCTGAATGAATCTGAAAACATCGTTCTGTCGATGTCGATTGACAGAAACCGAACGCTGTTTTTATAGGTTTTAAAGTGCTAAAACGTGAATGATAAATGACATGTATTTCTGTAAATTGGTTAAAAAAACACATTTACAAAAAAAAAAATATGTTAATTATGTTCAAAAATAAATTATGTTATAAAACTAGACGACTTTGGTGTTTCCTATCCGACTACTCTGAGAAGAAAGACCGAAAAAAACTCATAATCTTGGTCAGGCCATATATGAGGACCATGCAGAGTGATATCTGAGATGGGATTTTGAGGAAAATGAAATATCTGTATCGTTTGATGTATCCTAAGATGCTGTTTTTTTTATATATATTTGATATTTAATTTTCTGATACTATGGGTGTATGTGTAAAAAACTTGCCTGATTTAAATTAATTTTATTTATTTATTTATTATGTTTTTAACAGTGGGAACGATAGTGGATGGAGACATAGCTATGAACGGCACGCAGCTTGGCGAGTTCATGCATCAAGAGAGTGGCTACATGCACCAAGACGACCTCTTTGTCGACAACCTCTCAGTTATCGAACACCTTACTATTATGGTAAGTAAAACTTACTATTTTACTTATTTAAACGCCTTCATTTATGAATATTTAACCTAGAAACATTCATAGATCTCTTAATGGTGCAGATGAGACCATACTATCAATGCAGTTTCATTTGCACCATTATTGGTGCAAATTAAACTAATTAGTCTCCTCTGCACCATTGATGGTGCAGGTCAATGGTGCATACGGTACAACGGGGATTTAACTCGAAAATATGATAAAATGTGTGATATACGAATGCTGAAAGTTCAGGCTACGGCCAATTTTACACCTATGGGCTTTTCGACATCCATAAGAGAACAAAAATATATATAACCATTTTTTTTGGGCTCTGTAACACGTGGTATCTCAGGTACTTAGTCCAATTTTCTTTTTTTGAAACCATCTGATGGTATACCTATTTTTGAAGAACTTATATCTATCCAGAATGTAGTTTCCATGATGTGACCAAACATTTCCTCCCTTAGGCCCGACTACGCATGGACGGACGCACATCCTCTTTAGCCCGCAAGAGACGAGTAAACCAACTCCTGCGCCAGTTGTCCCTATATGGATCCAGGTTCACCCTCATAGGAGGCCTGGATGGAAGGAAGACTTTGTCAGGTGGAGAGAGGAAGAGACTGGCGTTTGCAGCAGAGGTAATAAATATTTTTTTTATTTCCTTCTTAGCGTGTCGTTTATTGGCTATCCACATTGTGTCTGCCCAGAACCAAAGAGATTTAAGAATAATTTAATGTCTTTGCCCAGAACTAAGCTGCGAGTAAGTACAGTCGCCCGCGCGTCTATTGGAACACTTTGACATTAAGATGGCCTAGTGTAGTATTGAGTTTCAATAGATTAAGAGGCCAGTACACTGGTTTTGATACTACTGACTTGCAGTCTAATGTACAGACGCCGGCACATCAAGCTACTACAATCTCTCAAAGGAGATGTTTCAAAATGTATGGAGCCTGGGCCAGGTCCTTGTACACTATACTTAAAAATAGGGAAATTCATTTAAAATAGTTCTCAACTGTCCAATTACTTTGAAATGGCTTGGTTTGCTGGTAAACGCAAGAAATTACACTTGAAATTGCAACACACAACAAAAACCCGTCATGGCGGTAAGCTGTCATTTTGATTGATTAATGACGTTTGACATGTTTATTTCTGAAGAATTGACACTGTTGTGACAGCTGACAGTTCTGTTTCTATGATCAATGGTCGATCTATGGTTTACTGTCATTGTTTTTAAGCACAGAGTAACTAAATCGGTGAGACGCCATATTGAAAGTCGATAAAAATAATTGATAAATATCAATTCACTACCACAACAGTATACATTTAATTGAATTATCTGTATTTTTCCCGAATTCTACGGATTTTTCTCTTTTTTTTGAGTTACTGTACATAGACCTGGCCCATTTTGAAACATCTCCTTTCTTTAATAGATTTTCAACTTTGTCGCTGAAGTATAAAGTTCAAAGTTCTTTACGAAAATTTGACAGTTTGGGGTAGTTTGATGTGCTGGCGTCTGTACTTAAAGTTCGTTTTTTTTTAAGCCCAGAAAGTAATTTGACAGGTGTAATGTCAGACTCCGATATTAAAAAGCAAACACATAAAGACTTGAAATGTCAAATTACTATCTGGATTAAAAAACGAACTTTAACTACAATAGTAGGTAATACTCTATCGGTAATATTAGCTAGAAGAAAGATATTTGCATTTGGGGTTTCCCGGTCTAATTTGTTTCTAATTGCACAAACAATCGCATTAACTTTTATATTCATTAGTAGCATTATTCAACAAATTGCACCATTTGTTTTAATAGGTAATTCATCTTTTTGATGTCTAATTTCACGCCGCCATTAATATTTTTGAACTGTCAAAATGTTATGCAATTACAAGTAAGTTGAGTGCTGCTGAGGCGAGAATTGTTTTAATTAAGTAAAACGACGAAAAATTGCGCCATCCCATCTTCCAAGCACGGTGAGCTGTGCCGGGGCGGCTGCTGCAGGTGCGGAAAACCTCAAACGGCGCAAATACTCCAGTCTCTTTGGAACTTATATATTTGAGCCGTTTGGGGTTGAAACACTAGGGCCATGGGGCCCGAGTGCCCACTTAGTATTTCGAGACATCGCCAAGCGGTTGGTCGACTCTTCACGTGACCAGAGGGCTGGCCTATTTTTTGGCCAAAGAATCAGTATTGCCATACAACGTGGCAATGCTGCCAGCCTTTTGGGCACGTTTCCTGTTGACAGCGATGCGGACGAATTTTTTGATGCCCTTTGTTTGTAAATGTTAAATATTTATTAAGTAATAATATTAATAATTTTTTTATGAGTTTAGTCAATTTGTCACAGTAGTAATGAAATAAAGTAATAAATTGTGCTCATTAAACCAGTAAAAAAACCAAAAGGATATAATTTGCATTTACAACACAAGCACTTCGTAAGTACTTAGGTACAGTTAACAAAAGAGATAAGTATGCAGGATCGTCGGATATAGTTGATGTTTTAGTAAGTAACCGATGGATGTTCTCGATTGAAATTTAATTTGATAAATGAGCTGTTTGTTTTCTATTAATAAAATTAAATTTTATTCGAGAACATCCATCGGTTTCTAACTAAACTTCAACTATATCCGACTATCCTGCATACTTATCTCTTTTGTTGACTGTACCTCAAAATTTTTTTAATAACCCCCTCCACCCGCTTTGAAACGAAATTTTCGAAAATGTATGTTTACGATTTTTATTATTTATTTAGGCCTGATTTTTCAATAGTCAGATAAACTACACACATCAAAAGTGTCTAGGGATCAACATATATTTTTGCAATAACTTTTCTCCTGATTGATATTAATTAAAATTTTCTTTAAGGATTCATCAAATAAAGTGTTTTCGTTTGTCACAGTAACGATAAACCAAGTCACCTTTGCATTAATAAAGAAATTTGCCATTTTCCTAATAAAGGGATTTTTGACATTTGAACCACTAACACAAAAGTTCGAAAAAAAGACTGAAATAACAGTTTTCTTTAAAATTTTATTGGGTAATTTAAACAATTAATAATCCGTGTTTCTACCGCGAACACTAACAACACAAGAACATCGGTTTGGCATACTCAAAATGAGTTCATCCAAATCACGCTGTGGAATGGCAGCCCATGTTCGTTGCAACAACAAAAAAAGGTCTTCTTGCGACTGGATACCCTCCATATTCGGCAGAGCTCTTCTCTGTAGCATATCCCATGCATGCTCAATCGGGTTCAAGTCTGGCGACTGAGCAGGCCAGGGCAGGACATTGATGTTAGCTGCGGCGAGAGTCTGTCTTACAACTCTTGCGGTGTGCGGTCGTGCATTATCATGCATTAACTGAAATAAGGGACCGATTTGCACTTGTAGAGGAACGATGACGTCTGATACAATCGTCTCAGCATAAATTTGAGCGTTGAGGTTGCCTCTGATCCAAATCAACTCAGTTCTTCCGCCGATCCAAATACCCGCCCATACCATGATGGTTCCACCACTATAAGGATGGACTTCCTGGCCGGATTTTAATCGCTGTTGGCGTCCAGGGGTTCTCCAGTGTCGTATACGTCTTGTATCCGGTCTCATACCAAAACGAGACTCATCAGAAAAGCACACGAAACGCCATTGTTCTTCTGCCCAATTTCTGTGTTCAAGAGCCCATTGATATCGAATCCTACGATTGTGCATTGCTATAGGTGGTACCCGTAGCGGTCTTCGGGAATGAAGGTTCACTTCATGCAAGCGGTTTCTGACTGTTTGGTCGCTAATTAAGTTCCCTGAAGAGTGATGAAGCCTCACGGCTAACATCATGGCGGTTATTGTTGGAGCTCTTCGAGTTAAGATTTGAATGTATCGGTCTTGTCTCCGTGTGGTGCAGCGATACCGTCCTCCATGGCGCTCAGCCACGGTACCAGTGCTTCGGTAACGTGTCCAAAGTCGACTGATAACACTCTGACTTGTATTCAGAGCTAAAGCCACAGTACGTTGCCGGGAACCAGCTTCTATCATTCCCACGGCTCTGAGCATTTCTTCCCTGCTTAAATGACGTCGCCGCTCCATAATAACGTTGGTTTTAATCAGTAGTAGGGAAACAGTAGCACTAATAATGTCTTCAATGCGTTGTATGTTTTTATAGGGAAAATATTGACAGCTGATTTTCATCTTTTACTCGAATTTGATTCACAGTTCCTGATTCAAATTATGAAATGCACCAAAAAGGATCCATATAAATTTATAAAATCATAAATTTATTACAAAGCCACATCTCAATCTCAAGAAATCCGCATAAAAATGCTTGATCCCTAGACACTTTTGATGTGTGTATATCTGAAGAATAAATATGACAGTTTGACATAATTTCTATACAAAACCTTTCAAACCGCAATATTTATTCCTGAGATAAAAATTATCTGACTATTGAAAAAAAATAAGTATTCGGTCTAATTTTTAAGTTTATAGATCAAAGGAATAAGGTTTTACCATAGATATATTACATTGCTATGGGTTTTGGGTTTTTGCAAATGGATGTATTTTTAGTGCTCCCCTACATTAGAAAAGGAAGCCTTTTGCAAAAGTTCACGTTTCTAGTCCCAGTAAGTAGTTTCGTCTGTGCGTTGATATGTCAGTCAGTCAGTCAGTTCCTCACGATCTGAATACAGTAGAAGGTCAGTATTTTGATTATTTTATTAATAAACACTTGAAAATTGATTTAAAGATCGCCAGTTAAATGCTTAAGCCTGCATTTCCTGGATTTTATTGATGAAAAATAAGTCTCAAAATGCTAACAGGCTGTTTTGTTATCTGCATCAGTACCTGTAAAAACTGACCATGTAGGTACACTCGGTGCAGTGAGCTGTCCTTCCACCTGGTGCTAGGGATTGGCACTATTGACAGCTCGTTTCACCTAGTGTTCTCGGTGAAATGTATACAGAACTAGCAGCGGTCTGCGGTTTCACCCGCATACATTTCGATACCATGGGAATAACGGGATAAAAAGTATCCTATGTGTTAACATAGGATTCCCATGGCACACAGATACTTAATAACCCGTATTAACATACGGGTTATTAATTATCTGTGTGCCAAATTTCATCCAAATCCGTGCGGTAGTTTTTAAGCGAAAGAGTAACAAACATCCATCCATCCATCCTCTCAAACTTTCGCATTTATAAATTACGAGCAGAGCCCCGCGGTTTCACCCGCATAAGTGTCGATTCCGTGGGAATATCGGAATAAAAAGTATCCTATGTGTAATTCTGATGTATAAGCTATATTACTGTACAGTTTCATCAAAATCCGTTCAGTAATTTTTGCGTGAAAGAGTAACAAACATCCATCCATCCATCCATCCTCACAAACTTTCGCGTTTATAATATTAGTAGGATAGGATAGCCCGGCTGTAGACCGACTTAGTTTTCCATTAGAATTCATGATATTTGTACTAATGCTTTTCGTCTTTCAAGGTTCGCTTCTGGTTTTTAAGACAATTTTTTTTATTAGTACAAAAACCTATTTAATTCTCAAAAGTGTTTATGCAAATTATAAAAGATTTTTTTTTACTAATTGTACAATATTTTTTTCTCTCAGACACGGATTAGAAAACACGAGATAAGTATAAACTCGTGTATAATTATAATATTTAAATAATATGTATTTGCTTTATCAGCCTTCTAGTGAATATTTTACATTTTATTATAGTTTTGCACTTCTTTTATATGTCAATAAATGCCTAGATTTTTTTAATGATTGTAATTTATGAGAAAAGCTCATCAAACTCGTTTAAAATCAGCGATCATTCAAATGCAAAATTTTTACTGATTGACATGTATACCTACGACAAATTCTGAATCGAGAAAATTCATAAAATACCGGTCAAGTGCGAGTCGAACTCACGCACCGAGGGTTCCGTACAAATTTGTAGGTATGTAAATAGTATATCACGGGTTTTCTTAGCTAAAAATTACGGCTTTCGGATTTTTTCCTTTACTTGTGCTACATGGCCTTGTTTCTTGCCAAATTTCATGATTCTAGGTCAACGAGAAGTACCCTATAAATTTTGATTCCCTTAAGAGTGTCGAATACGTTTTTTGCGGCATAAACGGCCATATCTTTTTTTAAAATTTTTCACAGCTTCAAGAAAGTTGACCTGAGTATATGGCTTTAATTTCAACTCGATATCTCCACGCGTTCCCGAGATAGAGGGTCTTGACAGACAAACAGACAGACGGACAACAAAGTGATCCTATACCTATGGGTTCCGTTTTTTCCTTTTGAGATACGGAACCCTAAACATAGAGGCTCAGTAACGCAGTTCAACATTTCAACATATTTTTGGCGACTCAAGCAAAAATGCAACTGCAAACGAAGTTGCTTCTTTCTCATAAAATCTTCTTTCCCAGCTTCTAACAGACCCTGGCCTTCTCTTCTGCGACGAGCCAACCACAGGCTTGGACTCATCCTCAGCCCACCAGATGATGACCCTGCTCCGAGCCAGTGCAGCCCAGGGCAAGACGGTCATATGCACCATCCACCAGCCTAACACGGAACTAATGGCTCAGTTCGATAAGCTGGTACTCCTTGCTGAAGGGAGGGTGGCATTTGCTGGTACTGCCACACAAGCTTTAAGTTTTTTTAAGAGGTGAGTTTGGAAACTTTTTTAAGAAAGAAAATATAAACTATCCTATGTCCTTTCCCGGGACTCAAACTATCTCTATACCTCATCTAAATCGGTTCAGCGGTTTAAGCGTGAAGAGGTAACAGACAGACAGACACACTTTCGCAATTATAATATTAGTATGGATTTAGCACAGACTAGAAGTCACACAACAAAATAATCTATTATAATAATATGTATACTAATAATAAAGCTGAAGAGTTTGTTTGTCTTTGTGTTTGTTTGAACGCGCTAATCTCTGGAACTACCAGTCGGATTTGAAAAAATCTTTTTTCCTATGATAGCCCAATTCTTGAGGAAGGCTATAGGCTACGTAACATCACCCCAAGGGCCTTAGGAGCCAAGCAAAATGAAAAAAGTCAGACAGAAGGCTAAGTGAAAACGAAGTAATAGGGCGGAACAAAATTCACGTGGACGAAGTCGCGGGCGCGGGCGGGCTATTATTTTAATAAAATTAAGGCTCTACCTCGAAAATCTAAAATCCTCGAAAACCTACTCTAAGCGAGTGAAAGTGATGCAATTTACTTTTGAAACGCAAAAGAAGAGCGATGGCTATATGTGCGTGCGCTCGGAATAAAACGACGTATGTGCCGAAACGAATTTACTCCTTTTTTAACAAAATAAATTAATTAAATTTAAAACTGCTTTGAGTAAACTTTGATATGATAATTCTCTATGTTTTAAAGTAAATTCCATTGAATAACTCTTAAGCGTTACGCCGTGATGTCGTAAAAAGTAAAAAAGATAGATATAACTTTGCAATTTTTTTGTATCGAGAAAAATTCATTGAATCGTATATTCCTTTTACACGATACTAGACCGAAGAGTCAAAAAACATATACCAAAATGTTAAATCCCTATTCCACATACTTAACAAGTTACACGAAATACATAGAAAAACCACACGTGTATTTTTTTCAACACAACACCTTAATAAAATTAACGTGACGAGGAACGTAATTTATGTGAAGGCCAGTTCCATGTAAAGGACATTGTATACGTAGATAAATGTACCTTATCTACGTCAAATCGTTCAGCTATGTATTAAACCTATTCATATTATGTATTAAACTAGTTTTTTTAATATTTAACTGTTTTCCTAAGCTATAAAATAACTAATTTATTCGACATAAAATCTGTCATGCTTTTAGGCCTAGGCGTATTATGAATGCCAAATTAAAATAGTATAAATAAGTTAGGCAATGAAGATGAATAATATGTCGAAGACCAAAGTTATGTGCAACGAAACACCTAGAAACATAAAAGTGGACGGGGAGATAATACAACATGTCCAGGGCCCGTTTTATAAAGCCGACAATTCGACATATATGTCAAAAAATGACAAAATTGTAGAATTGTCGCGGTTAGGCTGTTTAATAAAAGTAACAAATATGTCAAAAATCGACAGGCGAAATCATGACATATTTGTCATTTAAAAACGCGTTTCATAAAACTCGACATATGTCAAAAAACCACAGTCAAATTATTTCTGACAATTGTTGGTGACAATTGTCGGATTGTCGTGACAATTATATAGACTTGACATAATTATTTGCAAATAATTATTTTTAAAATTTATTTTTTCTTTAATTAAAGCAGAAATCGGTAATTGAGAAGGAGAAATTGATTCTGCTTTTAAGTGATCGTCGTTGCCTCCTCGTTTGTATTTGTTCCAAGTATTCATTATAACTACTCTCACTGCTCGATGTAAGTACCATTTTTTGTAATAAATCTTTTATTAACACTTTCTTACACTTTCAAAATTCAAACTCAAACTCAAAGCATTTATTTCAATTAAACCATTTACAGGCACTTTTGAATTGTCAAGAAGTCGGTCAGTCAAAAATAAAATGAAGCTAGTTGCCCATTCCAAAGCGTAGGTACCTATGGAGAAGAACGGGCAAGAAACTCCATGGATTCAAAATATGATATCGCGACAGAGAGTAACGCTCCTGTCAGAATTGTCGGATAATTCTACAAATATGTCAATATGTCATGACAATTTTCTGTTTAATAAAGCAGATTTGACAAGTTTTTCACGACAAATTGTCACCTGTCACCTGTCGCTCAAAAAGTTTTATGAAACAGAAAAATGATGGAATGTCGCGACAATCCGACATATTTGTGAATTTTCCACCATGACAATTTTGTCGCCTGTAAGTTTTATAAAACAGAAAAATTGTCGAATTGTCACTTTTTGACATATGTCGGACTTGTCGGATTGTCAGCTTTATAAAATAGGGCCCAGGAATAACTCTACTTGGATCAAGTAATCTCTTTTCATTTCTCATACTCGGAAAGTAGTGTTTGTTTGATCCGAATAGCGGGTGGAAGACGCTGATTCCCACCTTAGGGCGGGAAAGACTCATAGTAATTGCTTCCCTCTCTAGGGCGGGAATGAATTTTAAAAACAGAACTAAATTGGTTAGGTAGTCAGCTACGAATTTTTTTACATAAGTACTTAGAAAAATGTTGCGGTCTTGTGAGTGTATAAACAGCCAGTGTGAATTAAAAAAAAAAACCTATTAAGCGGGACGGCCCGCGGCGGTGACGCAGTGTGTTCCATATTTAAAATAGTAGGTACACAAATTGTTCTAACATCTCAATTAATTTTACATAATTTTTCTAACATCTCAATTAATTTTAAATAGGTACCTACTATTCATGATGTTATTATTATCTATAAGTAAATATTTTAGACAAACCACTATTATTTACTTTCCTTATATTCGAAATGAAAAGTAGAGTGTTTAACACGGTGGTCATCAATTCCTTTCGACCCTCGTATAACAATCTACTATTCCAGGCGAGGCAAGATAAAGAAATCACAAGACGAACGGAAAACGCCTGGAAGAGCTACTGGTCCTTTAAGGAACTATTTAAGGGTGAGTTGCCTATGGCACTGAAATGCAGGCTCATGGACATGTGTATTCTTCCCGTCTTAACCTATGGTGCACAAACTTGGTCTTTGACTAACATCCAGAAGTCCAAACTCAAGGTCTGCCAACGAGCAATGGAGCCCAGTATAGGCGTTAAATTAACGGATCGTGTTCGAAACACAATACTGCGCTCCAAAACAAAGATAGTTGACGTGGCTCAAAAGGCTGCTCAACTTAAATGGGACTGGGCGGGACATGTCCGCCACATGTCAGGACAGTCTGTGGGCCCAAATAGCGCAGAATTGGTGCCATGAGACAGTGAGGCGGGGTCGCGGCAGACCACGCAGGAGATGGCGGGACTAGCTGGATAAGTCCCGTCAAAACTGGAAGGAGGACACGCGGGCTCGCTAAAGATGGAAGGAGTGGAGGGAGGTCTTTGCCCAGGAGTGGGACAGCGCAGGATAATAAAAAAAAAACATAGGGATATTACTTATTCGCAGTTTAGGATTTATTAATTTAAAAAAAATTGTCACTGTTACAAATTCAACAGACGGAATAACTTACGAAATATAAGGCCTGCTTGCCCCACAAGTCATTTAACATATTTAATACAATCAGCCTATAATCAACTACAAAGTTCCCATTGCCGGGACACAGGCCTCCTCCCACTGCGAAGGAGTTGGCCGTAATCCACCACGCGGGGGTGCGGATTGATGCATAATATAATAGCGCTAAATATGTATTTAGCATAAGAGGAAATGCGGGTGGTCGTTTCTCCATAGATCCGCTCTCGCCTGTTTTCTTTCTGGTTAATGACCATAAAGTAATGATTTTTTACAGAATAATCATTAAGATTGTGATTGTTAGTGTGTTATATAGGTATTAGGTATGCAATTAGGCTGCTGGTCCGGATTTTGCCATGGCAACACACACGGGTTCAGGGCATCAGACCGGAATAACTCGATCCATTATTTTAGACCTGTCTTATCAAAAAAAATAGATACCTAGCTAAGCAAGATCGTAAAAAAGTTATTTTAAGCATCTTTTACAGCTTTATCGCAAAAAAATCTAGCAACCAGCCCCTGCTTCGCACGGTTTTTACGACTTGAAAAAACGGACTTTAGATTTTTTTATGTAGTTATTTTTAATATTAATGTATTCCACATATAAACCTACCGGAATAATCGGTCCTTAATATGTAAAGAATTTATTACAGACCGTGTTGAATCATTTAGAGTCTATAAATGAAAACCGCATGTCAATCCGTTGCGGTCACACAGATTACGAAAAGCGACTTCAATTTATAATTTACTAGCTGCTCCCCGCGGTTTCAACCGCGTAAATGTCGATCCCGTGGGAATATCCCGATAACCTATTTGTTAACCCAGGGTCTCAGCTACCTCCATACAAAATTTTATCAAAATTGGTCCAGCTGTTTGAGCGTGTAGAAGTAACAAACATATAAACACACACAAACACAAATTTTCGCCTTTATATTATTAGTGTGATGTAGGTAAAGATACATATTATAATTAATTAAAGTCATACATTTTATAAATTAAAACTTATGAGGAACACAAAAAGCGCCTTTTATTGATGATGCAATTTCAACGAGACTATTGATTATTAATTGTTAAAGTTGAAAAGAAGTCATTGTCGTTATCATGTAATTTTATTAATTAACATCGTTATGAACTTCTTAATTACATAAGAACTGTATTTCATTGATGATGCATTTTTTTACTAATACTTATTGTTTGTACTTGGTGAAAGAAAGAAAGAAAAATGCGTTTATTGGCATTACAGCAAAATAAATACACCTTAAAACTATAAAAACAGAAAACAAAGATAGTGGTGTTGATAGTTAAAAATAAGACGTCGTCATTAAAGAGTCATTAGATTCATTCACTTTTTAATTGAAAAAAAAAATCTAATTCCGCTTTTCACTGATGTTGCAATTATGATACGAATGTTGCTAAATAAAATTGTTGAACTTAAAAAAAAAGTTGATACGTTTCCGGATGACAGCGATGTGGAGGAGTACCTCCTTCGACGCCTAAACGCCTTGTTTTTTTTTTGTATACCTAAGTATAGTTAGTCATTTAAATTAGTAGGTAAGTACCTAGTGTACCTAAATAATTTTATATTAATTGTGCCTATACATATATGAGCATTTTTCAAACTAACAAATAAATTCCCCAACAATATTCGTTACATTATTCGTTAATTTAGGGGCTTGTGGCTAAATTATAACAGCCGCACGGGTCGATCGTTCAGGTTAAGCTACGCTTGCCGCGGTTGGTCCGTGGGTGGGTGATTATCTTTACTTACCAAAACCCCTCCGTGCTTCGGAAAGCACGTTAAGCCGTTGGTCCCGGCTGTCATTCGTGGATCCTTTACAGTCGTTACGGGTCGTCAGAAGCCCGAAAGTCCGACAACCAGTCTTACCAAGGGGTTTCGTATTACCCAGTAACTGGGTTGTGGAGGTCGGATAGACAGTCGTTTCATGTAAAATACTAGTACTCAGCTGCATTCGGTTAGACTGGAAGCCGACCCCAACATAGTTGGAAAAAGGCTAGGCAGAAGAATGAACTCAAAAACAATAAAATACTCGTACAGCATTTTACTAAAACATTGCTTAAAAGAATTCCTAATAATTGCCATTATCGCATCATTGGCATCAAACTCAAAGCATTTACTTATTTCAATTAAACCATTTACAGGCACTTTTGAATTGTCAAAGTAGTTGGTCATTCAGAAAGATGAAGCCCTTTCCAAAACTAGATCTCTTTTATTAAATCAATCAATCTTTCGCAAAACAATTTTGCAATATGGTGATGACAAATCTATGGAGATGAACATGTTTTATTTGACAAGTGGTCTTTATAATTCGTATTGATCCAATACAATTGTGTTTCATCGTTTAAATGGACTAGCCTAGGCTGTGACCTTAATAGGACTTCCCGACTCCTTAGCAACATCCCACAATTGCATTCGCTTATTAGCTCAGTGCATTTGATTTTCAGCATCTAGGTAGTTCATTTAGTAACAGTCGTTACGTGTAGTCAGAAGCCCGAAAGTCTGACAACCAGTCTTACCAAGGGGTATCGTATTACCGAGTAACTGGGTTGTGGAGGTCAGATAGGCAGTCGCTCCATGTAAAATACTGGTATTCAGCTGCATCTGGTTAGACTGAAAGCCGGCCCCAACATAGTTGGCAAAAGGCTAGGCAGATGATGAGATTGCGACCCTGCATAATTTCTCCACCACCACCAAACTAATGAAACAGTAGTCTTCGACAAACTGTAAATAATTATGCGATGAAATTCAATGTAAGAATGATAAGATACAGACTGTCATCGTTTCACAAATTATTGACTAATGAAGAAAAAAAACACCTGAATGCTTCTGAATGTTCTTCTAATTTTTATATTATTTAAAAAAAATTGCATCATAATGCATTTTTTCTGATAGGACAAGCACCTCAGTGTTTTTCCGGTTTCTACCAGTTTTCATCATGTTATTAAAATTAATTGTATCATAAAAGTCATAATCATAAAGGAAGAAAAAACTGCAACTAATTTTACATACAGATACAAGATGTACGATTTATAACAAAATTAATGCTCCAAAAAAAAATGATTGGTTTGGCAATCGGCACAAGCTGATAATAAAATATTATTTGGTGATGATTGAAATCCGTATTATAATAAATTATCACAATATTTTCTAGACCATCCATTAGACTAGAATCTATGACACCTGACCTCTAGTCGGTTGCCTTAGAGCTGCGAGGTAATTACGTAACATACAAACAGAAGAAATGGCTTCCATTTTGACAGTTCAACAACATTCACTGCGTTATTTACGTTGTTAAACTGACAAATTTTTGAAACATATGAAACAATGGATTCACAATATCCTTCAAAATGATTCAGATTGTGATTGATAGTGTGTTACCAATTAGGATGCTGATTTGGATAAATAATGGCAGAAGCTGAAGATACATAAACTTGTACTAGACCTCATTGTTAAGCTTCTCGTCTGCAGGACAAAGGTCTGTCTTACGTTTTCCCTCTCAAATCGATCATGAGTTAATACGGAGCAATCAGAATTAGTCTGAAGCCTATAGACATGAATATAGGCGTCAAGCTCGTCCCGACAGCGATCATCTAGCTTGTTTTAGTTTAAAAGCCTATGAATGTCCTAATTGCCTAGTAATAAAACTAGTCAAACGTACTCGTACCTTCTGGATCACGCAACAAAATTACAAAATCTGGCATTTTCCCTCCAAATCCAGTCTTATGTACTTTCGTTTGTTTCAGCCTGGGGTACCAATGTCCCCTTATGTACAACCCCACAGACTACTTCATCAAGGTGCTGTCCCTGACTCCTGGCTCGGAGTCAGCCTCACGACAGGCCATCAAGAGTGTCTGCGACAGATTCGCAGTCAGCGACGCTGCCAAAGAACTTGACATGGAAATACATTTCGAATTCCACTTGATGGACAATGAGGATTCTATACGTTCCGTAAGTTAACAAGTTGAACGAGTTATTAATTAGATGTTTTTTAAGAACAAGAAACAATAATTGTATCTTCAGAAGATGTGTTTTACCGATCACCGTAAATGTTATAAAAAAAATCTCAGGGTCAAAAGTCAAACAAGCGTGCTGTCAATAAAATTGGTCTAAAAGCGAGTGTAAATTGTCGTTTCATCTTATAATGGTCAACAATTAGATCGAAGTAAAAATTGGGGTGTACCACAGGGTTTTGATTCTAGGCCCGTTTATAATCCCAGATGTTACTCGTCGTAGCTAACTCATATTTTGTTAATTTCTCAGACGAATCAAGAAACACATGATACCTTCCAACCTCCTTTCATCCTAACGAAGTTATGGTGGTTAATATACAGATATGTACTTGTAGTAATCCGAGATCCGAGAGTGCAATTTGTAAGGATACTACAGAAATTGGTAAGTTGAAGTTATATATTTATATAATTATATTCTTGGTTATGATGACGTCTACGCTCATAATCATTCGACTAAGCTATGGTTACATATTGCCTGCTTTATAATAGAAATATAAGCGATATTAATAAATTAATAATATTAATACATTTAAATTAGCTCCATCTTAAGACAACGCAAGTCCAGGATTAATTAATACCACATACCACCAGGGTCTTTATAACTTTAACTACTACGCTAACTACGACATTATCTTCTCCAGGCTATAGCACTTACAGCAGGACTATGCTTCATGGGTACCGCCCGGCTGACTCAGCCAGGTATCCAGGACGTCCAGGGTGCCTTGTTCATCATCATCGCAGAGAACACCTTCAGCCCCATGTACTCTGTTCTCCACATGTTCCCCGAAGAGTTCCCGCTGCTAAATAGAGAGCTGAAAGCTGGGTTGTATACAGCGCCAATTTATTATATTGCAAAGATGGTTGCTCTGGTGAGTACTTTTATCCTTAAAATAGCATCGTAAGCATTAGATAAATGAGAGTTTTTGTTAGTAAACGATTATTCCATTAGTCCAGGAGTAAGTCAGCCTTTAGTCGGCTTTTTCCCCAAAACGCATTTTTGGTCAACGTTGTGTCAGGGGTTCTACTCCCTAAAGCACGAAATCCGTATTTTCGGCCGAGTTACGGGCATTTCCTATTCCGTATCACTTACTCATCATCATCATTTCAGCCGAAAGACATCCACTGCTGGACATACAGGACATAGGCCTCCCCCAAGCGCCTCCACTTCGACCGGTTTTGTGCTTCTCGCATCCAACGGGTTCCTGCGGCCTTCACAAGGTCGTCGGTCCACCGTGTGGGGGGCCTTCCAACGCTTCGTCTTCCGGTACGCGGTCGCCACTCCAGAACCTTTCGGCCCCATCGGCCATCTGTTCTGCGAGCAATGTGCCCTGCCCACTGCCACTTTAGTTTGGCAATGGATCACTTTCTGACATAGAGTAATTCGTGGCCCGAACTAATAATGATCGACAATACGATTTGACAGTTGTCCCTACCGCTATTTTTGCCAAATTGACACTTGTTTTGACGGATCAACTATGTAGCTACTTTTGTACGGGCTCGTATCTTCGTTGACGGACTTTAGAATAGACCCCCAAAAACACAAAAAACAGAACACCTGTCATCTTATCTCTATATCACCCTTAGTTGACTGGTAGATAATGTCCAAGGCATTAAGTCCGCCTTTGTACCTTACTAGCTTTGCCCGCGACTTCGTCTGCGTGAAACTTCATCCTCCTCCCATTCACCCTCTTAGGGATGGAATTTCGAAAAACCCTTTCTTAGTGGATACCTACTCTTCACAAAGAACACACTCTCCAGATTTCATGTCTCTAGGACCAGCGGTTTAGGCTGTGCGTTGATATATCAGTCAGTCAGGACTTTGAATTTTATGTATATAGATTGTGTGCGAGGATTTTAAACAAATAAATAAACTCAAAGTCTCAGGCCCTCTTGCACAGTAAGTACTATTTCTGAGGTCCAGGACTAATAATATATATTATATCTCTTTTAGCAAGCTGAGTGATCATTAATGGTCTGAGGTAGAAATGCCTTCAGATAATAGTTGTATTTTTTCATTAAGACTTTTACGAACTTCTCCAATATTTAAGGCCAGCTAAATGCCCGTTGTCTTGTGAATATGAATTATCCATGCCGCTAGTTATTTCTGTTCGTTTTATTGCTTTTTAACAACTGTTTAACGAGTTTTTGTTTAATGTTGCGCAATCTCCCTGTTGACAAGTCTTTGGTTAGGTGAGGTTAGCAACTAGGTACTCCTACTAGTCGTGAACGACGTAAAATCCTCATTTACGAGTAGTTTAATTTATTAGCACATAAATTTTTTATTGGTGGGACTTCAAAGGGCAGAATATTATAGATTGCCGGTTTTTAAATAAATTTGAAATAAAAATTCCTTATTAAACTATTAATTAACCACCAGGGTTGAACTTGAAACATTTGACTACTCGTATGACCAATATATTAAAAACTTGTTTTGTTAACGTATTATTATAAAACATGTGGTCCAAAATTTGGTGGAAACACCTCAAAGAGCCGAAAAGTGCAATGCAAAAGGCCAACTGTAACATCATCAACTGCCTAGCCTGTTCTCAACTACGTTGGGGTTGGCTTCCAGTCTAACCAGATGCAGTCAAGTACCAGTATTTTACATGAAGTGACTGCCTGCTGTCTGACCTCCACAACCCGACTGAGTAATACGATACCCATTGGTAAGACTGGTTGTCAGACTTTCGGGCTCCGGACAACCCGTAACGACTGCCAAAGATCGACGAATAACAGCTGGGACCAACGGCTTAACGTGCTTTCCGAGGCATGGAGGGGTCTGGATATGTAAACATTTCGGTTACCCATCCGCGGACCAACCGCGGCAAGCGTAGGTTTACCTGATCAATCGACCCGTGCGGCTGTTATAACTTAGCCACAAGCCCCTCCATAACACATTAAAATCGTTTCCATCATCATCATCTCGTCCTGTCAGTCTTGCCCCGATGCTGAGTTCCGATTTTTTTTTTAATTTACTTGTTAAATCACTTAATAGCTATATTTTTTGTTGTATAAGTGCAGCCCCCTTTTTTTTTGTTAATGGGAAATCATCAAATGACCCCTCCCGCTCTGGGTGGAGCGGAAGGGAGTGTCAGACTTTTACTGACTAAAACCCACCCGTGTTCCTTCCTTTAGCCCTTTATGTTCCGAGCAGCGGTAACCCTTTCGGACAATCCCGCTACCCCGACAGGCTTCGGCCCCAACGGGCCCAAGTACAGTCCCTTCTGTTTTCATTTTCTAAGCAAAAAACCACGTGCTTATAAAAACCTGCCTACACAGCAATACGAGTTTTCGGAAATGTTTCCGTGGTATACCGAGTCTTGTATTGGGAAGGTACAGACGCCAGCACATCAACCTACTACAATCTGTCAGATTTCTGTAATAGATTTTCAACTTTATAGCTAAAGCATAAGGTTCAATGTTGATTGGGAAAATTTTACAGTTAGGTGTAGGTTGATGTGCTGGCGTCTGTACTTATAGAAAAAAAACTTAAAATACCTGAATACTTTATACCTCTAAAAACTGTCGTATTTTTGTTTCCAGCTGCCAGGCTTGTTGATAGAGCCGACACTCTTCACCCTGGTGGTGTACTGGATCGCAGGTCTTCGAGGTTCCTTGTACGCGTTCAGCTTCACTGTCTTCCTGGCTATACTGGTGCTCAACGTTGCTATTGCCTGTGGTAAGTAAAAACAGTCCGTGAACCACGGAGGAACAATTCCTCTCATTAATGGACATCGGTGAAATGTTGTTTGCCTGTCGGTCTTCTACAGACTGTACTTCTGGGCACGCGCGTTCCATCATAGACCTCATCCATCGCTTTCCATCAGGTGTGATCAAGGCCAAAAGCAGGCCCATTCATTAATCTAATATAAAACAACAAATTCGGGTTAGTTACACCATATAACTCAAGAACGGCTGAACCGACTTTCATGATTTTTGATTTGTTGAACTTTTCTCCGCCCCGAGTACCTAGCAGAATAACATTAAACCAAGTGAAAATTTCAAGAAAAAAAATAGTGAAAATAATTCATTTTCTCATATATTCACTCTTATTGATTCTGATGCGGTACAAAGTTCGCCGGAGTAAGGTAGAAAAAAAAATAAATAAAAAACACGCCATAATGTCTTGGCAGACAAATTGGTGATCGCAGATGGCTCGCCAGGGAAGCATGACACATAAAGTCGGAGGCCTATCTCAGCATTGGGGAAAAAAAGGATGATGGTGTGGCCCTTGACGTAGTCTCTAACTAGTCTATGGCGAAAATAATACATGACCTGAATTGTAGTACAAACGCTGGCACATCAAGCTACCCGGAACTGTCAAATTTTCCCAATCAACTTTGAACCTTATACTTTAGTGATAAAGTTAAAATCTATTAAAGAAATTTGACAGCTTGATGTGCTGGCGTCTGTACCTACCTTTACAAACTTCATTTAATTGTAAGGAGTAGATTACATCTATCTCTTAGCATTCTCTATATTTCATTACATTGTGCTCATCGTTCGGAGACCAATCAAAAGCACTTATCTCATCCTTCTATCCAGCACCCTAATTGCGTAACACACTATCAATCACAATCTGAATCATTTTGAAGGATATTGCTAATCCATTGCTTCATATGTTCGAAAACTTTGTCTGCACAACAACGTAAATAAAGCAATGAATGTTGTTGAACTGTCAAAATGAAAGCCATTCCTACAGTTAGTGTGTTTGGATTTGTAAGGTAAGTACATAATAGTATCAAGCTCTTAATTAATGCTATTGTGTATGATATAAAAGAGTATCATTTAAAAAAGCGGCCCGCTGGCTGGACGTTTGTCTAAGTAACGAATATCTTCTAAAGTTTAGCTCACAGAAAGTCGAAATTTTGGATTTGTAAGGTACATAATAGCATAATAGTTTCTAACTTCGAGCACTACTGGGCGATCTGAAAGTGTAATAACAATAAAAATAATCTTCACTTCATAGAAACGTCATTTAATCAAAAACTGTCGAGGTACAAAATATATCTTATTTATTTTCTTTAGGTACAAAATAATGTCTAATTATGAAAAGCTAGCACCTTTTGATAAATCTCATTGGGGCCTGCCAGATAGACTCACACTCTGCTTGGAGGTAGAAATATTCGCGTTTCAAGAACCACTTTTCCCTATACACCACTTTAAGAAGGAGCTCGACTATGGTATGCAGAATCTGTATATTTGTGTTACTAACATCATCATAATTTGTTTGTTTCTAGGTTCATTCTTCTCATGTGCGTTTGGTTCAATGCCAATAGCAATTGCGTACCTCGTGCCTTTTGACTACGCGCTCATGATGACATCCGGGCTCTTCATTAAATTAAGGTAACTGCTAATAATAACTAATACCTAATTAATTAATAAAAATAACATAATTAAATCGTAACGGATACATTCGTTACTGTTTTTTTATAGTTGTTATTTAGTTGGCACGACATGTGTTATGGTTACAATCTTAATACATCAACGTATACATTAATATTTATGAGAACTACCTACTGGAAAAAATCAAAGATAACAATCATATAACATATAATACTCTATATTTTATGGTTTTGCCTATGAATGAGATCATTAAGATAGTGCAAAACAACTCTATAAAATGGTTGAAGACGTTTATGGGGTAAACTGTGAATCGTTAATTCGTCTTTTTTTATTTTTTTGTTATTAGCCGTTAATGTCCTTGACAAAGGTACCTATTTAATTATTTATACATTCTTTAATGTGTACATAATTAAATACCAATTAAATTGAATGTACCATCGTTCCATCCAGATATTAACGTTTAAAAACAAACACATTAAATCAAATGATAATTTATTTTTATTTAAATTTAATTAAAATTCATTTATTTCGGACAATAGTGATCTATATTGTGTTAGTTTACATAACAACTTATATTCTAGTGTTAGCAGTAGGTACGGATAAAACTAAATTGCAATTTTATTTCTAAGGTGCCAACTCTAGTGGGGCAGAATCTAACAAGATTTTAGAGTAGTGGTATCTGCCCCACTAAATCGAATTAGTGGGGCAGATTCCACTGCAAAATTTTAGGCATTCCACTTTGTTCCACCAGTGAGGCGGCTCGGTGGGGCAATGTGGAATGATTCATATAAAATAGGTGGTTAAAATAATGCACACTCCATGCACATGACGACCAGACAAGGAAACATGTTACCTACCTGGGCAACCTCGGCATAAAAAATTCTAATATTTGGAGTATAGCTCTCCGCCACAGCTCTCAGGATATAGTTGCGACACTTGCGACTACACCGCACTCTGCTCAGCAGCGATGCGGTTTTTTTGAGAATTTTGCCTTGAAAGCCATCTGTGTGGGTCTCAGCAAACATTTCCGAGGGGCTGCAGAAACGGGGCAGTCGCAACAACATCCTGAAAGCATTATTCTATTGTACACGCAGGGCATTTTTTTTATATTATGGATGGGAAATCATCTAATGACTCCTCCCGCTCTGGGTGGAGCGGAAAGGAGTGTCAGACTCTTACTGACTAAAACCCACCCGTGTTCCTTCCTTAGCCCTTTATGTTCCGAGCAGCGGTAACCCTTTCGGACAATCCCGCTACCAGTGATCTCTTGGTGTAGTTGACCCATAGATTGCTCGTGTAAAAGCTCTGACAGTATGCATTGAACAGAGTCATCATGGTGGGAGGTGTCGACGATGAAGTACCTAGGACTCGTCCTCGATAGCCGGTGCCGGTGGAACTTCAGGTCGCATTTCCAGCGGTTGGGTCCCCGTTTGATGGGCACTGCAAATTCACTCTCGCGATTGCTGCCTAATCTGGCGGGGCCAAATACCTCCTGCCGGAGGCTCTATGTCGGGATCGTACGGTCCATGGCCTGTATGGGCGGATAACCTGACGGCCCGCAACATAACAATACTGAGAAGACCACAGAGAGCAATGGCCGTCAGGGTGATAAGAGGATACCGTACGGTCTCCTTCGAGGCGGCGAGCCTCTTGGCCGGAACACCACCCTGAGATCTTGACGCCAAAATCAGCATCACTATATCGGTGGGAGCGGGGCGAGCATCTGATGCCTCGTCATGTCGAGGTGTACAGGGCTGAGTGCCGCCAGACCCTAGTGGTGGAATGGGAGCAACGACTTGCGCAACCCAGCGCAGGGCACGCCACTATAGCGGCGGTAAGACCCGTTGTGAGGCAGTGGCTGGAGAGATGGCATGGCGCCCTTACTATCCGGCTGACACAGGTGTTGTCCGGACATGGGTGCTTTGAAAGTACCTGTGCCGCATAGGCTGGGAACCTGCACCCGGTTGCCAAAATTGCAACTGCCACGACGACACGGCGCAGCACACCCTTGAGGAATGCCATGCTTCGGCAGTGCAGCGCCGTGACTTCGTCGCGGCGGTTGTTGCTGCGGATACTCTCTCGCTTCTGGACGTGGTCCAGTCCATGGTCGGAAGTGAGAGCGCGTGGGACGCTGTCGCCTCCTTCTGCGAGGACATGATGGTCGCGAAGGAGGCGGCGGAAAGGGAGAGGGAGGATACAACTTCCCTTCTAATCCGTAGTAGACGCACCGGGCGCCGCCGGAGGACGCGGAACGATCTCCGGCCGCCTTAGGGTGAGGCCTGCAGGCAACAGACTTGGGGAGTTTGTTGCCTGAACAGTGAAAGGCCCGAGAGCGAGACGGCGGAATACTTACCTACTACCTAGCTTTCTCTTTCATGCCAGTCCCTAACTACAGTCTACTTCAAGAGAATGCGTTCCTGACTCCAGCTGTCAGTGCGACAATTCTAGTAACTAATAAAGATCAAATTCGCAAAACATTTATTCGTTTGTATGAAACTGACAGGTGTCGAGATCGTATTCTCTCGACGCGCGACGTCCGGACTTGTTCGCAATCACACCCGCGGTGTAATGACACTGTCGCAGATGGATTGTCGAGCTGTTTTAAATAATGGAGTTGTTTTGTGGCTAGCGGCTATGTAAAACAGCGGGTTCTACAATCCGTCTGCGACAACGCCATCACGATGAAAATAAAATTAATATTATAAATTTATTATAATGGATTCTAGATACCGTATATACATATCCTAACCTAGCTCAATCACAAAGTGCGTGTGTCTCAACATGGAGTCAGGCATAGGTGCTTAAAACTGGTTTTAGTAGATGTAATAAAGTAAATCATCTTTATTGATCTGTTTTAACGTTTATTTTCAGTTCAATGCCAAAATACGTGTCCTGGATCCGTTATCTATCCTGGCTGATGTACTCGAATGAAGCGATGAGCATTTTGCAGTGGGACGGCGTCCAAAATATAAGTGAGTTTTACACTTTTACAGTTTTATTACCCTTTTGAAGTAGACAACAAGATTTAACAATAAATTGTTAAGTAATATTATATACAATATACATATGATACTCCTACCGGGTGGTTTGCGGTAATAGCGACCTTGAAAACCTGTCATAATAAACTATACCCTACATAACGTCACATAGGTAAGTGAGTCACGTAGATTATATGGGCGGTCCAATCACCTTACGGCTCCCGCAAACAGGCGCGACGTGTGTCTAGTAGAACATTTTTTTATGAAAACATCTTGGTATATTATGTTGTACCAGAAACCAGTCTCGCCTGTCTGCCTTTAGATTTATAGAGGTATGAGGAACAGGGTGTAAAGTTCACTCATATTCTATAGAAAAGGGAGGATCCTCCGACCAGACGGGTGTGTCTGGCGGGCAACTGCCCGATGATTCATGTCGGGCCGTTGTATCTATGCTAGTTTGCGCGGTAAACTCTGCTTGCGAGATGCAGGATTTGCGTGGCGTCAGTATGACGCGTTGTTCGCATGTGGCGTTGGAGATACCGCTACAGATTGATAAGGAATGGTCTCCGAAATGTTCGGGTGTATTATACATATTTCTCAGCATCTGCCTACGCTTTATTGACGTCTTTAATTTCTTGGCAATTAACCTGTTAGAGGTTAGGGATAGCGCAATGGCTAAGCCGTGACCTAGGTCTACTAGTCGTCAGTGAGGGAAGATGAAGATAGACACACTTTTTGACATTCAAAAAGTGCCAGGATAGTCTGCAAAATTCTTCTTTTTTACGTTTCTTGCGATTTGCAGGTCAATTATCAGAGGGGCAATTCTCGTAATTTTAAGAACGTTCACAGTCTGATCTGTCTCAATCTATCAAAAATACCTCTAATTTCCCTACATATGTCGCCGAAATGAAGCTGCGATTAGATTTTGAACGTTTTAGGAAACGAGAATTGGCCTTCAGGTTGTGTTTTGGTCTAAATACTTATGATTCGTGGCCCTAACAAATATAAATAACAAATATTTCATCATCTGCCTAGCCTTTTCCCAACAATGTTGGGGTCGGCTTCCAGTCTAACCGGATGCAGCTGAATACCAGTATTTTACATGGAGCGACTGCCTATCTGACCTCCACAACCCAGTTACTGGGTAATACGATACCCCTTGGTAAGACTGGTTGTCAGACTTTCTAAATCATCAATACAACCCTCTAAATTCATATAATCCCATTGATTCACAATTCATGGAATAATCATTCAAGTAATATCAGCCGCACAGGTCGATCGATCAGGTTAAGCTATGCTTGCCGCGGTTGGTCCGTGGATGGGTGACCATCTTTACATACCAAGACCATTCCGTGCCTCGGAAAGCACGTTATTCCGGGTCCCGGCTGTCATTCGCGGATCTTTGACAGTCGTTACGGGCTACGGGTCGTCAGAAGCCCGAAAATCTGACAACCAGTCCTACCAAGGGGTATCGTATTACCCAGTAACTGGATTGTGGAAGTCAGATAGGCAGTCGCTCCTTGTAAAATATTGGTGTTCAGCTGCATCCGGTTAGACTGGAAGCCGACCCCAACATAGTTGGGAAAAGGCTAGGCAGATGATGATGATGAATCATTCGATGGGATACTGAGCTACCTTGGCCTACCCTACCCGCTTAATGACCTCCCCACGAAAAAAAATTACAAGTCATGAGTTTCGAACCTATTGATCTAAGATTGATCTGAAATAAGATTGCAACATAATTCTATCTTATCTGACGTGTATTGTATTGTATGTCAAGACGTGACTAGTACAGATACCGGCACAGTGTCGCCATCTATGATATTCACCGAATACAAACACGGATTGATAGTAGCATGCGCTGCGATCCTTCATGTCATTCATCTTTGTATATGTAAGTTTTTAGTTGTACACACGGCTACACATCTAGCTATACATAACCCAATGACGTAGTTTTATATATATCATTGACATAACCCATATAAGCTGACTTCTGATTGTACGAATAACCTATACAATGCGAGGTCAGCCAAAACTGGTAATGTATAGCTTGATGTGTAGCCGTGTGTACTGTAGTGCTATTCTGTAAAAATCTCACCGTGATAACTTGGGTGAAGTGAGCTTTCATTAGTGTCAATCCCTAGTATTAGATGCAATGACAGCTCACTTCACCTAACTTCTCACGGTGAGATTCTAACAGAATCGACCGGCAGGCAACTGCACCAAGAAGCTTATAGATAAAAGTGGAGGCAACACTCTGAATACCTATCTGAAGCCGACTGTGGGCTAACGCTCTCTTTCTAAATACATACATAAGAACGAGACAGTGATATGTGCTTTCTTTGTCATATGTATGTATTTAGAAAGAGAGCGTTAGCCCACAGTCGGCTTCAGATAGGTATTCAGAGTGTTGCCTCCACTTTTATCTATAAGCTTCTTGAACTGCACGTCCATGTGACCATAGGTAATACGGGCTGGTGTCCGTGTCAACTCCACGTCAATGCGCGTATTTTGCGTACGGTCCATGTGACCATTTGACATTGTCAGCTGTTCTTCAGAAAATTCAGGTGATCAATCACAATATAATTTTGAAGGATATTGCTAATCCATTACTTCAATTATGTTCGAAAATTTTATCTGCTGAACGACGTAAATAACGCAATGAATGTTGTTGAACTGTCAAAATGAAAGCCAGTACCTGTTAGTGTGTTATGCAATTATCCCGCAGATGTATGAACGTAAACGAAGCAAAATGAGTAAGTAAGGATCATAGCAGATGGCGTTCTGTAGCTTTTACCTATCCCAAGGGAAGAAAGCGTGAATTGTTGTATGCTTTATGACGCCAAGTAAAGGCGGTGTTCGTAGTTCAATGCTACTGACGTTTCATTGATCGTAATTCGTACGTCATAAAGGTCTTATGACGTAGGTACGGTACAAATCATACTGTTATATTTTAAGCAGGCCCTCACGACATTTGGCAATATATCAATAAGTAACTATTTAGATAGACGGTATGCTGATAATGCTTTGTAGATTTATAATTAGGAAACTTATTAATAGTAAGTACTAAATACGTGCGTAGGTACTTTGTAGTGGGTAGTAATTTATGTGGGGGTGGGGGAGTGGTGTACTATGAAGGGCGGATGAACCCTTCAAAGGAATCTCAAAATCAAAATCAAAATCAAAATATTTTTATTTCACATAAACCAACATGGGCACTTATGAAACGTCAGAAGCTAGGTGCACGGTTCCAATTGGTCGTTTCCTATGGAGAAGAACCGGCAAGAAACTCCATGGTTACTCTTTTAAAAATAATTGGCTTTTACAATGTTTTCGAGTTACAGTAGGTATGGGAGGACAGCGTAGGCCTGTCAACAAGTACCAGGTACTTGATAAAAATAAAAAATGGTCTACAGATCTAGTCTACAAGGCTTACAAAGTCCTCACATTTACAAAATAAGGATGTATCAAAAGGATAAACAAAATATAAAAATCTACTAAAACCAAGAGATATGATTGCCATTTCAACTAAGAAAGAGGTGAAAAATTAAAATTGTCTGTATATAATGTCAAATAATAAAAAGATTATGTCATAGAAGTATATCTAACAACGATACGATTTTTTTTACGTTTGACTGAACGTCTTTACATTTATTGCAAACTAAACTAGCACCACTGCCTTTTCCTAAACAAAAAAACCTAATAAAATATTTGACACCTCGTTCTAAACTTGCTTGAATGTTCGAATGGATCCCGCGCTAATAGCCAGCCTGCACTACATAAGGTTGACTTTAGTGAACAACCTTTACAGTACTAAGTATGGCACAAAACAGAACTCTTTGTATTTTGTGACTATGGTGAGACAGTAGTAAGTAATATTATGATACGATGACGCCCGATTAGCGTGGTGGATCAAAAGTCGCCTAGGTAGGATAGGTACAGTTAGTTAATTTGTTCCGGTTGTGGATATTTGTGTTGTGCATGAAAGATTGGCCAGGCAGGCGCTTTACGTTGTGTAAATAATTGCATCACCACTGCTCTCAAAACGGTGAAGGAAATATATCGTGAGGATACCGGGATATCTTAGAACCAAAAATTTGAATACATGTGACATCTACCAACCCGCACAGGCCCGTGTGGTAAGGTATCGCCCACTCCCTCTCGAAGAGAGGAGGCCTGTATCCCAGCAGTGGGAACATTATAGGCTGACTACGGTATGAAATATTTGTATTTGTAAAGTCTAATTGCACGGCGGTGATCATGTCGACGCTAAAGCCCCATTTTCTTACACTATGCAAGTCTCTTGCCCGTGTCATACCATAAGTTGAAGCAGCTATACAAGTTACACCGTCTAAAAAGTGTTTATTTAATTTTATTTCAGATAATCTCCATATAAGTAATATCACATAAAAACATAAAATGTTAGTGTGTTAGTATCAAAAATTGTACTTAAAATCATGTTAGTAAGTACCTATTGTTAGTCTGGCTGTCCTTACTTATCACTAATTTTGGAAAGGACATTCAAAAAGAGCAGTAATCGCATTTAGGATGCTGTTGCTCCTGCTTCGTAGACGGTGCAGCAAGGAGTTTGATTTCTTGCGCATGACGGCTTGAAGCCATCCGTACGCGCTTCAGCAAACATACCAGACGCGCTGCAGCGCCACGGCAGCCCCAAAATTATCCTAAAGCATTATTAATTACTGGGATATTATACTGGTTTAGACAATCCAAGTAATTTATTGCTTCAATTAAATTGCAAGCCACAGGCAAGCAACATGCATGGATGGGTCGTTAGCGTCAATATAATTAAGAGAAACACAAACGATTGGCGACAGGTTTTATTAGAAAAAAAAAGCTTATCTGTGAATCTGTCATACCATACTCTTAATAAGATTGATTTAATATAAATCAATAAGCCCCTATTTTTTACACTTCCTGTAATGGACCATCTGCTGTCGCCCATTTTTTCCTGCAGGTAAAGGCAGGTAGATTATTATGGCGCCCGGGATATTCCCCACAAAAAGGGTCTGCCAGGTAAACGGGTAAAAAAACTATAATAATAATGTATTTAGAAGGAGCAACATCTCTGTAGCGTTTAGAAATGTGTTAAGTCCATAGTTAAACCTGTTGCATGGAGGCCTTTGTTATGGTATCAGGCCTTTTGACAAATTGAGGTTGTCGACCCGGGAGTCAAGTAGACTTCGAGTCTTCGATCGATAGTAGGCCCATATAAATTACAAAGCTGGTCTTATGGGTATTTCTATATTTTTAATAGACAAAAATTATAAACAAATGCTTTATTAACACTACTTATTTATACCTATTCTATCTTGATCTAAAGATATCATAGTCGATATTAAAGTTTTTGTCGTTGCAAATGGGTCATGCCTAATTTTTGTAATGCAAACCTAATACTTAGGTATTGTCAGTGACTGTGGCAGCGGGACAGTTTTTTCCTATTGTTCATTAACTTACCAATCCGTGTAAAAAAGGAACGTTGTTTTCATACCTTGCAGAACCATTTCTATTCATCACCATTTTCTCTTGTTACAGCCTGCATCTCCGATGAAATAGGAATGCCTTGCCTGAGCACCGGTGCTGACGTCCTAACCACCTATGACTTCGAGACCAATAACCTATGGACGGACGTCCTAGCCCTCTTCGTTCTGTACCTAGGTTTCCACAGCCTAGCCGTTCTGGCCCTAAGGCACAGGACTAGGAGAAAATAAATCTATTTTTATCTATGGGTTTAATTTTTTTTGGTATGGTGTCTATTATGATAAATTTGTATTCCGCGAGATGTAAATACTTTAAATAAAGAATGTATTGTACGAGTTATTGTATGTTTTAGTTTTAAAAACCGTAGCATTGAAAATCTCTAAACAAAATGGAAATTAAAAAAAAAAACACTATCTATATATGTATAAAATTCAAAGTCCTGACTGACTGATAAATCAACGCACAGCCTAAACCGCTTGTCCTAGAGACATGAAATTTGAAGGGTATGTTCTTTGCGAAGAGTAGGTATCCACTAAGAAAGGATTTTTCGAAATTCCACCGCTAAGAGGGTGGCTGGGGGCAGGGTGAAACTTGACGCGGACGAAGTCGCGGGTAGAAGCTAGTTAAAAAATATGGCAATGGTCTCGTTGGTCTAGTTGTTACGCTACTGTTGAGTTTATGTTCCTGGTTTCAACCTCCACAGTGTCATTGAGTTTTTCCATAAGGAATTTCTCACCATCAACCGGACAACCGGGGCACCCGAATTGCTTAGAACACACTGTCTATTCTATTCTATTTTTCTCTATGGAAATGGTGCCGATGTTGACAATTCTGCCAATGTCAGATGTGATAATTATGAGAAATCATTGAGAAAAGGAAAAATAATACTAAACTACATCTAATACCTACAGTTCGCGTCAAACAACTTGGCCGCTCTGAAGTAGGCAACAAATCACTGCGCAGTAGTTTAATCATAGGAATAAAACCACAGCGCGCATGCGCGGCGTTCGGAAAGCCTAACTTCGGAGCGGCCAAGTTATTTGACGCGAACTGTACTTGAATTTAATGTTGTCATACCTACTGTCAATCTCAATCTGAATCATTTATTGCTAATCCATTGCCTCATTATGTTCTAAAAATGTGTCTGCTCAACAACGTAAATAACGCAATGAATGTTGTTGAACTGTCAAAATGAAAGCCATTGCTGTATACCTACTGATACTTAGTGTGTTCGCAATTACTCCCGAGTCTGCTGTCTGGACAGTTTTCAATGAAAAACTGTGGCGATAGGGATTGAAAAATTGCCTAAAGGCGAAAAATGTGGGTGTACCTACGGCTTTGCTGACCAATTCGGGGTAATACCTACACGCGTGATAATGACATTATGATATCATCATGACATTATCATTCATCAATCGCTACAAAAATCTATCGCTCAGTCGAAACGTCATTTTGCTATTTGGCACTGATCGAAAATTTATCACGAGTATCAGCAGAACTATTTGTTCAGTGGTCAGTCTGATTCAGTCTGTTGAGTGTGTTTCCAAGTTTCGAGTGGTGTGTTATAAAAGTGACTTCTGGGCAACCGTGCACAATCATCATGGACAGCCTGATCGCTTACTTAACGGGTAAGATAAAAAAAATACATAACCCTTCTTTGCAGTCAGATAAATAACTAAATAGGTAGAGTAAGTGCGCCAATTATGGACCACCATAAGTATTTTGTGAAATAAAACTCAGAATTATAAAGATTAATCAGCCTTATATATTTTGAACAGTTCGATAATTATTTGGTATCAAAAACGAATATCAGAATTCTTAAGAAACATGAACATCTTAGAAATAATCAACATTTTCTAAAATATAAGATTATTTTGCATTTGCAAAAAGTGGACAAAATATGGACCACATGGTTTTAAATATGGACCACAGTAAATTGGGTTCAAAATTATATAAAAAAATGGACGTGTTGCCTAAAATTAAATCAGAAATTAAATCATCTTTATCCCATGTTTGTCTGATCTTGCCTTTAGCTGTAGAATTTGTAGACCTTTCCCCTAGTTTAATCCACTTTCCCAAACAGTAATATTTGCTGAAATTATGAGCTTACGAAATTAGGTAAAAAATTACATCGCGCGTTGATAAAAACGAAAAATGACTGCAGTGAACACGCGCGCTCTCTCTGCCGACCGGCAAGCGATTAGCGAGGCGCGGGAGGGGTGGAGCTTAGCGCGCGGCGATCGGTGGCTTAATACGACGACGGACGGTTTCTGAGAAATGAAGGTAGTCCATATTACAAAACCAGTCCATATTTGGCGCACTTACTCTACTTGTTTTTGGCACTGTATATACCATAGAAATGTAAAAAAACTTTTTTCATATATCTATGGTATACAATACTGTCGATGCATATTTCCTACTATTAATAAAAAATATGCATAAACCGAAAACCAGGGAAATCATTTGTATGAAAAAATACTTCAAAATAAGTAGGTAAGTACATACCTACTCCAATTCCAAATATGTACATTTTCGTAAAAGACTATAAAAAAAACCATATCAGCTCGACTTAACATAAACAGAAGAAAAGTTAATTCAATTTGCTTAAATTGTTCTTAACTAATTACTTTTACAATAAATAAATTAAATTGGATCCATATTTTGTTATGATAGTGTACTGCCATCTTGCATTTATTAAACTAACTACGATCTAAGGTCTTATCACTGCAGTTCTATACAAAATTGTCAGATGGCAGCACTTCCGCCCATGTTTTTGTACCTGCCGGGCCCGGCGAACAACGGGCGTTCGCTCCGCGCCGCGCAAGCGTAGTTCAAATTCATCCGCCATATTCGTCGTGTCAGACGGAGTGCAGTGCACGGCTGTGACATGTTTATTCGTAAACTGCATAAAACTTATGACATCGAGTCCTCACTGGTGCTTGTATTATTTAGATAACTCTTCAAATATGCGATTTGATGGAGTCTTGAATGGATACTCGCGTCGTTTGTTGAATTATAAACGTGCATCGAACTGTGCATTCGTGTGTTTGATAACAGCATTAACAGTAATCCTCGGTCGTGTATTGTTTTTTGTAAATCCCTTCAATTGCTGGTGTTAAGGCTTGGTGATATTATGCAATATAGCATAACCGTGACCTTCGCGTTTCGTGACTGTGCTAAAGGTGTCTTTTGAGGTTAAAATGCAGCTTGGATTATGAGCGACTGCGCCGAGCCATCAGGTTAGTAAGACGTCCAGTTATTTTATCGGTACTGATAATACGGTGTTTATTTATCGTTTGTCCTAAATTCTTGTTGTGACTAGGTACTTCGATACATCTACGTTTTTGTTTAGCAAATGACCATTTGTTATTGTAACTTTCCAAGAAATACTTAACTTAAAGCTTACTTGTCCTGACTTGAAATTCTAACCTAAGATAATTTCAAAAAGCTGTTTACGCGGGAAGTTATACAAGATTTAGAGAAACGTACATAAACTCGTTCATAACATAATGTTCAGTGCACAACAAAGGTCATAAACTCATAACTTCGCTTGTAAGTTTAGAATACAAAGACGTAGGTCGTTTCGTTGGCGTTAAGTCTCAAGTCTCGATGAACGTATAGCAGCCGCGAAGCTTGCCTTGCACCTTAGCGGACGAGGCAAGGCGCGCGGCGCGCCACGCCACGGAGAGAATGCAACCTCACCACAGGAATTACAAAGGGACTAAAGTGAAACAAGGACGAGGCATTGATTATCCCAATGTTTTTTTTTTATGATCTGGTGTTAGACGTTTAAGATTGTCGATGGAACTGGTTGATGAAATTGAAGAGTTGAATCGATTACCAACCTTTTTGGTCGTTTTGATCTTTGTAAAATACCTAGGTTAGATAAGAGGCTTTGAATATACAGTTCTGTGTGTAATCAGGCCACACCGGTACAGGTATCTGGTAGGTATCCAACTTGAATGGGTGTGATTAAACCCATTATGAAGATCATAATCATTTTGTTTACGCGAGTAATGTAACTAGGTATCTAACTATTTTACGCGCGTTGCGGATAAAACAATACACCAGATGATCTACTTAACTAGGTACAATAGAACAGTCAATTCTATTTTTTACGTCAAACATCCTGTCCTGTCGGCTGGTTCGTCTATTCTCATGTTAATTCACCCTTTAACGCGTCACATGTTTGTGTTTTTTTATAAACAACAGAGGGGCAATTCTCGTAATTTTTTTAAGAACGTTCACAGTCTGATCTCGGTCTCAATCCGTCAAAAATACCTCTAATTTCCCTACATTTTGACAAGGTTTTGACATTTGTTTGTCGTCGAGATGAGACTGCGACTAGATTTTGAACGTTTTAAATTACGAGAATTGGCCTTCTGGGCCCTATTTTATAAAGCTGACAATCCGACAAGTCCGACATATGTCAAAAAGTGACAATTCGACAATTTTTCTGTTTTATAAAACTTACAGGCGACAAAATTGTCATGGTGGAAAATTCACAAATATGTCGGATTGTCACGACAATCCGACAATTGTCAGAAATAATTTGACTGTGGTTTTTTGACATAATATGTCGAGTTTTAAGAAACGCGTTTTTAAATGACAAATATGTCATGATTTCGCCTGTCGATTTTTGACATATTTGTTACTTTTATTAAACAGCCTAACCGCGACAATTCTACAATTTTGTCATTTTTTGACATATATGTCGAATTGTCAGCTTTATAAAACAGGGCCCAGATTGTACTCTATACATTCTTCATGCTCAGACAAGGAGAGACTGCCTATTCGGTTGTAAAAAATATTGTAATAAAAACTTTTCCAAAGTTCAATGATATGGCCTGGAAATAATGTAAGTGTACCAGGTACAGACTCATTAAAATAAATTGGCGAAGTATTAAATAATCCACTTAAAACCCTTGCACGTACGAAACCGGTTAAACCGTTATTGCTTAAACCGAAATGTTTTCTTTCCTAAGTACACCGTAGGTACGGACTTATCGGATTTTACACAGGACTAAAACCCGTGGTGTCCACTCATGTTATCAAGATAGATAAAAACCACTAGATTGTCGGTGGGCGTTCGATGTCTAGCTCATGACGTCACTGTAATAAAACACCCAGTCCTAACCGCATTTAAATAAGTACTGGCTATTTGCAGCATAATTTATCTAAAGGTAATGTAGTTACCCAACTATGTATGTCACTATTTCGTTTTGCAGATATGAAATTGATTTCCTATCAAGACTTAATTGCGAAAATAGATGAGATGAAGACAACCTGTTGCGACTAGGAACTTGGGTGTTCGTTTTCTCAGAAATTGAAGTTGAAAGTGATCAAAATTAGCATAATTATGTTAGGAATACATTCCTAATCATAAACCTCGTATTCATAAACGTAGTCATTGGCGACTGTTTAACCATACATTTTTGACGTTTGAACACATGACACGTTTATTTAATAATCGTTTATAAATAAACCCCGAAGATGTCGAATGCACAGGTTAGTTGAACCTGGCTTCCATTACTCGATTTGTTTCCACTGCCCCAAGTAGCCAAAATGTAGCAAAAGACTCGTTCAAAGTCGCACAGAAAAACAAACCGTTAATTTCTCTAATCAATAATTCTTAAACATTGCAGGCTTGACAAAACCAATAACACGGAGATCTAGATATCGTTGTTCGAACTAATTGCCTGAAGTCACGGCATAGTTACTAGCGAATAACCGACTTACCGACAAAGGTCGTAGCACACAGTTTCTTGATAAAGATTGCGTGCTGTATCGTCGTCGAGACAAACTGCGTTTGCTCAACTAGCTAGAAGTGACTTCGACATCAGAAGATAAACTGAACATGTAGAAACATCAAAAAAAAATGTAGTGGTAATATTTGAATAAAGTTTCTTGGTACATTTTGTAGTGAACATTTATAACCTCCACGTATTTGCAGATGACTTTTCGTGGCTGTGAAATGCAAGGACAAATGCAGAAACGGCCACAAATTGCATTGAAACAAAAAAAAAGTTTCCAGAATCGTAGACACTGGTAACTAACGCATAAAGTTTTTGATATCTATACTAATAATAAAGCTGAAGAGTTGTTTGTTTGAACGCGCTAATATCTTTGGAACGGTCGGATTTGAAAATTTTTTTTTACATTTTAATTCTTGAGGAAGGCTTTAGGATTTTAATATCAGCCGCAAAAAGAAAAAATGTCAGAAAGAACGCTAAGCGAGAACGAAGAGATAGTAGAAGTCGCGGGCAGAAACTATCTCTTATAAAAAAAAAAAGAGACGTTGAGGGTAACTTGAAGCACATAGACAAGCTTATTTTCAATCAGATGGAGACAAACATACCGCCTTTTATTACGATTAGACTAGACCGATACAAATTGCCTTCTTATTGAAAAGTGATTATCGAAGATTGGCAGGAAGATGTCCTTTAAATCAGCCGCAGATAAACGCTCGCTGGCCTGCCAGTTATCGATTAATGAGCCTGCTTAATAAGTCCTCCTAAGAAGTTTACTTGTCTATCGCAGGTTGCGACAGCTACGGATGCGATTCATTAAATCGGTGCCTAGATTTCCGTTTTAACCTGTTTCACTTGGATAACTATTTAACCTGTCTGCGTTGCAATATTCTACATCAATAATATTAAAGAGCTTTAGTGTAATGAGACGGTCGCCATACTTGCCATTTGCCAAACTAGCAAGTCCAAGTAGAAACGAGAGAGGAAAAAGCTGCTGTGATTGTCTGTCGTCAATTACATTGAGTTTCTAATCTACAAGTAGGTAGGTAGCTACACCAGCTATCCAAGTGTTCCGTTTCTAATTTTACTCAGCAAGCGCGATTTAAAACTAGTCAGCTATGTTTGTAATAAAATTCTAACTTCCGTTTAAGTTCGCAAGAAAAATTGTTTATTCTGCACAAACGAAACGCATATTACAAAAAAAAACAACCTAAAAAACACACAACAAAGTAGCCAAAAGCCTCGTAATCAAGCAGTAACAGATTGTCAATTTTGTCCATTGCTTGATGTCAGGGCTAGGTACCAAAGACAATACACATTATTTATCTGTATTGGTTGCGACACTGGCAAATGACAACAAATCACAGAGTACAATGCAACAAACAAACAACAATCAAAACAAAATTCCGATTGCAGAGTGGAAAAATAACTACTTTTGTAAGTTCAAATCACATAATCTCCCTGTTTCCTTATTTCACTGGAAAATAAGAAAGAACATAAGTAATACTAAGTAAGAAGTACTTAATACTGCTACTACTGCTACTATTAGTCTCATTTAACCACCAGACAGATTTGTTTATCATCAAGCAACTTCTGCTCGAGCGGTTACGAAACAAAAAGAAACGAGCTGTCTTACAATATTAGTCGACAATGATAAATAGTCTAATGGTCTTCTTAAATCGGTTTCAATGTAACTTGAGACCGATGAACTCTATAATTAGCGGGTTACGTCCCAAGTACGTGAAAGGAAAGTCTCGCTTGATACTCTTTTTTTTTATACACCACCTATGGTATTATAATAAGAATAATTTCGCCAATCTTGCAGTTTCTTGTTCGGATCGGAACCAATTACCATGGCATCGGTCACATTGACAGACAAGTGAAAGTCCATAATTATACATAATAGCAATAAAAGAGATCCACACGATTCAATGGAGTATTTTAATTTGCAGGCCCATTTTGCGCATTGCGTCTTGTTGGTATAACTGTCCATCAAGCGGCTGTTATTTTCATATTGATACAAAAACCCCCAGAACAAACGGAGTGTCGAAGTATTTACTACCAGATTTGGCATGACGCGATGATATGTGGAACTGGTTTGATGCTCGTTAAGACGCGCCGTGGAGTCTCAAGTATCTGAACAAAAACCAAGCCGGGAACAGGGCCGACTTGTTTTGGACAATACCCGGGCTGACACTTGAATGCCGATGCGTTTACCATGTGACATCACATAGCTACCCGAACATGGAGAAACGTTCAGAAATGTAGGCTGGGGTGAAAAGGCCTTAAAAGGCACCATAATATACGAGAGGCATTGTGTGGATTATACTCTAACAAATTGCAAATTGATAGGATTCAAGGCTCTTAAGTTTATGTTCGTTTCAGAGGAGACTGAAATTTGCTTTTCTCCATAGATTTATTCACTTTTCGGCAAAACAGACATGACCATCAAAACAACAGTAGATCAATGTTTTAGAAAAATAAACACTCAATGTGATTAATATACTTAATAAAGCCGACCTCTTCTTAAACCCATACGGAATGTGAACCGTCTTACAAAAAATGGTACAAATTGTTAAAGAGGAATTGAGAAACAACGCATTCAAGGTCGACGAGATAAAACAGACTAAAGATAAGTCAGAAACTGAACTTAGCACATTGTTTAACGCATTAAGATGTTGCAACACCAAAAGAATAAGACCCACTTGAAGATACAAGCTGAGAACGTATGGATATTAATACTGGCTATTTACATTACTATAAACCTGACTAACAGCCATTGAATTGCACATTTCCCGGACTCATGTTTAGTGGGAGGTTGAATTTTAGCACTAGCTCCCTTTGTGAGCTTTGCACCGGGTCACCGACCCTTAATTATCCTACAGTGCGCACCGCTGCAGTGCAATGCTCCAGTAAAATTCTGCATAACAAGCCTTTATTAGTCCCTGACGGCTCCGACTTCCTTGACGATATTAGTTCAACTTTCTTTTAATAAACCAAAATTACTGACACTGGCAATTTTCGAAAGGACATTTGTTCTTTAACAAAGCCTTTTAAAAACGAATAAAGTAATGATGGTTGATGGTTGTGTAACACACACCGGATAAGCCGCAAAAATGAAGCCGGTTGTAGCGATCCATATCGAGTGACCGCGTTGAATCACTTTTGCATGTCCACAATTACGGGCTTAAGGCCCAAAACTTGTGTACACTGTTTTTATAAAACGAATACGATAACATCAATCGAATCGATTCAGTCGATGAATCATACTCGATTCCGATGAATTGTGTTGCCTGCCTGTATGTTTTGTTGCGAAAACTCAATTACTTTTTTGGAACCCCTCGCATTATGCCCGTCTGAAACGTATCCTGATACAACTATGATAAGTTTATTCAATTTCAGTTCTGATGGAAAAACTGATATCCTTTTCCCCTTCAGCTAAAAGTGGTTTGTTAGACAATGTTGGCAGTTATTATTGCTGTCAATAAATAAAGCCTGTTCTATTATATAGGAGTAGTGGCGCTATTGTCAAGATACGGGTAAATAATGAACGTCCTGCCTGTTACTTTTGTCCAAACAAGGAAGTGTAAATGTGGAGTAATTGGCTGGACCAGGAAATTACTAAAAGGTTTCTTAGGTTCATCGATCATTTGCGACTCGTGCTTGTTTTAACGGCTTCCTTTTTAGCAGAAGTGAAACGTGCCGATGAAAGCGTCCTATCTGCAATACCTGCGCCTGCGCGCTCAAGTAAGTTTGTATCATCGAGATTATCATTCCGTAGTGGCCGAGTGAAGCGACCAGTACCTTTATAAGGCTCGTTAAGTAAATGTTTTCCGTTAGCTATGACACACACGCTAATATTTGGCCTTCCACATGCACCAGCCTCCGTCGAGAACTTGCTTGACGCGAGGTAAATTACTATATTTACCTGCAATTATGGTAGACGGTTTTCGGATTTATGTAGCAATTAAGCGCATAATCCCTTATGAAGCCTGGTAGGGCAGTTATAAAATGCTTTGAAAGTTTTCGTGTAATCTGAGACTTATTCAGGACGTGTAGCCAGTTTGTGAGGTTAAATAACGGCTTTAATTACTTTGAAGTGGTTTTTATGAATGTTAAATTTCCATAAAGATTGACATTTTGAAAGGGGCTACGAATGCGTGGATTTGAGATCGTGAATCTCGCAAACGTATTCAGCGGGGCAGGGATATCAACGTGCAAACTTTAAAAAAAATCTGCTGTTTCATCCATGGTTGTGCGTCGATGTCCCTGCCACCCAGTATGGCAAGCTATTACCATCTTGATGTTGTTACAAGAAAGATCTTCTTAACATTAAAATCCATAATAGAATTCTCGCTAAGCCGTACTGAGAAGGTTGTTTAGAGGAAACACTAATACAGTAGCCGAGTTTGTCCATTTTGTAGTCGAGCGGCCACGTGCATGATCATGCATACTGTAAACAGATATAATTAAGGTCGTGGCGTCCATATTAATGCAGGCCCGATCAATATTCATAGCAAGCGGGCCGCGGGTCAGATGGTTAGATATCCATTGGCGCCCAGTACGCTCGGGTCAAGTAAGACTGAGTTGAGATTCGCGATAAAACTAGTTCAGAGTTTAACGCGTTAATTATTTTGTTAGCTTATTGATTTCATGAGACTTGTAAATAATTACACTAATGCCTGTCTTTATGAAGTCAGAAAGGAACGTCGAATGTGTAGAAAATGAAAAGATATGATGGTAGCCAACAAACAATTCCTTTCTTGTTTTTGAGCTCTTTCGTTTTCCAATTGAATCTAAGTTCAAAATTCAACACAAAAGCTTTACCTTAGTGACTCAAGCGCATCTCACTGCGTGACCTTGACGCGATATCGCTGCGTCCGCGCAGCTATTACCATGGCACAGCGGTAATACCCCGCTATTACTTTAAATGTTTACGCCATACGCGCCATACGGTGTTGCATCGAATTTTTATCCAATTATACGTTGTATTTCATCAATTTCACGGTTCGTTTGTTCGTAAGTGTAAATTACAGATGAATCTTGCGTAAAATCACATTTTCAGTTTGTAACTATCAATCAATATCATTGCGAAACTAATTTCTTATCTTGAATTGAATACAATTTTCTTCAATTGCATTGTCATTGAAATGAAGATGTGAGTTACTAAGCAATTACTATGTCGATATACTCATTATTGTTCATTCTTCAGATTCTGGCTCTTAAGTCAATGACATAGTGCTGATGTATTTGAGTAGCCACTAACTTTATCATAAGATTCTTCACTCGCACAACATAACTATTGAAACGTATCGTATGTTCATTTTACGCGATTCTGATATAATCGACTCTTTATTTGCCCAACTTTTTTTCAACTTCGAGTGTTTGTTCATTCTTATCAAGAATTCCACTACAATTGTAGGTACCGATGTCATCATTCCATCTAACCATCTGACAACCGAAATTCCTCCGTCCGGTCTCCGGTCTAAATTTTGCTTCCTATCCCACCGACCACCGGATCTGCGCCATATGTGGTTGAATCTCGTCGAAAACTCCAATGAAATAGAAAGCATTCTGACGATTGGGTTTAAGAACTAGTCGTATTTGGGTATCAAGTGAAAACAAACCGTATATGGGAAGCGTTGCGTCATCGCAAAGTTATTTGGCCGATAATTCTAGTTAAGAGTTATCGGCTTGCCTGCGTTGTTACCATTCCATTGGAAACAGATAGCTTGCATGGCTAGATGCTTTCAACTCTTGAACTTCTTAATTCTGGTAAGCCGGTGGCATTAACCATACTTTTCTGAAGATTTTATTTTTCCCAGATAGAAATAAGATTGTTTGATTTATTCCGGTCTGATCCCCTGAGCCCCCCTCCCCCCCCCCCCTCCTCGATCCCCTGCTAGTTGTCTTCTGTTTTTCACTTTGTCTTATCCACTTTATGCTAGGTTACTCTTTTTGACAGGTAAGTACAGTCAAGAGAAAATAAACGTTTCAATCTGTAAGTTAGTAGTTTTCTCTTTTGACTTTTTGAGGTACGAAATCCTAAAAATAAGGTAGATGGAGTCAACATTTCGTATCCGATTACCCCTGAGAAGAAATGGCGAAACAACCAGGGGTCAGTCTCTTTTAAAGTCCAGACTTAAATCTTGGTCAGACCGTGACTGTGAGAACCATGTAGATTAGTGTCTGACTGAAATGATCTTTCGAGGAGATAGAGACACAATCACCCTTAGGTTTAATGATGCCTGTTGTATTTCTTTCAATTGATTGTATACAATCAACTAGGGCGAATGGCAACATATTATCTGAACCTTTACCAGCCATTCATTTGTTCTGTGAAGAAAAATAAAAGAAGAAACCCAACAAGTTCTTCACTTCAATAATCCGATTTACGTCTCTTGCTCTGTACATTAACTGTTGTCCTGTTATTTCTTTATGAGTTTTTTTATCATCATGCCCGATTATATTTTTATGGATTTCATGCTAAAGTTTATTCGCATTTTATTGTTTCACGATAAAACTTAGGAACACAATAACTTCTTGCAAAATTACTGTGTCTGGCTCACTGTTATTTGGTTTTATCACTTTATTTACTTACAGAAGATACTAAATGTAATGTGCTTTAAATATTATGTGCCTTTTTAAGAGGCATGTGACCTGCAATGGATTTCTAAGAACTGCGAAGTAGAACAGTACATTCGCCTATAATAATGTTCCCACTGCTGGGACACAGGCCTCCTCTCTGTGAGAAGGAGTAGGCTGTAATCCACCACGCGGGCCCAGTGCGGGTTGGTAGATGTAAATGTCTTTGATTGTTTGGTCCTAGGACATGCCGGTTTCCTCACGATGTTTGCCTTCACCGTTTTGATAGTAGCGGTGATGAAATAATATACACAAAGTAAAGCACCTGTCTGGGTTCAAACCTACGACTCGTTACTCGCGGCAGTACTACTGGGCCACCACTGCTCTACATAGTGTAGAAGTAGAACGGTGCTACAGAAGTATTTATTTGCTTCTACAAACTGCATCTAGCAAGTAGGTTAGGTACTTTAAGTCCGTATTGTAATCAATTTCGCGCGAACAGTGGTAATTAACATATTTGTGCGTTTTCTTCGCAGTTATTATGCTGGTTGCACGTGGAATCAGTGGAATGTTATCACGTCTGCTCAATGCTCATGTTACCTTTCAGAACTCGTGCAATATGCGACACTGCGACTGAAGTGTATTTCTTAGTCGAAGAATGAAATAATTATGTTTTGATTATGTATAATATCCAACGTGTCCCAAAATTCAACGATAAGCGGGCACCAGAGGATGGACCTGATCATAAATACTCGAGAAAAAATAATGAAAAAAATATATCTCAATTTTTTTGGTAATTACAAAGTGGACTGACAGTAAAAAACTTTAAAAGTTTTAAGGATAAAAATAATTTTGATTGATTTTTGTGTAAAAACTGCAGTTATTCTGGAATGTTTAAGGTTTGCGGTGGATAGCAGTACTACTTAGGTTGCCGATACAAAAAAAAAAAAACAGTCTCCGTCAGTTTCAGTAAAAAAAATATATTATTATAGTTAAGTATAGTTACTATTATAGTTCAGAAGTAGAAGTAGTAGTGTGGAAACTGCAAAGCATGTGTTACGACGCTTCGTCGCCATGACCTGCCTACTTCGATTTACATATTCCTATGATTCGGTTTCAAAAGCTGTTGCACAATACACAAGAACAACAGACAGTTCAATGGATTTTGGACAAGTTGGAGAGAAACTGGATACTATGATGCCTTTTTTTTTTTTTTTTTTTTTTTTTTGGATGGGAAATCATCTAATGACTCCTCCCGCTCTGGGTGGAGCGGAAGGGAGTGTCAGACTCTTACTGACTAAAACCCACCCGTGTTCCTTCCTTAGCCCTTTATGTTCCGGGGCAGCGGTAACCCTTTCGGACGATCCCGCTACCCCGGCAGGCTTCGGCCCTGGCGGGCCCCTTCCTTAATGCTGACATCTCTTTGAGGCGCGCGTGGAACACATACGCGCCGTCCGGCACGGGCCTGGTCCTGATCGGACAGAGAGCTACCCATCACTCTCCGTCCGCAGGCCCGCGCCTACGGTGGCCGGGAGTCGTCACGCGGCTCCCGACGCCCGTAGCGTCTCCCGCGGCGGCTGAGGCGTGCGGCTCTCTCCCTGAGCCGTCCCGCCACCTCCTTCGCTAGCATGACTGCTTCGCAGAAGGAGGTGACCGCCTCCCACTCCCTCTCGCCCCGGACCATGGCTTGAACCAGGGCCGGACGCGAGAGGTCGCCGCCGTTGCCGATCGCCTCTACGAGGACACGGCGGTGCTCCGCCCAAGCGGGGCAGACCTCCACCGTATGCTCCACCGTGTCCTCTGGGCGATCCTCGCAGTGGTGACACCCGGGCGTCTCCTCCCGCCTGATGATGTGCAGGAACCTCCCGAAACATCCGTGTCCGGTGAGGACCTGCGTCAGGCGGTAGGTGAGAACGCCGTGACGCCTCTCTAGCCACTCCTCAAAGAGGGGTCTTATCGCCACTATCGTGGCGTGCCCTGCGCTGGGTTGCGATAGTCGCTCTCTCCATGCCACCATGAGATCGCGCCGGAGGTCTGTCCGCTCCGCCGCTATTTGCCGCGGAAGCGGAGTTTCCCCCCGGCGTAGTGCCTCCGCGCGCCACTCATACAGGCGCGCAAGGACTTTCGCCTCCAGATCCCATGGCGGCATTCCGGCAAGGAGGCTTGCCGCCTCGCCCGAGATCGTGCGGTAGCCCCGGATCAGCCTTACGGCTACCACCTTTTGGGGCGCGTTCAGGTAATGGGCGGCTCGCAGCCGCAGTGAACGCGCCCACACCGGGGCCCCATATAGGGCCATGGACCGCACGACCCCCGCGTAAAGCCTCCGGCAGGAGGCGTTTGGCCCCCTCAGGTTGGGCAAGAGCCGCTTGAAGGCGGCCCCGGTCCGTTCCAGTTTGGGGGCCAAACGTCGAAAATGTTCGACGAAGTTCCACCGGCTGTCGAGGACGAGACCCAGGTATTTCATCGTTGCCTCGACGCCGATGTGAACCCCTCCTACCATCAGTTGGAATCCCGATGGTGGCCCGTTCCGGAGCCCATGAAAAGACATGGCCCCGGACTTGTGCAATGCCACCTCGAGACCCAACCGCCGGATCCTCTCCACGACTATCGCAACCCCTCGTGTCATTGCGTCGGCCGCCGCCTGATGCGACCTCCCCTGCGCCAGGACCAGCGTGTCGTCAGCGTAGCAAACCACGCTGACGCCATCAGGGAGGTCGGCCCGCAGCACCCAGTCGTAACCGATGTCCCACAGGAGCGGCCCCAGAACCGATCCCTGTGGGACACCGCACGACATCTCTCGCCGGTTCCAGTTCCCGTCGCGACCAGGGTAGATGACGGCTCTGTCCGTCAAATACGCCCCGACTATTCGACGGAGGTAGGTCGGCACCCGGTGATACCGGAGTGCCTCCCCAATGCAGCTCCAAGGCAGGGTATTAAACGCGTTGGCGATGTCGAGTGACACCGCCACGACGACCCCACCCTGGGACACCGCGTCCCCCGTCGTGAGGGCTCTCACGCGCATGATGGCGTCCACCGTCGAGCGCCCCTTGCGGAAGCCAAACTGGCTGTCCGCAAGATCCGGCCCTGTCCTCCCCAGGTGCCCGACGAGGCGGCCTGCAATTACTCTCTCAAAGAGCTTGCCCACCTCGTCGAGCAACACAATGGGCCGGTATGCGGACGGAGAGTCCGCAGGGCGCCCTGGCTTCTGAATGAGGACCAGCTTCCCCGTCTTCCAACGGAGTGGAAACTGGCCTCTCTCCATACATGCGCTTAAGAGCGCCTCCAGTCGAGGCCCGAGAGCCCTCGAGGCCAGGACCCAGGCTTTACCCGGCAAGCCGTCGGGTCCTGGGGCGGTATTTTTGGCCTTCAGCCTGCCTACCGCCGCTCTCAGATCTACCCCGGTCACTTCAGGGATGTCGTCGCCGTCGTTCGCGTGGTCCGCTTCGGGCACCGCAAGTGGCGGAGCCATGGGCGGGGGAGTGTGCTCCCCCCGTGAAGGGAACAGAGCGCTCACCACCTCCTCCACCAGCTGGGGGCGGAGACTCTGCGTCAACGGGGGGGCCCAGGTGCGGAGTTTATTCCGCACCATTTTGTAAGGGCGCCCCCATGGATCTCTGTTCAGAGTCTCCACCATCTCCTCGCGGGCCGTATCCTTGGCCCGCAGGACAGCCTCTTGGAGGGCGGTCTTCGCCGCTCTGTACCCCTCGTACAGCTCCGCCTCCGTGGCTTCCGCATCCGGAGGGCGGATGCGGAGCCTGCGGTGCCTGGTGTACCGGTGTCGCGCGTTGACGCACTCCTTGCGTAACCCCTCAACCTCCTGCGACCACCAGTACACCTGACGTCGGGCGCATCCTGGCCGGGCTCGGGGCATTGCCACGTCACAAATTTCGGACATGGCCTCCCGGAACCACTCCGCCTCATCGTCAATATCGGCAGGCCTGTCCGGTGATGACACCCAGGCCTGCACGATCGAGGCTTCCAGGAGGAGCTCCCGGTCCAGCTGCTTCAGCGCCCACCGCGGACCACTCGGGGCCTGTTGGACCAGCGCGCTAGAGGTCTGGGCGGAGACCTCGAATCGGATATACCGATGGTCGGAGTAGGTCTCCACCTCCTCCATGACGCGCCAGTCAATGACACGCTGTGACAGAGCGGGGCTGGCGAACGAAATGTCCACTACGGACTCACCCCGCATCCGCACACACGTGGGAACAGAACCCCGATTTAGGACGACCAGGCCTGTTTCCAGAGCCCAGTCCTCCACCATCCTGCCCCGCACATCCGTGCAACGGGAACCCCAGGCCAAATTCTTGGCGTTGAAGTCCCCGAGCACTAGCACGGAGCAGGAACGGTTTCCGGCGACGACGACACTCAACTCTATTAAAGAGTTCTGGAACTCGGCGAGAGTTCGGCTCGGAGAGAAGTATACTCCCACTACTACAATCTCTCCGAACCGTGCTGCTACGCACCCCTGTCCCTTCGTGATACCTTCGAGGGACGGGGTACCGGCGGCAGCCGACGAAATTATGGTCACTGAGCCGCTCAGGTCCTCCACCCAGTTATCCCTGGGCGGGACAAAGTACGGCTCAGAGACCACGGCGATGTTAATCGACCACTGCGCCATGCTCTGGAGCAACAGATCCTGAGCGCAGGCGCAGTGGTTGATGTTCGCCCGGAGGAGGCGCAATGGAGGAGCCATTACTCCTCCATTTCTGCCTCCTCCCGAGCCCCTTGTGAGGGCTCCCCGGTGGCGGCGGCGGCGGCGGCGGCGGCGGCGGCGGCGGCGGCGGCGGCGGCGGCGGCGGTGGCAGCAGTGGCGGCGACGGTGGGGGTGGCGACGGCGGCGGAGGGCCTACCTTTCCTCCTGGTTTCGGCGGGTGGAGCGCAGGACTTGCTCCCCGCCCGGTGATCGGCCGGCTTGCCAGCAGCCGCACATGCGACGCAGTGCGGCGCGGCGTTGCACGAGCCGGCCGTGTGTCCGGGCTGACCGCAGCGGAAGCACAGAGTGCTGCGGTCCTCCGAGGTGCACTGGACGCCAACGTGGTGCCCCACATGGCATCGATAGCACCTCAGAGGTCTGGGTTCCAGCAGTTTGACCTGCGCTGACACCCAGCCCACCAGGAGCCTACGGCCCTCCACTATCGTTCTGGCCGCCGTCACGGGGCAGCTTACCGTTACGGTTCGCATGCCCGCAAAGTCAGGACGTATGGTGCCCGCCTTCACCTGGTCGGCCAGACACCCGCCCGTCCTGACGACGGCGGCCACTACCTCTCCCTCCGTTACGGAGTCATCCAGGCCCATGATGCGCATGTCTGCGCACTTGACAGGCCTGGAGACTCGAGCCTCGTCCGCATTTAGGGACGCCCTTAGCTTCTCAGCTAGGGCGTCAGCGGTGGGGCCACTAGTCGCACCGGGGATCTCCAGCATGCGGGCACCAGTGGCGGTCACCCTATGCCGGAGGCCTCCGGTGATCCCCAGCTCCTGGAGGTCCACCGTCGCTTTCGCCTTGGTGAGCACGTCGCAGTACGTCACACCCCTCTTAACCGCGTCCGGCTGTAGCGTTATTACTACAGCCGCGGTCTTCGGGGCGCGAAGCCTAGCCGCGACGGCTCGCTCCTTTTGGCGCCGCCTTTGCGCCTTTTTCCTGCCCGCCTTGGCCGCCTTCTTCTTCTCCCCGACCACCTGCCACTCGGCTTCGGTCGTGGGAGATTCCTGCGGGCGAGGCGTAGGCTCTGGGGCCTTCGCCTTCCGAGCCGTTCTGCCCTTCTTCTGGGCCGACGCCGGAGCTTTGCCGACAGGCGCCGGTTTTGCCGGCGCCGGGGCTCCGCCAGCCGGCGCTGGTTTCGCCGGCGCCGGGGCTCCGCCGGCCGACGCCGGTTTGGCCCGGCACGCCGGTTTGGCCCGGCTACTATGATGCCTGCAGGCAATATTAACTGGTTTGCGAACTTTGAACCATCGAGTCTGTCTACTGAAGTAAAATGTAACGCGAACGCACCTCGTCTTTTATGGCTTCAGGTAGGTATTCTACGAAAGGGGTGATGAACTTCTTGTAAACCTCTGCATCAGCTCGATCCTCGGCTTCTGAAAGGTCATCGCTCGGCTGCTTATCTTGTAAATCCTAACTAATATTATAAATGCGAAAGTAAGTTTGTTACGCTTTCACGCTAAAACGGCTGAACTGATTTGGATGAAATTTGGCACGCAGATAGACCTTGACCTTACTTTTCATCCTGGATCGCAGACGAAGTCGCATACAACAGCTAAGTAGCTTTAATAGTAATGTTTGCTATTCATTAACAGTTTTTTTGTAGGTCTAGCTAGTACCTATGCCATATTCTAGTGATTATAATAACTAAGACATTTTACCTAGGTAAGTACATGAAACGGGATAGTTCTAACATAAACATCTAGTTATGATTATAATAACAACACTGCGGTCAGATAAGATGTAGACACGCTCTATACAAATGACGTTACATTGCAGAGATGCTGATTGTTCTTCTTGATAAAATGAGTTAATATTTTATCCTAACAAATGTCTATTCTAAATACGCATCGTGAAAACTTAGGTGAAGTGAGTTGTCATTCCAGCATTTTATATTAAGTACTATTGATAGCTCACTGAAGTTTCCACGGTGAGATTTTTACAGGATCAACCTGCTGTATAGTTTCTGCTGGCTAGCCCGTTAGCGAATGAACAGATAACATATGTTTCACTTTTGTTTATAATAAAGATATAATTTTAGATGGATTACTTGGGATTTACTTCAGGGGGGCTACTCTCTAAATCCGTCAACTAAGATACGAGCCCGCGTCCAAAGGGCTGGATGAGTTTTAATAGATAAGGTGTCTATCGAGTCGTCTAGGTCGTGCGATGCGAAATAAAGGGCTGAAGGAGATGAATATAAAAATATAACTCGTTTAAAGGTTGAAAAAAATAAATAAAAAATCTTACTGCGCCTATAAAGTTCGAAACATGATACGTAATGGAACTAGGGTGGCACATATCTATGGTGGTATGGTTCAGCCCCACCCTACCCCCAGGGGTATGGTGGATCCGGAGTGACCGAAAATGATGATCCGTAAAAACAAATGCCAAATTGAATTTTTCGGACTGTCAAATACATACCTATCGGGAGTAGGGACAACTGTCAAATGGTATTGTGTGTTGTCATTCATTCTTAGTTCGGGCCTCAAACTAATCATATGTCCGTAAGTGATAGAGCACCCTAATTGCGTAACATACTTGAAGGATATTGCTAATCCATTGCTTCATATGATCGAAACATGTGTCTGCTCAACAACGTAAATAACGCAATTAATGTCGTTTAACTGTCAAAATGAAACTCATTGCTACTGATAGTACGCAATTACCCCACAAAGTTGGAAATTACCGCAAAGTCGGCCGATACTACGGCTTTTGTGATTAGGGAGTAGGAGTAGACCCCCAGATTTTAAACTTGCAGCTTTTTTTTTCAAACTCCAACATTCGTGCAGTTTATGGCTATATGAACTAAAATGGGCTTAATTAGACCGCATAGTTACGTACATATGTAAACAGTGTAACGTATCAATTAACAAAACGTAACTTTCGTCTATCAATCACATATCATATCAGAGACATCCATTAAAGTAGGCCAACTATCTTAGTTGAGACTCGGATTCGATACCAATCGTGTCTCACATTATTCTTTGTCAACACTAAAAGCTCAATTAAGACCTCGTCACGAGCAGTAACGGTATCTTAAAGCAACCAGCAGTTTGTTAACAACAAAGTAAAACGCTAATAGCTTCCATAATGACTTTTGCAAATGGTTTCAGTGCAGTATTGATGAAATCTTTGGTCATGAGGAAGTGTTTTTTGCTGACATTTGAGGATTATTGATCATTAGTATAATGTCCATTTCAAGACTTTTTGGAGAAAAGGCGTTATACAAACTGCCTTTGATTAATATCCATGAATCTTAAGATATTATTGAAAGTATTTTCGGTAAAATGTTGAAGGCAATTACGGGCCCATTCTATGAGCACGTCCATACATTTTGTTGCCGCGCTCGGCGTGAATTGGCCTTCTATAAGAGACCAGTCAATACGATTTAGAGTTGGACCTCAATAGATCAGATAGTAGCCATTGTGAGCCCGTAACAGTTATTTATAGAGTTCGATGACTCCTCGTTCTATCAAATCGTAATAATTTATCCCTAAAACCTATTCATGAATGTATGTCAGATAGATAATCTAAATTGATTTATTATTATCCAATTCTATTGAGCGTTACAGAAATCTTAATAAGGAGAACACGTTTGGGAATTAATAAATGTTAAATTTTCTAGATGTTGTTCGATTAGCTATCAAAGAAAAATAATGTATCAATGTTGTTCATGGAGTTTAATACCAAGTTAGTATAGCAATAAATGTTTACAATACTTAATACGTGAATCATTGCGTTATTCGTAAGTATTTCATTGTGGTGTCGAAACATGATAAATGATTGTAAGTTTGTAACGTCAGAAGATGTATGAAAATCTTAAAAAATAAATATAATTTGGTTTGTGGCTACTTCACTAAATGTGTTGTTAGCAACTTTCGCTTTCGTATCCATTGCCGGAGCACGGCTGGTTGACACCGTGACACCCACGCTGTGCGTTGTCCCGTGTTGGCTATCGCCTACAGAACCCAAGAGCTTTATGTTAGATGGACCAACGAACACTGACCACGGACAATTTCAAGGTGATAGAATTCAAATGGAAATATATTTTCAGCGACATTGCTCTTGCTGTCTCCTTTACTAGTGTTAAGCTTTGAAGAGAAAGGTCTACTTCGATATGTGTCGACTAATAAATGCAAAATCAAATCAGATTAATATTTCAATTAAAATATCGATTTAAGGCAGTGTTGACACATGTCTAATTAACGATATGTCTGGATTTGTGTCGCATAGGTGGTCAAGTCACTCGCCATCTACAGCAGAGCTTACCTTCAAAGGATTCTAGGCTTTCATTCTTTGTTATAAAGGTGATAAACGCAGATCGTAGAAATATAGGAAAATAATATCTACTTATCCATCATTAAAGTAGGTTAGCATTCCTAAGATGTGGTTGGATCGATTTCAAGGCTTCGCGGTTTGTACAACATTACCAACGCTTTTGGGGCACATAATCAAAAGACAATTTGGTTCTATATAAAGAGGTTGACGTCTGTCTGAGATGTAAAATATCGTTATTAATCTTATTAAAGTTTATGTAAGAGGCAGTCTTAAATCATGCCAGTAAACTTGCTAGTTTCGACTTAAAAATGTCTCGAGCGTTAATTCTGACAGCTAAAGTAATTTACAGTATCGCCGTCACTGGAAAATTACTAAATTGAAATAAATTAATCGCTCAGTCAATCGAAGCAGCGAGGTTAAACCTGAACTCGATAAAGAGAGACGTTGAATTGAAAGTCTTGTTTAAAACTGATGGTTTTCACGATCCCTGAGCGCAGATTGCTTTAATGTTAATTAAAACAGCTATGTTAATTATAAGGTATGTACAGCTACGGTAGCCAGAGAGAGTTCCGTGGTAACAACACGCCATTTTGTTCTAAGAATTAGCGGAATCGATTTACTTTGAGTGTTACAATTCGCAAGGTAAGTACTTGGAAATCGTATAACCGAAACAACTGGATATTTTCAATTTCTTGCTACAAAGCAGAAACTGTTGAATGGATTTTGATGATACTTACCTAGTCTAAAGTTAGCTTTAAAGCTCGGATAACCTCGGACTGACGCACTTTTATTGAAAGGATTAAAAGCGATACTGTTTGACGTAAAAATGCATATCAAATTCTTAGGAACTGCTTTTGTATTCGTTATAAACTTTGTGTAATTTTTCAAGTGCAATATTCTTAAAATGGCTTCATCATTGATAGCGGCGACCAATTTACGAGAAATTTTGGTCGGCTCATGTTTATTAAAGACGCACTACGAAAAAAGGAGGCCGAAAAACCCAAGGGCCTTCACCTGTTTCGAGATTCGATCAGTACATTTCATGGGAACATTCGAAGCCTATTTTTTGCCTCAATAAATACCAAAAACTCTACTCAAGGGAAAGAAAATCGAGACAGCAACAATTTAACCTTGAAATAGAACAGAGGGGCAATTCTCGTAATTTTAGGAACGTTCACAGTCTGGTCTTAATCTGTCAAAAATACCTCTAATTTCCTTACATTTTTGACATTGTCGCTGAGATGAGATTGCGGCTAAATTTTGAACGTTTTTAATAACGGGAATTGGCCTTCAGATCGTGTCAAACATTGTTTGAAATAAAAGTGAGTTCAGAAAGTCGTTGTAATCGCCCGCCTAGTCGTTTTAGAGCTTTGGTGTGGACGTTTATAGGATTGTAAAATGGCGAAACGTTTTTATTCACGGGTGTACATACGCCGTTTTCTGTTTCTAGCCGTGCACTCGTTTCATTGTGGCCAGTGTAGCCACTATTGCTTCACAAGCCTTTACTATTGCGAATGGAACGTAAATCGTTGCCCTCACCGGGAGTAGTTTATTTGATCGGGCAGGTTTAAGGTTCGACGCCCGCGCAGGGTGGTCTTACAAACTCAGAATGTTGACAATTCAACGCTTCATCGAATATTTAATTTATTTTTTACGTTCGTGGCGCATTGTGTCACAAGAATCATGTTACTGCATTTGTTAATGCGGTGTAATGAGACACTTGTATTGTATGGACGTGTCGTTAGTCATCAGTTATGAATGATCGTGTCATCGGTATTACGATTTGCGAGATGTTAGTGTCGTTTGAATGGTTCACTCGACAATGTTCTCAATATACACTTGTTGCCGTCTTTCACGCCTCAAGTATGTTATTTGCGAGTGGCGAGAGAGGCCTCGACAGCGTTTGATACGCTTATTTTTGTTTGTGCTTATAATCACACTTGTGTGAATAGGCGCTAATAGAATAACTGATGTTATTTACGTTACGCACAAATTTTCGTTCATGTGCGATTTCCTACTGTGTAAATATTTGAATATATGGTGTATTCTTTATTCTATTTGCGACGTGTTCTGTTTAGTGTTCTAGTAACAAACCAGCTAGTAACATTTTTAAAAACGGTTTCAAATAAACAGGGACGTCACTTGCCCACATTGTACACGTAATTTACGATAACTGAATTGTCGATTGAAAAATCGATTCGTCGTTCGAACTTTGCTCTAAGTACAGTCTGTGACAACCGCTACAACAATAATTTAAAAAAAGTTATTAGAACGCTCAAGATAAGGCAATTTTTGTGGCTTATTTAATTGACTAACTTCAGTGTTGCATAATCCAATAAAGTGTTCGTGTAATAAACAATTTTACATCCAAATTTCGATCAAAAACAGTGAAATACTACTGACTTATTAGTGTTTTTGTGTGGGTACTTTATCTAAACTTCGACAACAAAACAAAAAAAACTCATTAGTAACGAGTTATTGTTTCGTTAAAGTACATGAGCTTTAAAGTTCAGATCCTTAATTTCGTAACGACTCTCTAAGTACGATTGGTCGAGTGGTGACCGGGGGCTCTTTTTGTCAAACGAGCTGTGCACGGCGCGGTCCTAGTTCGGATCCTGCTAACTGCAAAAATTTTAGTAATTTGTGAATATTTGCAAATTGACTATTTCTTCTCTATTGAACGAAATATTAAAAGTCTGAGATCAATAAAATGCTCCGTTCACCTGATAATAAGTTTCATTCGGATACTGACCTACACAAAGCTTCTGGAACAAGCGGTGATTCGAGTGGGACAATGCGCAAACGTAAACAACCGGATTCGGAATGGTCGGAGGCGATTAATACATTGGCGATGGAATTTAAGAATACCCTTAATGAATGGCGACGCGATTTGGATAGTAGCATTAATAAGATATGTGACAGCGTAACTTCTATTAAAGACGAACTATCAACAATTACACAGACCACAACAGAAATTAAAAATGACATTCAATCATTGCGTGGCGAGCAATCTGTTATAATAAAACAAAATGTTTCTCAACTAGAGACTAAATATAATGATCTTTCGCAAGAGATTGACCGTCTGAAGGAGTCGATCCGATTTGCTGGTGATGAACAGTCTGATATTTCGAAAAAAGTTAGTCATGTTAGTAAACAGATTCATGAGTACACGGAATCTAAACATGTGATATCACAACTAGTTGCTAAAATTGACTCCCTAGAACAGAGCGCTCGAGACTGCAACATCGAAATTTGCAACATCCCCGAAAGGCGTAATGAAGACCTGGTTACACTTATGATCAATATTGGTTCCGCCATAAAGTGCAGCTTAAAGCAGAGCGACATTATATCAATACACCGGGTTCCACACGCCCACCGAGATAATGATAAACCCAAGAATATTATTGTGAAACTGACCTCACGCATATTACGGGATAACATTCTTAGCGCTCAACGTTTATATAAGGGGCTCAATACCGAAAAACTGGGCTTATCGGGTACGTCTTTTCCTATTTACTTGCACGAACATCTGACCTTAAAAAACAAGAAGTTGTTTCGTGAGTGTCGCGATGCAGCAAAAGCGAATAATTACCGGTTCTTATGGGTCAAGCACGGAACCATCCTCGTTCGTGAGAAAGAGGGAGCAAAATCATTCGCAATTAGATCTCCAGAAGACATTGCTAAGATCAAGCCCGGCCAGTCAATCCCCATTCCCGAGATCACAGAATGAGCGTATCCGCGTAAAAGTCATCACTCTGTATATTTTTTTTGTAGTTTTTAGCGCTTGGCTTGTAATGTTACTCCTGTGTTGTTTATATACAATCAAAATATATCTAAATAGCTTATTCCCTCTCGCTGATCATTTAATCTATAGGGTGTGGAGAGAGGCGTTTGTTTATATTCATATATATTCATCAAGATATAATCAGCTACTTATAGTGCAATACTCTGTCTTCATAATTTCTACTCAACTGTTGCTTTATTGTGACTTCAGGTATATGTTAGTATGTATGTTTTTAATGTATCTTCGTTTCTTAGATGTTAGCTATGTCGATAAATGCTGCTGCACACTACTATGCTGTCCCACTGCTTGGTATTGGAGATTTTTGTTAGTATCTATGTTTTTCTTACAGATTTGTTTGCGTGCATGTAACTCTGTCTTGCTGCATTCGGTCAAATTAAAATATTGTGCTCTTTTGTTGTTTATTAATGAAACATATAATGCTGGCTTGATATCTTATTGTAAAATTAACTATTTCAATGGCAGATAATTTGGTTATTTATTATCAAAATTGTCGTGGGATCCGCACTAAACTGCACATTTTATACATGAATATTTTATCAAATTGCTACGACATTATAATACTTACAGAAACCTGGTTAACACCTGAAATATTTGATAGTGAGTTCATTGATTCTCGTTACGTGGTACATAGGTGCGATCGAGACCGTACGGCCACGAAGAAAAAAGACGGGGGTGGCGTCCTGGTTGCTGTACTGCGGGGATTGCGCTCTGTAAGAATGGTTCCTCGGTTTGCTCTAGAAGCTGACTTGGAGCACGTCCTCCTTAGATTTCCCAGCTCTACTAGAGGGAAGAACCAAATTGTCGTCGGGGCGGCCTACATACCTCCTAAAACATCTGAATCCATTTATGTTCAATATTTTGATCTTCTACAACCTCTACTTGATGACACTAACGTAGAGCAGTTTTATCTCCTAGGCGATTTCAACTTACCTGATATTGACTGGATTCCGTATAATAATAATGGATCGGGATCGGGGCTAGTTTGTAGTGGCAATTCTACGATTGGTGGACATCTTAGTGTATTTATGTCTTTCCTTAATGCACATCAGTACAACACTATCAACAATCCGACTGGGAAATTATTAGACCTGGCCATCAGTAACAATGAATGCTCTGTTCTCCCCCCCACGGACTATTTACTGCAACTTGACAATCACCATCCTCCATTCTGTTTACTAATACCGTTTAAACCCCCCCATACAAACATGATTCGAAAGTCTTTGAAAAAGTTCAACTATTATAAAGCTAATTACGAGAAGATAAATGAGGAATTAAGTAACATTAATTGGAATGAGCAGATTGGGTTGGAAAACTCCGTAGATGTGGCAGTAAATAAATTTTATAATATAATTTTTAGCATAATTAAATCTAACGTTCCACTCGTCAATTCTAAATCCACGAAATTTCCGTTTTGGTTTTCAAGATCGCTGATACATATTTACAAAAACAAGTTAAAAGCCTGGGTTAAATGGAAGGTGTATCACAATATCTCTGATTATGAACAGTTCTCATTATACAGATCTAGATTCCACATTGAATGCAATTCCTGCTACAAAAAATACATGGAATCTGTTGAGGACGGCATTCGCAGTAACGTTAAATACTTCTGGACGTACATTGCTAATCGGAAGTCTTGTTCCGGTATACCTTCTGACATGAAATACAAGAACCAAAGTACCAATGACCCCGAAGAAATCTGTAACTTTTTTTCTGATTTCTTTAATTCAGTTTATGAACAATCCTCTATGAGAGGTATTTCTTTGAGCGGGGATTCTGATCGCAATTCCCTCATCAGTAAGATAGAGCTAAGCGCGAATGAGATACTGGGGGCACTTAATTCTTTAGACTCAACTAAGGGTCCAGGCCCTGACGGTCTTCCAGTCGCGTTTCTCAAAGCTACCGCTAAACATATTTGCACTCCTATACATATTTTGTTTAATAAATCACTGGCACAAGGAATTTTCCCCGAGGTATGGAAGAGTGCGAACATAACGCCAATATATAAATCGGGCTCTAAGCAGGATGTCGAGAACTATCGTCCTATATCCATTATGTCAGCCCTGCCGAAGCTTTTTGAGAGATTAGTCCACGATAAAGTATATCCTGTTCTTCATCACAGTATAATTCAACAGCAACACGGATTTGTAAAGAAAAGATCGACTACCACAAATTTGGTGGCATTTATGGATTATTTGTTCAACAACATGGATTCTCGTGTTCAGGTGGATGCCATTTACACTGACTTTCGAAAGGCATTCGACAAGGTTGATCATGAGTTGCTACTGAATAAAATTTCATTTAACGGTATACGTGGTGATTTACTCCGATGGTTCTCTTCATATGTCACGAACAGAACTCAAAGGGTCGTAGTGAACGGTTTCAGATCTGCTACAACTATTAATGTAACTTCCGGTGTACCTCAGGGTTCGATTCTGGGACCCCTTTTATTTATTTTATTTATAAACGACATTGACACTTGTTTTAGAAATTCTAAAGTCTTGCTCTATGCTGACGATCTCAAAATTTATAGGCCCATCAAAAATTTGCAAGACAGCACATTATTACAGGAAGATCTAGATCGCTTCAGTGAATATTGCAAATATAATAAATTGCAACTGAGTCTGTCTAAATGCTGTTGTATCAGTTTCACGAAGAATAAGAATGTTTTCAAGCACCCATATTCTTTGGATAATACTTCACTATCAAGGGTGTCTCTTATTCGTGATCTTGGTATTCTCCTCGACGACAAACTTCACCTTGATGCCCATATTAACAAAATTGTAAATAATGCCTATCGGATGTATGGTTTTGTGATGAGATCTGCGAAGGAGTTTGTGCGCCCCTCTACCTATTTATATTTGTACAAGTCTCTGATCAGATCACAGCTCGAATACGCAGTGCCAGTGTGGAATCCCTTTTACAACACATATTCAGAACGTATTGAAAAAGTTCAAAGAAAATTTTTAAAAGCCATGCATTACCGTTGCTTCCACAAAGATTTATCTTATGATAATTTGCGTATGAAGTATAAATTACTTGACCTAAAATCAAGACGCACTCTCCTAGAGACCGTATTTTTGTTTGATTTGTGTAGCAATGTATATGACTGTATTGATATCCGTAATAAAATAAGTTACATAGTTCCTAGAATGACAGTATGTCGCGGGGTGCGCACACGGCCGCTGTTTGCAGTTACCTCTTGTCGCAGTAACGCAGGTATGCGGGCACCCCTGCGGCGACTTACTAATAATTTCAACAAAAAATTCCATCATATCGATATGTTTGCTCTCTCTGCTGGTAGATTCAAAAACATTATACTGAAAATACTTAGTCACCAGTCATTTTAACTTTAATTAAGATTTGCATGCCTTCTGAGTTTTTGCTTTATTTCCTAAAATTACTTTTTTTTTTTTTTTACTATTTAACACAAATAATGTTTTCTTAACTTAAATTATTGTTGTAGGTTTTAGTTTTAGTTTTAATAGCATGGTTTGTAAAGATTATTATTTTTTATGTGTATCCGTGGAAAATGTTGTTGGTTACACATTTGACCGTATCTTTTTTGTATTTCTTCATACAAAATGTAATGTGTCACTGTTTGTTTTCCCAAATAAATAAAATAAAATAAAAATAAATAAAATAAAAACTGAAGACGCAGACGGAATCTTTTTAACGATTCTGAATGCTAACTTATTTATTTAGGATTTCTGTTTCGGGCATCGATTCAACTGATGTCAAGGAGGAATAACTGTGATCGTGTGCAGTTTCTTATAAACTTTTTTCGAACATGTGGTCGCCCACGTTGAATTTTTTTGTTACATAAAATAGCGAGTCCAGTTTAGCTTTGCAGAAAAACCCAATAAAGGATTTACAATCATATAAAACAACCAGTGCAAATTTGAACATCCAGTCTTATTTTTTTTTTATCGCCAATGCAAACATTGAACTGCTCTATTGAACAGTAGTCTTTTTTCGGAACCGACATTGTTAATAGGACCATTGTGATGATAACTTTAAGAACATTACCCATTGAGACAATCAATCCAGTTGCATTGTCTATGCTATGCAGCCAAAATAATGTCTTTAAATCTATTTTGAAGATGAATGTTATTTCCTTTGAAGATTGAATTGAGCTATGAGTAATGTTATGATGTACGAGCGGAATCTATTTTTCATTTTTGACTACTTTACACCTAATATTTTCAGAAATTGGCGTAAATTTTTCGAGCTAACTTACAATTTTTTACATTTCTTGCCTACATGTCAAGTTATGAATGATTACAACTCTCCGTTGAGTGTTGTCATTCAAAATATTATGCCAGAACACGAGTTGTGGGCGTGTACAAAAACATAACCATTGTATTCTTGTTTACTTTCACAGAGCTGTAACAAAGATCTTGCCATGAAAATTTTTGCATAGAGACCAACCAATTCAACCAACCAACCAATATACCTAATAATCTTATATTTGGAACATTACCTACAATACAACGTAACAAATTAGAAAAGTATTTTTTAATGAAATTACATCATGATGTAACTTGTCAAAAGCTTTAGTCGAATCCAAAAATAGAACGTAACCTCCAGCGCTCGAGAAAAAGTAACTTTATCTCATTTTTTAAAAGGTTTATCATCCAATAAATGTCTTAAAGCTTAACCTTAAAGGGGAAAACACAAACAAAGTACCGTCTTACAGACTTACAGAGGCACAATAAGGGTGTGGTCGGTGTCACCGTTGTCACATCTCCCTATATGGAGAGAAATGGAAGTTAACACGCATAGCACACCTACTGACCGATGACTGTGACCTTTACCTTTGAACATAGAGCTGTTATTTTATTATTATGTCTTCCTTTCCATGTGGTGTTAGAATAAAGGTTAGATAAGTTTCCATTGGCTACTGGGTAAGAGGTTTTAACTAAGAGATTACTGGATTGTGCCCGATTGATGGCAATAGAGTCGCCCCCTTTTACATGGGACTTATATAACTGGTGAAATGTGTATGTAACTATGTACACCTCTGCCTAACCCTTCGGGATATACAGCCGGGTTGTTATGTTATATCTGGAAATATGGGAAGTATATACTCAAAAATAAGGAGCAACTTTGGTTGAATTAAAATTGGCAGAATTTGAAGTCGTCTGGAGAAGCAAAGCTTAGACTTTTTGACTACTTACTCTAGGAAAGAAACTTCTAACAAGTTTGTAAAAATTCCGATTTTGTCAAGCACGAAATGATCCTTATATTGTTCACCTATACCTAAGTTATCAGATTGTATCAAATATGTACCTGAATACGAAACCATCCTCATTCAATTCGACTTTTTCGAAGACCAAGAGGCTTAACATTACATATCGACTCATCGCAACCATCTTTATTTAAGTTGAATCCTTATGTCACGTCTTGTTCCCATATACGGACGGACAAGGTTCAGTTTTTATCATATTGTTTACAATAAACGTATGATGAGTATTAAAAACGCATAACAGTCCAGATAAAGGTATTGGCAGCCATATGCTGCGCATGCGCATGTTTATATTCGATCGTTTTTATTTTGAAATTGAGACCGAAAACGGTTTTTTGGGGATCTAGATGGTCAAGAGTAGCTTACCTTATTATTTACTAATACCCGAAAATTTAACAGCGCATTTATTTAGGCATGCATGCATTTAGGTGTGGTCTGGTGTTAGTGAAAACGGGCATAAGAGTCCCTTCACTTCCTGTTTTTATGCCCATGACTTAAATATTTCTAAAAATGAACATGGCATAATTACCTACCATTGTAGTAAAAGCTACCTGCTCAGGTACCAACAAATTGTTAATTTAATAACACACAATTATCTTAATAGTACCCAGAAGTGATTGTAGAGCATGTAAAAATAAATTTGATCCGACAACTAAACACGTTATGATACCGCTACCGTAAGGTCGATACCACTAGTACCTAATCCTAAATTATTATTATGTTCAGATATGATACGAAAGATACGCAGTATACAAGTCTTACAAGTGTCAGACTTCGCAACCTTGTCAGGCTGTCAGAATTAGAATTATAAAACACCTTATCTGTATTATTGACGGCTAAATGGCAGGTACGTGAAGGTATTGGCAGGCACATTCGGTATTGCAGTTATTACAGGCATAGAAAAAGAAATAATACTTTGTGGTGTAGAAGTACAACTTCCTCGCTCTGAACGAATTCAAAGTCGCGCTATTCATCAGCGGGGCAATTGCGTAACATATTATCAATCGGAATCGGTTTCATTTTGACAGGTCAACAACATTCATTGCGTCATTTACGTGTTGAGCAGACAAATTTTTCGAACTTATGAAGCAATGGATTTGCAATTTGCTTCAAAATGATTCAGATTGATAGTGTGTTACGCAATTAGGGTGCTAGTTTCGGTCTTGAGGCGTATGATATGCCCAGTTTTAGTTATTTTTTATTTGTTGCAGGCTTGGACTATTCCAAGAGATATTAGCCCTAGCTTCCCAAGAAAATGAATTGAGATGTTTCCCACTTTATTAGTTAGTTATTGTTGGTTTTCTTTGCTTCTTTTTTCCTAGCTTAGGCCCGTGGTATCGACTGCGTGGAAGTCGAAAATTATACCGTGGAAATTTACTACCGGGATAAAAAGTATCCTATGTTCTAACTTAGGCAGATAATGACCGGTCATGATCTACCAGCGCGCCAGATTTTTTTCAAGTTCAGCCGCTAAGGCGTGACCGTTGGAATTCCCATCGGCTAAAATGACGAATTTCGGAATGAATTTTCGAAAATCCTTCCTTAGTGCTCACCTTTGTTCTTAAAGGAAGTCTTGTGTAAAATTTCGAGCTTCTAGACCCAGTTTAGGCTGTGCGATGTCTGTCAGTGAATTTAAGATTTTTATTAAGTTGATGCACATGCACGGGAAGGCTTTGAATGTCGTGACTAACTGCGATCAATAACTCATTTGCCAAACCTAGTGAATAGCAAAAACCTTACGGTTGTTCTTAGAAACGGTTAAGTTTTCCGGCCGATATTGTATTAGATAATTCTCCAATATCGTAGTCATCCAATCCGTGTAACACATCTTCAACTGCTTTAACAACCTCATATAACTCTGAATCATCAATATCAGTAGCCATTAATTTTTAAAAACCATTAAATATGCAGATTATGATCACGAATTCATTAGATATGTTACAAAAATTAATGGATGCAATAGAAACGATGATGTGATCATAAGTTTCGATAAACTATTAGAAATATTTATGATCTCATATTGAGTGGTTCTATAATACAGTTAATTAGTCGAATGGCTATTTTCTCACTGTTAATGTAAATTATTTAGATTGAACGATAAGTGGCGTCAATATACAATCCTCTTCAAAAAGTAAAGAGTTATTTAATCAATTAATGGTTACAAGTATCATCATATTATATGCAAAATATTGAAGAGTAGACTATTATGTGTTTTTTACGCTGACATAATTTATGGAGTAATTTAACCAAATTGCCTATAGTGCTTTTCCAATTATGTAGGGGGAGGGTCGGTTTCCAGTCTAACCGCCTGCGGCTGCCAGTATTTTACATGGACCGACTGCCCAGCTGACCTGCACAACCCAGTTGTTGGGTAACAAACAAGATACCCCTTGGTAAGACTGGTCTTCTGACTACCCGTAATGACTGTCAATGATCTTCGAATTACAGCCAGGACCAACTGCTTCACGTGCTTTCTGAGGCACGGAGGGGTCTCGATATGTAATGGATGGTCACCCATCCACAAACCGTGCGCGGCAAGCGTAGCTTAACCTTCGATCGACCCGTGTGCGGCTAAGTATTATCATTTAGCCACGAGCTCCTCGAGTGATTTAATAAAGATTCAGGTTCAGGGCATCTCAACGCCAGTTAAAACATAAGTACTAATAATAAGCAGGAGGGGGATCCGACCGGAATAACTCATCGAATCAACCAATATCAAAAGTTTTACAAAACCGGATTCCTCTAATCAATACAACATAGATTTATAGCCAATCGTCTATCTATAAACAGCAGTACCTGTTTGCGTGGGTTGCAAAATTTCGGCAGAATATGACAGTTTCCATTCAAGTTGGCTCGCAATTTATCCTCGGATTTCTTAACCCTTGCCTGCCTTTCTTGCCCCTGTAGGAACTTAGGATTAATTATCACCGTTAGGAAACTTCCCAATTAATGTGATATTGTTAACTGATGAATCATTACAAAGAGGATCTATTACATCACACAGGCAAAACCGAATACCAAAAGTCTTGGAAAAGTATATTGCAAGAAAAGGAGGAAAAAAGTAATCTAACCTAATTTTATAAAGAGGTAAAATAATTTGTTTATATGTTTGTAAGTACTGTGTGTGTGTGTGTGTCTTTGGAAGTACTGGTAACTTATTCTCTATGACACAATGATCGAAACCGCGCGAAATGAACGCGAAGTTAGCGTGATTAGCTAAGGAATTGACGTGGTTTCGAAGTAATTAATCATTGAGTGGTCATAGTGAATTAGGCCCCTACGGACATTGATGGAAAGCTACGCTATTTCCTAGTGCCATAAAATTTATTTTATTACCCGACTACGGCGAAGCAAAAAGGAGGGTTATGGTTTTGACCGGTATGTCATGTATGTATGTATGTTCATCTGTTCTCTCATAACTAATATACAAATATAATTTGACAAATAAGGTATCGTTAGAAGCGTCTTGACCGTCTGCTGGTTATAAGCTATGTGACGTTACACTAAATTCAATATGGCGCCCTCTAGAGGACATAGAGTAATCAATTTAAAAATAAATATTTTGGGATGGTGCCTTGTTGCGTATCAAATGAAAGGGCTTAATTAGCACATTTCAAAAATTTTAATATTACATAACTAAATTTAAAAAAAGTTTAAAAACTAAAACCCGACTACTGAAACGGATGAAACAAGAAAGTACCTTCCTGTGGTCGCGTGCTACCATAGCTATGTCATATGTATAGTAACATATGTATGTTAGTACAGCGGCACGCGACCACGGGAAGGTACTTCTTTTTTCATCCTTTTCAGTAGTCGGGTTTCAGTTTTTTGTTAAATCAAGAAACTACGCAGACAAAGTCGCGGAATCTGTGGTCGCGGGCAGAAGCTAGTACCTATCATAATTATAGATGAGCTCAAAGACATTAAACAAACACGAACTCATATTTCTAAATCAACAATCAGATGCGAACTAAAACCTGTATGGTAATGTTGAACAGGCGTCTGCTCAGGCGCCACTACTCGATTGTACTATCCTATCGGTGTCTAAATCAATTCACGGTTCAAACGATTCGTGCATGATCGGAGAACCGAGTCATTGAGGGTAGTGCTTGAGCAATCGCTTTAGAAACAATAGACACGACTGTACATCGAAAAGGTTGTCTAGCTGTACAGTTACCGGCAAAAATATGGGGAACTACAGTTCCATTCAAAATGGTCAGATCAAATAAGACACTACACTATGAAGTATACACTTATTATTTTACATCAATGACAACCCCATTTTTATGTCCACGCAATCATTGTCCATTCCAAGGTTGCCTCATAGAGATCGCAGAAAGCGATAAGGCCGCCCATTGTATGTTTTGTAGTGTTAAATGTTTTTTTTTTGTTATTTATTTTCTTGTGTACAATAAAGTATATACTATACAAATAAATTAATAAGAATAATTGAACTATCTCAATGCCACGAGGGGTGTTTGTGCTAGAGAATTAACACAATGACAATCAAGTTTATCGCAGACCACTGCTGGACAAAGACGCTCCCAAGTTGCGCCATAAAACCCGGTTCTATGCATTCCGCATCCAATCTATCCCAGCCGCCTTTTCAGGACCTCGGTCCATACTTATGTAGGTATAACTGGGGGTGTCTCACGCTACGCTTGCTGATCTCCGTTCGAAGACTCATCTGCAACGACTAATGACAATTAAATATATTTATCGAATTGACATAGTCTCTTAAACAGTTGTTATTGCTTTCAAAACGGTGAAGGAAAACATCTTCATCTTCAGTCTTAGAACCAAAAATTCGAAGACCTGTGACATCTAAGTACCAACCCGCACTGGTCCCACGTGGTGGATTACGGCGTACTCTCTCTCACAGAGAGGAAGCTTGTGTCCCAGCAGTGGGCTTTATAGGCTAATTATGCGTTATGGAAGCAGTTGTTAAAACACTATTCCTTCCTATATTTTTGACGCTAACTGTACCTGCGGAGTTAATATAATCCTTCTCTAAACACGAACGCTAAAGTTCATTTTGACATTTACTTTAACACGGCTACTGTAGTGTAATGTTTTCTTCATAGGTTGCCACGGTTTAATGCCATGACAAATTAAGCTGTTCTGGAAACCTTTAAATAATGTTAATCAATAATAAATCTGACGGCAGATTTGTATTGTTTCTTTTTGAGCGAAAATGAAATCAACGATACTTGACATTTAACTTACAGACATACCTACTCTAGATCTAGAAATCTGTGTAAATGGCAGCGTTGACTGAAAAGTTGTGTAAAAATGTTTTGAGTATGAATGGGGATAGCTATAAGAGTACGGTAAGACCAAAGAAATGATGGATGGACTGTGTGAAAGATGTTGCGGCTAGAAAGGGAGTGACTGTCGAGATGACGACTAATAGACAAGTATGGAAAAAGAAGACATGCCGCACCGAATCCAAATAAATCCTACTCCTACTAATATTATAAACGCGAAAGTTTGTGAGGATGGATGGATGCATGGATGTTTGTTACTCTTTCAAGCAAAAACTACTGAACGGATTTGGATGAAATTTTCCACAAAGATAGTTAATAACCAGGATTAACACATAGGATATTTTTATCCTGATATTCCCTTGGGATCGAAACTTATACGGGTGAAACCGCGGGGTGCTGCTAGTATAATATATAATACAAGGGAATGATGATGGTCTAGCTAGAGGTCCAGATGTCTGAGTAAGTTTGAAATTATATAAAAGGCGATCTTTAATTAAACAACAATGCTGTACCTAAATTTCAATTAAGTATTATTTACATCTACCCACTCGATACATTTCTGCACTACTGTACAGATTTTAGTAAACAATAAACAGGCACTGCCTTGCGACATCTCGATTAGCTAGAATGCTTAGCATTGATAATTAAATTAATTCACATGCAAAACTTGTCTTCTCAAATAAAGGGCCAATATGGCGGCCCAGTTTGCCATTAAACTACGTAGGCGCAATAATAATGAGCACTTTTAAATGATAATGATTATAAAGCACCTTTTTTGACAAGACCTTTTTTGGCAAAAATCATATCTCCACGTAGTAGGTACTTACTAATCATTATTTTAATAAAATTCACAGATATACGATTACGTTAACACTTATTATCGACTTTAAATCGCGTATCGATTACTATCGATTTTCGAGAAGAATACTGACTTCTGAGTACTGGAGTTTACAACACTTTTATTTTTATTTTGTCGGCCAAGGATTTAAATAACCGATTCATATCCTTTATTACTGTATTGCTTTTTTATTTGTCAGGTGAATTAATTGCTGTCATTACGGTTATGAGCTTAATTATACTTGTTAGTTTGGAAACAAACGAAGGCGAAGTTTGCAAATTATTTATTTTACTTTATTCACTAACTAGCTGTGCCCTGCGGTTTCACCCGCGTCAATGTCGACCCCGTGGGAATATCCGGATAAAAAGTAGCCTATATGTTAATCCAGGGTGTCAGCTACCTCCATACAAAATTTTATTAAAATTGGTCCAGTCGTTTGAACGTGAAGAAATAACAAACATAAACACACACACATACTCACAAACTTTCGCTTTTATAATATTAGCTGTGATTTTTGTGAGTTGGTTCAGTCTTTCTTCTCAGAGTACTTTCTAGTTTTAAAGCATCAGTTATTTTTGACGTGAAAAAAATTGTTTTTTGAACCAATTTACAAAATAAATATTATTTACTTATCTGCATAATAACGTTTTTGACAGAAAAAGCAACAATTCAGAATTGTATATAGGTATCTACATCAACTATATGTAGGTATATCCAATTCTGGATCCGTGGCTAAATGACAACAGCCGCACAGGTCGATCGATCAGGTCAAGCTACGCTTGCCGTGGTTCGTCTGTGGATGGGTGACCCATCTTTACATACCGAGACCCCTCCGTGCCTCGGAATCGGAAAGCACGTTAAGCCGTTGGCCCCGGCTGTCATTCGGTATACAGCAGACAACCAGTCTTACCAAGGGATATCGCAGTATTATCCAGTAACTGGGTTGTGGAGGTCAGATTGGCAGTCGCTCCATGTAAAATACTGGTATTCAGCTGCATCCGGTTAGACTGGAAGCCGACCCCAACATAGTTGGGAAAAGACTAGGCAGATGATCCAATCCTGGATCTACCAGCAGCACTCAATGGATGGACTGTTTGTCAATAACAAGAAATCTACTTTTAGCATTATTTTTTAACTCCCATCCATGCGTTATCTGTGACCCAGTGAGATAGGCTCGTCTCGCAAACAGTTTATCTCGAATATTAATCTATTATGTGGTCTCGTTCTTGCAAGTTATGTCTTCAACACAAGACACGCTCTAAAAACTCTAAGAGATATCTTTACAAAAAAAGTAGCGATAAGATTCTTTATCGTATTTGTTTTGTATGTACATACATCAATCGATTCGTGGAAAACAAAGATTGTGAAATAACATAACGCCTGTAATTCCCGAAGGGTTAGGCAGAGGTGTACTTTTTATAGTACACCCACGTCTCGCCAGTTATATTCAAGTCCCAGTGATAGCGGACCAGCCTATTGACATCAACCGGGCACAAATCCAGACTCCCGGCTGCTACTGAGAAATTCCATATGAAAAAACCCATAACACTTTGCCTGAACCGGGAATCGAATCCACAACCATGCTCAGCAGAAGCGCTTGCGAACACTAGACCAACGATAAACATTACTCACAAAGTCATATCACAACAACTTTTAATATTGAAGAAAGAATCTTTATATTCAAGGTCTTAATAGAATTCAACAATCCTTTCTCTTTCATTGGTTCTAATGATCACTAAAGCCATAAACCATTCGATGGTAACTCTACATCATGCATACAAATCGCGATTTGCACCTTGAATTCCGAGGATTGAATACAGACCACTGCCAAAAGACTTATGCCGTAATTAATAGTCTGATTGACAGATCAGATACGAGTCAAAATGAATCATTTAGTGGGTTCTATTGCGTGATCTACGTCATTAGCTACTTTAGTAGTTATTTTGCAAGTAATTAAAGGTTATCTCTCCTTCACAGGTCTTTTCACCAAGATAGAAAGAAATAAATAAAAATACAGCAAAAACAAACACATTAAAACTATTAAAAAATAAATGCTTATAATGCCAAAAGGGCCTCAGCTCAGCATAATGACAGATGATATAAAACACAAGGTATACCACGTGAAGATAATAATATATTTAATAACCTCCAAGACTCCACAACTTGCTTCAGCATCAAGTAACACTAATTTTCCATCAAACAAGACAATCACACCCTTCTCCTTTTACAGAGTCTACTTATCATACGTACCTATTCCAGTGAAGACCTCCTCTGACCTTTCCAATGAATGTGAGTAAGAATCAAAGATTAATGGGCGGGCATCGTAGACAAAAGTACCACGTGCTTTATAGTTGTAACTCGTGGACGAGATCGGTCCAGCAACGCGAGCGGGAAGCGCGTCTATTTTGAATTGTTTACTGCCGTCGCCATTCATGGCTAATAAAGACGTGCGCCGCCGCCGGCGCACCCATTGTGACCGCAACATGGCCGCCAGTTTGAGGGAGGAATGCCCTCTCTGCTCTCCAGGAAAGTGCTTGTATAAATTTATGGCTCGCAAGTGAGAGCATTTTTGTGGCAATAAACCTACTCAAATTGCAATTCTCAAAAGTTTTAGGGAAATGCAGAAAACCTTGGGGTTAGGTAGGTCAGCAAAATTATTAGTGAAGAGTAGAATAAATTCCGAGAAATATTATTTCAAAGAAATGGAACAGTTTTTATAGTAACGTTCAGGACAGCGACACGACATAATTGTCAAGTTGACAGCTGTCTTTAACCAAAACATATTTAAACCAAGGTTATTATTACCAAACGCGTCAAAAGAAATTCAGAATTCCGAGAAACCAAGGACTACTTACCTAATTTATTACATTTGATAACTCAATATTTATTGAACTGTTACATAAGATTAAGGCGGCCAACTTTCCGAAAACTGAATGCGGGACTTAACCTTTCGTGAATGGGGGGGGGGGGGGGGGGGGTTAGGGATTAGTAGATGTAATTACCAAAAAGTTTTTGGTTTTTGTCACGGCGTGCACTAATGTCTAATTTTCAAAATCAAAACAATTCCATTACTCGTGTGCCCCTTTCCCGCTCTTACGCCTCATGAGTTCAGTAGAGAGAAAGAGAACGAGATTAGCGCGTGCGCGATACGCTTGTCGCTATTATATAGGTAATCTGTGTTCCTACGCTGTTGACCGTGCGCGCGTGTGGGTGTTGTGTAGAAGTGTGGTAGAAAAATAGGGATGCGGGACATGCGGGACGCATACAACGTTTTACGGGACTATTTTACTAATAATTTCAAAGCGGGATTTCGTCTAGCATTACGGGACGGTCCCGCAAAATGCGGGACGGTTGGCCGCCTTACATAAGATACACCGTAATATCTTATCAATAACGCTTTACAAATCCCTGAATTCGTTGAATTCTTTCTTCTGATATTTCCTAATCTCAAACGGTTTTCTTTGAAAACTTAGTTCCCATTTATTTTCACAATTCGCTTTAATCTTCAAAAAGTTAAAAGTTTTTCCGATACCGGGAATCGAACCCGAGCCTTCTGGGTGAGAGCCAGGTATCCTAGCCACTAGACCATATCGGATACTGTGGAGTCGCTTGAAATACGGATTCGGCACCTAAAAATTCACAATTTGATAATTCCGGTAATATACTCTACAGTGTTTATTGGGACCACCCACAATAAACGACAGCCAACATTTTTCACTAAAAAGCGGCAGCAAACTGCATTCCGCTCAGTTCGATTCTGAAAAAAAAAACCATTTATGAAGATTAGTGTACTGATTCATCGTATCAAACGCATAAGATAAATCCAAATCTCGAAATTCATAAACATGATCCGTACAAGATCAATGCACGTTCTAAATACAATGATAGCAATCAGCAAAACGCTATCGCGTTACAAGAGCCTAGTTCCAGCCATTAAAAGGGTCGGTTGTTCTAATCAAAGGCATCCTCATCTAAATGACACAATTGGACTGACCTAAATATCGTTCCCTAAATGGTGCGGTTTGTAGAAATGCTACAATTTTGCATGAGATCATCGAGGAAGCGGCAAGCACACGCCACTGTTCAATTGTCGCTGGTAAATTTATCCGTTGGTGACTGGTGCACTTCAGGTTTATTTATAGGTTTGTGTTGCCTTCTTACTAATAAGCACGTGTTTTCAATCATTTCTGAAGGTATTGAGGGGCTTTTAAATACGAACATATCGTTCCAAACTACACTAAGTATTAGCCGTTTGTCTAAGCTAATATTATAATTTGTTTCGCTTTCTCGCTAAAGCGGCTCAACGAGTTTGAGTTAAATTTGACACATGGGTAGATCATGACCTGAATTAGGACATAGGATACTTTTTATAACGATATTCCCACGGGAGCGAGACTTATGCGGGTGAAACCACGGGTGCAGCTAATCTACTATATCAAGGGCAAGCAGTTTATAAAGCTCGAAAATGATCAGAAACTTCGTTTTTGTGTTAGAAATCGTATGGATAGGATAAATGTAACGATGTAGTTATCGTACAAGCTACTGACCAATCTAATCAACACAGACCCGTCATTTAACAAAAATAAAAGCCGATACGAATATACAACATAATATGTACCTACTTGAAAAAGATGAGAAGATTTAGAATAGGTAATGTTGAAAGAGCAATGGTTCGCTGTACAGACGCCAGCACATCAACCTACCCCAAACTGTCAAATTTTACCAATCAATTTAGAACCTTATGCTTTAGCAATAAGGTTGAAAATGTATTAAAGAAATTTGACAGATTGTAGTAGGTTGATGTGCTGGCGTCTGTACATAGTTTACATAGGTGTTTCAGTTTAGAATAATAAAAGGGCTGATGGAAAAGAGCCCTGAATAAATACTAAGGATTCAACCGTATGATGTGGGCAGCATTTACGTGGTTCGTAAGTGAGGATTGATATGCTATTGACGCAAAACATGCTATACCCAGTGATGGATTCAGAAAGAAGTGGTCGGTGGTTTTAAAAACCATTTAAATAAAGACTCCAAGGACTCGCATGAGATTACACATTCAACCATTATTTAATTCAGAAGGTGCTAAAGTTTTATTTTTGTAATACGTAAAGGTAAGTTCCAAACGTGTTTTATTAAATAACATTGACTCGGGTTTACCGAATAATGTTCCTACGGGCATATTGTTTATATTACCTTACAAATATACTACTACATAAACATTAAACAAACTATCGCTTAGGTAACTACGTATTATTGGAATCGTGTGCGTTTGTTTATTTGTTTCTGTTTCTTTTTCTGGAAATATATTTGGAAACGTTTATTTTCATGGCTATGAAATTCAAGATGAAGGTTTCATCGTACCTACGTATTTCTTCAAAGGATGCCGTGTTTTTAGGTACGCACACCTTATGTTCGCTGAGGTAAGGTTTTTAAGTGAAAGAAGGCGAGCGTTTTGATCAGACCAAAATACTTTTAAACGGTTTAAGAGGGACCAAGACGTGCGATTCTCCATACAAATGTATTCCCCTTTTTTCTTCCTGAATAATGCTTCTCGGGCAGTATTTTTTTTTCATAAAATCAAGGTTTGCTGTAAACACGTCCCTGTCACTTTCTCTTTTTTCAGCAACTAATTAGTAAAGAAAATATGACCCTCGAAAAATTACAAAAATCCCCTATTTTTACCGCCGTGATTAGAGGACTATCAGATAAACTAGAAAAGTTTTTTAACATAAAAAAAATGTTACATAGGAACCTAAACATACTCTTTCTTAAAATGTTTAAATAAAAAAAATAATTGAATCGGCTTAGTTTTCGAGGAGAAAAAAGGAAACGTCGATCTCGTAAAAAAATTTGTGATAATTTCGGTCTGAGCTGCAGCTGTCCCTATCACACACTACGGGGGCAGACTTGAGGTAAGGCGACGGCAATAGTTTCTTCAAATACCTATTTTTCTAATTCCTCGCAAGCCCCGTCCCCTCAACATCATTCTCAAGACTCCACATATTACGAAAATCTACTAGATCTCTGCAATAAAAATGGGTACTGGAACGGTAATTTTGTACTGGTGCTTACTGGGTAATGATAATGATGCAAAGTTATTAACGAAATCAGAATCGCGTCATACTGACGAGTCCTAACATAAAATCTATACCAAAATTGCAACTAAACAGCCCGAAACAAGAACTTATGCGAAACTTCACATTACCCGACAAGATGAAGAGCTTCAGTTTACTTCAAAACGTAACGTTTACGTCAAAGAAACGTTGCTAACGATACTTTACGATCAATAATAAAGTCCACAATGAAAACCGCGTCAGCGTCGACATCTGTTTGAGACTGAACTAAACCCGTAAATGCGTACTGATGTACTGCGCAATGAATATTCTAGAATACAAATAGGCAGGGGCGTCATTTCTGTCTGACTTGCCGCCGTTATGGTGAAAGATGTCTTGCTGGCATTCCTTGGATGCCTGTCAAGCGTATGGACGTGTCGCGGAATTTACAGTCTAATTTGATGGGTATTGTTGGATATTTTTGGAATTTTCTAATTGGGATTTAGCCCGTCGAGCAACTACAATAATACACCCTTTCTTGGTCTAATTAGCTTATCATTTCAAGTTCTTAATATTTGTTGTAAATAACTGTTATAATCTAACAATTAAAGAATATCAGTTTTCAGCCGTACTTACCAAACGCGAATTTCCTTGTCTCTTTATCAATTTGTTCACTATCTCACGTACAGGTGGTTTTGGCTTTGCTTCAGTTATGTTTATTCAAATTGCTCATTGTTATAATTTTAGCTGTCATTTGTCAAGATACTTGGAATGAATTGTTAGTAGTGCCAAACGCCAAGTCTTTTGTATTCTGCTTGCAGGTGATTCATCAGTGCTCATCACATATTTATTCGAGAATCTTCAATCATAGCAGCAGAAACGTTTAAGATGGTCAATTAATTACCAGGGTACGATAAACTAGTAAACGCAAGTCATTGGCACGTCATCTGAAAGCAATTCATAAATGTTAACGTCAAACAAGAAACCGTTCATACTGCTTAATTTAAATCTTGCTCACGTGTCTAACGTAATATCGTGGTATATGAGCCATCGCGCTGGACACCTGTCCAGGTGGGCGGCACGGCCAGGGTCGGCGGAAAATTCTTTGAGTTACAAGTATCTTGCGAAACATTTTTTTGAATTAATTAGTGGCCTAGTGTGGGCGGGATTTGTACATATTTGGGTTATATTTCAATCGTCATTTATTAAACAAAGCTACATTGATTGATCGAGTCCAAAACAAAGGTGAGGAAATCCGGTATTAAATAATAAATGGCTTTCCATTTGGACAATAGAAATAGAAACACATCTTGGACACTCAAGTTCGTTCGTTAACTTGAGGAAGGTACCGTGACAATCTGTTTCCGGTCTGACCTGATGCAGTCATTAGCTTTGGCATACCACGACGACGTCGTGCAAAATTCTACGACCCCCTGTCTGTATGAATTTATAAATAATCCCGGTACGCCAGTGGCGGCGGCGGTGCGGCAGACCGCGGACGGCGCGGGCGCGCGATCCGCAATGAGCGCCCGCCCTAATCGACTTTTGCGATTCAACCATAGCTTGTAGAAGTCTTAGAAACTTCGCTAGGTGTTGCTTCAAAAATCGCGAGTACGTGGATTACATACGAGTGATCGCCGCGAGTGCAAAATATGGTTTAAAAAGTGACAGTGTTTTAAATATTTGCCATCAACGTCGTCTATTAGCGATAGATGACAGTTTGTTGTAATGCAAGTACGAATATGTGTTCTGTTAAATAAATACTTTTTGTTTTAAACAGGTTTCGAATTTTACGATATGGAAAAACTTTCAAGAACTTTCTTTTTTCGAAGTCTTCGTTCATCATGTTCGTTTGACCGGTCACCGAGATTTTTGGTCCGGTGCTCGCTTGATTAAGCGCACTTCATTGATTTACATGAGAATAAATTGTCGCTTGTTCGGGACACTCGCAAATCTTTCTTCGTATTATTTGCGGAGTAATCTCTCAAAGATGTATCTTTTATACTTCAGAAACGTGGTGGGATTATATTTTTGCTTTTTGCTGCAGAGAAGATGAATTACTGCGGGTGAATGCATTTGAAATTCTAATTTTACCCGGCTATAGTTCCTAAACAAAAAGACTAGACTGTGTCCACGAATAAAGCGAGACGGCTAAGTATGTCAGTAATCTTGATTCTGAACAATCGCATTCAAGTATTCATGATGTATTTGTATGAAATGTACTCGTATTTCATAAAAGAATTCATTGCAAATAAAAACACGTCACGCCGAGATCTTCATAAAGTTTCCTAGTTTCAATAGTACCGCTTTGTATTATGTCTGCGTTCTTCCCATTGGTTTCGCAATGGCTTTCTTGTGTGGCTAATTTTACTTTACATTTATGTGGACATGTCATTACTGTCTTCATTTACTAACACATTGTTATCTGTAGTCTATTTTTGAACGTGCACGTTTCCACGTTCACGTAAGAGTTCGGAAGTAACATTGCTGGGTTCGTTCATATTAATTTCGATTGTTTTGGTCGTAAATCGACACGAAGTATTGTTTCACTTAAAATAACATTGCTTGTTATTTGTGGAGCTGTTGCTGTTGTTTTGGCCAAAGAAATGTTACTGGTATCACGACTTTCTTTCAAATTTTCTGGGATTACTACATGTTAACTTCTTGTTGGTATATCACGGCTATCTTGAATGATTTATTAATGTTTTCCTTAGTTACGTGTTCCTGAAGATTCCTATTCCTAATTAATTTTCTTAACGTCAAGCATTCGAATTATCTGATTGACAATATGTGACAGGAAAAGTTTGTTTTGTCAGACACAGGATATTTCTATAGAAAGTCTTCAGGTTGAATCATTATGTCTTCTGCGAACTCTTCAAACCATTCTCTTACTATTTGACCGATGATAAATGATTTTAGGAAACGCTTGTTAACTTTATTTGTTATGCTAAAACCCGTGCCAAGATTAATAAAATTGAAGTGTGTTTTTACGTTTTGCGAGGAAAACTTCCCACAAATGATCCGAATAATTTGTGTTACTTTTAGAATGCATCCCAGCAGTTAATAACGTTGCGCGTTGTGTTGCAAAAATATGAAGAGTAAACATAACGTAAAAGCTGTAGGATAAAGACATGTTTCAGAATTATTTGTAGTGTGCATTTTCTCTTTTGACAAAGTTGTTGAAACTCATGATGCTTTTCATCATACCAATGCTACTAGTGTTAACACATTTTGTAGACTTGTTATTACGCACGTTACAATTTATTACCCATCCGAGTGGGAGTCTACATCGAAAGTTTCGACACTATTAGGCCTATATTGTACTACACCATGTAAAACATGATGGTTATGGTCCACTCAGACTATAACTGCCGTAGGCGTACTGCAGGTCGTTATTCAACTTATGTGACCTTGCATAATACTTTAACTTTATCATTTTCCATGATACTTGTATGGTCATCGGGGTCTAGGTTGAATTTTGTTTATATATTTTAATTTAATATAGGTATTTCTTTGATATCCTCATATGTATTACCTACTTATTTGGGTACGCTTCGCTGGTTTCAAATAGTAGCCTTGTCGTGTGTTCTCAATATTTGTTGTAACTAGATCACATTTCTTTTGTCCTTACTACTTGTAATTGTATACGTTGACTGCATTCCATGTAACCAGTCATTTGGACCATTTGTACGAAGTAATTGGTAAAAGATTGTTACGCAAATCTGATTGATGATAAAGATCCGACGGTAGTTACCGTTACTTTAATTTGGCCACCGTGATGTCTATTAGTTCGTTCACCTTCGAAACTTATAGTAATTTCTGTTTTGCGTCTTCATTTATTTATTCCGATACCAATTGATCTGCTCAAGCTTTTGTTCCGATATGTGGGACTAATTAGCTGTCTGGATGACTGCTCATTTAGTTTGAAGAATGTTATTTTCAGTTATGTTAGCCATTGATCACGTCTTGTTATTTAAAAAAATAATAAAGCGATAGTGCTCAGTGCTGATGATTGTGTGCCAGCTAGTCTAGACATGTTTTTGTTAAAGTGTATTGTGATATAACTACTGCCCAAATAACACGTCAAAATGATGCAGGGTTTATTGGATTCGCTGTACAAAATTTATACAGGTAAGATCATTGTCCTAGTTTCCGTTTTGTATTTCTAGGTTATAAATTATGTATTATTCAACTACGGTCTATAGATATCGGTTTATGATTTATGGCTAACAATACTGCCTAACTAATAATTGACAAGGCTGGTATATTATGACTCCATTGCACCAAACTGTAGCGAGTTTACAATAAAAATGAGAGGATTATGTGCAGATGACCTCGGACAAATTACGAGCAATTTTCGCATGGTTTTACTCAACGAACCGTTGTTTGTGAGTTGCGTAATGTGACCTGAGACTAATCTACTAGATTAATATTTTGATGCGACGCAAGCGCAACAACGGAAACTTCAATTCTGACAGTTCACTTTGACATTTAAATTTGTTCTTCGTCGATGACCGGTTCTATTTTTTGTGTTCGCGAGTTCATTCTTTACGGTTTAATTAAGCAGGCTTGGAGTTCGGTCACGATGGCTTATTATTTTGTTCGGAGGGCGGGGTTAAATGATAAATTAATGCTTAGGCAGTAATTTGCTATATATTTTTTGCTGCATTGTTGCTGAATTAATCTTTGTAATGGGTATGTTAACCCCGGAGTAGAAAGAAATCTTTCATTCTTCTAAGCAGTGCTAAGCGGGTTACGGTACTTGAGACTAAATTTCTCTTTGAAGTGGCGGAAATGAATAAAGACGCTTAGAAGCTACTCATTGTTAGATTTTGAAGCTCTGGGTATTGTCTGCAGATTGATGGTACAAAAAAAACTACCGACTTCAACACTCAAGTCTCGGTTAAAAGATATGGGGTTTATTTAAAATGTTGCTTAAAGTTATGATTTACGTCTGTCTAATCATACATTTTTGACGTTTTTAAACCGTCTGTTAACTTACCCTTCAATAACCTAACCAATAACGTACTCGGGGAAGGATTTTGCGTAACTTCATTATTTCTGCTAATGTAGGTCCTAACTCCTTCCCAAATATTGAAAGGCTAACAAATCCTTTTGTGACGATGAGTGAAGTATTATTCCTTAGCATAGCTTGGTCTTTATATGAATCACATACAAATGCATAAACTTACGTCTTCTTCCTGTGGGGTAGGCAGACACTACAGAACACCTCCTGCTACGATCCTTAAATATTTATTTATTATTTATTTCAATTTTTTGCACAAAAAGGTACAAAGGCGGACTTAATGCCTTAGGCATTCTCTACCAGTCAACCAAGGGTGATGAAGAGATTAGATGGCAGGTGCTTTGGTTGAGAGGAACAATGAAAAAAAAATACTATTTAAACTAGGTACACAAATACATATAGGTATAGGTTATATACACGTACATACTAATTACTATAATATATACTTATAAAATATATATATATATATACATACAAATTCAAGGGAGATGTTGAGATAACTCTCATACCCTGTACCTATCCTATCCTTCCTTCCTTTTATATGAATTGCACATAAATAATTACTTCACACGTTACTTTCCTACTCATTCCCACAATCCGAGCTACAAACACGAGTGATCGCTACATTGTGTTTATCAATCGGCACGTTCTGGTGTTTGGCAATTGATTGCCTTTCGCAATCGATAACAGACAACATGTGTAATCTTACTGTTTGACCCCCGGGGCATTGTCAAGTTTAGATTGATTTTCTCTAGTGAGTTTCTTTGTTTGTGTACTGTTAAATGGCCTTTAGGCTGCTGTGCATATTCGGCTAGAAAGAACTTACCATCGACATGACATAGGAAGAATATGCCTAATATATATTTTTCTTAAGTGAATCCAGATGGCCTAGACAATCACTTTAAAATTTTTTCGGGCACTTTTCCTGTTGACAACTACGCGATGATTCTTTGTTTGATTCTTTCCTTTTTTATATGCGTGTACATATTATTAAAAGGTATAATAAGACTATTAGCTTTTAAATTATGTAAATGTTTTATGATCATCAATTAATTTTTTTGTGAAGGTATGTTTAAAATTTTTCGTTAGCTTTAAATTTCAATTCAATACATTTTTTATTCACTTTTTCATCATCATTACCACTGATAGAATATCACTTTGTGTATGTCCTCAGATCTTCTTTAACTTCAGTTTCTCCTTTAGTCGAATTCTGGGCCGAGTCTATTTAGATTGCCATCGACACGCTAAGAAGAAGTTAAAAAATCCAATTCATTAGCAAACATTTTGCTAGGGTATATTTAAAGTCCTGAATCATGTAGGTATTCGAAATAAAATTACTGATTCTTGCTAAACTTACAGATTAGGTAAATACTTTAAGATAATTGATAAGGTTTCACAGAAGTGACAATTTATAACCTTATTTATTATCGACACATCACAGTGCGCATGAGTGGCCTCGACTCAAGACTAGCGTGCACGAACGGAGAACAAACCAGGCCAGTAAAAGCTTCCGAATGCCTTTTGAGGCCCAGATGGTGCATGGTTTAGATGGCGTTAAATGATAATTGAGAACATGATAACCGCATAAACGTGTAATGTTGGAGATCGAATCGAAAGGCGAGGAATCTAGTTTAAAAAACTATTACATTTCCAGAAAGTAACGGAAAAATTATTTGCAAGAAAACCCTTTGTTTTTTAATGCTTTAATTTTTAAGACCACCATTTTATTGCAGTAAGTAGGTATACAGACAGACATCATATTTTTACAACACAGATATTAAAAACAATTTAATGGTTCGTAAACCTTCGGTGCAATTCCAGCGACAGGAAAAAAAAAGTTGGCTTTATCGCTGTTGACCTAAACAGAACTGAGGAATTTGCCTCAGATCCTTCCTTAATCGTGAATTCTTCGTAACAGGGGATCAACTGGGCCATAAGCGGACCTCTACTATCGTGTTTCAAGAAAATTATCTACTTTTATTTATTTTGCGCAAGAAATTGCTTTACGAGAGCTGAGTTTAGCAGGTAACCTGAAACTGTTAAGGATTTTTGCGATAGTGTGATTAAGGAATGTGAATTCTAAAACAGGTTCTTAGGTTATGTGTAATTAGACCGACTCTTTTATAGCTTCTCTATGTGCTGGTTCGTTTATTCAAGGCTTTAATTGCAATTTGGCAAGAACATCTTCAAAGATACATACAATTAAGTGGAGGCAAACTAGACACTTCATAGTCGTGTTTAGATTCCGGAAACAGCATGTTCGTGATTACCAATGAAATAACCATTTAAATTGATCAACTTCTACTCGAGTACTAATGGTTGGTAACCTCTGTGCAGGTGTGCAAAATCGTGATCAGCTTGCAAGGTCGCCTTGATGCAGTACAGTGGAAGCATTGTATGGACACAATTAACGAGCTAAACTCGTATACCGATTGCTATCGAGAGGGGCTCGTGGCTTAGTAACAGTCGAACGGATCGATCGATCAAGGTTGAGCTACGCATGTCGCGGTAGATGAGTTACCATCAATTTCATAGCGAGACCCTTCTGTACCCCGAAAAGCACGTTAAGCCGTCGCTAGCATTGGTAGATCTTTGACAGTCGTTGCGGGTAGTCAGAAACCCGAAATTCTGACCACCAGTCTAAGCAAAGTGTATCGTGTTACCCAGTGACTGGATTGCGGAGGCCAGATAGGTAGACAGTCGCACACGTAGTAAAATACTGGCATTCAGCATGCATCCGATTAGACTGAAGGCCGCATAATTAGCCTATAATGTTCCCACTACTGGGACGCCAGCCTCCTCTTGGTGAGAGGGAGTGGGCCGTCCATCTACCACGCGGCCCAGTGCGGGTTGGTAGATGTCACATGTCTTCGATTTAATTTGTTCTAGGACATGCCGGTTTCCTCAAGATGTTTTCCTTCGCCGTTTTAAGAGCAGTGGTGATAAAATAATTTGCACAAAGTAAAGCGCCTGTCTGGGTTCGAACCTACGACCGACAACTTGTAACTCGCGGCCGTTACCACTGGGCCACCACTGAACGCCGACCTCAACATGGTTGGGAAAAGGCTAGATAGATGACGATCGAGTTCTAGTGGTAGGGGTACGATCATAATCGTAACAAGTAGGTATAGATTACAAAAGAAGTAAATGTCAAGAGCATACGGTGGTTTGACCCGCAGATATTAATATCGCATTTTGTGGTCTGTCCTCTCGTTGTTCTGCTGAAACCGAGAGGGATCTTACGTTTAATGAGAATGACATTGAGACTAAGAGTGGACCTGTTATTTAGAATTTTCAAACTGATTTTTAACAAGGTGGTAAGAATATAGTTGCTTTGTTATTTTCGCAGTAATGAAGGCTACTACTCGTATATCAATGTGTCATCTAACTTATCTTAGTTGTTAAGTTTAAATTATTGAATGGATAAGAGAACTGACGTCGACATAACTTTGGTAAAAGGCAGTGATCATGTTTTTTTAGCACAATGCGCACGTGAAAGTGACAGAAGAAAGTGACTATTTAAAGATTTTATTGAAAAATTTAAAACTGACACAAAGTCGCCTAATGGGTCGTTCCCATTTCTTTTTACATTCCAAACATAGTACCTAAAAGTCAAACTCTTTTCAAGTAAGTATATGAAACTTCAGTAAATACCTGCCTACAATTGCTGATTCATAGACGACTCCACCTTGGAGTATAAATGCGGTGCTGTTCCACAAACGATGGGACACTTAATATCATGTCCTGTGTGTCCTGTCAGCTGCAGGTCACACGAACTGATGGACGCTAGTGATGGCGACAAACACGTAGCCGAATTCTAGGCCGAGTCCATTTAGATTGCCATCGACACGGTAAGAAGAAGAATCAGCATCAACATTGTTATGTTGTTCATTGATCATCTAATCAACACCATAATTTCTCGTACGCACTTGCATGCAAAAACCTTTTTGTTTCAACAAACTCTTTTCTAACTCCACAATCGGGACAAAGAGTGTAAGTAAAGTATTTCTGTTACAGAGATCCCTTATTTAGCATGTTTTACGTAACAGCCACTGGCTTGCCAATTGACGTCACAATGGGGCAACAACACAAACTTTAGGGCTTTTCGTCTTTCAGACTGTTTTGACGTTTGTGATCGCTGTTTACAATTCCGTTGGACCGACTGAAGGCAATTAGGAGATTTTGAAGTCAATAATGAGGTTTGGAATATAGACGAAGCTGCTGCAGCTTCATGTTCTAATCATTTCTCGTGATATTGATTTGTGCTCTCAAAACGGTGAAGGAAAAAAAAACAACGTGAGGAAACCGGCATATCCTACAACCAAAAATTCGAAGACATTCTCTCACAGAGAGGAGGCCTGTGTCCCAGCAGTGGGAACATTATAGGTTGATTATGCTGTATTTCTGTAGGTAAGCATTGATTATAATCTTATATATCCCATTATCCTCTTTGTGAACCCTAATTTAGCGTTACTTCCTTCAATGTAGCCCTGGAAATTAAAATCTCAAGTTTTATGCAAAGAACTTTTAAACGTCGCGGCAATCACTCGAGTACCAAAATTCTAAGTTATTGTTAATTATTATTTATTTTTGATACAATACCTCGTGGTCCGTGACATTTTGGTAGGTACTTAAAAACATTATTTGTGTTTTAATGATAATGTTTATTTTTCAATTACGAAGGTTATCGAAACGAAAGACAATAAAGTATTTATCTTAGTATCGGAATCGATCGAAGGCCGATGTTACTTTCAAGTTTAATTCTTGTAGGCTGTAATCACGGCTATAATTATTTATCGAATAACAAAATTTAAGTATGATATCAGCGCAACCTGGATCAAATGTAGTCTTTTATGTAACGGTAATCGTTAAGTGTGAAATGAGTAATAAATGAATAATATTAATAAAACTATTAAACAGCCATCAAACGGTAACATACCTAATAGCTACATTTATATATCCTCAAAAAGGTAAAAGGAATGAAATCAATGAACTTTTTACCTCAGTGTACCAATTTTATATTAATAATACGATAAAATAAATAAATAAAGTGAGACGTATTTTCAAGCGGGGAAATTCGTTCCTACATGGACTTCATTACGCATACACATTATTTTTAGTATTATTAAAATGCAGTTACATGAGCTAAAAGCAACCAAGTCTCTTTTATCGCAGAAACACGATATATCCTACAGCAAACACCAATTCCAAACTCGATAACACTAAACGACTATTTACCACAGATAGGTTGTTTAAACTCTATAAAATTATCGTTCACTTATCGATGTTGGGCAACAAATGCAGTTATCGATAAAAAGAGGGCGACGATGGTGGAGGTGCTTATCGAAGTTATCGACTGCTAGTGATGGGGCAATCGCAGCCTGATTACTTATTTTAAAGAACTTGTCCCGTACGGACTGTGTCTTGTCGCTTTTTTCTTGTTTTTCAACGCAAAGTGCAGTTTCATGCTGCCACTTGTTTTTTTTTTTTAAACTGGCGCAGACTATTTTGTAACTGCATATTTTGGTTGATGTTTTAAATTTTAGTTGAGCTAAGAACGAACATTATAGCTGTCATACATGTACGCACGGCTACACATCAAGCTATACATAACAACAAGTATATGCTGACTTCTGATTCTACGAAAAACTTATACAATGCGAGGTCAGCTAAAACTAGAAATGTATAGCTTGATGTGTAGCCGTGTGTCTATATTTGGTTTTCATTTTGTCAGAATGGTTGGAATGGAAACTTTGGGTCACTGAACGAAATTGCTTTTTAAATTAAACGATAGAAACTAGCATTTAAAACAATCCATTGGGCATAAATATGCTCTAGCATTAGATACATTGCAAAGTTAAACATGTCAAATGTCAGACTATGTATTAGGAAACTTAATTAGGTAGTGACTTTAAGACCAATACCTGTTGCAAATAAATGATTATGACATATGACACACAATAATACCATAATTGAAGCTGAAAAATTGAAAATATTATCATTATTTTACTTTTTTAATTATTCCAGCATACCGATTTAAGTGAAGTGTATCAAAAGTATCGTTGCAGTAGAAAGTATTAATTACATGAGAACAAAATACTACAAATTGAATCATGTGAAAGTATGATCTGAATTTGTCCATAAAATCGTGAGACACTTACTAATTACCTACCACAGTTATTGAAACGTCTCATGCTACTGATCAGGCTGGTATTGAAATTCGAAACCAAAGGGGCAATTCTCGTTATTTTATGAACTTTCACAGTCTGAAGGGCAATTCTCGTACTTTTAAGAACATTCAAAAATACCTCTTAATTTCCCTACATTTTTGACAAGTTTTTGACATTCATTGACGCTGAGATGAGATTGCGACTAGATTTTAAACGTTTTTAATTATGGGAATTGGCCTGCTGATGAAAGCTCAAATCTATACAAATAAATAAAATTGAAGTGTCTGTTTGTAATATCAAAGTACAAGCTTTTTACTAAATGAGTAAATGCATAATTATGAAGGTGTATACGGTAGGTAGATACGTACTTATAAAAAAAAAAAATTGTCTGTCTTTCTGTTTGTTCCTGCTGGACCGATTTTGACGGGACTTTCACTGGCAGATAGCTGATGCAATAAGGAGTAACTTAGGCTACTTTTATTTTAGAAAAAGAAAGAAAATGAAAAGGTATTAATGTCACGCTAACGAAGTCGCGGGCAGCAGCTAGTAAGATGATAAAATCCATATTTATTTTATAAATCGTAATATGCTAACTAACTTTTATGCATCATGATATACTTAATATTGTTCTTTATAAATATTATAATTAATTTCTTAAGAAAAGCAATTCTGACCCTTATCAACAATTAGTCGGCAAACATGTCATGAAGTCAATCTTGAACAAAATGCTTTTTGTATTATCTGACGTATGACATATTCACGACTATTAACAAGAAAAAAACCTAAGATAATGACTAATGAAATGTCAGTCACCTTTGATATTATAAAATTATGGTAGTAAACCAACTACTTATACCTACGTAAGTAATGCTGTCAATAATGATTTAACTCGGTTTACAGCATATTGTATAAAGTAGGAGATTCCGTCTTATAAAATTACAGTTTCTCTGAAATTAACAGGAAACCAATTCCCATAATTTAAAACGTTGAAAATCTAGTCGCAATCACATCTCAGCGACAATCAATGTCAAAAACTTGACTAAAATGTATGGAAATTAGAAGTACTTTTGACAGATTGAGACTGAGATCAGACTGTCAACTTTCTTAAAATTACGAGAATTGCCGCTTAGATTGAAAGTTTCGAGTCTGGAATTCGAAAAAGACCGTTAAACCTTCCCGCCGAAACCGCTCGAAACCTTACACAATTCCCGCCACTTTTTGTTCTTATTTTAAATTCCCTTCGCTCAGATGTCAGTGGCCAGTGGCCAGTGCTCCAGTTGCAGCAACTTTCGTAACGTTTTGGCGATATTCATCGCTGCCGATCGCTTCGGGCGATGCAGCGATGTTCGCTTTAAGCCCAAGGCTTTTAGGGATTCCCGATAAGTATCGATAACGGTAGATATCAATGCAATCGATAAACCAAGGTATGTAGATCAAGTGCGAATATTTTATGAGCACCGATAGGTAAATGTTGTTGAAATCCGCTTTTATTAACTCGATAACTTTGTTGCTTTTTATTATTGTTTGTTTTATAACTATAAATAGACTGCCCGTCAAGGTTATTATGAAAAAGATTAATTAAATTAAGTTATATTATTTAATTCCAACGTTTTTATTAGAGCTTGCAACGAATGAAATGTATTAATTTACAATATAAAGCCACAGTTTGAATATTCAGTGATTCAATAATTAATTGCCTTTTTGCACAACCCGTTGTTGCCAATGGCGAAACGATTAAATGATAACGATGCCCTAGTTGTTTATTAATTATTAATGTTCCGACCAATTTATTATCGATATTTATTTGGTTCAGCTCTATTTTAGTTTTGTTTAAGCATTGGAGCACGCATTCAAGGTCACGAATTACCGCTTTAATCGACTTGTAGTAGGTATGTCTGTTAATTAACTAAAACAATGCCGTAATAACTGAAGCTTGACTACCGTGGAGCTTTTGGATTAGAAACTTGAAACCGTTGTCTGCACGTGCACGTGTACATACAAAAAGCGGCCAAATGTGAGTGGGACTCTCACACGAAGAATTCCGTACCGTACCACCGTACAATGTTTAACACTACATTTAAAAAAAACTATTAATTTAACAAACAACGCCGTTTCGTGTATGTAAAATAAAATAAAGTTAAAAATTAACCCTTTAATATTTTAAAATAGAGCCGCTGTCTTAGCATTAGGGTCCCGCCGACACTTTTTAGGGTTCTGTACCAAATAGGTGCCATCTTTGAGCACGGAACCCTAAAAAGTGTCACAATGTTGGCATAAGTTTTACTAGTTTTTGCTTAATTCTGGACATCGTAAAAAACTATCAATAAGAGAGAGGAATGGTGTGGTATCCCATCACTACTTTAAAGGCGTCTTATCAAGGCTTTTGAATGCATGCATGCATTTATGAATGTAGTGTGTGCATTCTCACACTTTTCAAGCAAGCTGTCACTCTTTGAATATCCTTTAATTAGCTCGGTCCCAGGAGTGAGTGATTTTGTATGGACAAACTTACGGCTATGGGCATAGGGGCCATGTTTTTTTGCCCACGTAGCTTCGAACATTGAGGAATAGACCTTGACATCATACTTATTTATTATCCTGCCACATTTTGGCAGGATTCATATCGAGGAACTTTAATCACACAAATACTATTAGGGGACAAGAATCAAATGATGTAATGCACTTTCAAGTTTTTTTTTTAGATTAAAAATAATATCTATAATTTAATGGTTAATTTAATTAATTAGAAAGATGTTACACAACCTTTTTGCACCGAGTCTTGACATTAATAACCCAATATTTTAATTAACCAGGTAGGTACCTAAAACGTTAAGGCAGATCCACACCTGCGCATGTTCAAGAACAGTGCTGTTCGCCTGCATATTTGGACACGTTCGCGAGCGGCCAGCGAGGGGTTTGCGTGCAAGTTGTAATATTCACGACGTGCACGTATTCGTTGTTTCGCGAAGTATTCCATACTAGATCAGTCAATGAATCACAAACAATTCGCACAAATCAATGCTCGCGAACTGCACGTAAGCTGCAGTTGTGCTATTCTGTAAAAATCTCACCGTGAAAACATAGGTGAAGTGAGCTGTCAACAGTGTCAATCCCTAGCATCAGGTGGAACGACAGCTCACTTCAAGCACACTTCATCTAGGTCATGGGTTCTCAACCTTATTTTGCCCACCGCCCCCACTTTGGTAATATTTTTTTCTATACTTAGCCCCCTATTTTTTTCACTTACCATCTGTGCCGAATTTGAAACAGCTATTGCCACGATTATATTTAAACGTGTATCTCTGGGACTTCTACTGCTCTCTGAAAGTCTCAAATGCCCACGATGGGGCGTTTTCGCCCACGTTGAGAACTTATAATCTGTTTTCACGGTGAGATTTGTATAGAATAGACCGGCTGCTTACGACGTGAGAGTGTGACGCGTCCATTCCCGTTAAAGGCGCGTAGTGCACACAGTTCGCGCAGGTGTGGATCCGCCTTTACGAAACTGACGAATAAAAAATACTTCATTCCCACTTGAAAATTATTAAAATTACAAGATTTGTTATTGGCAGACTCAATATATTACCTCACACCGTAACAGCGCCATTAGAAGATACTTCTTCATCATTGACTTTAATTGACATTGACAACTATAAAGTTTCAAATTGTTGGCAAATAGTAATCAGCGGTTTTTGTTTGCGTTAGCGCACATCATTAAGTCAAGTGTAAAGCATAGAAACTGACTTAACCTTACGCCTATGGCACTTAATTACGAATTGTATAAAACAAAAAATATATTTCTGATGATTAACGCACGGTTTCTGAATTGAGAATTTGAATTTGAGAACTTATCAAAGTCTACTTACGCATTATTTAAAGGTGATCAATGTAGCCCGAGAAATGAAAAGTAACTTAAGTTTTTTGTAAATAAATTTTGAATTTTGTAGGCTACATTGAATGAATTGGGTACCTTAAGAGGGGCCCGTGGCTAAATAATAACAGTTGCACCGGTCGATCGATCATGTTAAGCTACCCTTGCCGCGGTTGATCCGTGGATAGTTGACCATCTATCCCTACTTACCTCGGAAAGCACGTTCAGCTGTTGGTCCCGGCTGTCATTCTTGGATCTTTGACAGTCGTTACGGGTCTTCAGAAGCCCCAAGTTCTGACAACCAGTCTTACCAAGAGGTATCGTTTTACCCAGAACTGGGTGTTGGCTTGGAGGTAAGATAGACAGTCGCTCCATGTAAAATACTGATATACAGCTGCATCCGGTTAGACTCGAAGTCGACCTCAACATAGTTGGGAAAAAGGCTAGGGTGAAGGAAAAGGTAAGCTTATTAAGTTCGGTAAAAATAACACAAGTAGTGTCTCATTAGTGACAGTTGAGCTTATAAGTGGAGTTTGACAAGTGAAGTTGTCAACTTCAAATTTTCAATTCAGAAACCTGGTGTTAAGCCTTCTTGTCCACAATAAAATTGTATCAATAAATTTGGGAAAGTACCGACAGTCTAGTTAGTTGATGACATTTTTATTTTATATTTTAAAGATGTAGAAACAAATTGTAGTCCCTGCTTCACAGCCAGCATCGTGACAGACCATAAACTTCTTTCATCAGCACTATTTTATCTATGGTTGTCTAATGTCAAATGTACGCGGCATTAGTTGGCGGGAAATGCCTATGTGACAGCACCTAATGTTTATAAATGTAACAGGTGTGTGACACAAAACGAATTTATGTACATACCGACATTAAACTGTCGCTTTCATGATCCCAGTCTCAATGATAACAATGCCAGATACATATAAATAACGTTAATTTAGGGAAATTCGTGATATAAATCAATAGATCAGTGACGTTTATGAAATATACATGTAACGTCCCATATTTGTTTTACCGGCCATTGTTTTAATTAAAAATAGTTCACATAATTACGTGCTTTTTTTTCTTCTATTTTCTGTTTATTGTTGGCCAGGTTTACAGGAAAAGGCCGCAGACAGGCGCGACGCGACTCCGGTAGAACAATTTCCATGAAGTTTTCATAGAAATTGGCGCCTATTTGGAGCCTTAAAAGTTAAAATGTTCATGATCACGCCGCAACTTACTTCCATTTTACAATAGATCTGTTCAGCCTCTAGCATTGGCCATTACAACCGTTTCATCTGTGATCCGTAAACTGCACCAATTGTCAGCTACAATTTAAGGGCGAAATGTACCGAGTCAGTTTTTGTTTGCATCATTTTACTGTCAGAATAGCGGCTCGATCGCCGGCGGCGCACGTGATGGAATGCCCCAGTGGGCTAGTATCAGCCATCAAGTTGTTGCCAAACAACTGATGATGAAGTTCTCGTACTTTAAATTATGTTTTTTGTTAGCCCTGATTGGTTGTATTGTGTAGGGCGCGAACGATAATGCTACTGCTAACAATGTTAATGGTGGTTAACAGTTTTTTTGGTACGCAAGTTTGATAAGGCCTTTTCAGGTGTTGATTGGTTTTCGATGAGGGAGAGTGGTTGTTGGTATAAAGATGCTTTTCATCATATAAATATGTTATGCAACTACCGAGTAACACATCTGGGGTTGTCCTATCTTCTAATTTCCTAAAACTGACGCCATCTTCATAATGAAACCAAACTTGTATGCTTATCCGGTAAATAGGATATCAAAAACACCTTTACAAGACATATTAAAAAAAAGCCAGATGGAGTTGACATTTCCTAACGGTCTACCCTAGAGAAAAAATGGCGAACAAACTCTTGGGTCAGTCTCTTTTAATGTCCGGACATTTATCATCTGTCTAGCCTTTTCCTAATTTATGTTGGGGTCGGCTTCCAGTAACCAGATGCAGACTACCTTTCAGACCTTCACAACCCAGCTACTGGGAAACACGATACCCCTTGGTGAGACTGGTTGTCAGAGTTTTGGGTTTCTGACTACCTGTAACGACTGTCAAAGATCTACGAATAACAGTAACTTGTATGCTAATAGTTTTTATTATTTGTTTCAGGTAATAATCAGCCTTCAATTTCGCAGTACCCAATGGATTAGCAAACAGGAAGTTACACCAATCCTTTTGAACGAGTGCAATGCTCTAATATCGGCTTCGTTCGTGGCGCCTGCGCCGATTTGCGAATAGATGGCGGAAGCTTTTAGCTCGATAATCCATGCAAATACTCCACTGATCTTTATACATTATAGAGCTTAATATCGGCTTGTAATTGCCCCACTATAGGGTAAAAGAAAAAGTACGAGCATTTGAACACCATGTTTCCATATTGCACGTTAGAGACTTAAGACAGCTTTGAGAAGGATTTCCTCACAGGTTTTACTTCACCGTAAATCAGCCATGTCCTAGATAAACTTAAAAAGCAATTAGAAAAGTCAAATATTCAAGTCAGAAAGTCAAAAAGGCACAGCAGCATCCAGCAAAGTCACTTGCGGGATTCGAAAACGCAGCCTTGTGCTTAACAATCTATCTGCGGGGTAATTGCATAACACACTAACAGTAGCAATGGCTTTCATTTTGGCAGTTCAACAACATTCATTGCGTTATTTACGTTGCTAAGCAGACAAATTGTTCGACCATATGAAGCAATGGATTAGCAATATCCTTCAAAATGATTCAGATTGTGATTGAAAGTGGGTTACGCAATTAGGGTGCTGTGCCTAGACAAGTGGCAATTGGCAATAGCCTTCAAAGCGTTTCGTATATCTACAGCTCTTTTTAACGGAATTGACATTAGCATTTCGATAGCTTTAGTCAGTCCCTTTTTTTTTATGGATGGGAAATCATCTAATGACTGCTCCCGCTCTGGGTGGAGCGGAAGGGAGTGTCAGGCTCTTACTGACTAAAACCCACCCGTGTTCCTTCTTTGGATACATGTTTTGCCTTATCCATCATCGTTATCGCTGATAGAATGTCACTTTGTCCTCTCTCTGCCTCTGGACCTTCATTTCCATCATATTATCATTAATTATACAGCCAATATCCCGTGTACCTAAGTAACCGAGTACAGAATACCATAAGCGAATCGCACGCATTTTAACGCAACAAATTGCTTAGTCATGCATTGGTTGAGAAACAAGGTCAAGATTTGTGGTATGATGGATTAATAGCTTGTTAGGGCTCTTATAGACGATCGGGCCCTTCGCCGCGTATTGTTTATTTGACGTTAATATAATTTTACAAATAGTTGTTAGTATTGCATATTTATTGTTTATGTGTCTCTGATAGAAAGTAGGTATGTTGTGTTCGTGAACGATAGTTTACTAAATAATAATGTAGAATACGGAACGCATCCGTGACGCATCCGTCAGGATGACATTGACGTTTGTCTAGTAGATTTGTTACCGCGCTCTTTCTGGGAGCGTCGTACAAAAATGTCTCCTGTGATATTTATCATGCTTACTGTAGCTCAAGTTAATACACTGTGTTTTACTTTTAATATGGTAGTAGATAAAAATGGGCCCGCGTGGTGGATTACGGTTCACTCCATCTCACCGAGAGGAGGCCTGTGTCCTAGCTATGGTCCTAGCAGTGGAAACATTATAGGTAGGCTGATTATGAGATAAAAATACTCTGAAAAACCTGCAAGGTGTTGTGTCATTTAAACTACTTAAAAATATACTTATTTTTTTCTTTTCAAACATCGGATCACTCCTAATCTGAAATTGGGCCATCTTATTGTCGATCAATGATTTAACGTAACAAACAAACCTATCATTGTCATTGTCATAGATTAAATTAAATTAGCCTTTTCAACGAAACTCCCCGTTCTTGTAAAATAATGTAATTCTCTAAATGGTAGATAATAATAATGTTGTTGAAATCGCAACAATTATCAAACTAAGTAAACTACTAAGTTGGGTCGAGCTCTGATGCAACGTTTAAGTGTTGCACTGCTTTGATGTCAACGCTTTAAATGCAACGTTTTTCTGCTAATTCTTACATCATTTGGGTTAATTTTATTCTGTTATTTTAATAACTTGCTTTAACAAGTTTTTATTTGTAAATGGGTGTCTAACCGGGTGTTAGTCTAGACTGAATTAGTGATTGTGATCTAGATTAAATTTATTACATAAAATCACGCGTGTGTTCCCCAAAGGGTTAGACAGAGGTGTATATAATATCACCTACACCCACATTTCTCTAGTTATGCTTATAGTCCCATGAAATAAGGTGGCGAGCCTATAGAGGTATGATGAACAGGGTGTAAAGTTCACTCATACTCTATAGAAAAGGGAGGATCCTCCAACCAGATGGGTGTTGTGTCTGGCAGGCAACTGCCCGATGATTCATGTCGGGCCGTTGTATCTATGCTAGTTGCGCGGTAAACTCTGCTTGCGAGATGCAGGATTTTGCGTGACGTCAGTAGGAGGCGTTGTTCGCATGTGGTGTTGTAGATACCGCTACAAGCACATTGCCATCAACCGGGCATAATTCCAGACTGGGCAGAAATTCCTGAAGGAAAAACCCAATAACACTGCCCGAACTGGAAATCGAATCCAGGGCCTCATGCTCAGCAGTACATAGCACTTGCGACCATTAAACCAATCGATGCTGTCAGATTAAATCAATGAATTGAAAATATGACACTTTTTGACACTTAAAAGCAACTTTAAACTTATTAAAAACGTCCGAAATTCTTCTACTGTCTGGTCAGTCTCTTAGATTTGACCTCTAAAACTCATAATTCGGAACACATTGTGCCCTAATTCGTTTTTAATTAGCCAGATTGATTGATGAGTTGCATTTGGTGTTAATACATCATTAGACGTTCGACCGGACGTCAAGTAATTAGGCAAGAAATAGCTTTTGTTATTAACATTTGCATTTAATTATTACATTCGCGTGACTGTAAGAGCTACGTTCTTTGAAGGTCGTTCTTTGTTTATAATATTATTTAATAATTATTTACGGTCTGTTCTATTTAAATAAATTCGTTTATTACTGACTAAACTGAGATGGATGTTAGTGCAACGGGCATCGCTTCTTGTCTATATATTTTTTTCCCAATCAAGTCGGAATGTTAATAGTTGTGAGGTATTCAAGAATATAAAAACTTTAGGTACGTAACTACGTATACAATGGAATTTCACAATAAATATCTATTCTTTACATTGCGCAGACATCGAGTTTTTCTATGCAGTCAATCAATCTGCCAGTCTGCCTAGCCTTTTCTCAACTATTTTGTGTTCGACTTCCAGCGTTGAATGCTCCCCCCTCCGTGCCTCGGAAAGCATGTTAAGCCGTTGGTGCCGACTGTCAATGGTGAATCTTTGACAGTCATTTCGAGTCTTCAGAAACCCGAAAGCCAGACAACCAGTCTTACCAAGGGGTATCGTATTACCCCGTAAATGGGTTGTGGAGGTCAGATAGGCAGTGGCTCCGTGTAAAATACTGGTATTCGGCTATACAGCTGCATCCGATTAAACTGGAAGCTGACTCCAATGTAGTTGGGAAAAGGCTAGGCAGATCATGAATGTCTGGACTTTAAAATGACCCCCGTGTTTGTTTCGCTATTTCTTCTCTGGGGTAGACAGTTCGGAAATGTTAACTCTAGATACCTATAGATCCGGCTTTTTTTTTAAATAATACTTACTTTTTCATATGTTGCCGATATCCTATTTATAGAATAAACAATTTAATTTTATGTATTTCTATTTCTTTGAACAACCGAAATAAATATTATCAGTTTTCCAACTACAAAATTATAAGAAACAAAGTCATTTTATAGATAGACATTTATTCATATTTAATCACATTGATTGACAACAAATCATAACAAACTATTAAGCCTTCATCATCATATTATTGTAATGACTTCTAATCGCTCATAAAATCAAACATGCATACAAATAATCATCTCCATGATTTGGAGTTACTCCTTATGATGCATGTCATTTTCATACAATGGCTCGTAAGTCGAAGTTTAATTATGGTGCATCCACACTGTGGTTACATTTGTAGAATAATACTTCCAAATGTTAGTGGACAACTTTTGGTTACAAAAGGATATTTTTAGATTAGGTTAATAAATGTGCCAAAATTTTTAACCCATTAAAAAAATTATGAATGAAATAAATAAGTACACAAAAATGTTTGAACTTTGTTTAGGATTTATTTGGTTGTTTATAGTAGAGGGTTAAAAATAGTCAATATATTAACTTTTGTTACTGACTGTTGCTCAACATTATATTACACAGTGACACAAAAAACTTTTGTTAATACCACCTTTTCTCTTCCAAAAGTTTTGTAAACATATTACCTATAGCAACAAGTGTCAAACCAAAACATGTACAGACATAATTGTATTAAATCTGAGCTTACTCTTTGTTCAACAACTTTTCTATTTCACCAATAATATTTATTGTATTTTTGAAGTGAACATTTTTAGGCGCACTTTGCTCTCTTTCTAAACGGTTACAGCTTGGATCGGTGACGCTGAATCGGGTATACTCGGCTCCAGTCTGTCGGACACGCTGAATCGCGTAATCTCGCCTCCAAGTCCATTCAAAGTTTTCATTTCTACTTATAGTGTGGTCACAAGCCACACACCCTTTTTTTTCTTTTTTTATAAAAGTTGTAGAAAGTTACTTAATTTTATCTTTCATGTTGCAGTAACATAACGTTGCTCCTCGAAAAGTAACTGCGATATGAAACTGTGGACGCACCTTTACTTACATTGGAGGCGTGTTTCATTGACATACAAAAGTATGGACTGGAAATACCTACGAAAAAAGGGTGCATACCTACAACTGGTATTGTCGCATAAAATGGCTGCCATTGCTAGTGTTGCGTCTATCAAGGAACATAGGTGTTACTATAACTAGTATCGATACTAAATACGAGTCTTACTAGTTATCACGTTTAGATCATACCTAATATTATGTATACAAATTCCGTTGTAATTGTAACAGAAAAAGATGAGTAGGTTATCTTACTTTCCGTTATCTATAAAAATAAATAAAATTGAAGTGTCTGTTGGTACTGTCAAAATAACAGCTTTTTACTAAATGCTTATAAAAGTGTAAACAGTACTATTAACAAAATGGCAATTTTAAACTATTGCATAGCTTTTATCTTGGGCTTTGAGCGCGGCGACCGAATGAAGAAATTCCGTAACGAAAATAAACCTAAGCATCGTCTAACGTCGTATCAGTTCGGCAGACTTCGGCACGGTGTTTGTGTGCGTTGCTATGCAATAGCTTTACCGCGGCAGTCCCCGAGTGCCACACGTATTTTTATTTTTGTCTGTCTGTCTGTCTGTTTGTTCCGGCTAATCTGAAACGGCTGGACCAATTTTGACGGGACTTTCACTGACAGATATGTTACAAGGAGTAACTTAGGCTACCTTTATTTTAGAAAAATAATTAGGGTTCCGCGCAAAAAAAATGCCATGCATAAATTATTTTTGCGTTTGGTAGCCAGGATGGTTATAGGCTATTTAACATCACGTTACGACCCTTAGGAGCCGAGAAAAACGAACGCTAAGCGAAAACGAAATAATAGCGCGGGCGGGCGATGCAATGCGGCCGGTCGGGGGACGAATGAGTTTTATTAGTGTGGCTGTTATTTTAGTATACTGTGTATCTTACGACTTCTATGCGAAGTCGCGGGGCATAGCTAGTCTGAGAATAAAATCCATGTCATGAAAAAAAAAACATGCTTGCAGAAAATGTGCTTTCGCAAAGGCCAATTATTTTTAAAAGAGCAAACGTGGAGTTTCTTACCGTTTCTTCTCCATAGGAAACAACCAATTGGAACCGTGCACCTAGCTTCTGACGTTTCATAAAAGTGTCCATGTAGGTTTATGTGGAATATTTTGATTTTGGTGCTGTGAAGTGTGAACCACAGGCCGGACCTAGCAAGGTCACTCGGACTGAATAAGACGCAGGATTATTTATGTTAACATCGCAGAATATACCGGTATCGTTTCAGCGGAGGAACTAGTTTCGGAAACTATTACGCCAAGTCGGCAACGGTACAACACTATTCCATTATGACATATTATTGTAAACAAACGAACGAATTAACAAATATAATAGAAAGGCCTGTTATACGGAAATGAACCCAAATATCAATACTTTAGCCATAAATTCATGATCACGTTACAATTGCATAATCGAATGTGTATTATTGTATGTATTAATGCATGAAAACCGGCTACTAACCTGTGCAAAGACAATTGAGGTTGATTTTCATTCTTTCTTGCACCACACTTCACAATACAACACACAGGCATGTTGAATTTCTGTTTTCCAACATTTACATGCAGTTTTAACAGGTAAAATCCTCGTAATTTTCTCGCAATCCTCAATAATACAAAAAATAAACAACCATTTGACAGCAAAACTACCACGAAACTCATAGCATAAGATGGCTGCTATGGCACTTACCTACAACTGTCACTACGTCACGATAAAATATTGCCATAATGAGCAACAACTTAAATATTGTTGTCTCTTTTATCAAATAAAATTATCTCATTAGAAAGAATGAGACATAATGATATTTCACATTCTGAATCATATTTCACTCATATTTGTATAAGCAAATGTATGTATAGAATAACGCGGCATCTCCATGTTTTATGTACCTCAATGGCGTGTTTACAACGTACGTGATACGCGTTGCGTTTGCGACGCCTGTATCGACTTTCGTGTGAAGAGTGTTCGATAACCCATTTTGTTTGTCTAGCCTTGAGGTCGATTTCATGGGAAACTGTGTTAATACCGATGCGTTTGAGAAATTTAATTGTTTTATAGCGGTATTGTCTTACTTTTGACTGGTATGTCTTGTTTCGGCTGTTTATGTTCCGTTTTTAATGTCGTCACTGGTCTTGTCAAGGCGTATGATTTCCTGGCTTACGAATTTCCGGCAAATAATTAAGCAAGTAAATCTATATTTCCCAAGTCTAAACATTAGCTTATATTATGTAAAAAATTTCTTGATTTTGTGTAAGTTATTTATATAAATATTTTCTAGCCTAAACTTGAGATTTTAAATTACAATGGCCTCCAAATGTTAGTTACCATTTTTCCACTTCAGCTATGATGCCACCTTATGATTTAAAATAAAAATAACATGCCATTTTCTGCATTTGCATTCTAAAATAAAAGAAATAGCCAAACAAACGATGAGGGCGCCACTGCGCGGTCGGTGTCGTCTTAAGTCAAGTTCTGACTTCGTAAAGGCATCCTTACATTGATACGGCATCATAAATCCAATATCCCCTTAGTCGGTACATGAACGGTATTACCATATCATCAATTTAAATGAATAGGATTATGATTACCATGGTACATGACCCTCAATGATGCGCTGTAGGTACGTATATCGTTCAAGGATTTAATCGTCTCGTTTAGTTACAGAACTGTACTCTCAATACATAGAAGAAAATAACATACCTAATATAGATAAATAGATTATGTATTTAGTGCATACGAAAGAAATAGTAGAACACACAAAAGCACGACCAAATGACAACAAATTACATGAATATACAAGGTGCCAATATTCCCAAAAAAGCAACATACCTACTCGTATTTTCTTGCCACGCGTGAAAATGGATGCATTCCCATATGATATAAAGGGATCAGGGGAAGAACAACTTTTGTCACATTTTTAATTTATTTCAACTGGCAATGCAGTCTGAATGGTTATACCTGTCGCTATGTTCTGTCAGAAACAACATGGCAATAACATCTGTAGTCTCCGAGCTTCCATGCTTTTAAAATATCGATACAGGGAAAAAACATAAAATGTCCGGACCGTTCAGCCCTCCCCCCTATACCATTATACCTATTACAGTTAAAGTGCCTTGGGTATAAATGACACTATTTTATTAAGATCTTATCTTTTAATTAGGTACTAATATCTCAGTTTGTTCATCAGGTGACAAAAGTGGTTCTTCCCCTGATCCCTTCATATGTATATTTACCATGCCTATGGGACAGGTAGATAATAGGTAGAAAGGAAACATTTATTTATTGCCACAGAAACACCAGCATAATATGAAGAACATAACATTAAGGGCTGATTTTTCAATAGTCATAATATATGTCTTCACTGAAGAGTAAAAATATTGTTTGACAGCTTTTGTATAAAATTTTTTTTAAACTGACACATGTTTTCTTCAGATGAAAGTTATCTGACTATTAAAAAATAAGTCCTAACTCGAATAAATGATAGTACACTATACAGTTACAGTTTTATGTGCAGACATGCTATATCTTCCTCTCTGTTAATTGGTTTTACAGCAACGTAGGAGTTGACAATTTTCACAAGTTTGTAGCGTGAATCACTAAACATGTTTTTAGTTCGTTCGCTATAAAATTAACCTTTGAATGACGGCTATAAACAATGTTTGTTTAGTTTACAAGTGCAGTAAAACCAAGCTTTATATAAAGGTAAATAGTCGCCATAAAAGATGTGAGCTTTATTTGTGTTGTAAATCTTAAGCAAATGACATGTGTATCTCTAAATAAGCAAGTTGTCATGGTTTGAGCCAATCGCTAAGTGGTAGGTATCTATTACATAATTAGCATAGATAGGTATTACGTAGTTAAAAAGCTTCAGCCTTATTGCTTTCTGCTTCATGCTAATGTCGTACGAATAGATTATATTTGATATTTTTTAAACTAAAACTGTTTTTATTTTTGCCGTAATATTTTGTTGAAACCAACAGGGACAGCCCTAGTAGGAAAAAGGAGTTTATGTGAGTGTAATTTGCACCATCGAAATCAATTAGAATAAAATACAATATTTATGCTTTTTAGGGTTCCGTACCCAAAAGGTAAAAACGAACCTATTACTACGACTCCACTGTCCGTTTGTCTGTCTGTCTGTCACCAGGCTGTATCTCATGAACCGTGATAGCTGATAGTTGAAATTTTTACAGATGATGTATTTCTGTTGGCGCTATAACAACAAATACTAAAAACAGAATTAAATAAATATATAAGTGGGCTCCCATACTACAAACGTGATTTTTTTGCCGTTATTTGCTCGATATTAATAACGGCAACAGGTAGACGCTTGAAATATTCACAGAATATTTAGTTGTATATTCACTTTAAAAATAAATAATTAAAATAAAATAAATAAATTAAGGGGGGCTCCCATACAACAAACGTGATTTTTTTATACATATATGTAGTGTTAAATATTGTACGGTGGTACGGAACCCTTCATGTGCGAGTCCGACTCGCACTTGGCCAGATTTTTTTTGGTTAACCACCCCTGAAGTAGTGAAGTGTGTTGATATTTTTATAAGAAAGTCATAAAGCTCATGCTCTAATAATTGAAAAGAAACTATGCATTTCATGTTCATAAATAATCATTCGCGAGTTTACAACATCTCGCAAGATTTATTATATGCGGACAGTGTTTGAAATTAGTATCCGGTGATGCACAGATACATCACTCGCCAAAGAAGCTGTTTCTATCTGGAAACTGCTTACATACTGAGATACATGTCATGACATCACACAGAAACAGAAACACGATGTCGCGTGATAATGATAATAATAATAATGTAACAAGCTGATAATGACGTGATTTGGGAAACACGTGTAAGCTCCATTTCCGAGCGGCCGCCGGCGGCGGCGTCGGCTAGGGAAAACATTGGGGAAACCCACACATTCATAATTTAACGTGTGTTATGCCTTGAGAGTCGCCACAATATTGCAATAGGAGAATGTGTAAAAGGTCTACTGAAAAACTAACTTGCACAGTAAATGCCATGCATCGGTCTCATGCTGCATCACCTTTAAGTTCGATTATAGCTATAGAATATACTTTCACAAAATGTGTTGTTTGTGAAAAAAATTCGGGGGTCTATATTATGGTATTAAAACCGTAGAAGTAACGTAGGATTCGTAGGTTTCAAGTAGGAAACCCCGGTTTCCTTGACGGCCAGAGCGGTTTCACCGCACCTGTCCTCCTGTCTCTGATTAAATTAATAACAGCTGACTTAAGACCATCCCAATTTTATGTGATTGAAACGTTATTTGCAGCATCGATTTGTTCATCTTCGTGTGCCACATGGCATGCCCGACTCCGCACGGACATCTGACTAGGTCACAGACTCACAGATTGTTCGGAATGCACCTTCTGTATAATATATACTGTGTAACAGTAGCGCCACCTGTCACAGTCGACGTTAATTTATCGGCACGGCTAGGAACACCAGTGCCAAGCATTCGCAACAATCAGTGATTGAATCTATATGATCTATGACTAGTATGACTACTGCGCTTGCGTGGAGAGTGCTTCGTTTTCCGGAATGATGTCACTTTAGAAATATGTGTATTACAAGTGAGATGGTTTAGATAGTGTGTTGAGGAAGGAAAGTATAAATTCTAGCGGCTGATACCTACCTAGGGTTGGAAGATTTTCAAATTCTTACACTTTCCTATGACTGTTGCTGATATGGCTGTTATTATGCCTTTCTGCTATACTTACTATTCCTGATATTTATCGATACCCACCCTCTGGAGAAAAAGGAGGCTTATGTTGGACTCTTTCCCCCCTGGATTCCTCCTCAACCAAGCCTCCAAGATCAACCCCAACCCCTCAAGACGAACTTCTATCCACAAAATCGTCACGGTGTTTTACTACCAGGAATCAGAAGTGTAGGATTCGCTGACGCATGCTGATGATGATGACGCTCTGATGTGTAAAAATACTGAAAAATACCAAGTGACCATCATTTGTTTTTCTGCTGGGTGTTGTCTTTGTCGAATCATTCTGTTCCTTTGCCGTTTTCCAACTCGCTTTTAGCGGTAAGACCAAGACCGTCCATTGTGTCACCCTGAAGACGAGCTCGCAGGGGATCGAGGAAGGGGGGGGGGGGGTGGAGGGGGGCTCAGGGGATCAGACCGGAATAAATCAATAAAATTTCTACATTATATGATCTGTAATTCGTATGGTGTATATAATAAACACATATATATTTTCTATTATTTTCCAGCTATATAAAAACTTACGTATTAATCTTACTTGCTTCGACTTTAATAAAAAGTAATAAAACGTTTTTTTATCCGTCATTATTGCGTCCAACGGATTGCGCGACCATTATATCGCGTTGAAATCAATATAATTTTTTTAAAGAAAAAACCTAAATTGATTTTACTGTTTAACACAGGCTGTATAAAAAATGACCGGGTTAGTTTTTTATGAGTGGCAATAAATATTTAAAACGATTGTATCTTTATCGTTGTTATTGTCTGTCTATTCGCGCGCCTACTGCAGTTATAGTCAGGTCAGGCTAACGTAGTATGCTCTTCAAAATGGAGAATTAATGTTTATGGGTTCTAGACCTGTGGCAAAGAATGTTGATCACCAGTCAGATGGTATTGCTTATGATAACGTAGAGTCACGACATCACAAATTTATTATGGCACTCGTTTTCGAAAAGTAATTTGATATAAATTCAGATTAAGACAAATGGGCATTGGGACAATCAGCCCATTATATTCCCACTGCTGGAACACGGGCGGAGGCCTGTGTCCGCCGCGTGATGGATTACGGCCCACTCCCTCTCATAGACAGGAGTCTGTATGAGAGGGAGTGGGTCGTAATCCATTACGCGAGTGCAGTGCGGGTTGGTGGATGGATGTCAGATATGTCTTCGAATATTTGGTTCTAAGACGTGCCGGGTTTCCTCACGGTATTTTCCTTCACCGTTTTGAGAGCAGTGGTGATGAAATAAATTACACAAAATCAACCGCCTGCTTGGGTTCGAACCCACGACCTATAACTTGGTGTCTTGGTAAGTCGGGGTCGATACCACTGGGCCACCACTGCTGTATTAGCATTATGGTCATTAGACTGGGGATCAATTAAGATCAATTACCATACCGAATGACTTCAACTTCGTAGGCAGACATAGGCAGAAAATAAAATATATCATCTAGAATCAAGACGGCCGAAGGGCTTATGGCTAAGTACTAACAGCTGCACGGATCAATCGATCAGGTTAAGCTACGCTTGCCGCGGTTGGTCCGTGGATGGGTGACCATCTTTACATACCAAGACCCCTCCGTGCCTCGGAAAGCACGTTAAGCCGTTGGTCCTGGTTGTCATTCGTGGATCTTTGACAGTCGTTACGGGTAGTCAGAAGCCCGAAACTCTGACAACCAGTCTTATACCAAGGGGTTTCGTATAACCCAGTAACTGAGTTGTAGAGCTCAGATAGGCAGTCGCTCCATACAAAATATTGGTACTCAGCTGCATCAGTTAGACTGGAAGCCGACCCCAACATAGGTGGGAAAAGGCTAGGCAGATGATGATGATGAATCAAGATGACTCAATATTGGCATATCTGGGTGTTGGTATACGACCCATATTCGTATAAAATTACCATATATAAATAAAACGATGACGATATCGGATTCTCCATATCAACATTGTTATCATCATCTATTTATGTGAGATTTTATTCAAATACACATAGAGCCGTAATTACAAAGCACTATAATTAATATCAATGCTTTTGTACCCACGCCACGCACGATCTTACGAAGTAATTGGTAACTCATTGTTAGGCTGACAAAAACTTGTTTATGCTCCGTTGTATGGTTTTTGCCATGGTCACGGTTCGCGTTAGATTTTGACATCAACGAAATATCATTAAGTTTTGTAAGTATCTACCACGGCCTATGGGCTCTATGAACACAAAAGACTAGTGTTGGATAATGCTATTTAGCAGTGGCGAAGGGTGAATTTATGACAGAGGTAGGCCGGAGCAAAAAAAACGCCAAAAGAAAATTTCAATGATGAATTGACTATAGAGTGGTTGTGTTCTGAATTTTCGAAGGGAAGCCGGTGCGAATCGAGTTGTATGGTAGTTTCGCCACTGCTATTTAGGTAATGACCGACAGCTTTGTGTGGTTATGTTGGCAAAACTATTTCAAGTCAAGTTAAATCATTTATTGCAAGTAGACCATTAAAAGGCAGTGTTGTACGACAAAAAATACAATAAATTAGAATAGATTCTTGACTTCAAAAGGCAGTTTCGTATGGTGAAGAATGGGCAGAAAACTATTGTACTCTTTGGCTAAGTAATAACAGCCGCACTTGTCGATCGATCAGGTTAAGCCACGCTTGCCGCGGTTCGTCCATGGATGGGTGTCCATCTTTACATAATAAGAACCCTCCGTGCCTCTGAAAGCACGTTAAGCCGTTGGTCCCGGCTGTCATTCGTGGATCTTTGACAGTCGTTACGGGTCGTCAGAAGCCCGAAAATCTGACAACCAGTCTTACCAAGGGGTATGGTATTACCCAGTAAATGGGTTGTGGAGGTCATATAGGCTCCATGTAAAATACTGGTATTCAGCTGCATCCGGATAGACTGGAAGCCGACCCCAACATAGTTGGGAAAAGGCTAGGCAGATGATGATGAAGTACATGTAGATATGCTCTTCCTCTACGGTAAAGAAAAAGTTGTTTCCTCAAAAGTTTCGTTTGGTTTAAACCTGGATTTTGAAGTTTTTAAATAACCATTTCATCAAAATTCAAATTCACATTGATTATTTGATTTGAATATGGTTTTCCGTCGATGGCCATAAAAGTTTGTTAATCCTCATCATTCTGTAAAATATCTATGCATACTCAAAGATATTCATCGTATTTAAAATCTCTATTTATCTTACAGTTACCTACTTGATAGTTATTTAACACTGATAACTTCATCATTCTCTATCGTATATTCAAAGATTAGCAATTCTCGGATAAGAAGCCATTACAAAACAGTTATTCCAATGAATATTTTATAGCAGGAGTACCCACTTATCATCGCCATACGGCAGTTATATCTAATTTTCCAAAACCCATAGATTGTTACACCGTTACATAAGCTTTACAATAACCACTTTAACGAGTGATGGGATTCTGATGACAAAACTACTATTGCTACATACACCATGAAGGCATAAATCAAGTACCTACAGTTATCTTAATATTTTTCTCTGAGAAAGATAGAAAATGTCGATACCTATACCTATTTCACGAGCTTTATTAAATATAAAGTAATGAGGTAGTTAAGGTGCATTGCAGTAGTATAATCAGCCTATAATGTTCTCACTGCCGGGTCACAGGCCTTCTTTTCGTGAGGGAGTGCTATAATCTACCATGCGGGTTGGTAGGTGTCACAAATGTCTTCGAACTGGTTGTGTTTTGAGAGCAGTGGTGATGACATAAATTTACAAAAAGTAAAGCGCCTGTCTAGGTTGGAAACCACGACCTACAACTTACCACTGGGCCACCACTCCTCCCTCTTACACTGCATTACAGTATAGAGGTATGAGGAACAGGGCGTAAAATTCACTCATACTCTATAGGAAAGGGAGGATCCTCCGACCAGACTGGTGTTGTGTCTGGCGGGCAATTGCCCGATGCTTCATGTCGGGCCGTTTTATCTATGCTAGTTGCGCGGTAAACTCTGCTTGCGAGATGCAGGATTTGCGTGACGTCAGTATGGCGCGTTTTTCGCATGTGGCGTTGTAGATACCGCTACAACAGTATACACTTTACTCATAAATAAATATTGGATAAGCCGTAGAACCCATGACCATTGGGGTGGACGTGTTCTTGAGTGGAGACCGCGAATCGGCAAACGTAAGGCAGGACGTCCCCAGTCTTGGTGGAGCGACTATCTTCGCAAGGTGGCTGGTAGCAGCTGATGAGAGTTGCCCAGAATCACGCTGAATGGAGCTGCTACTGCTGTAGGCTGAAGATGATGATGGAGCGCTGTCTCTCTTACTCATGTTCATGCCTGTGTATGCCAGTCTCCTTCTCTCGATATAACATATTTACAACAGTGTACTTCCTACTTACCTTTTATCAAACAAATTAGTAGCCAAAGATCCCAGTATGACGATAAACGTTAATACTGATCACCAACGATATTTTTATATGCGCTATAAGCTATAACTATCGAATCAAAAGCGTCCCACACTTAAGTGCGAGGCAAGTGATAAAATTAGCACTTTATGAGTACTTACGTTTATTTGTTCTTAACGGTCATTTACCCCTCGCTAAGTGCATTACGTGTTACGAAAATCGGAAACGTTACCGATTTATAACACGCTCTAATTGGCACCAATCTTGCGTACTAATTAGACCCTGTTTAAACCGGCTTTGATTAGGGACTTGATAGGCGTTAGTCATTTAGCACATGATCGGCTTTGGTCTTATGAAACTTATAAGAATGATCTTGTGTACAGACGCAAGCTACCCGAAACTGTAAAATTTTCCCAATCAACCTTGAACCTTATGCTTTAGGGATAAAGTTGAACATCTGTTAGACTGTCCGATCCATCCATCGTTCCTTTTGTGTTTGTGCAAGTCTGCACTAAGCTCTTTCTGATATTTTTCCTTTTTATACCTTTTGTCTATGCTTTCGCTACCTTCTGGTTTTTACTTTGATTGACAAATATATACTTTATTATTTTACTGCCAAGACATGAACCAGCGCCTTTGATTTCGGTAGTTAATAGTATTCATCTACTCTTCTTTCTTCAAGTTAAACTGTTGTCAGATAGCAAATAAGGCTTAAAATTTTATTTGAAAAGCGAATAATATTTGCCTTTGCTTCTATCTACGTTTCGCATTGAATATTTAAAACATAAAAAAAAAATGTAAGTCACGTTTCAAATTGGAATTCTCAGGGACACTTTTTTATTTTCGAGTATTGAATGCCAAAATCTTTACGATAGCCGATGTCAATCTGAGTTTGACAATGCCTTTTTCGATGGTGTTACGTGTATGGCGAATTAGCTAGATCATAATGGTGTTGTAGTTTTTTGTGGTGTGTCAATGAAATTTTTTTCTTTGTGACTTTTTCATTCGTTTCTACCATTTGTACTTTGACTTCCGAGTTCATGTGTGTGTGCTGTTTTCTGCAAAGATTTTTCTGTAGCAATCGTTCGTATTTTTAGTAGGTACAGTCATGCATAAACTCTAGCCTTCTTCCCATTGGGGTAGGCAGAAACTACTCAACGCCACCTGCTACTATCCTTACATACTCCTTTTGCTTCGTTTATCTTCATAAATCTGGTCAAACACGCACGCCAGTTGCGAGTACTACGCACCTGATCTTTCTAAAGAACATCAGAAGAGAGATTCAGTTTGTCACCCCCACGATGGAGGAAGTCCATGAGGATTTCCACCGCGCACCAAAAAAAAAAGGTACTTATATCTATAAAAATAAGCCTCCTAAGATTCCTAAAATATCTGAGTAAGAAAATGGGATATCAAGATTTCCACACTAGAATCTACATCTATACAGGGTTATTAGAAAAAGACTAACAACCTCTTGAGAGGTCATTGTACTCATCATTATGAACAACTTTTACTATGGGACCAAACCTGAAATCGCGAAAAAAAAACAGCTGTTCCCTACATTTTGACTAGTTATACGAACATAAATGTAGGGAACAGCTGAATTATTTTCGCGATTTCAGGTTTGGTCCCATAGTAAAAGTTGTTCATAATGATGAGTACAATGACCCCTTAAGAGGTTGTTGGTGTTTTCCAATAACCCTGTATATTTATTAAATAAAACAAAGTCCGGTTAGTTACTGTGTTACACATTTATACGAGTAACTCGGGAATGGTTGGACCGATTTTTATGATCTGTGGTGATTTGTTAGATTTGTCTCCGCGCCGAATAAATAAAACATAGGTAGAAAAAAATCACGAAAAAAAAATTGAGTAGGCAAGTATTAATTTTATCTTAATAAAAAATTGAATTTAATTAAGCTAATAAGTTTTTTTTTTAATCTGTTTTATTTAAGGAATTTTTGTACGCTTATGCGACGATGTGAATCCCATCGTGCTTTTACAAATAACAACTTACTAACTAACATAACATTTATTGATTCTGAGACGGTACGAAGTTAGCTAGTAGAAGATAAAGCAAGCGAAAGAATTAAAATAAGGAAAGTGGATCTCAAAGTCAATAACACTCTATAAATTATCCTGTATGATGTCAGACCAAAGCCTACAGGCCTCGCCATAATAATTAATCATCTGTTACATAAACCACGTGTGCTTAAAACAATTTCGTATGGTTACCGAACTTTAGCTTGTACAGCAATTAAGCGCTGCCTCAAGCGCTTTCAGCGAACATTAATATACTATTCTCTTTTTTGTCGAATGATGTCATCCACCATATTTGGAGATGTATTATCGAGTAAAGGCATGAACGTGACTGCGTAATAGGAATATGATGTATGTAATGTATGGGAGGCGATTTGTATGACGTTGTTACAAATATCATTATGACTTTATTTATTTATTTTATTTCTAAAACACTTATCTTAATTTACATTTTAGCCACACAAAGAAAACCTCTCAGGGTTTATCTGTGTGTTGGCGAGCCGTTCACTTAAATTTTTACAAAAATATTAATTACTGCTATGATGAATTGATGATACATAAATGAAAAAATAATGATGATAATAATGATTTGTGATGATGATAAATGACTATAAACGATGACAATAATAATGAGTACAATATATTGTATTACATTATGAGAAATTTTGTGTAAGGAAACGCTTAGATTTGTATTTATAACTTTTCGAACTGTTTATGTACTCAAGTCTTCTGGAAATTTATTAATAAAAAAAGGTACTAAATATTCTGCGACCCTCATCTGTATGTGTTAACTGTGTGTGTGACTGTTTGTGTAATTGAAGTAACTGATGTATTGTTGTTGGAGACATGTTTGAGGCTCACGCTTGGAACTATAAGTTGATTACTTATTCAAAGTGATTATCTCGGGTCTATCGATCAGGTTAAGCTACGCTTGCCGCGGTTGGTCGTTGGTCCGTGGATGGATGACCATCTTCACATAACCCCAAGATTCCTTGCCTTGAAAAGCACGTTAAGCCGTTGGTCCTAGCTGTCATTCGTGGATCTTTGACAGTCGTTAAGTACGGGTCGTCAGAAGCCCGAAAGTCTGACAACCAGGCTTGCTAAGGGGTTTCGTATTACCCAATAGCTGGGTTGTGGAAGTCAGATAGGCAGTAGCTCCATGTAAAATACTGGCATTCAGCTGTATCTAGTTCGACTAATAAAACTTCTTCACCTTCCTAGTCTACCAAGTGTCTTGATTGTAGTTTTATTCGCTATTTACGCGCCGATGCTGAAATAGGATAAAATCATCTGAATTCAAAATAT